>CAWUFW010001915.1:0-600000 GCA_963921515.1 Calotriton arnoldi
AATCGCTCGTAACTCCTTTACGGCGTAGGATTCCAACCTATCCTCCTCAAAGATAAATTCCAGAGATGCAACGGATGATGCAATTGATTCAGGCATGACAAAAGTAGTGAGTTGAAAACTGGCAGGTTCAAAAATAGGCCAAAAGAAAAAGAACCAGTATGTGGTACGTAATGGTCTGCGATATGGTAGTAGTGCACACCAATCACTGTAAGTCAAGTGCAAACACAAGTCCTATCCTCACCGCTGACAACCAATGTTAGAAATGGGATCTCTAGTTGGCAAGGGCTTGCACCTTTGTCCAAGTAGGGACCCTTCTTCCTAGTCAGGGTAAGGGTGTTACACTCGTGAAGTAACCCCTGCTCACCCTCGTGGTAGCTTGGCACGAGCAGTCAGGCTTAATTCAGAGGCAGTGTGTAAAGCATTTGCACATAACCAACAGTAATACAGTGTAAGCACTACAAGCGGACACCACACCAGTTTAGAAAAATAACCAATATTTTATATACTCAAGACAAGACCAATTACGACAAAAATCCACAATACTGTACTTTAAAAATGAATGCTTGATACGGTAACTTCTTCTTTGCAGGAATAGCACAAAAGCAAAGTTCAGTACGAGTCGGTAGCTCCGTCCGAGCCTACCGTGATGCTGAAAACCACAGAGTCTAACAGTTCCAGCCGACCGCGTCGATACGGGCCAGCAGAGTCGTGAACAGACTCGGTCACAGTACCTTTTCTCGTTGTGGCTGGTACGGAGTGTACGAGCCGGTCGGCGTTCGTCGCGGGTTGCGGTGCAAGACGGAGCGATGCAAGGTGCGGTGTCCCTCGATGCGGTGCAGGCAGCGGCTCGATGAGCGTCGTGCAGACGGAGTCGGTGAGTCCAAGGCGTGCGATGCAGGGTGAGACGATGCTCGATGCGGTGCTGACAGGTTGCGATGCAGGCGACCTAGCCGGAGTGCGGGAGCTGGCGTCGGACAGCGGTGCGAGTCGGAGCGGTGCGCCGCAGACGTGCGAGCGGTGCCCCAAATGCGGTGCGGTCACAACTCTTGAGCCAGTTGCAGCGACCGCGTCGGTCGGGTCCGGTTGGTTCAGTGAAGCGATGCGAACTGCGGTGCCCACAGGTCACGGTGCAAGCAGCGGCTCGATGTTGGCGGCGTCGGACGTCGCCCACGGTGAGACCAGGGTTGCGATGCGAAGCGGGGCGAGGCGGTCTGCGGTGCAAACAGGTCACCGGCCAGGGATGGATTCGGTTGACGGAGTCGGTTGCGGTTCCCTTCCTCTGTGGCAACTGAAACAGCGTTCCAGAAGCGGTACCCAGAGGCTTGTGAAGTCTTTGTAGTCCCTGAGACTTCTTAACAGGAGGCCAGCTCGGTTTCAGGCCCTTGGAGATACTCAGCACAAGTTTGTAGAAAGTTCAGTCCAGTCCTTTCACTGCCCAAGGCAGAAGCAGCAGCTGCAGGCCAACCCAACAAAGCAACAACACAGCAAAGGGGCAGTACTCCTCCTGGCAGCTCTTCCAGCTCTTCGTCTTGGCAGGTTCCTTGATTCCAGCAAGATCTAAATTCATGGGGTCAGGGCCCCAATATTTATATCCCAAATTCCTTTGTTCTCTGAAGGCAGAGAGGCCTTTGCCTAGTCCAAACCAGTTCTGGAGCACTTTGTTGACAAGTCTCCGTCCCTTCTTTCAGTGAGTAGGCCAGGGACATCAGACGCACCACAGGAGGTGGAGCCAGCATTGTGGAGGGAAGGCACTGTCCTATTCAGGGCCCAGGTGCGACCCCTCCCACCCATCTACATGTAGATCTTGCTATTCAGCCCTGTGCTGACTCACCCTGTCTCCTGGCATCCCCCAGCCCCTATCACTCACACTCCAGACAAGGAATACACAACCTCGCAGAGGCAGGCTTGAAGGTTAGACAAGAAAATACCCACTTTCTAAAAGTGGTATTTTCAAACACAGAATGTTAAAACCAACTTCACTAAAAGATGCATTTTATCATTCTGAGTCCAGGCATACTAAACTCCGAATTTCTACCATGTTCCCGGGGTCAGTTAGGATTATAAGCTGTAATAATCAAAACTGCCCGTTCTGGCCTAGGGGGAACAGGTAGCCTTGCAATAGTGAAAAACGAACTAGGCTGTAATTCACTATCAGGACATGCCGCACGCACCCGGGCATGTCCTACCTTTCGCATACAACGCACCCTGCCCACAGGGGTACCTTGGGCCTACGTTAGGGGTGACTAACAGGTAGCAAAGGGAAGGTTTAGGGACTTGCAAGTGTGTGCACTTGCCAAGTCGACATGGCAGCCCCAGGCTGCGCACAGGCTCTGCGGTGGTAGGCCCGAGTTACACTTTACGGGCTGTTTGCGTGGGTGGCACAATCCAGTGCTGCAGCCCACCAACAGCATTTGGTCTATAGGCCCTGGCACTCGCAGTGCACTTTACAAGGGACTGACACATAAACCAAATAGGCCAATCATGGAAACACCAATCCATAACGCATTTTATACAGGAGCACTTGCACTTTCCCACTGGACAGCAGTGAGGAAAGTGCGCAGAATCATTACACCAGCAAAAACAGAGTCAAAACCGGGAGGTCAGAAAGCAAAAAGTCAGGGGAAACACGCCAAAAGATGCCAAGTCTAACAGTGACGGTGTGAAGGGGCCATACAGATGCGTACATCATCATCAGGCTTGGTCTGCAGACGCACAAATCCACCACATTAGTATGCTTAGGGACCACTAATAGAACAAATGCGTCTGTCTGAATGCAATAACAAATCTGCAACATTACTGTCATTACGTTGCAACATTATGTTGTTACAGATTTTCAGGCCTAGAAAGTGATCCTCGGCATAAAGTCTTTTTAAAAAATAAAAAAAACGTTAATAAAAAGCAGTAGTAGATTGTGGACAACCACATTTTCCTAACACAGGCCATGAATTTTAATTTGAGACAGTGTAATATCCAACAACCAATGAACATTTAAAGCACTGTCTACTGGATGGGAGATTAGAGCCTTAAAGCTAATGGACTGCACGCATTATACTAATTTCCTCTGGGAAATCAGATAGCGTCAAAGCTTTGCTTCTCTATACGGTCAATAATTCTTCTACGAAACTTTCTGAAAGAACTGAAAGGAAATTACAGAGGAACAGGTTACTTTAAAAGCGGGAAGCTCAGACTAATAAGGCTACACAGGTCCACTATTCAGCCAATTTACATGCCCACAAAAAACCATGAAAGCCACGCCACAGCTGACTTTTAACCCTGCACGTCTGACCAATGACTGCACTTTGTTTTAGAAATCTTCAAGTAGCTGTACTGTGGTGCTGTTTTTCCCCTAAACTTACCTCCAAACCTATTTAATGCAATATCCACCCATCCTTAAAGTTGCTCCACTCTGCCCTAATACGGTTTGGTCTAACACATCTTCATGAACCAGTGATCTCCCCCCATTCAGTACCAAAGCACACAGACTTGCACATACTTGTATTCACCCTTATTAAGAGTTTTTAATTCCAGAGTCAAGGGAGAAGCTGTGAATATGCACACTGGCACTGCAATAGCCCCTTTTATTTGAAACAGTTTCATCTTAGGCACTGGCGACCCTCACGGAACAGCATCTACATTACCTGCTGAACCTGTTCAAAGCAGGACCCAACATTGTAGTGTTGCAGGCGCTCTACTTAAATTAAACCAACCCTTAGGCAAAGGATGGGCCCTGGGGTGTCAGCTCATTGTTATTCCTTTCTCAGTTTCTTTTTTGGCACAGCTACTGCTTTCATTGTTGTCCTAGTTAACGGCCTTTTGCATGCAATTTGTTTTCCCAAGGAGTGCTAATATTGCCCATTAGCAATGGCATGTCCACATCTGCATTTAAAAGGCAATCTGCCCTCTCTCCCAAGTACTGTTTAACCCTTGATTGCCAACAAGAAAATGGCAGAAGGTCGGGAACAAAAATGTATTTAGCATTTCACAAATCTTCCAAGGGGCAGTGTGACATGATGCCATCAGCCATTCTTGGCTTTAAAGTTCAGCAAATTGCGTGTTGCATTGCGGAGCGTACGGTTTTGCTTTAACACGGTCTTTATGGGCTCAAAACCTGGCGGTTAAGTACTGTTGGCAAAAAGGCCAGAATTAGCCAAAGGCATTGTACATGACATGGAGCCATTTGTCAACTACGTTTTAAGATTTTACAGAGTCGTCTAGTCCATGTGAAAAACTACTTGCTTTATATGTAGATTCAAAAGTAAACAAACTCTGCTCATTTATTTGTGAGCGTTAAGTCTTTCATTCACACCATACATTAAAAAAAAAGCATTAGCAACGGAAATTGTTTTGTATTGTGTATCGGAACGTTCTAAAGCAAGCTACACAACACATCAAAGGTACAGCAGCAGTGCAGACTTCCCGACCACAAACAATATGTAAAGAGCAGGCCGCAGGTTACCGCGCATCTTTTTATTTTCCACTTTCCCTGAGCTCCCCAGCAGATCAGTGTGTATGGCTCCTCGGAGAGCAAGGGGTGCTGCAGAATAATGAGAGCTCTGACATCTCGCCGCCCTGGCCTGCGCCAGCTCAATGGAAAACTTCCTGCGTGCAGGAAGCTGAAATGTTTATAGAGATGCAGAAAAGATCCAGTGAGCGGCTTTCCGGAGTCCGAAGCAGCAGCCGGGTGGGCAGGGACGGGCATGCAACCCTGTCCTCATCTTCACCACAGCTTCAGAGACCGGGCGGCGCGCGCTCATAACTAATATGGTCAAATCCCGCGCCTGACGGCCGAAATATGCACATACTTTCAACATACCGTCAGAGCCTCCGAGCGCGAAATACACGGATATTTAAACCACACGCCCTCACAGCGCCAAAACGTTCACAACTGCCTCAGAGGGGCTCGAAATGTTCACACGTGTATGCGAGACCGCCTCAGCCCCAGCGACTCTAAACCAGCAACGTCGCCGCCTGTGAGAGCCGAACAGACACACATTGACAAACACCCACACAGACCCAGAGACGCCCATGTCAAGTTTACAAACACGCCGAGCAGCTCGATCTGTGCGGATGTTGAAATAAACATGGTGCTCTCACTTACACCGACCACTTTCAAATCACCACAGATGGTTAGAAATATGGTTAGAAATATTCACTGACACCTCTATATACACACAGTCGGTGTCTACGGAGGCAGGCAAACTACTCACTATTGACACCAAGCAGTGCCGCATGACTCCGAAATGTGCTCCTTTGTGTACACCGAGCACTCACATTTAGAGCAGGCAGATAAGGGTCATATTTACTGCAAATAACGTCACTTACTCAAGGAAAGACACGGAAAACACTGAATCTGACCCAGAAAACAGCTGGCCGCGTCCACCAAAACACCATCAGAACCCCAGGGAGTGGCCATGTTGTCAAGCGAAGTGCACAGCAGGGACGTGATAGAAGCAACCGGGTTAAAGAGCAAGCGCGCGCGCCTCACGCTAAAAGTGGGAGGGTTGAGGGAGTGCAGCCGAAGAGCACACACAGCGCTTTGCGGGAGCGAAGCCAGGGGCACCATGTGTTTGAAGTTAATTACAAACATATGGTGTCAAAGCTCGCTCCCAAGAAGGGAATAAGCTAAACGTGCACGCGTTGCCATTGAAAGCAATGCAAAGCGTGCACGTTTTTAGGGCGAAAAGCCAATCGATTGCAAAAGGTCTTTTTCCTATGCAGCGCGCGAGACCTAAAAAGGAGGGGAACGGAATCTATTGATTTAAAGAAGTAGGGGCACGCCGTGCCCTGCCGATCCCGCCCACTTCGACCACTGAGGCGAGGCTAAATCCACTTTTGTAATTAGTAACGTTATTCAATAACCGGTACCATTTCTTGAAGAAAATATAATCTATTTGTGTATAACATGAATCTATATGTCAACGATCCAAAATCGACAAACACCCAAGATGACATTTCAGTTAACATCTTGTTGATGTAGTTATTTGGGTATTTGTTAAGCACAGCATGCTGTATTTCAGCTGGCTTAGAGCACTTTGCAAAAGGTTGTAGTGGTAATTATGTCACCATGAGCAAAGGTATGGGTACATATTCCGGTGGAGAGAAGGCATTGAAGTCATATTACTTTAGATACCTCCTTGGTGTTAAGTGTTCGAGAGTAAGGCCTGGATGTGGGTGGAAATTGCATGACCCAGGCACAAATCAACCACTGACCAGGTCATTGGCCACTCAGCAGGATGAGCATTGATTATTGGTGGAAGTTAAAGTTGCCTGAAGCTTGGTGAGTGGGTGGAATTCTTGAAGCGCAGTGCAACACTACTGGGACAAGATGTCCTGCAGGTAAGGCTTCAAATCAATCAGTAACAACCGTGATGAAGACTATTTGACTCAAAGGAAAGAAGATCATGTGTAAGTATTAAGCAGTTTTTCATGGCAGTTGAGTGCCACAATTCTGTGTAGCATCTTTCGTAAACAGGATTAGGTGGTGTGTTATCACATGGCCTGATTAGGGATTGATGTTTAATGCTTTTGCAGTGCGGACCGACATTCTGTGAAACAGCGGGTGCAATTGTGTGTAGGCAAAGATAGGAGACAGCATGTATACATGACTCTTGCGTGCACACTCTCATCATGCCTGCTGCAAGTGATTCACTACTGTCCTAGGTGTTATTCTTCGCTATAGCCATCCACCTGTCATAGCAGGGAACACCCCAGAATCAAAGCTCTGCAGGTAAGGACCAGGTGATTGATGAAAGATGGATAAGGAGGCAAAGGAGAATAGAAAAATAAAAGGGGCAAATCTATGGTTGCAGTGTTAATGTCAAGAGTGATGGAGCAAATTCCCGATTTGTATGTTAAGTATCATATCAATAGTTGGCAACCTGGTAAAATAATTCAAAATTCATGCCAGTACCGTGATCATGCAACATCCACAAATTCACATCATTTGTGAATGGCCTGGCAATATCTAATGCCATGGACTGCCATCACGAGAGACCTAACCACATCCTGTGCAAGCAACAGAAATATACGTAGCACTAATAGTGATATTATGTATACGTATACTGATTAGCATTACTAGGCGCAAATATGTGTGCTCTGCTTATGGGTAATTAGATGCTGGTGGGGCGATTTCTTTGAGACTTTGTGTATTGATTCATAGACAACATAAATGGTAATTTGCTAGTTTTTCCTAAGTTCTTTAGGTCGATACACATCCCCATTTACAGTAATTTACTGGACTGCGGTATTCAGAGAAATGTGGTACTAAACATCATCGTTTAAAAGGACAATCAAGGTGCTAAGGGACCACCTTGATTCCAGTAGGCACTTACTTTAATACATAGCTTGCATCATTCTGCTCATTACCCTCAGTCACGGTGGACCTGGGTGTGTGTCCTTGAGATTTGACCTTTTATTATTACGTGTTGCAGGTTATGCAGCACTGCCATTGGATTTCTGCACTGCCATTGATTGTAGCTGCCCCATTGGTTTGTTTTTAACATGCCTTCTTCAGTACGAGAGGAATTCCCTCATTCGTCCCAGATGGTGACGGTCAAGCCCTCTGATTTCATTTCACCCTGCAATGCTTTTTGCTTGCCCCCTCACACCTGATATCCCCCCAAATGATCTGCCTGTCCCAAAGCATGAATGAGATTTGTGTCAGTGGTTGGATAATGTGGCAAATGTCTTTCTTCCATATATTAATGTAATGCTCAATATGTTTTGTGTGTTGCAGATACTCCGTGAAGACTTATTGAAACTAGGACTTCAGCTGGAAGAGCTGGAGGCTTTTGCTCAGCGCAGCCCCGCCCACAAACACAAAATAAACCAGCTCTCCTCAGACTATCTGGCTTTAAAGAGAATTTTGGAGGTAAAATTGCTGTTCAGCGTACAAACGCAGGCATTGTTGGCATAGACCCTGCAACCTTAATGTTAAGCCGGTTGTTGAAGAAAACTTGTCTTGTGTGGGTTGACTCTTTCAGTGTTTATTGCTGCAAATGAGTAGTCTATGAGCCACGGTGCACCCCTTCAAGGGGCGCGTCCTCCACTGGCAGTAGAGACCAGCTCCTCGAACAAAGGCAAGGGCCACATTTAGACTGTACGAGGAATGATTGCTACTATTGATGAAATGACTCCATTCTGATTAAGCTTACAAGGTTACAGGTGCATATCTGAGCTCACGAGAGCTGGAAGGAGCTCTTCACAAGTAACTGTAATGAAAACCAGTTCAGCTGAGCAAGATGGTTTGCAAAATCTTTGTGTCTAGGGTCATTGCACATCTCGCTTCGAAGATGGGCACATTCCGTGACCAGAGTTACCACTGCTCTTACAGGTTACCACAGCCACGAATCGGTGTTTTTATCTTTCACACTCTCCAGGATTGGGCCGCATTGCCCACGTAGGTGCTCGTGCATTGATTGTAGTGTGTGAGCACACTCAGCACAATTCAAAACCGCCATTCTTCTATTACGGTTTATTATTGTGACATTGTGGTTTTATAGAAAGCACGAAGTCTTGATAATTCTAGCAGTCGTGGTCTGACTGCTAACCTATCCCCTGGTAAGCATGGCTCCCTTAGATTACATTACAAGCAGTGCCTAATTTTCTTTCACAATAGTTTGTTAGGTTGAAGAGTTAAAGATGATAATGTACAGTGTGTAGTAATTTCTCTTTCGTTGATTCAACCCTAAGAATCTCTGCAAGCTAAATGACTAGTTATGTATGTTTATGTGTGAACTCTCTTCATATTTCCCCATAAGTACATACCCTTTTTTCCACCAGCATTCCTTTGTGTCAGCAAATATTGTCACGAATAATCTTTCCTTTTCTAAGCCTCCTGCTGAAATAGCCCTCCTGAATGTATGGAAAAGCCAAATATTTCCATTCTCAAGTCTCAGTGGAGTACCCTTACACATAGATGAGCTCGATTCAAACGATAATTACGACACACAAACAAGGCACAGACAGTGACAACCACAATCAGTGCTGAACACTGCTGCCAACCAGCCTTGAACCCAGGGGCTGTCACGGTGGGAACTGATGTGTGCGCTGAGGCTTGTAATGCAGAACATTATCATGTTTGCACTGATTGACGAATACGTTTCATCCTTATGTAGTGGAACCTAACTGGTGCACATCTAGCTGAGACTGAGAAGCACCGTGCATTGATGTGTGGTGGTATTTGGTTCGAGGCCGTCTGCATGGTGGGGGTTCTGTTCTCAGCCAGTCGAAACTCCCTTTTATTGTCACTATTGTGTAAACACAAATGGGAGGATGTTGAGGGGCTAAATCTTTGACAAGGGGCCAACCCGCTGACGTCATCTGTAATTTGAGTGAATTGGCCTCCATGATGGAGACACTAACTTCCAGGGGAAGTCGAAATAGTCAGATTCCTGTTTTCCAGTTTTAGGTTAAATTGCTGTTTCTGTGTGCTGAATGCATTTCTCATACATACTGCCCCACCTTGTGTCCAGACTGAGATCTGCACTATTAATATATTGGTATTTCTCAGCAGTACGGATTTGTTCTAAGGGACCCTCGAGCTATGACTTAACCTTCAAGGCGCTGTAGTTAAAGCTGCTATCTATCGCCATGTTTGTGAATAGTTGGAATAAGGGAATGTGTCTGCATTTCTCCCAGCCTTATTATTTAACCAGTACATCTCAAATCATTAAATTATGTACTTGACCCTCCAACACGGATAAACCATCTTTAAAAAAACAAGAGCAGCTTATTCAGATAATTTAACGAGTAATTCTGGACATTTTATGCAGGGGTCTTTTTCTCTTCTCATCTTCTCTCGAACTATACAGTTACTTCAGCTCAGGACAGAAGCTTAATCCAGTTCTCATCATATAACTCCAGCCTTAACACCAGCCTCCATCTAGGTCCTTCGCCAGAGCTTTTTCATAGCTATGCAGTGCTGGACTGGCCATTCTCCCACTCCTAATTTTTCATGGTGGGCTGTAGGGTAGAGGGCTGCTTTCAGAGCAAGATGGACCTTCATGACCCATCCAGGAGGCCCCTCGTGGTCCTATTCGGGCCTGTTGCAGTGAGAGGCTGATTTGAACATTTTTGCCAGGGCTGATTTAGGTGTCCTTTCCGACTCTGGAGATAAGCACAGCGTCTCCTCCTTACCTTCATAAGATGACACTACACAGTGTAGGGGGCTACACATAAATATGGCTGCCTCAATTAAAAAGGTAATTCACCTGAGAGAAGGGGATCCTGATCTCTTGATTACTGTCCGATTTCGTGATCCCAGAAGACGAGTGCAGTCAGATGCTAGATCAAAGTACCTCCACCCTCCATCTGGACCATCCTTGAAGCTTTTAGTGGTGTCCATAGTTTTGTTTTTTAAAAGACGAACAACGTTTACAATATAAGTGCTACATTGCAATATTTTAAGGCACCCTGCTATGGAAGCTATGATATTCACAACCCTAAGTCTTTTTAAGACCTTAACTCACCATGGATCAAACCTCCTAAGAGTGATTGTGAAGTCATGAAAAGGAAATTCAACAAATCCGGAGCCTACAACTATGTAACATGATCCAGCCTGAGTTGAGTAGAGGGCGAGTATTGGTAGACCTTCAAAGATTGACCATTGTAGTTGAAAATATAGCATCATTTGATAGTGAGTGTGGTTGTGGGAGGTTTTAGTAGCTCCATACCCTGACACTCTGGGCCCGATTCTGATGCGGGTTGGAAAAGCTTCCCGACCGAGGGCCTGATTCTGATGCGGTTAGGAAGGCCTCCTAACGGCATTTGCTCCTTCCAAATCGGATCGGGAACGTGTCTTCCCGACCGAGGGCCCAATTCTGATGCGGTTAGGAACAAATGTTGCCATTGAAGTCAATGGGAGTTCAACCAAATCGTATCTGGAAGCATCCGGATGCATCCTACTCCGCCGGTCGGACTTTCCCGATCCGAGTGGGTCGGACACCATTTCCCAACCGATTCGGTCGGGAAGCTTTTCCAACCCGCATCAGAATCGGCCCCTCTGTTGGGAAGAGGCTGAATGACCTGAAAGAAGTCCTGTTGACTAGACCCACTGCACATCGCTTCGTACCAGAATAAAGAGACAGATCAAACCTGGTGATGGTCAGTCCAGTGAAAAACAGAGCGGCAGGAGCATTGAGTAAAGAAAAGCCAGATGAGTTCATAGGGCTGGCCCTTAGTGAAGTCTGATACATTGCGTAATCTAGGACAGATGTAAGACGGATGTATGCATGGCTAGGATGTCTTGCTACAATTTCATGGGTCACAGCCAGGGGTAAGAGGTATCTGAACTAATTGGCATAGCTTTCATACAATATGAGACACTATGGGGCCGATTCCGATGTCGGACGGACTCAGGTCCGTCCGACATCGTCCAGGGCCGTAACCGACGACCTTCACAATAGGAGCATGCATTCCGAGCGGAATGCATGCTTGCATTGTGTAAAGCAGGGGTGCAGTTCATCCCTGCACCCTGTGGCCGGCACCCCAAGGTGTCTGCCACTGGGTGCAGGGATCAACAGAGGGGCACCATAGGTGCCCCCAGGCCGCCATTCGGCGGCCTCGCACCCATGGGGGCCCTACTGGGGGCCCCCAAAGACAGTTACTGATTGCCTTTTCGTGCCGGAAAGACCGGCACGAAAAGGCAGTGAAATACTGCCATCGTACTCCCTCGGTCGTGAAGAGGCGGCCGGGGGAGTACTGAAGGATTTCCGGACGGCGGTCGGGCTGTCCGAGCCCGTCGTAAGCCATCCAGAAATCCGAGTCGGATTCCTTTCCGACCGAGCCCATCGGAATGGCTCGGTCGGAAAGGAATCTGGCCGGCACGTTCCGATTCGGTCGGAAGGGCTCCGACCATCGTTCGGTGCCCTTCCGGCCGAAATCGGAATCGGCCCCCATATGTTCACCAAAGGGGATTCCTCAATTTCCCCAGTTACAGCTTAACCTGGAAAATGAGGGCATCGGTAAAACTTCTCATAATATGGAGAGATTGGCAATGTGGATCAGGCTGCATACAAGGAATAGTTTTCTCCATCCTACGGGGCTCAGCAGGCATATCCTGGCAGCTGAAAACCCCCACAGGGACCTCAATAAGAGAGCCTCGCCCAGACTTGTAGAATGTGGTTACTACAAATTTTAAAGGGGACCCTCTAGGTGAGTGCCTCCAATATGATTTTGGTTTTGTATGTCAACTTATGCAGTTATTTAATTATTTGATTTATCATGCTTGCTTGCAATTTCATTGTCAATACTGTTCCTTCACTATGAAGTTGTCATACGTGTCTGTTGTGTATTGGGCATGCACGTTCAACTCATCCATGCATTTTTTCCTCACAACTCTTTTCAGTGCCCAGTAGCCCAAAACTGCTGTTCTTCCTCCCCTGAATCAGAGTGGGCAGCACTGGCTTGAAACCGTCCAGTGAATGTATACCATCATCAGCTGAAAGCATGTCTTGTGTACTACTTTCATATTTCACTTAAAATCTAAGTTCCTGGAGGCAACTTTGCCTAGCATCCTCCACGTAAACTATAACGGGGCATAAGACTATCCTAAACAGCAGGGCTTCCACTTTGCAAAATATTGTATTGCACTTTTATAATAATCCCCTGAATCAAGTCTCTGTAGTGGCAGTTGTGTATTTACTCTGAGACAAGAAGGTATTTCTCCTGCCAGGCTCTGCATTGGTGTTCTTATTTGTCCACTTTGAAGATTGAACTAATAGAAAGTCGTGTGTGGGTGCTTTCCTCTTGGTAATATGTTATACCCAACAATGCCTTTATTGTAGACCATGATCCAAAACAGCAGACAGTACGTTAACGACCACCGAATGCTCAATACCAACTTATTGGACCTTCAGAGCTGGATCATGGCGACGCGACAGGAGCTGGAGTCTTTCCAAAGTGTCAATGGAGAGTGGAACTTCAAGGACCGAGAATCTGATTTTGAGGTAAAGATGTCTTGTGTTGCTTGCTGGAGTTTATATTGGATAACTGTCTTTGCCTTAGCACAATCCAAAGCAGAGAACACTGTCAGGTGTGCATTGTTGACGTTCCCAGCCCAGGAGGGAATTTGTAGTTTACTTTTCTCTGTGTCTGTGTTGTTTGCACTTTCGATGAAAAAAAGACAATGACCTGTGTATTACTTGTTCCAAAATCAGCACTTGTACCACCGTCCTAAATACAGGCAATGTGGCCTCCGCCTATAAGTGTTGCAATTCTTTTTAATATTGTGTTTTGTAATACTTTTTATTGCATCTGTTTTGATCATTTTTATAGTTCAACAATACATATTTTATGACCTAGGATAGGTCGTTGCTTTTAATAAAAATCATAAAGCATATTCCTAGTGCGTATTCCTTAGTTTCTGTTTATGGTGATAAGAGGTTTGGAGCTCACTAACAACAAATAATCCTGTGAGACTCACATGACTGAAAATACCCAGAATGCACCATCCTCATGAATTGCTCAGGTGGTTCTTGGGCTACATTTATCGTCTTCCCTGTCCCTAGTTGGAAAGTTGTCATTGATCCTGCGCTTTTGCCAGAGGGAATAGAGTACATAATTTATGGCTTTATTTTGTGTAGAATAGCAAAAAAAGGTATCACTCCTGAAATAGAAAATGTGTTAATAGTACAAAATTCACATTTAACACGATCAACAGACTCATCTAGGGTGGTCATTTTCCGGTCTGCTGTGTCATAGACTTCTGTATTGTTGTCATTAAAATTATTTATCCCGTGTGTTCACTGATCTGAACGGCATTCTGAATCATGTGCATTTTAGGGATTGCTTGATGGATTCCCAGTGAAAGAGGTGCAGCTGCATCACTTGGAAAATCAAGGTCACAGGGTAATGGAGAACTCGTCTGTTGAGGGTTCGGCGCACGTTGCATCAGAATTGAAACAGTTGAATACTTACTGGGCATCGTTGTTGCAGCTTGCTGCAACCCTGGCAAGGTAAGCTTTTAAGTCACCGGCTAATATTCACAGTCCTGCAAAAATTGATGAGTGCCAACATATACAGAATTTCTGACACTTGACTGTGAATGACAGGACTGTCAACCTGTGTGGGTTTCAGGTGACATCATAAACCATTAAACAGAAGCTACAGTATTTTACGGTCACCTGAAACGTAAGATGTTATTAAAGATTTGGAATTCCTAAGAACCTTTCTAAATTTCAACATCCTGGGTAAGTTTTGGTTTAGTGTGGCATAAGAAAACTATGATTTTGTTGCAAAACAGGAAAGTCTTTAATTTTGTCATATATTATTTGACAATAAATAACCAAAAAGAGTCTACCCAGGTTTTTGGATATTTATATAAGAAAGGAGGTCGAGTCCACAGTAAAACCTCTCCTCTCTCGCCCCCTTTTGGTTTGATTCATATATTATTTGACATCATCTTACACTTGACAGTGTCAATTTCAATTCTGTGGGTGCAGTGCCATTTCTTGGTTCGGATATGTTGTGTTATTCCATTAGATTGTTGGATTAAGCTCTGTTACCTATTTTGATAAATATTATGATATAACGGGCAGTCGATTTGGGCACTGTGCTGTAGTTTTCATTATGAGGCCACAGGTTTTGGTTTGTGTAGTGAACTATAGCCGACCAACTTGAGGTTTTTAGATTTACTTCTTAACTTCACTTTAACAGTGATTTGTAAGAGATTTTCTGAGCTTTTAAAAAAAAAATATGTTAATGTGTCAAAGGCAGAAAAAACATAACTAACCATTGGCACCTTTTTTTAAAAGAGACTAATTATGAGACCCATACTCAACTGTATTTGTAGTGAGTTACCTTTTTACACACCAACATCTAGCATACAAAAGAGTCCAGTCTGGAGACCAGCCAATGATATTCTTCTCAGTCGAGCCTTTGTTTGAGAAGATGTATATAAGGTATATTCAATGAAAAAAACAAAGGTTAAAGCTTAGTTATAGTTAGGAAAACATATTTTCCCTATACAAACTACAATGAATTTCTTCTCACTGTAGCCTTTGTTGGAGAAGAGGTATACAAGATATATATAAAATGTATATAATATGTATAATATATAACACATATTGAGATTGCAATCATGGGTATGAAATCTGATCAGTGCTGAAAACATTTAATCCCATGAACAGTCAATACCAATCTCTAATTTGACCAGTGAGGCTATAATAATATTGTCTTTTGCTTGATATGAAAGTAACTCATTGTGGAACAGAATACTCTATACTGTCTTACCTGCCAACATGTAAGGGGCACGTTCCTGCCCTTTCAGGGATTTTGGACAACCTACTCCTAATTTAAAAAAAGGGAAACTCTCCCTGTCTAAAAACACTCTCTTCCTAAAAACCATATGAATGCCGCTTCCTTCAGAGGGCATGCCTAGATATAAATAAGGTCAATTAGACCAGATGCTCGTGTCATCTAAAAAATGAGCATAGTTCATAATGGAGGAATTATGCAGTGAGGAAATGCAGTCTGCCAACTTAGAGCAAGTGTCCTAGGGAGACTCAAGCCGAGCCTTAAACTGGGCAGCTGTCAATTCCATGCTAACCCTTCAGGAACCATTATTCTAAAATGCTGTTATATTTTCCAAACTCCCATCTCTCACATAGTTAAGATCTTATGCTGTTCTTCATTAAGAAGCACAACCAATGTGCCTTAGTTGACAAGACCCACCTAGTATTGCCAACTACAGAGGCAAATATAGCTATATCCCACGTGGACCTAAGAAAAAGATGCTACGTACCCACCTAAAATGGAATCAAGCTCCTCAAACCAAAAGAAATGCTTTCAAACAAGGCTCTCCAATTTATCAAAATCGTTGACATGCCCCAAAAACCAGGCCGCAGTTTCATGTGTTGACTAGAATTAAGATTTGTAGTTGTAGCGAGCTGAGTTGATGGAGTTAGTGACATATAAGAGAGCATTCTTACTTCAGTGAAGAGAACTGAACTAGGACTGGAAGAGGAGCAATATGTCATTGATGATGAGGCAGCTAAGGTGCCTTCTGAACAGTAGGCATGTGAAGATGTTGGCTGTGTTTTTTCAGTAATAGTTGTAAAATCATCCTGAGCCACTAGTATCATTAGTGTTTTAATAGTGACCACTTCAGGCAAGACTACATTAGCAGCCACCACATATGAGATTGCTAGGAGTGATCATCTTAGTAGATTAGGTAGTGCTGCCAGCAGTAAAGTACATAAAAAAGCTTTGTCAATTTGAAATGCCTTTATATGGGTGATATATATCAGCTGCAATGCCCCTGCCTCTGCAATGTCCCTGGTGCTGAGGTAATATTTGTAGTAAGTCTCCCAATCACCACATGATTTATTACTCAAACATCAGCTTTAAAGATATGTTGGAAATTCTTCAAACATCAGCTTACAAGTTTGAATAATACACACATTTTCGTCTTAAATACACACACTAATTTTTGGTATATATAATAATTCAACCAAGCAAGAGCTTCTAATTAACCAGGCTCAGATGCATACAGGAGATCTACTTACAAGTAGCTGAAAAGCTACCAGTAGCTCACCAGCTACTTGTTAGAGATGCCTGCTTTATGGTTAGTGACTTTCAAGAGAGCAGTATTAAACAGCTGAGAGAGGTGAGAACCCCAGTGCTTAGGTTGAAAGGTTTGATACTCCAAGAAGAGACTGCGTCCAAGGGGCTGCAATCTGATTAGCAACTTCTAGAATAGGAATGGGCCTCAGAGAGGAATGTGCTACAGGTGGTGAGGGATGCTGAACATGCCTTTAGGTGGATAGAGATAAACAGTGTGGATAAATTATAAATTGCAGGTGTAGGAACGAGGAGGCGGGAGCCATGTTAAACACTTCTTTATTCCATTTGTGTTTGTCACAGAATGCTGTTTAATGGCCCCATGTTCACCCGCTCTCTTCAACATTCTAAAGCAATGCATGGCGTTTGTTACGCGCACACACACGAGGGTGGAGCAAGGAAGGGCAGGAACGCCATCAATACTGTAATACAATTAAATATGTTTACAGGACATTACATCTTTTCCTTTTTTATCAAAAATTACCTCAATATTTAATCTTTGAATCTGTCAGGCGGTACAATTGTTCTTCTAGTCATGATGGTACCACTACGGTTAGTGGCAATCGTAGAAGAATAATTTCCACATGTAGCATTAGCATTGCTTGTACTGCATTGCTGACTGTTGTTGCCATTTTTGATTGACTCGGGTATGCTACCTTGAACAGCTTCATGGCCGTTCACTGGTTCTTTAGGACTAACGGCAACGACATTTCATCCATTCCACCATTGTCTAACAAAAAATCATTGCCTTTGGTCTTAACCACACGTCTGGGCTCACTGTCCTTGCTCATAGTAGGTTCTTCATCTTCTTAACTACATTCCTAGCTTCATAGTTGCTGCACATGCGTTTTTGGTGTTTGTCTACCAAACTTCTCATTTTGATGTCCTTTCCTTTATGTTTTCCTTTTCCCACTTCTTCCACACTAAAGACCAGTATGGTTGCAATAGTGTGATGGCTAATCTACCCATGAGCAACTCGAAGGCAGTTCTACCTGTGGTGTTGTGTGTTGTGGTGCAATATGACCATAGTCTGGTTCTAAGGGCCACCTCTAAGGAAATGTGAGACTGTAAAGCCATCTGAATGGTTTCCTTGAGGAGTTGATTGGCCCGTTCAACCTGCCCATTGCTTTGGGGATGGTACAGGAATGACCTTACATGTCCTATGCCATTTATTTTCCACAACATAAATAGCTCTTGGGTCACAAATTGCACCCCATTATCAGAGACTAACTGATGAGGGGAACCCTTCCTACAAAACAACTCCTTCAGGAATTTTATCACCTCGGATGAGGTGGGTTGTGATCCAAAATTAACCTCAATCTACTTACTGAAGTAGTCTACTATAACAATGGCATAACGCATTTATAGGGGCATAAGTATTCCTTGGTCCAATAAAGTCGATTATCCCGACCTTTATCCAGGACATTCAGGCAACTTTACAGATGACATGCGGCATCAGTGTGTGGTCATGTTTTTATCCGCCTTGACACAAACGGAACAATGGCTAACAAAACCTCCACATTGCGGTCTATGAATGGCCACCAATATCTTTCCCTAAGCTTTTGTTTTGTTCCTGTCATCCCTACATGCCCTTTGTGTGCGAGGGATATTAGCTTTCCTTTTACGGATGTGGGTGCAATCAGTGTCTCACCACGGAGAATAACTTCATCAACAATGGTGATATCATCTTTTATTTTCCAGTATAGTCTTAATGCTTTGTTCAGTATTTTTTCTCGCGGCCATCCTTTGTTTATGCACTCTTTTATTTCTGCAAATACATTGTTGTTTCTAACCGCTGCCACCCACTCTTGCTTGGTAACAGTGCCATTGGATTCTTCACAATCAAACAAAAATGCAACCAACAAACGTCCTTGTCCTCATCTCCCTCATAATCTGATTCGCTATCATAATGGGCACATGACAGGTAGTCAGCGGAAACATTCACTCTGCCTGAAATGTGCTCCAGTCTAATCTGGTACTCTTGCAACTTACAACTTACACGCTAACTTATCTATTCTTGGTGTAGGTTTACTAGAACCCTTTCCTTCCAAAATGCTGACCAATGGCTTGTGGTCAGTGCGAATGATAAACCCTGTGCCCCAAAGTAAACTTTTGAAGTTGCTGACTGCCCAGACATAGGCCAATAGCTCACTTTCAGTCACTGAACACTTTGACTTTGAACCTCTCAGCTTACGTGATGCAAATGCAATGCTTTTTTCCCCTTTCTCTGTTTTCTGACTGGGCACCGCCCCCAACTCAATCTGGCTAGCATCTGTAGTTATTATACTTTGTAATTTCTGATTGGATGACCTCAGGGATGGTGCCGACTCAAGTTCTCTTTTTTATGTCCTTCATGCTCTGCTCACTTTTTTCATCCCATATAAACTGTGCATCTTTCTTTACCAATTTCCGAATTGGAGTGGAATTTGCATGTGCCTAAAAATGATGCAAGTTCTTCCTTGTTTGTTGGTGACTTTGAGATTGCAGATCTGAAAGACGGCTTTAGCTGAACACCATGTTTGTCAATGAGGTGCCCAAGGTATTAAACTGTTCCTTTGTGAAAATTACATTTGTCTTTCTGTAATGTTAGACCACTGTCTTGCACCTTTTGTAAAACGTTCCATAAAATAGAAGTGTTCCTCCTTTTAGTTTGCTGTAAATTAGAATGTCATCTTGAAATGACCTTGCGCCTTCCTTGCCTGAAAAAAGTTCATTCATTGCACGTTGAAAGACAGCAGATGCTAAACACAACCCAAAAGGCAATTTGCAAAACTGGTAAGATCCTTCAGGAGTAATGAACGCAGTGCAAATATTTGACCTTTCTTCCAATTGAATTTGATAGTAGGCTGCACTGAAGTCTTGCATCGTAAAGACCTTTGCTTGGTGCAGTGCCATCACCATTTCATTTATTAGAGGGAAGGGCTGACAATAAGCTACTACATGGTGGTAGAGTTGGCGAAGATCAGTGCACAGACAGATCAACCCTTTCTTCTTTTTTGCAATAACTACAGGTGATAACCATTCTGATGTGTTGATAGGTTGGATTATTCAATTGTTACACCGATCCTTTAGAATGGCTTTGACTTCAGTGTGGGCTGATAAAGTGACATTCCTTACAAGTTGCTTGTTTTTTCTTAAAATTATTTCATGTTTGAAACTTTGTAAGCAGCCAAGTTTCTCACTGAATAGTCCTATATGCTCCTCAAGATCTCTTTATAAATTGTCATCCCGGATGCTGAACACATAAGGTGGTTGGCGTGGATTAATTAACATCCTTAGCTTCTGCTGTTCGAACCAGCTGAGGATTTTGACATTGTAATCTACTACATGAACTTTTGTTAAAATATTTTTCTCCTTGAATGTCAATTCTGTGTGAAATACTCCTTCCAGTTTTATTTTGTGACCCCCATAGGCCTGGGATGATCTTGCTGGCTTGTAGTGAAGTTTTACATCCTAAGTTATTATGTGTGTCTTTTGATGGAATAGTGATTCTGGACCCAGGGTCCACTAGCATCTCCACACTTTCTCCATTCACGTGAACATTACACTTTGGTTGATTCTATAAATCTTCCTTGTTGATGATGGCCACAAGTAATGCTACATTTTCCATCATTACACTGTCATGAGTCTGCCTTCAAATTTGATTCTTCCACTCTGAAGACCTTCATGAAGTGAGAGGTTTCGCAAACCTTAAGGAAATGGCCTGTCTTTATACATCCCTTTCAGACTTTGCCTAAAGCAGGACAACCTTTGCTAGTAGCTAAGAGGGTACTGGACCCGCAACAATAGCATGCCAATTTGTCGCTGCTCGAATTTGAATTGCTATTTTTGCTGTTCCTTCTGAAGTGGTTTGTCGACGCTTCTCCTTATTTGCGTACTAGATTGAGTTCTGCATGATAGTTGTCAGGTTTGCACAGTAACTTCACTCCCTTAGCAGACCTCTCCATGATCTTTATGGTAGAAATCACCTTCTCCAGGGTTGGATTGCGATGACACAATAGTTTTTCTTGTGCTTTTACACAAGTGGTGCGCATCACTTCCTGATTGCAAATCATTTCATCCATGTCTCTGAAGGAACAGGTTGTCTTCAGCATCCTTAAAGTCGCTACATAAGACTTAATTGATTCACCAGGTGCTTGATAGCAGTCGCAAAAATTGTACCTTTCCATTATAACACTCATGGTTGTAATTAAATAATTCTTCATTCTTTTTTTACTTCAATGAATACATCAAATTCTTGATCTTTCTCCTCCTCCTCTCTTTCTACAGGGCTTATATATCAAAGTCAAACTCTTTATTTCGGTAAAAATACCATAAAAGAAACAGAGATACAAGAACATCGCCCATGTCGACAAAGAGGCAGGGCAAGGCATATGGTAGGACTTGATACTACAGTTAAAAATGATAATCAATAAAAAGTTAAAATAGCAAGTAATAAAAATTTAAAAGAGATATCATACATTTGGACTTACATCAGATTTTCTTTCCAACCACGAGAAAGATTAAAGTGCAAATTTGGCGGGAACCCTTGTCTAAAATGCATATTACTTATACAAAGAGAAAAATACAATCATGAGCGGCGCACAGTTATATAAGAATAAAATTGCAGGGCCAATCATCACAATAAAAACAAGTAGACGACAATCAAGGGTAAATATTGGACAGGGCGTAGATTGGCTATTTACAACATGAATTTAGATGGCCAGAAGAATGCTTAAGTAGGCGGGGCATCACTACTACAAATCTCAATGGTTGGCCGGGCGGATATCTGTGCCCTCCTTCTAATCGCCCATGAGTGGCCTAAGAATTTCGCGGTTGCGCACACGAGTAATGTTGTTGCATCAGATTTCAATATGCGCATGGCCTCTCTAAAATCTCTGGTGCCGAGTTGCCTGCAGACGGGAGTCAGCCATTTGCGCCTAGGTTTTGCATACGCTGTACAGGCAAAGAGGAAATGGCCGATGGTTTCATGCGGCAAGGGCTACAGGGACAGCCCTTTTGCTGTGCTCTATTGGCCAACCATGTGTTTGTGAACGCATTAACTGGCAGGCTACTGTGCCTGAACTGAATGTATAGCTTCCTATCAGCCGGCACTTTAATTGTATCAGGGTAGCTTTCAATAGTGCGACTGATCTTGAAGTCTCTGAATTTTTCAGTTAGTCTGCCCTGGGTCCCATCTTTATAAACTTTCGACTCAACCCAATCCCAGTATAGTAACTTAATATGTTGTCTATTCTGAGTTGGAGGACAGGCAATGCTATGGCCCTGAAGGCCCAAGCTGGACATCCAGCCTATTTTGTTAGCCATGTCTAAAGCACAGACCTCCTCAAAAGCCTCGGCGTAAGATGTCAAATCCGGGGTGGAAACCAACCGTTGCCAGAACAACAAAGGGCAGAGCTTCGCTAGATCACTAATGGGTTTGATGCCCATATCGAGCAAAAGAGGGCAAAGGGGGGTGCTTTGCGGGAGAGAGGTCAGGTTTCTGAGGAACTTATTCTCTTGGGTTGTCAGGTTGCTTGCTCTTTCCATACCCCACAGCTCGGATCCGTAAAGAGCACTGCTCACGGCCTTGCAGCTATAGAGTTTAAAAGCTGGTGCAATAGGCTTGGTATAAGAGAGGCAGTGTTCCTTATGCAGAGCCCCAGTTACCTGGGAAAACTTAAGATAGGCCTTATTGAGATGGTGCTTCCAGGCCATATCCTCCAACAGTTTAATCCCCAGGTAATCAAAGGAGCTCACTCTCTCTAAGGGAGTACAGCCCAGGACCAATTTCCCCTTAAAAGACTTGTGAGGGTTCAGTAACATGAGCTTGGTTTTAGATGTATTGATTTCCATGCCCCTCCTATCGCAGAAGAGCTTGAATCGGTTTAAAACGTTTTGCAAGCCCATTGGAGTCTTCGATACGCGAAGAGTATCATCTGCGAACAGAAGGGTGGCAATTCTCTGCTTAGCTAGGGAGGGGGCGTCCGCAGGGGTGGCTGATAAAAGCTCGACATCACCATTGATGTAAAGTGAGAATAAAGTTGGGGCCAGGACGCAGCCTTGGTGGACCCCACGCTGTACTTTGATGGGGTCGGTAACCTGTCCCTGGCTGCCCCATCTGACCCTGGCAAAGTTCTCTTCATGAAGCCTGACGAGCAATGTAAGAATACTCGACGGCAAACCCATATCCCTGAGCACCTGCCATAATTTGTCCCTAGGAACGAGATCAAAGGCGGATTTCAGGTCTATGAATGCGATATATAAGCTCCCTTTGCCCCGCAGAACTACCTTCCAATATAGCATAAGGAGACGAAAGACCTGATCGACTGTGCCGGTTTTCCCTCTAAAGCCCGCCTGTAGGGAAGAGAGAATATCATTCTCTTCCATCCAATCCGTGAGTTTTGCTAGTAGCGATTGGCAGAGGACTTTCTGGACACAGTCGATCAGGCTGATTGGTTGGTAGTTGGAGGGGTTGGACCTATCGCCCTTTATGAAAATGGGAATCACTTCCGCCCCCTTCCAAGATTCTGGGATCCTCCCTCCACCCACGATGTCATTAGCTAGGGTCAGGAAGTATGTTGCCCAGTTTTCCCTATCCGAACGGAAAAGATCTCCTGGAATACTGTCCAGCCCAGGGGCTTTGGCGGGTACAATTGCATCCAGAGAGGCTAATATTTCGTCTCTGGTGAATAAGAGATCATAAGATGGTTGTAGTGGTGCAGGCACTACTAGTTCGTTTTCGGAGTTTTAGGGGTTTAAGTACAGGGCTCCAAAGTGATCCTGCCACTCAATGGCTGGGATGCTGTTGGCCAGGGGTGGGGACCTTTCATTGTTGCCCTTGCCCACAAGTAGCCAGAACATCCTGGCATGTGGGTGCTGGTTGGATTCCCCAAGTGATCAAACAGTCTTCTTCCTTCTGCCCCCAAACAATTGTTTTCTGGCTGATCCATATTTGGTCCCATCGATGGCCTCTAAGTGCTTTTCAAAACACCTGACCCATGGGGTCCAACTTTCTGTGGTTGGTCCTGGCACTTCCAAGAAGGTGCTGGCCATAGTCACTGCATTCATTATGCCAGCGATGTTGACACACAATTACTGTAAGTAAGGCACAATAATTGTCCATGTGTGTTTTAAACATGCAGTGTAATAATGTGAAATTTCTCTGCATAACGTTTGAGGATTTGGCTCCCTCATGTGTTCACTTGGAGTATTACTTTTAAAAAAATCTCAGCGGCTTAATGGTTAATCCACTCACCGTACAGTCCTTGAGCTCCAACCAGGGGCTGGTGACATAGTTAGCAGTCTTTTGAAGGTCTGGTTTTTGTTTGCACTTAGAGCATTTTTTGTAGATGCCCCAAATATCTCGCTGACAGGTTTAAATATTATACTACAAGCAGAAACTTGAAATCTTCCAACTCTAATCTTTCCTTCATTCCACAGTTCAAATTGGTCAGGAGATGAGGTCAGTTATTTGCTTTTTTAGCAGCAAAGGACTGCAATATACTCCCCCTTGAGCTTCAGTTTATAAACAGTGAAAACCTTTTCCGAAAAGAGCTTAAGACACCATAACACAGCTAGGAGAGTCAGTGCAATTTATCACCCGTAGTGACGGGATGCCCTTGGTCCATAAAGCAAATTTTAACAAGATCAATATCCTTGGCAAGAATAACTTTCCCAGCCTGATTCAGAATGTAGCTAATGTAATATACTAACACCATAACTCTTACAAAGTTGAAACACATGCAGAGGTATTAGCACAACTTCAGGAATTTCGGAGTGCTAATGGAAGAACAATTTTTGTTTCCCAAAATTCGCTGCCACCCCAGTTGCCATTTTACATAATTTTTTCACTAGTGCAACTAAAAGGTCAAACCAATGTGCACTATGTTTGTTGTTTATTGAATGGGAACGCTAACGCAATGGATTTTCATAAGGGCAAATATGGCACAAGCTGATTTGCACAGTTTTGCGGTGCTTTCACAATAGTGAGTGGTTTAAAGAGGACACGTGAAACTCTGTTTCAAAAGCAATTTGTTCCATTTTTATCACTTCAGATAGAAGAAATATTACAAAATCTGTTTGCTCCCTCTTTTAAAAGTGGTATATTATGGGTCAATATTTTTTTTTAGTTAAATCTCTGTTACTTTTAAAAATTAATTATAGCCAACACATGAGGTACAGATCATTTGACATTCAAATACCTCTAGGTTTGCCCTGATGCAAAAAATCTTTCTATGGTAAGAACTGGAAAAAGGTCTGTGTTATGTTATGTTATGCAGATTTGTAAAGTACACTATCTCCTGGGAGGGTATTGTGGTGCTGAGCAGGAGTGTGTCTAGCCATACCTATGGTCTAGTGAGACTTCTCAAAAAGTCAGGTCTTTTGTTTCTTGCGGTATTCAAGAAGTGAGGCGGAGACTTTTATGTATTGTTTCAGGTACTTTGCCATTGGATTCAAGATAGCCTGGCTGATGAGGGTTTTGAACTCGAAACCGGTCCCAGGATGCTTGTTTCCGGTCCAGGGAAGACATGGCTTGGCAGTTCGGGATGGACTGTTCCCATGAGGCACAGGGTCAGACTGATTTGCATATGGCCATGTCTGAACTGGGGTGGTGGAGTGAGCTAAAGAATGATGATGGATTAAACCCAGATCAGTTGACTGGGGGTGAGTGTTTGATTTGCTCTAACGCTCCGCCCATCATCCCCTTTGGTATCGCTTTGTTCGCCCTAAGTTGGCAGGGTATGCCCAGACGTGGGTCCCTTGCTCACTTTGCCACTGGATTCAAGATAGCCTGGCTGATGAGGGTTTTGAACCCGAAACCGGTCCCAGGATGCTTGTTTCCGGTCCAGGGAAGACATGGCTTGGCAGTTCGGGCTGGACTGTTCCCATGAGGCACAGGGTCAGACTGATTTGCATATGGCCATGTCTGAACTGGGGTGGTGGAGTGAGCTAAACAATGATGATGGATTAAACCCAGATCAGTTGACTGGGGGTGAGTGTTTGATTTGCTCTAACGCTCCGTCCATCATCCCCTTTGGTATCGCTTTGCTCACCTTAAGTTGGCAGGGTATGCCCAGACGTGGGTCCCTTGCTCACTTTGCCACTGGATTCAAGATAGCCTGGCTGATGAGGGTTTTGAACCCGAAACCGGTCCCAGGATGCTTGTTTCCGGTCCAGGGAAGACATGGCTTGGCAGTTCGGGCTGGACTGTTCCCATGAGGCACAGGGTCAGACTGATTTGCATATGGCCATGTCTGAACTGGGGTGGTGGAGTGAGCTAAAGAATGATGATGGATTAAACCCAGATCAGTTGACTGGGGGTGAGTGTTTGATTTGCTCTAACGCTCCGTCCATCATCCCCTTTGGTATCGCTTTGTTCGCCCTAAGTTGGCAGGGTATGCCCAGACGTGGGTCCCTTGCTCACTTTGCCACTGGATTCAAGATATCCTGGCTGATGAGGGTTTTGAACCTGAAACCGGTCCCAGGATGCTTGTTTCCGGTCCAGGGAAGACATGGCTTGGCAGTTCGGGCTGGACTGTTCCCATGAGGCACAGGGTCAGACTGATTTGCATATGGCCATGTCTGAACTGGGGTGGTGGAGTGAGCTAAAGAATGATGATGGATTAAACCCAGATCAGTTGACTGGGGGTGAGTGTTTGATTTGCTCTAACACTCCGTCC
The DNA here is from genome assembly GCA_963921515.1 of Calotriton arnoldi. Lineage (NCBI taxonomy): Eukaryota > Metazoa > Chordata > Amphibia > Caudata > Salamandridae > Calotriton > Calotriton arnoldi. The sequence continues at coordinate 26,223 of CAWUFW010001915.1, forward strand.
ATCATCCCCTTTGGTATCGCTTGTTCGCCCTAAGTTGGCAGGGTATGCCCAGACGTGGGTCCCTTGCTCACTTTGCCACTGGATTCAAGATAGCCTGGCTGATGAGGGTTTTGAACCCGAAACCGGTCCCAGGATGCTTGTTTCCGGTCCAGGGAAGACATGGCTTGGCAGTTCGGGCTGGACTGTTCCCATGAGGCACAGGGTCAGACTGATTTGCATATGGCCATGTCTGAACTGGGGTGGTGGAGTGAACTAAAGAATGATGATGGATTAAACCCAGATCAGTAGACTGGGGGTGAGTGTTTGATTTGCTCTAACGCTCCATCCATCATCCCCTTTGGTATCGCTTTGTTCGCCCCAAGTTGGCAGGGTATGCCCAGACGTGGGTCCCTTGCTCACTTTGCCACTGGATTCAAGATAGCCTGGCTGATGAGGGTTTTGAACCCAAAACCGGTCCCAGGATGCTTGTTTCCGGTCCAGGGAAGACATGGCTTGGCAGTTCGGGCTGGACTGTTCCCATGAGGCACAGGGTCAGACTGATTTGCATATGGCCATGTCTGAACTGGGGTGGTGGAGTGAGCTAAAGAATGATGATGGATTAAACCCAGATCAGTTGACTGGGGGGGAGTGTTTGATTTGCTCTAACGCTCCGTCCATCATCCCCTTTGGTATCGCTTTGTTCGCCCTAAGTTGGCAGGGTATGCCCAGACGTGGGTCCCTTGCTCACTTTGCCACTGGATTCAAGATAGCCTGGCTGATGAGGGTTTTGAACCCGAAACCGGTCCCAGGATGCTTGTTTCCGGTCCAGGGAAGACATGGCTTGGCAGTTCGGGCTGGACTGTTCCCATGAGGCACAGGGTCAGACTGATTTGCATATGGCCATGTCTGAACTGGGGTGGTGGAGTGAGCTAAAGAATGATGATGGATTAAACCCAGATCAGTTGACTGGGGGTGAGTGTTTGATTTGCTCTAACGCTCCGTCCATCATCCCCTTTGGTATCGCTTTGTTCGCCCTAAGTTGGCAGGGTATGCCCAGACGTGGGTCCCTTGCTCACTTTGCCACTGGATTCAAGATATCCTGGCTGATGAGGGTTTTGAACCCGAAACCGGTCCCAGGATGCTTGTTTCCGGTCCAGCGAAGACATGGCTTGGCAGTTCGGGCTGGACTGTTCCCATGAGGCACAGGGTCAGACTGATTTGCATATGGCCATGTCTGAACTGGGGTGGTGGAGTGAGCTAAAGAATGATGATGGATTAAACCCAGATCAGTTGACTGGGGGTGAGTGTTTGATTTGCTCTAACGCTCCGTCCATCATCCCCTTTGGTATCGCTTTGTTCGCCCCTAAGTTGGCAGGGTATGCCCAGACGTGGGTCCCTTGCTCACTTTGCCACTGGATTCAAGATAGCCTGGCTGATGAGGGTTTTGAACCCGAAACCGGTCCCAGGATGCTTGTTTCCGGTCCAGGGAAGACATGGCTTGGCAGTTCGGGCTGAACTGTTCCCATGAGGCACAGGGTCAGACTGATTTGCATATGGCCATGTCTGAACTGGGGTGGTGGAGTGAGCTAAAGAATGATGATGGATTAAACCCAGATCAGTTGACTGGGGGTGAGTGTTTGATTTGCTCTAACGCTCCGTCCATCATCCCCTTTGGTATCGCTTTGTTCGCCCTAAGTTGGCAGGGTATGCCCAGACGTGGGTCCCTTGCTCACTTTGCCACTGGATTCAAGATAGCCTGGCTGATGAGGGTTTTGAACCCGAAACCGGTCCCAGGATGCTTGTTTCCGGTCCAGGGAAGACATGGCTTGGCAGTTCGGGCTGGACTGTTCCCATGAGGCACAGGGTCAGACTGATTTGCATATGGCCATGTCTGAACTGGGGTGGTGGAGTGAGCTAAAGAATGATGATGGATTAAACCCAGATCAGTTGACTGGGGGTGAGTGTTTGATTTGCTCTAACGCTCCGTCCATCATCCCCTTTGGTATCGCTTTGTTCGCCCTAAGTTGGCAGGGTATGCCCAGACGTGGGTCCCTTGCTCACTTTGCCACTGGATTCAAGATAGCCTGGCTGATGAGGGTTTTGAACCCGAAACCGGTCCCAGGATGCTTGTTTCCGGTCCAGGGAAGACATGGCTTGGCAGTTCGGGCTGGACTGTTCCCATGAGGCACAGGGTCAGACTGATTTGCATATGGCCATGTCTGAACTGGGGTGGTGGAGTGAGCTAAAGAATGATGATGGATTAAACCCAGATCAGTTGACTGGGGGTGAGTGTTTGATTTGCTCTAACGCTCCGTCCATCATCCCCTTTGGTATCGCTTTGTTCGCCCTAAGTTGGCAGGGTATGCCCAGACGTGGGTACCTTGCTCACTTTGCCACTGGATTCAAGATAGCCTGGCTGATGAGGGTTTTGAACCCGAAACCGGTCCCAGGATGCTTGTTTCCGGGTCCAGGGAAGACATGGCTTGGCAGTTCGGGCTGGACTGTTCCCATGAGGCACAGGGTCAGACTGATTTGCATATGGCCATGTCTGAACTGGGGTGGTGGAGTGAGCTAAAGAATGATGATGGATTAAACCCAGAATAGTTGACTGGGGGTGAGTGTTTGATTTGCTCTAACGCTCCGTCCATCATCCCCTTTGGTATCGCTTTGTTCGCCCTAAGTTGGCAGGGTATGCCCAGACGTGGGTCCCTTGCTCACTTTGCCACTGGATTCAAGATATCCTGGCTGATGAGGGTTTTGAACCCGAAACCGGTCCCAGGATGCTTGTTTCCGGTCCAGGGAAGACATGGCTTGGCAGTTCGGGCTGGACTGTTCCCATGAGGCACAGGGTCAGACTGATTTGCATATGGCCATGTCTGAACTGGGGTGGTGGAGTGAGCTAAAGAATGATGATGGATTAAACCCAGATCAGTTGACTGGGGGTGAGTGTTTGATTTGCTCTAACGCTCCGTCCATCATCCCCTTTGGTATCGCTTGTTCGCCCCTAAGTTGGCAGGGTATGCCCAGACGTGGGTCCCTTGCTCACTTTGCCACTGGATTCAAGATAGCCTGGCTGATGAGGGTTTTGAACCCGAAACCGGTCCCAGGATGCTTGTTTCCGGTCCAGGGAAGACATGGCTTGGCAGTTCGGGCTGGACTGTTCCCATGAGGCACAGGGTCAGACTGATTTGCATATGGCCATGTCTGAACTGGGGTGGTGGAGTGAGCTAAAGAATGATGATGGATTAAACCCAGATCAGTTGACTGGGGGTGAGTGTTTGATTTGCTCTAACGCTCCGTCCATCATCCCCTTTGGTATCGCTTTGTTCGCCCTAAGTTGGCAGGGTATGCCCAGACGTGGGTCCCTTGCTCACTTTGCCACTGGATTCAAGATAGCCTGGCTGATGAGGGTTTTGAACCCGAAACCGGTCCCAGGATGCTTGTTTCCGGTCCAGGGAAGACATGGCTTGGCAGTTCGGGCTGGACTGTTCCCATGAGGCACAGGGTCAGACTGATTTGCATATGGCCATGTCTGAACTGGGGTGGTGGAGTGAGCTAAAGAATGATGATGGATTAAACCCAGATCAGTTGACTGGGGGTGAGTGTTTGATTTGCTCTAACGCTCCGTCCATCATCCCCTTTGGTATCGCTTTGTTCGCCCTAAGTTGGCAGGGTATGCCCAGACGTGGGTCCCTTGCTCACTTTGCCACTGGATTCAAGATATCCTGGCTGATGAGGGTTTTGAACCCGAAACCGGTCCCAGGATGCTTGTTTCCGGTCCAGGGAAGACATGGCTTGGCAGTTCAGGCTGGACTGTTCCCATGAGGCACAGGGTCAGACTGATTTGCATATGGCCATGTCTGAACTGGGGTGGTGGAGTGAGCTAAAGAATGATGATGGATTAAACCCAGATCAGTTGACAGGGGGTGAGTGTTTGATTTGCTCTAACGCTCCGTCCATCATCCCCTTTGGTATCGCTTTGTTCGCCCTAAGTTGGCAGGGTATGCCCAGACGTCGGTCCCTTGCTCACTTTGCCACTGGATTCAAGATAGCCTGGCTGATGAGGGTTTTGAACCCGAAACCGGTCCCAGGATGCTTGTTTCCGGTCCAGGGAAGACATGGCTTGGCAGTTCGGGCTGGACTGTTCCCATGAGGCACAGGGTCAGACTGATTTGCATATGGCCATGTCTGAACTGGGGTGGTGGAGTGAGCTAAAGAATGATGATGGATTAAACCCAGATCAGTTGACTGGGGGTGAGTGTTTGATTTGCTCTAACGCTCCGTCCATCATCCCCTTTGGTATCGCTTTGTTCGCCCTAAGTTGGCAGGGTATGCCCAGACGTGGGTCCCTTGCTCACTTTGCCACTGGATTCAAGATAGCCTGGCTGATGAGGGTTTTGAACCCGAAACCGGTCCCAGGATGCTTGTTTCCGGTCCAGGGAAGACATGGCTTGGCAGTTCGGGCTGGACTGTTCCCATGAGGCACAGGGTCAGACTGATTTGCATATGGCCATGTCTGAACTGGGGTGGTGGGAGTGAGCTAAAGAATGATGATGGATTAAACCCAGATCAGTTGACTGGGGGTGAGTGTTTGATTTGCTCTAACGCTCCGTCCATCATCCCCTTTGGTATCGCTTTGTTCGCCCTAAGTTGGCAGGGTATGCCCAGACGTGGGTCCCTTGCTCACTTTGCCACTGGATTCAAGATAGCCTGGCTGATGAGGGTTTTGAACCCGAAACCGGTCCCAGGATGCTTGTTTCCGGTCCAGGGAAGACATGGCTTGGCAGTTCGGGCTGGACTGTTCCCATGAGGCACAGGGTCAGACTGATTTGCATATGGCCATGTCTGAACTGGGGTGGTGGAGTGAGCTAAAGAATGATGATGGATTAAACCCAGATCAGTTGACTGGGGGTGAGTGTTTGATTTGCTCTAACGCTCCGTCCATCATCCCCTTTGGTATCGCTTTGTTCGCCCTAAGTTGGCAGGGTATGCCCAGACGTGGGTCCCTTGCTCACTTTGCCACTGGATTCAAGATATCCTGGCTGATGAGGGTTTTGAACCCGAAACCGGTCCCAGGATGCTTGTTTCCGGTCCAGGGAAGACATGGCTTGGCAGTTCAGGCTGGACTGTTCCCATGAGGCACAGGGTCAGACTGATTTGCATATGGCCATGTCTGAACTGGGGTGGTGGAGTGAGCTAAAGAATGATGATGGATTAAACCCAGATCAGTTGACAGGGGGTGAGTGTTTGATTTGCTCTAACGCTCCGTCCATCATCCCCTTTGGTATCGCTTTGTTCGCCCTAAGTTGGCAGGGTATGCCCAGACGTCGGTCCCTTGCTCACTTTGCCACTGGATTCAAGATAGCCTGGCTGATGAGGGTTTTGAACCCGAAACCGGTCCCAGGATGCTTGTTTCCGGTCCAGGGAAGACATGGCTTGGCAGTTCGGGCTGGACTGTTCCCATGAGGCACAGGGTCAGACTGATTTGCATATGGCCATGTCTGAACTGGGGTGGTGGAGTGAGCTAAAGAATGATGATGGATTAAACCCAGATCAGTTGACTGGGGGTGAGTGTTTGATTTGCTCTAACGCTCCGTCCATCATCCCCTTTGGTATCGCTTTGTTCGCCCTAAGTTGGCAGGGTATGCCCAGACGTGGGTCCCTTGCTCACTTTGCCACTGGATTCAAGATAGCCTGGCTGATGAGGGTTTTGAACCCGAAACCGGTCCCAGGAAGCTTGTTTCCGTCCAGGGAAGACATGGCTTGGCAGTTCGGGCTGGACTGTTCCCATGAGGCACAGGGTCAGACTGATTTGCATATGGCCATGTCTGAACTGGGGTGCTGGAGTGAGCTAAAGAATGATGATGGATTAAACCCAGATCAGTTGACTGGGGGTGAGTGTTTGATTTGCTCTAACGCCCCGTCCATCATCCCCTTTGGTATCGCTTTGTTCGCCCTAAGTTGGCAGGGTATGCCCAGACGAGGGTCCCTTGCTCACTTTGCCACTGGATTCAAGATATCCTGGCTGATGAGGGTTTTGAACCCGAAACCGGTCCCAGGATGCTTGTTTCCGGTCCAGGGAAGACATGGCTTGGCAGTTCGGGCTGGACTGTTCCCATGAGGCACAGGGTCAGACTGATTTGCATATAGCCATGTCTGAACTGGGGAGTTGGAGTGAGCTAAAGAATGATGATGGATTAAACCCAGATCAGTTGACTGGGGGTGAGTGTTTGATTTGCTCTAACGCTCCGTCCATCATCCCCTTTGGTATCGCTTTGTTCGCCCTAAGTTGGCAGGGTATGCCCAGACGTGGGTCCCTTGCTCACTTTGCCACTGGATTCAAGATATCCTGGCTGATGAGGGTTTTGAACCCGAAACCGGTCCCAGGTTGCTTGTTTCCGGTCCAGGGAAGACATGGCTTGGCAGTTCGGGCTGGACTGTTCCCATGAGGCACAGGGTCAGACTGATTTGCATATGGCCATGTCTGAACTGGGGTGGTGGAGTGAGCTAAAGAATGATGATGGATTAAACCCAGATCAGTTGACTGGGGGTGAGTGTTTGATTTGCTCTAACGCTCCGTCCATCATCCCCTTTGGTATCGCTTTGTTCACCCTAAGTTGGCAGGGTATGCCCAGACGTGGGTCCCTTGCTCACTTTGCCACTGGATTCAAGATAGCCTGGCTGATGAGGGTTTTGAACCCGAAACCGGACCCAGGATGCTTGTTTCCGGTCCAGGGAAGACATGGCTTGGCAGTTCGGGCTGGACTGTTCCCATGAGGCACAGGGTCAGACTGATTTGCATATGGCCATGTCTGAACTGGGGTGGTGGAGTGAGCTAAAGAATGATGATGGATTAAACCCAGATCAGTTGACTGGGGGTGAGTGTTTGATTTGCTCTAACGCTCCGTCCATCATCCCATTTGGTATCGCTTTGTTCGCCCTAAGTTGGCAGGGTATGCCCAGACGTGGGTCCCTTGCTCACTTTGCCACTGGATTCAAGATAGCCTGGCTGATGAGGGTTTTGAACCCGAAACCGGTCCCAGGATGCTTGTTTCCGGTCCAGGGAAGACATGGCTTGGCAGTTCGGGCTGGACTGTTCCCATGAGGCACAGGGTCAGACTGATTTGCATATGGCCATGTCTGAACTGGGGTGGTGGAGTGAGCTAAAGAATGATGATGGATTAAACCCAGATCAGTTGACTGGGGGTGAGTGTTTGATTTGCTCCTAACGCTCCGTCCATCATCCCCTTTGGTATCGCTTTGTTCGCCCTAAGTTGGCAGGGTATGCCCAGACGTGGGTCCCTTGCTCACTTTGCCACTGGATTCAAGATATCCTGGCTGATGAGCGTTTGAACCCGAAACCGGTCCCAGGATGCTTGTTTCCGGTCCAGGGAAGACATGGCTTGGCAGTTCGGGCTGGACTGTTCCCATGAGGCACAGGGTCAGACTGATTTGCATATGGCCATGTCTGAACTGGGGTGGTGGAGTGAGCTAAAGAATGATGATGGATTAAACCCAGATCAGTTGACTGGGGGTGAGTGTTTGATTTGCTCTAACGCTCCGTCCATCATCCCCTTTGGTATCGCTTTGTTCGCCCCTAAGTTGGCAGGGTATGCCCAGACGTGGGTCCCTTGCTCACTTTGCCACTGGATTCAAGATATCCTGGCTGATGAGGGTTTTGAACCAGAAACCGGTCCCAGGATGCTTGTTTCCGGTCCAGGGAAGACATGGCTTGGCAGTTCGGGCTGGACTGTTCCCATGAGGCACAGGGTCAGACTGATTTGCATATGGCCATGTCTGAACTGGGGTGGTGGAGTGAGCTAAAGAATGATGATGGATTAAACCCAGATCAGTTGACTGGGGGTGAGTGTTTGATTTGCTCTAACGCTCCGTCCATCATCCCCTTTGGTATCGCTTTGTTCGCCCTAAGTTGGCAGGGTATGCCCAGACGTGGGTCCCTTGCTCACTTTGCCACTGGATTCAAGATATCCTGGCTGATGAGGGTTTTGAACCCGAAACCGGTCCCAGGATGCTTGTTTCCGGTCCAGGGAAGACATGGCTTGGCAGTTCAGGCTGGACTGTTCCCATGAGGCACAGGGTCAGACTGATTTGCATACGGCCATGTCTGAACTGGGGTGGTGGAGTGAGCTAAAGAATGATGATGGATTAAACCCAGATCAGTTGACTGGGGGTGAGTGTTTGATTTGCTCTAACGCTCCGTCCATCATCCCCTTTGGTATCGCTTTGTTCGCCCTAAGTTGGCAGGGTATGCCCAGACGTGGGTCCCTTGCTCACTTTGCCACTGGATTCAAGATAGCCTGGCTGATGAGGGTTTTGAACCCGAAACCGGTCCCAGGATGCTTGTTTCCGGTCCAGGGAAGACATGGCTTGGCAGTTCGGGCTGGACTGTTCCCATGAGGCACAGGGTCAGACTGATTTGCATATGGCCATGTCTGAACTGGGGTGGTGGAGTGAGCTAAAGAATGATGATGGATTAAACCCAGATCAGTTGACTGGGGGTGAGTGTTTGATTTGCTCTAACTCTCCGTCCATCATCCCCTTTGGTATCGCTTTGTTCGCCCTAAGTTGGCAGGGTATGCCCAGACGTGGGTCCCTTGCTCACTTTGCCACTGGATTCAAGATAGCCTGGCTGATGAGGGTTTTGAACCCGAAACCGGTCCCAGGAAGCTTGTTTCCGGTCCAGGGAAGACATGGCTTGGCAGTTCGGGCTGGACTGTTCCCATGAGGCACAGGGTCAGACTGATTTGCATATGGCCATGTCTGAACTGGGGTGGTGGAGTGAGCTAAAGAATGATGATGGATTAAACCCAGATCAGTTGACTGGGGGTGAGTGTTTGATTTGCTCTAACGCTCCGTCCATCATCCCCTTTGGTATCGCTTTGTTCGCCCTAAGTTGGCAGGGTATGCCCAGACGTGGGTCCCTTGCTCACTTTGCCACTGGATTCAAGATAGCCTGGCTGATGAGGGTTTTGAACCCGAAACCGGTCCCAGGATGCTTGTTTCCGGTCCAGGGAAGACATGGCTTGGCAGTTCGGGCTGGACTGTTCCCATGAGGCACAGGGTCAGACTGATTTGCATATGGCCATGTCTGAACTGGGGTGGTGGAGTGAGCTAAAGAATGATGATGGATTAAACCCAGATCAGTTGACTGGGGGTGAGTGTTTGATTTGCTCTAACTCTCCGTCCATCATCCCCTTTGGTATCGCTTTGTTCGCCCTAAGTTGGCAGGGTATGCCCAGACGTGGGTCCCTTGCTCACTTTGCCACTGGATTCAAGATAGCCTGGCTGATGAGGGTTTTGAACCCGAAACCGGTCCCAGGATGCTTGTTTCCGGTCCAGGGAAGACATGGCTTGGCAGTTCGGGCTGGACTGTTCCCATGAGGCACAGGGTCAGACTGATTTGCATATGGCCATGTCTGAACTGGGGTGGTGGAGTGAGCTAAAGAATGATGATGGATTAAACCCAGATCAGTTGACTGGGGGTGAGTGTTTGATTTGCTCTAACGCTCCGTCCATCATCCCCTTTGGTATAGTTTCAGGTATGTCCACACTTTAGGAGCAATGCTGTCGATGATGATCCGAGGTACTTGGAATGGGTGATGGTCCTAGCTCTGTTGACTACCGGGTGGAGTCCTACAGTGATGCGTTCCTCCCAAAGATTACAATTTTGGTCTTATCGGTGTTCAGCTTTAGATATTTGGTCTTCAGCCAGTGGGAAATTTCATGTAGGCACTGAACTTGACCCGGGTGCTGGGCATCTTGTCTGTGAGGGAGAGAATGAGTTGTGTCATCAGCCTAAGAGAGGACATTGATGTTGTGAGACCTAATGATTAAGCCAGGGCGGTGAACTCCGCTCCGCTCGCTGAGTTTTCTGCACTAAGTGTTATGCGGAGTTCCGAAACGCGGAGCGAAGGTTTTTTCCTCGCTCACGCTCGCCAACTTCAAGTTGGCGAGTGCAAGCGAGGAAAATCCACCTCACGGCGAGATTTTTCCTCGTTCGCTATTGACAACGTCAAGTTGGCGAGCGTGGAAAATCAACCTCCCGGACAGATTTCCCAACGCGGGTGGTCGGATTTCTCATAGCGAGTGGTCATGTATGCTCGCGACCGCTCACATTGAGAAACTGTCCGTTCGCGTTGAGAAAGCTGCCGCTCGAGTAAAAAATCTACTCAAGCGGCAGAAAGGAAACAGCGCCCGCTTGCGCTGTGCATGGTGCCGTTCGCGATGACTGCACAGTGGGGACAAACACCCGGCGCTGAAAATCATTGCGAACGGCATTTATCTAACGCACTCCGCCGCTTGCGGAGCCCCGCGTAGCGCGGTGGAGGTTTTTTTGCACTTTGCGAGCAACTCCGCAACTCCGCCCAGGCTTACTAATGATGCTGTTTAAAGGGATCATGTATGAGTTGAAGAGGGTCTGGCTCAGGGATGATCCTTGCGGAACTCCACAGATGAGGTCATGGGTGTCCGAATTGTATGGTACCAGCCTGACTGACTGGTTCCTTCCAGTCAGGAAGGAGCAGATCCATTGGAGTGCAGGTCCTTGGATTTTGATGTCGTGAAGGCATTGGATGAGGATGGGGTGGGAGACTGTGTCAAACTCTGCGTAGAGTTCCAGGAGGAGAAGGGCTGTCATGTCTTGTGTGTCCAGAATCATGCGGATGTCATCCGTGGCCAAGACTGCCTTGCTGTGATTGGGTTTGAAACCAGACGGAGTGGTGTCGTGGAGTTGGTGGTTGTTGAGGTATTCGATCAGGTGTCTGGTGATGATATTCTCAAAGACCTTGGCCGGGAATGGTAGCACCATTCCATTACACCGACAGCTAGGGTGATACAAAAGTTTGTTCTCTATTGTACCATTGCAAAGAGTGTTGTTTATAAGAAGTGTCACATTCTTTTCCTAACTCCAAGACACTCATTCCGTGAGGCTCCCACCAATGCATAGCCACCTCATCAGTTTAATTGCTTCCATTTGTGAATGCTAAGTCTAAGGCTGTCCAATCAAGTGTCCTGTGAAACCTAGTGCATAGAGGAATGTGACCACTGTAGGAAAGACTCTGTTAATAGAAGCCTGTGCATAGCTATGTATACCTTGTTTCTGCGCTAAATAGTGGTCAGTCACACTTCTTGTTTATTCTTGTCTTCACATTTTTCACATTGTAATGTTCCGCTTTCACTTGAATCTTTTCTAAGCTTCTACTTTTATTTCTCACCAAAATGCTTTTAGCAAGTAGGAAATACTATACTGTTTTTAAATTATAAACTCAATTCAAATATAGTTTGCAAAAAAGCATGCAGGTTGTTTGAATACTTTTTGGGGATTAGCAAATTATTTTCATTATTCAATTCACCCCATCTGCAAACGTATAATTGCATTTCTCCGCTTTTATATTTACTAGGTTTCACAAAGGAAATCAACTAGACCAAATTGAGATGGATGATGGGAAAACTGGTGTGAAATGCAATGAAATTTCCAGGTTTCCCTGTCTCTCAAAGGACAACAGTGATGGAACTGGGAAGGGAATTGATATTGAAAGAGAACAGGATATGGAAATAATGTCTTCCAGTGATGACCACAATGGAAGTGAGAAGAGGGTGGCTTTTGGTGAAGGAGAACATCGAATGGAAATAAGTTCTTCCAATGTTGACATTGATGGAATAAGGAAGAAATTGACTACTGGGAGACGACAAAAAGAAACTGGATTAAACCCTTCTGTGGACGACCTTGAAAGAATAGGCAACAACATTATCATAGGAAGCAGTGAACAGGGAACTGCTTTCATCTCTTTAGGAGACAACATTGATGGAACAGGGAAGAGAATCACTGCTGGGACACAAGAACATAGAATTGGGATAGCATCTTCCTCAGAGGATGAAAGGGTTGCACCTGGGAATGAAACTGATACAGGGAGAAGGACATTTGGGTTAACCTCTCATTCTGTGGAAAAAAGTAAATTATCTGAAAAGAACATTCATGAAAGCGGTAGTAATCCAGACACAAGGTTATCCTCTTCCACAGACCATAGTATTACTGTACCTGGGAAGCAAATATTTGCAGCTCAACATAACTGGAAACTTGGGTTCACTTCTGAGGCTGAAGGAGCTGACAATACAAATGTGTCACAAGGAAGTAGACACGCTGCTGGGATAGCCTCTTCTTCGCTACAGGATATAACTGCACACAAAAAAGACACTGATGAAGGGGGATTTGAATGGACAAATGGGCAAGGCTCCCATGGTGGTGCAGCAACAGAATTGGAGATGAATATAGAAGCAGCAAGAGGAGAAACAGGACATGAGTTGTCCTTTTTCAATGATGATGAAATGATAGCACTTAGGCATCGAATGGGAGCACGGGGGCGAAAACAATCCAGTTCCTCTTCTCACACTGAGGGTAATATTCTGTCAGCCAGAGAGAAGATGCCTGTAGTTGATGGAAAAGAGGCGGATGAGCTTACCCCTTACTCAGAGGCTGCAGATGAAAGTAAATGGACAGTCCAGTTTCCCTCTTATCCTGGAAAAGGAATGACTGCATTTTCTGGACATATCAAAGGAACACAAAAGGTGGAACAGCTTTCTTTGCTCTAATGCATTTTCATCATAGCCCTGCAACATGTGATGTGTTACATAAAGTGTGATTCCATTAAACGCCTAAATATTCTTACATGTTTAGAAAGTCAATTTAGTGTACACTTGGACAGTGGATTACATTTTTCATTAACATAAGCATTTTTGGTACCATGTATTACTATATATATATATATATGTGTAAGTAAGTCCGTTTTTATATAGCGCAGCTACTCACCCTTACGGGTCTCAAGGCGCTGGGGGCCAGAGTGGAAATTAAGTGAGCTATTGCCCAGAGTCACATGGTGCTGAGCTGAGCTGCCGCCGGAGCCGGGGATCGAACCGTGAACCCTGTGCTCCGAAGTCAGCTGCCCTGGCCGCTGCACCACACCTCTCCACACTATCACCTACCAGTGCCCCCACGTGAAATTATTGATTTAAGTAAAGGTTTCAGTCACCGCTTACCTATTTACTTAGTTGTGATGAGTGGATTTAATCAAATCTGGTCGAGCAACTTCATAGGTAAAATGTATTAAGCAACAGAATAACTCACTGTAGGCTAACAAAACAATATATGGTTACATTGCATTTTAATAAAGTATAAATAGCCAAAGCTTTTTTAGATGTTGGGAAAAGGATGGCAAATTTTGTGAAATAAAATTATATAGATTGGAATGTGTAGATCGAAAACACTATAACCTGCTTTGCATACATAAAACTGATAAATGAACGCAGATTGGTTTATGTCATATAGTTGAATACAAAAATGCTGACCTGCCCAAATACTGTGGCAAAAGTATTGACTACCAGAATATCTGGTAATATATATTGATGCTGTTATCTGTGAGTAGAGCACTAAGAGACTCTTTGTAGAGGTTGAAGAAGACATGAGACAGACAGTATGGAACCCTGGGGGGCTTGCACAGGTGATAGGGATCTTTTGGGACCTGGCGTGCTCATGTGAATAACCTGGTGTTGTTTGGAAAGTGCGGAGGAAAACCAGTTTACAATGAATCCCATTCCAGACTCTAGGGTGTGGAAGAGGGTTGGATGGTCGACTACATCCAAGGTAGCACTATTGGGAGGATGGGGTCATCTTTATCTGTGGTCAGGAGGGCATTGTCTATGTGGTGTAAGGTAGCAGTGTCCTTATTGCAGTATAATCTGAACCCAGAATGATAATAAAGCAAAATATAGTTCGCACTGATCGGCACTTGGACTTGAGCATAGACTGCTTTTTTAATGATCTTGCCAATGAAGGGTAGGTGAGTGATGGACTTGTAGTTGACAAAGTCATCAGGGTCTAATGTAGGTTTCTTGAGGAGTGAGAGAATCTGGCCTGTCTTGAGATCTCCTGTGAAGATGTGTTGAGTAATGAGGCATTGACAATGGTGAGTAGGGGCGAGAGAGCTTTCCAGGAGAGAGCATTGTTGAAAGGCTAGGGTGAGACATCATTTTTACAGGAAATGGCTTTAAGACATTTCAGTATATTGGTGAGATCTGCGAAGAAAATGGTTTGAAAGATGACCATTGTAGCATTCTATGAGTCCGGGTGGGTCTAAGAGAAGAAGCAGGCTTAGTTTTATTGATGTGCTGTTGGATCTTTTTATTTTTCACTGAAGAAGAGGTTGATGACATTGCACTTGTCTGTGAAGTGTGTGTTAGATGGGTCAGGCATGTTGTTGATACAGTTATTGATTGTCTTAACAAGTGTCCTGCTTCTGTTGGTGACTTCATTGATGTTGTTGGTTTAGAAATTGCTTTGGCTGATGTGATGAGCTGTCTGTGAGTTGAAAAAAGGGACTTCAGTATCATGAGGTCATCTGGAGTTCTGTTTTTCTCCCATTTTTTCCTGTCTGTGGATGGAGCATTTAATATTAGCTAGGTATTTAGATCACCAAGATGCTGAAGGTTTTGGCTTGTGCATGTGTGGTTTTTTTTGGGAATATGGATGTTCCCATAGTTTTCCAAAAATGAAATTATTTAGAAGGGTATTGGTGTTGGACATGGAGCTAGCAGGGCAAGAGATGAGTTCATGCCTTAGGTTGTCGATAGAAAAGTGTTTGAAAGATCTGAAGGATTGCTCTTCTCTTTTGGGTTGACCTCTGTTTGTTGGAAGGATGTTCAGAAGGGAGATAAGGATGGCAAAGTGGTCGGTCCAGTCAAAGAGTATTGGTGATTTGCATTTGATTGTTGGGGATGTTAAAAAGACTAGGTCAAGGATGTGACCTTAGGAGTGTGATATCTTGGTGACGTATTGTACCGCATTGGCTGTATTAATGAGATTGAGGAGTGTGTCTCTTTTTTTGAGCTTGTGATCTGTGGGAGATTGAAGGCAACCAAGAGGGTGGTATGTGTGTTGTGTGTGTCTTGGATGAATGATGTGGCAAGGAGATTTGAAAATTCATCAGTGAAGTCCTTGCTCTTCCCGGTAGGCCTGTAGATTAGATGGAAGATGGTGCTCTGAGTTGCAGAGAGTGAGAAATCTCATGCCAGTAGTTTCGTGGATTTGAGCGTCACTTGCTTGCCTACAGTGTAGGACCAGGAAGACTTATAGATTACAGCAAGGCGTCCTCCCTTCTTTTGTGTACGGCCACAGGGTGGATGCTGTAGCCTGAGGAAGAAAGACATCTAGGATGTGGGCGTAAATTATGTTTCTATGATGAAGAGGGCATAAAGCTTTTGGTAGGCGATGAGGTGTGCAATATCTGATGCATGGTACATGAAGTACTGCACAGCAAGCATATATGTGGAGTTAAGTATAGTAAACATCACTTTGTGTTAGCTTATCGGCTTGATATTGTGACAGTCGCTAATTTTGCTACGATATTTTGGCAGGTCAATATTAAATCTTTGATTTCCTGGTAACCTGAAAATTTTTGCAGGGATGTCCGTGCGGATTTGCTATACTAGCCTGTTTTCTATAAAGCCTGCCACCATAGTGATTTTGTCATTACAGCTGCATTTCCATTGAAAAAAGCGTTAATTGTTTTTAGAGGTTGCTGATTTTTCATAGTATGCATGAATATATCTACAAAGTCTTTTTCAGTAAATCCCCCTTTGCTCCCCTTTCTACCTCTATTTGAACAAAAGCTCAATGTCATGTGTTTTTTTTTCAACACAAATTTAAGGTCTGCTCTATTTCAATCTCCCATTTATGTTTATAAACATAAGGAGATCATAGAAGTTCGTGTGCTGGGGTATAGACACTGTAATGAGCATATTTAATGCTACACCCGCATGCAGAATTGTATGCAAAATGGAGTACGAATGACGTGTGCGTAATTTCGAAAGAATTGTCAGTATCAACACCTTCATGCCTCATTACATCAACTAGGTTAAAGTCAACAGAGATATTAATTAATCTCAGATTATATATTTTCGTACACAGACTCTTCACAAAACCTTTAAAACGCACATTCATATGGATGAAGGGTAGAAGATTGTGGTAAACAATTTCTTTCTTTTACCATATAATGCAGCTGCCTGTTCCAGAAGTGAAAGATGGTGCTGATTACAGTAGGCTTATCAAGGAGTTTGAGGAATGGTTACGAATGGAAAATACCAAACTGAACAAGATTCTCACAAGAACCTCCACCAGTGATGAAGATATGGAAGCAAGGCGCCGAAAGTTGCTGGTAGGTAAAGCTGTGTGGCATGCTGTTAAAATATTTAGCATCGATCTAATTTAAGCAGCCCTTTTAAAATCATTACATACTATGATCAGGCCTTTTACATTTTTTACAGAAGATGTCTTGCTTTTCTGTTTTAACCTGTACCTGTACTTGATAAACTTATAGATATACCAAGAGGCAAAACATGAATGTGTTTTTGTCAATTTATCATTATGGTGATCATTTAAGTACCCTGTGTGTGTAATACGATTTTTAGGTCAAGCCTGGGCAGCGCATGCGCTGCTCTGCGAGGCATGCTGTATTAGAGTATGGACTTGAAGTCCCACCCACTCTCCGCCCATATTTGATCATTGTCTTGTGTCATTGTCCTTCGTAAATGCTGGCTTCCGATTCGTTAATAGGCTTGTTAGTCCCTCCTTAGCACCACCTTGTCTTCATTTGTAACCTCCCATGAGGACTGGCCCTTTTACTTCACGGTATGTCTTATTTAGTCTGTAAGCACTATTTTCTTTAATGAGTTTCTCCTACTGCAGGCACGACATGCTTTCATGCAACATTCAGCGTGCCATGCACTCTTTCACTTTCCAAGCAGCCCGGGACAATGGCGGCTGCTTCTTTGAAATTAAATAGGTCTTGCATTTACAAGAGTTTGAGCTATTGGCATTTTAAATGACAATGCCTTTTATTTATGTGTTAATTATCAAAACAGATACATAAATGGTATTGTCATTTACAATGCCAATAGCTTAAAACTCTCGCAAATGCGAGACCTGTTGCATTGCAAATGCTTGTTTTGTGACGTGTAGAATAGACAAAGGGTCTTGTTACTCACGGATGGAAGTTCCCATCCAGTGGAAGGCAAGGCTACCATCAATATGAGTTACCACCTCTTTACACACTCCTTCCTGTCGGAATTATCCACTGGCATAAGCTTCTGACCTTTTCAGCAACATGCAGGTGGGTGGGCAGCACCGAATTTGTATGATGGCATCAATTTCCAAATCTGGTTCTTCCCCTTTTCACCTCTGACTTCTACTGCCAGTTTGGCTTTATGCAAAAAGAAGTGAGGGCCAATACACCACCTGTAAATAGAACAGCTTTGTATTCTTTTATTTCTGTCTGAGTTATGTAAGGGGGCTTTAGCAGATCTCCTTGAAACCTACTGTCACCTGGACGAGGTCCTGGCAATTGTTTGCGACCTTTGTGCATCGCTTTCCTGCCGATGGACATTTCACTGCCTGCACTGCGTAATATTTATGCAGTAGATGCAGGAGGCAGAATGCCCATCGGCTGGTTGGAGAGGAGGAGCATGGGGGCGCGGGCACCCTCCATACATAAAAAAAATATCATGGTGCAATCGCCGCAGGGCAAACACCTGTGCCCCGGTGCATCTGTGTTTTACCCTCTGTGAAATATCTGCAAATTCCTGGCCACTATATCCACCCTTGGGTTAGCGGTAATGCTATATGTCCCTTCTGCATGAAATTGGACTGCTAGTTTAGAAGCCACAGCCTTAATGTGAATTTTGACTAATGTTCCACACAGCCGAAACATTCTGACTCCTAAAAGGTAAAGCTGCTTTAGTGAGGAATATCTAGCTCATCTTTAGTAACCTGGATCAAGCAGTCTGGCTCTTCTCATAAAATGGGTGTGGTGCTTGTGCAACAACTCCAAAAACACAATATAGTGAAGAAATTGAAAGAAATACTATAAACTCCCCAAAAAAGTTAGTTGCAAAGGCAAAAAAGTTCAGTTAAAATCAACAGGACGGGGAAAAACCAATGTTAGGATATAGGGTGTGGTAGATCCGGGCCTAGGCCTCTTTCACTGCTGACTCACAATAGACTGTGCTTGAGATCGCTTGGGCCCAGAGTGGACTTTTTAGCAGGGGTGGAATCTGTTCTCTTGTGTGTTGAAGGCATATTGGAGGGATTCCATGATGGACGATGGCAGAATGTTTTTTTTTGTAGCAGGTGGCCTTGAGGGAGTTCACAATATCTGATATCAGTGTGCTAGTTGAGGCTGATGGCTGTCCCCTTGGATATGGTACCATGGGGGGTTGGAGGCAGTGTGACTGATGTTGATAGGGGTTCTGATGCTGTTTATCTTCTCAGTGAAGAAGTGAGTGATGGCACTGCACTTGTCGACTGATGAGATTTGGTGGGCTTGGCTGAGGATTGGTGCACTACTTGACTGCCTTGAAGACTCCTCTGCTTCCTTTGGTCACTTCATTGACGATATTCCTGTAGAAGGTTGCTGTAGCTCTGATAATCCTGGACCTTCGTGCAGAACAAAATGCTTTGAGTTGGGTGCAATTAGTGGGGCTTTGGTGTATGTGTATTTGTATGCATAAATGTTTTGGTATTTTTTTATATAGCAAACCTAGCTGTGGAACAAAGGAGAGGTGTATGTTATGTGAACCTAAAGAGCTGTTAACTGTTTTAAGTGATTTTCTTTTAAGTGATGATCCTTTGAGGTCTATGAAGCCTATGAATCCGCAGAGCAGGAAAAGCAGACAAGTGTCTCCCCAGTCCTCATGTGAGCATAGTTCACAAGGATGAACCCGTTTTGAGACTTTCTCAGACTTGCCAGAGACTTAGCAAGGTAAACTGAAATACACAGGACCCCAACTTTTATCTGCAATGTCAAAACCAGCACAATTTAACATTTAATTTAGGTTTGTCTGTATTTGACCCAGAAGACATTAAAAGCAAGGCAGTTACTAAGGAGATTACAAATGCGGGAGTACAAGGTAACGTTTTGTTAAGAGATACCAGAGTCTGCATTTCAATTTCTCAAAATTTGGTAGAAATGTACATCCTTTAACCTCCTCATTTGCCACCTTTAGTCAGCGATGGTAAGTGCAGCCTATATTGATCTACTGGTGAGAATTCAGGGGCAAGGCACTCAGTTGACTAGTGCTTTGTGTCACAGAAATCCAGAAAATTCTCGTTGAGCCACTGATTTCCTTGGTTTTTATGCACTGTTTCACTCTAAAAGCATGAGATCTGCCTTTATTACCTCCCTCCACAGACAGCAGGCCACAACTTGAAAAAATATATTTGTCTGAGGTTAGGAGAACATTTTTTTTTTTACAGAGTTTTATATAGCACGAACTTGACCCGAAGGTATCGGAGCGCTTTACATAGCACCAGTTGTGTTACATGAGGACACATTCATTTTTTTTTGTTAGGCACTGGGAGATTAAGTGATTTGCCCAGAATCACAGGATGATCAGCGTCATTGCCGAGACTCGAACCCAGTTCCCCAGATTTGAGGTCGACCGCCCTAGCCGTTAGGCCAACTCCTCTCCATATGGTTTCCCGATTCTCCATGTCGTCAAGACACTGTTTCCAGGCTTGGGTTGTTCACATTAAAATTGTCATCGAGTGTGTTAGCTTAATCATCTTTCAAGACGGCAAACCAACACCTCAACTCCAAGAAAGCATAAGGTTGAGAAATAAAATGCAAAGACCAGAACTATGGTAGGCATCTTGGAGAAAAAGCTGCTCTTTTTCCTAATTTAATGTAAGACACCGTCCAACTTCAGTTACATTGCTTGGAAACAGATTTTATTTTTTCAAGGAAATGAGAACACTTTATGATTGTGTAAGAAAATAATACCAAACAAGGCATCTATGAGAGAATCAATGCATTTAGTTTTGATATGAAACTATCAAAACTCTTCCTCGGAATTTCAGACAGATAGCCACGTAAGCACTCATGGAAAGGATCAACTTTGCAGAAATTTATAAAACAATCAACATTTCAGTGGACGCCTTGATGTGACTCGTTAAATCATAGCGTAGTCAATTCAAATGCAACTATTCTTCCATGGGGTTGGGGGTGTGGTGTGAATTGGGCAAGGACCCTACTAAACATGTGAAATAAAAGCAATTTACTACATGCAGAGCCACACACCATGTGAGAAAGGTACCTACCTACCTGTAACCGCCAACAATGTTAATGGGAAACGGCCTTTACCACACAGGTAATTACCATGCAGGTACATACACAGTATATGTTTTAACCTCTACCACACATCCTTTAAATCATGGTACTTAACTATGCAGGTAAATAACTTTTTTTTTTTTTTTTTAAATAAAGGGTGATGGTGCTGCTAGAGGTAACAGGAGGAAAGGGTGATTTTAGGGTTACGGGTGGGTAAAGGGAAGTAAGAGCGAAGAACAAGTTATTTACCTTCCATAACACTCTTTGTGGTAGAAGACTCTATATAGCAGCAGATTCCTCACCTTTCGATTATTCTCCAGGCATCAGAGTGGATTCAGAATCTTTTCTGCAGTACCTCGGCACCTGTAGGTGGTGCTGTGCGGCACCGCACTGATGCAGTTCCGCTCTGGGAATGACATGCAGAGCCTATACAGGTGCCACTCTTGCGCCCTCTCAGTTGCTTTTTCATGTCTCCGCCCCTAGAAGCAGAGCCCCAAAAGCAAATTGGTGTGACCAATACACATATTCCTAGACGTGAGATCTTATTAATGGATAGAGTCCAACCACAGAATGGGGAGGATGGGAGGGTTGGATGAGGAATCTGCAGCTAGGTAGAGACTATACCAGGAGTGTTACCTAAAGTAACTTGTTCTTCAGATATACATTTTTTAAACCTAAAAAAAAAAAAGGTTTCTATCGATTTTTACAAAATAACATTACAGTTTAGTAACTGGTTCCCCCTCCACCCCATAAACAAGGAGAGAGATGCGAGTCACACCGTGTGCAAATAAATATAAATCCATACATGACACTGAATCACTTGGCATGATTGGTACTATCCCATCAAATTACATTAGATCAGCAGCACGGACATACCAAAAGAGTATTAATCAACTGTCCCAACCATATAATGTCCTGGTTCAGGGTCTCCTATTTCCTGTTGTAACTGGACTTCTACTAAGCCCCATTCCATTCTTCCTTTCTGTTCCGCTCCATTGTAAACCAACCTGTGGCGTACCCCACATTCAGCCCATATCCACATTGACTGTGCATATTAAGATAGGCAATAGCAGGCTTTCATATAATAGTTCTGAATGTAAATAATAGTAAAAACTAATATGTTAATGTTTTATAGTTTAAGCAAATGAAAATCATCTTGATCATCTTGTAATAAACGATTTTTACCTATGAATTCATTAGTAAAGAGCCATTTTATATAAAATTCCATGAGAGTTGGTTTCATGGGTCATAAATTGTGAAATTCAGAACCTGCGGTGTTGGGAGGCAGACGATGATCATGTTCATAAAGCAGGAATTTATAATATTTTAAATTGCATGTCCATATTTACAGTCCCATTAAAATGCATCTATTTTAATTTTTAGAAGTGAGGAGGTTAAGGGTTCCTATCAGATTCCCCTGATTTTCAGTATTATGCTAAAGCTGCGATTAGACCCAGATTCCCAATTTCCAAATTTGGAAGTTTAGCACCAGCCCACATCACTATTTCTTTTATTGCTTGTCTGTGGTAACTTTGGAGTACCTTAGTCCTGAAGGTTTGGTTCTGAAGGATCATGTTTTCAGTAGTGCGAGCGTTGGTGCCTATATGGTAATTCAGCATAGTATTGTGTATGTTGAAGAGTTTGTTGACATCTGATGTGTACTCTTGGGAGTTGGAGAGCTAAATGAACAGTCTTGGAGAGAGCTATTTTTCCATTGCATTTTAGAACTTTTTATTGCATCTTCGTAAGTGCAAGAAATTAATGCTTCTTACTTGTCTAGCGATCTAAATTACTCTTCACTGATGAAGTAGTAGATGTAAAAGCATTTCTGGGGTTGCTTGTAAAGTAATAGAGAAGGGGCGTGGTCTAACCACTTTGGGAAATCTAACAACTTTCGTGGCAGAGTTAACCTGATTTGCGCATGGATATCTCCCTTTTGAAATTTAAGAGATGAGCTTAAAGTTATGCAGTGCTTCTCCTAGGCCACAAAAGTAACAACCCCATTTGTTAAGAATTGTTGACAGTATAATTTCATTTATGTTCTTGCACCTTTTGTTATTGTTTGGAGGGATTATTCACGGAGTGTTTTTTCATCTGTATGGAGAACCTCAAGTAGCTAGAACTGCAAAGAAATCAGCAAAGTGATGGCTGTACGTGAAGCAATCTAAATTAAATGTTCTCTGAATGTTTGGTGTTTGATGGACAGGAGAAAAATGTCAAGCATGTTTGATCTCATTCTTCAGGTATTGCAGTCCCGTATTCCAGAGGGACAGCGTCTTTTTGAAGCTCTGCGTCATTATCGCCCAGCTATGGGGATCGCTGAGGATTTGCAGATGGAAGATTTGCGCTATCATTGGATGCTCTACAAATCTAAATTAAAAGACTCCAGTAGTATTTCGGTAAGAAAGAAATGCTCATTGCTTTATTGCCTATGGTTAAAAGTGGGCGAGCCAGAGAATTTCACGGTGAAAGCTGAGCCAGTGGGCGATCTTGGCATTAAGAGCCAATACATGGGCCAAGCCAGTCAAAAATGTGTGAATACTGAAAAAAAATTGTAAATGACATAAATTATGCAAGTTGTAGTAATTAGATATGCAGATCAACCAAGACTCCTTAAAATTTAAACTACATCTTTATTTATTAAACATTTGTGTTTCAACTTTCATTGACAATAGCTGTCGTTTGCTTTTATTAAGGTCAGTACTTCAAGATGAGAAGGTTTTAAGCATGGCTACATACTATATGTTATCAGTATTACTGAGCAGCTGCTCGCTGCGTGTGTCCTGCATTAGACGGGTCTGTCCCAATTCCCACATCCACTAGACCAGGTCACCAAATGTCCTGATTTTTGCCTGTCATGGGATGAGGCAGGCTCAATGACTTTAGAAGCCATCTCAGAAGAGAGATAAATTTGCTCAGAGCTTCTAATCAAGGGATGAAATACAAATGGGCTGCCAGTGAAGAGTGCTTGCTTGGAGAGTCTCCAGCTCAGGCATTGAACACGACCTGTGAAGAGAAGCAAGCAAGTGGCAGAATATGTTGACATGTTAACCGGGAGGTAAAACAAATAGTTTCCTCTTAGCAGTGACTTATCCTTTAGAGTGGATAATACCAACCCACCTGGGGCTGTAGTATAGAAAGTGCCCAGGGGTGCAACAGGCATGTGCGCCCGCTTTGCGTGCACCCGGGACACTTTGGTATTACAGAAAGGGCCGCAGAATGTTGGGCGGCCCTTTCTGTAATACAGATAGCGCTAGGGCACATATAGCACCAGTGCTATCACCAGAGGGTGTTCCCTCATTTGCATGGGGGCCTAGCCCCATGCAAATGAGGAAATCCCTTTGCCTCTGCACCCGCGCTGTATTATAGGCGCGGGCGTAGAGGCAAAGAAGCTGTCTTGTTTTGGTTTGTTTTTAGTACTTGACCCAAGCGCTTGTGTTTTGAGCCACACCGTGCTCCGATGCTAATTTTTTTGTTTGTTTTCAGAACTTAACAGGAGTGCTTGTTAAGTTTTGGTTTGTTTTCAGCTCTTAACACAAGCGCTTGTGTTTTGAGCCGCACTGTGCTCCGATGCACATTTTTTGGTTTGTTTTCACCACTTAATAAGAGCGCTTGTTTTGTAGTTTTTCACCACCTAACAGCAGTGTGAGTGTTCTCAGAGGCAAGGTCTGACGTTCATTTATTTGTTTGTTTTCAGCACTTAACAGAAGCGGCGCTCTTGTTGCGACTGCTATCTGTAGTGTATTCATTTCTGCAGAGTTTGGAGCGCGTGCTTTCCTGAAGCGGCATTCTTGGGGTTCTTTAGGCACGAGGGAGACAAAGTGAATTGCCTAGAATCCCAGGATGTTGAGCAGAAGCAGGGAGTGGAGTCTGAATTGCCAGTTCCAAAGTAGGCAGCTCTGACCGTTATGCCACATCCTCTCCGTATCCTATTGGTGAACACAGTTCACTGTTATCATCTCGTCTGTTGTGTGATCTGTGGGTGTTGCAGAAACATACAGATGCTAATTAACGATTGCTGCCAAATGTCAATCATGTTGCCGTGATGGTTATATTACGCCGAGGGATGTCCTAACATAGCAGTAGACATGCTTCAGCCAATCTCCTTGTCAGACGTCTAACCTGCCTCCTGACCGCTTGTGACACTTTACAAAAACGTGGGCGCCATAGACAAACTAAAGATGAGCAGGCAGAATTTTTATTAGCAACTAAATGATTTGTTGTATACGCCCCCCACCATCACAATGACAGCCTCGTTCAGCGATCGCTGTGAAAAAATAAATCCCATTAAATATTGATCAAGCTAGCCATCTTAAAAGTAGATTAAGCCGCTCCCATTTTTTCTTTATTCTTTAGAGTCAACATTTTAACAAGAGATAGGAGGATCCGGAGCTTGAAACAGGTTTTCTTTGTTTGCCACAGATCTCGGTGGGACACAAGGTGCTGCAAGATAGGATGACAATTTGAGGGAAAAAAAGGAGTTGAAGAGGATGCGTTACTTTTAAATAAATGGATGGACACTAAGTAATCAAATCCAGCGGAGGCAGACTTTCATTGTGCTTCAGTAACAATTCAACATGCTGTTCAAGCAGCCATGAGCCTCAGAGTTGCATGCATTTGCTCAACATTCGCCCCTCCCCAGTACCCCTCCACGTCCTTTCTCCCTTTTTAGGTCTCGGCCTGACGTAAGCAGCGCATGCGCTGCTCTCGTCATACGAGGCTTCTTGGAATCGATATGATTCCAGAAGCCGTGTCCCATCTCCACCTTCAGTTTTGATTTGTGCGCGTCGTTTGGCGTCACGAATTATGCCAAAGGCAGTGCAATGATTGCACCGAAGGCATGTCAATCGCTGCTTGTTGCCACCCTGTCTCCTTTTATCCACTCCCAGCGGGATTGGATCTCTTACTGGTGGCGGGAGACAGTGTCTCCTAATTAGCCGCTATGCACTTTTTTCTTATCATTCGCCTTTGGCAAAGGCAGCCGCGCGTTTAGTTTGCATCGCGCTTTCACTTAAAGTGAAAGCGCGATGCACTATAAACAAGCGGCTGCCTTTGCCAAAGCCCAGAGCTTGTTAAACTCGTTGGAGGTGCAAGCAGCTCGAACGCTGCGTTGTGTTCTTTTAGGGAGCACCCGCATGGCCGCGCGTTACTCGCTATTAAATATCAGGTCATTTATTCCTCTGGGCCAGGCTTTCTCTACTAGTGATCTCAGTCAGCCCCCTCCGACCCCACACCGAGTGGTCTGAAATGGATCTGTGTCAAGAGAATCGAAGCCCCTCTCTGTGCAGGCACTCACTCTATTTATAATGCTCCACTCCCATGGGAAGAGCTATCAGTAGTGCAGCAGGCAAAGTGGCACCGGGACCAATGATCTAAGGGTCTCTGGAGTTTAAGGGGCCTTCTGCACCCATATTGTGACTTTATTTCAGCGCCCAAATGGGGAGATTAGGGGTGGGGGTATTTTCAGCTTTCATTAGGGCGCGTGGCAGTCTCCCTACGCCACTGCCCTACCAGTGGCATTGGGCAGGGGACCTCGGAAGAGGGTCCCTGCTTTGGGCTGCATGTGGAAATGGGGTATCAGCAGAGTCCGAGGGTGCGATAGCTCAGTAGGTCCCGCCCCCCAACAGGCGCACACCGACCGGGCATGGGCGGTCTGGTCTCTATGCCACCCTGTCTGCAGATTGGCACTGCTGGCTGTGTCTTACAGATGTAAAATATGCCCTTTTATCACACACTCTCTGAAAGTCATGGGCGCTGAAGCCGTAGCGTAATAACCAAAGCCTGTCTGCTTTCTAGTTACACCGTGCGCAGTCTGTTACCTGCCTCGCCCCTACAGCGCTCCGAAGCCCACTCGTGGCTGGGCGGCACTACCTAAAACTATACAAATAAATAAAAGCCAATGCGTCACACTGGAGAGGGCAGACGAGGTGCCCTCAGGTTTCCTGGGGGGTGGGTCGAGTTATAAAGAGTGGGTGGGTCGAGCTGTGAGGGGTGAGTCGGTCTTGACGCCACAGGAATCATTTGGAAAGCATTCCTCGCAGTGTTATGGGATCTTAGGGGTACAACCGCAGGGGCTCGCCGGGGCTCTGACTTCCCGTTCACGAGTGCCCGTGTGAGATAGGGGTTTTATAGTTAGGGATGTGTGGGTGGGAGGGGCCGCCTTCCGTCTGGGCAACAAAGAGGCCTTTGTGTCTGACGGGGACATCTCTGGTTGTGGGGTGGGGATAGGGGCAGAGCAGCTCCCCAGAATGGATGGGGGTCTCATCTGTGCAAGAACAGCACAAGGCATTTCAATTACTGGAAATGGCTGCCGTTTGAAAGCACAAGGGATTTAATGTGACATTGTGGGGGCGATAAGGGGATTGGTCATTCTTAAATTGGAGGGGAGGGTGTGCAGAAGCTCTGGTTCGTTCCCCGCACTGGGATCATCAAGGTCTGCCCCCCCCCCCTCCACCCTTAGCTGTAAATGGGAGCCTATGGGGCAGATTTCCACAAAAGATGCCCTGTAGCAATGCCAGTAAATTACCCTTTTGCTAGTGGAAGGTTGTAGTCTTAGTGACATTCAGTCTTTCAACTAAGGATGATAACATAAAGTCCGTTGAGTGTGTCCCGCGTTTAAACTAGGCACAACGAGGGGGGTCAGGCTTGAGGAGTTAAAGCGTCTGCCCAAGATCACACAGTGTTTTCATAAGCCGAAGACGAAAAAAGATCCACTTTGGTTTTGACTCCGGTGGACACAAAACCACATTGATGTGGTGTTATTACTACACAGCTTGAAGGCAACAGAGGGCTCGCGGGAACTGGGGGCCAAGAAGTCGCCACCAGTCGGAGTAAAACAATGATAATTTGGCTTCCTTTAGCATCTACGAATCTTGCCCGCAATAGTCAGGGCTACTACAATTATGCGGCAGAGTTGAATAAATTATGTGGCATAACAAGGCACATTTTTGATTCTATTACTTCATTATTTTCTCATTTGTCCACATGGCAATACTGTCTGGGCAAAGACTTCACCTCATTAGTACCAGTTTAACAAACCAAATACATAAATAAGCAACTGAAAGATGACCAGTTAACCTTGGGGATGGTCTTCTAAAGTGCGCCAACACATATCCCCACGTTTTAAGTAACTTTTGATCCGTTTGAGCTAGAAACATTTTATTTGTTAAAATTTGCAGATTATGCAGCAGATAGTGGATTATGTGGCAAATGCGGCAAATCCCTAATTATGCAAACAAAAAAAAAGCAACGGCTGCAGAATCGCATAGTTTGAGTGGTCCTGCCAATAGTTCAGTGTTAGATTTAGTTTTTCTAGAGCGAATAGCAGCTACTTCGAAGCGCTTTCTGTGTGAGAAAGTGCAGCACAATAAGGATAGTCAAGCAGGACAGGACTTTTTGTTCAAAATGAATGTGTTAGTCTGTAACGCAACTGGTGCTCATGTAAAGCGCTCTGATACCTTTGGGTCTAGTTTGCGCTATATAAAACTCAAAAACAACAAGCATTAAAAATGCAGTAGGTCTCGCCTTTCATTAAGTTAAAGCCATTTGCTTTGCTATACAATACCATTAGCAAAGCAAATAGCTTTAACTTAATCAAAGGCGAGACCTATTGCATTTTCAATGCTTGTTATTAGGTCTGGGCTAGACAGCGCTTGCACGAACTCTTTTTGGCCTTGTCAGTGTTTTCTTGGCTTTGTTAATGTATTTTTGTTATTGTGCGAGGCCCAGCAGCTTACGACACAGTGCTTGCTTCAAATCTCTTTCTGTAGTGAGGCAGCTGTCTCACCATACATATAGGGCCTCACCTACAAGGAATTAACGCAGCGCAGCAACCATTTGGCTGCGCCACGCTGCGTTAATTCTGAAGAACAGGAATGCGTCATATCTACAACGATATGACGGATCCCTAAGCTCTCCGCTGCACTGGCGCACAATTTGCTGCCATGCACCGACGCTGGCACCCTTGCACCAGGGTGCCTGCGTTGAGAGGAGTGATTGTTTATGTGCAGGAAGGGACACCTTCCTGCACATAAACAATCTGAAATGGTGTTTTGAAGCTTCTATGTGTGCTGCTTAATGCTTATGCTTAATGCAGCACACATAGAAACTGAAAAACTGATTTTTTTTCAATGATTGTTTATGTGCAGGAAGGGACACCTTCCTGCACATAAACAATCAAAAGAGGTGATTTCCTCGTTCTAGTGTGCTACAGAATGCAGCACGCACCATAGCAAGAGGATAAAAACAAGGAGGCGTAGCATTCTGACTCATTTCCAGGTTTACGATTTCTCGTAAATCTAGAAATGTGGCAGAAGCCATGGGTAATGCGTGAGAACACCCACAGCAACTCCCATGGCACGCCCCTTCACGCAAAGTGTTATGTGTAAAGGGGTCCATATTTACAAGGACACGAAAAGCCATGCAGGGGGGATTTACGTGTCCTTGTAAATATGGTGCAGCAGGTTGCGCTGCCGGTGCATCACCAAACGTGACGCTCCAGCGGCGCAAGAGGCTTGCAAATAAGCCCATAGTATTGTTGTGGCAAGTTTTGAGTCAGTAGAAGCCATAGCGCAAGGGGTATTTCTTTACCTTGGAAATACTAGCTTTCTGTTGTTACATGTTCCTATCTCAGCCGATGTATTTGGTGTAGTTTTTATGCCAATTTTTATTATGTAAAAAACTGTTCATTTTGGGAAATCATTAGTTCCTGGGCATATTGTACTGTGTTTGTGGTAGTGCCCTGCAAACAAAAACAAAAAATGTTTTTCTTTGGCAAGAGGCATGCATGGTTGCTCCTGGCACGCTGATACCCTCTGCTTGCAGCAGATCACTTGCACTTTCTCCTTTGTGATAGGTGGCAGCTGTCACTTCACGTCGATGGTATTGTGAACAGCATTGAACATCCAGCAGCCATAGCGCTTTGGCTATAATAGCGCCTGGGAGCTAGGATCTTGTTATGTGTTCGAATATGAACGGTGGTGTTTAATATAAGTGATTAATCACTGTTTATTAATACAAATACTTTTGATTTTGGAATCATCTGAAAGATTTGCTATGCTTTTGGAAGCACTTTAAAAACAAACAAAAAACATTTAGTGCATTGAACACACAAAAGTATCGGACACTCAGACCCCTTGCCCCATTAATATATTTTTTTTTTTGCAGTTTGATATAGCGCAAACGTGACCCAAAGGTATGCTTTACATGAGCACCAGGTCACTTTTTTTGTACGCATGAGGGAGAAGAAGTGATTTGCTTAGAATCCCAGGATGTTGAGCAGAAGCCAAGACTGGAGCCTGATTTCCCAGTTCCAAAGTAGGCAGCTCTGGGCGTTATGCCACATCCTCACCCTCTCTTATTGATGAACACATCTCGTCTGTTGTGTGATCTGTGGGTGCTACAGAAACGATTGCTGCCAAATGCCAATCATGTTGCCATGATGGTTGTATTATGCCAAGGGATGTCCTAACATACCAATAGACATGCTTCAGCCAATCCCCTTGCTGGATGTGTAACCTGCCTCCTGACCGCTTGTGATGCTAGTTATTGCCGCATCATGGATCCTGATGAAGCTTGCCGCAAATGAGTGAGATGGTCGCTGTAAATACGAACAAACTGTCAATTAAAGGTGGCGACACTTTATATTACATATTATTTCACGCTAAAGGCAGCCAAGTGACTCCACGCTATCTGTGATATTTCAGCTCTGTCTAGCTTTTTAGTGAACGGCGTCTGCATGCTGAGACTTGTAGTTTCTTCCTTCCGGTTATGTGTTGACTTCAATGTCCACTATGGGAAAGCAACAAACAATGCACGGCACAGATGGATCTTCACTGACCAAAGAAACTGACACCAGGTAACTATCACTCAGTAGCATGAAAATACCCATATCGATACAAAGCAGCCAGGCTGCGGAAGCGCTGCGATGCCATACAAATGTAACACAGCCGCTCTGTAAAAACATTGATGAGATAACAAAACAAATGTTTGACGCTTTCAAAAGTCAGGACTGGCTGAAGGTACCAGACATGATATGCGCCAGGGAACAGCATTGCCAGTTTTGTGTATAAAAACGTTCAAGATGACCATTGCTGTCAACATGAATTACAGAGCTGTTCTGGCACCACAACTCCTTAATATGTACCGTAGAGCACAGGAGTCCGGGACATTGCCTGGCTCGCTACCAGAGTCCCTACTGGTGTCACTACCGAAGCCGAATAGAAATGCGGAGCTACTCGGATCGTATCGCCCGCTGGCGCTCCTCAACACAGATTATAAGGTGCTAGCAAAAATCTTGGCAAACAGGTTGGCCCCGCTGGTACGGAAACTAATCCACCCAGACCAGAACGGGTTTGTGCCCACCCGTAGCACGTTGTTGAACTTGTGCCGTTTCTTTAGAGTGGCACACTACTCCAGGGCTGTCTGGGAGCACTCGGGGTGTCTAGTGCTAGACCTAGAAAAGGCGTTTGACACCCTGGAGTGGGACTATTTATTCGCCACACTGCGCAAATATGACTTGGGCGACAAGTTCTTGAGCCTTGTTCGACTGCTTTCCACTCAACCAGTGCCAGAATCAAAACTGGCCCCTATCTATCGGACCAGATCCCTATTGAGGGCGGCACACGACAAGGCTGTCCACTTTCCCCGCTCCTGTTTGCCCATGCTGTCGAGCCTTTGCCCGAGGCATTACGTAATTCACAAGACGAATGGGGAATCCCACTGGGCGACGGTCTACACGGGGTCTCATTATACGCAGACGACCTGCTCATATACCTTAAAGATGTCAGGCTGCCCTGCGAAATGGTGGAAAGAACGTTATCAGAATTTGCCGCTGTCTCGGGGCTCCGAGTGAATTGGGACAAATCATGCCTGTACCCCTTTTCGGAGTCCACTCTGGAGCCGCGTCTGTCTA
The DNA here is from genome assembly GCA_963921515.1 of Calotriton arnoldi. Classification (NCBI taxonomy): domain Eukaryota; kingdom Metazoa; phylum Chordata; class Amphibia; order Caudata; family Salamandridae; genus Calotriton; species Calotriton arnoldi. The sequence continues at coordinate 57,288 of CAWUFW010001915.1, forward strand.
TCAATGGCAGGCCGGTGCACTGGCAGATGTTCACGTTCCGTTATCTCGGGATACTCATATACAGAGACCCCGCAGACTTACTCGAGGGCAACCTGTCACGTGCCATCACTGCAATACATGCGCAGATGACATTTTGGGGCACATTGCCACTGACGGTTATGGGAAGAATCGCGCTTCTAAAGATGGTGGTGCTCCCACGCCTCCTATATCACTTTGTGAACCTGCCCTCTTGTCTCAGACCGACGATATTCAAAGGCCTAGAACAAGACATGAGGAACTTTATCTGGAATGGGTCGCACAGTAGAGTAGCTTTGCCCAAAATGTACCCCTCGACACCTAACGGAGGCCTCTCGCTTCCAAACATGAAGCAGTATTATGCTTGGTGAGTGGTTCTGTGCTGTATTTTTAGTGTTTGTTTTAGAGGGTCAGTACATCCCTCAATAGTTTGCTTGGATCATGGAAGCAGCAGAGCGTCTAATTTTGATTTTCAAAAGATCTTTTTATTCCAATGTGAAGAACAGGAGAACAGCCGACACGTGTTTCGCCCAAAGGCCAACAGGCCTAGGCTTTCTCAAGGCAGATCAATATTTTCAATTTTGGTTTGTTTGATACAGGTTAAATCACAAGGAAATCAATACAAGAAAACGTCCGGGCAGCGTTGTATTCTTTGCGGTCTGGTAGCTACCTTGGAGCAGTATTATCTTGCGGCCCAGCTCCAATGGGTTGCGAGATAGCTGGGTGCGCGCCATCTGGAGGACCTGGCGACTCAAGAGCTGAGACTCACGCATTCGCGGGTTGTTGAGCTGTTCCACCCCGGTGGGAGGTGCAAGCCACCAAATCAACTGTTGCTAGAGGTGGCCCATTACTGCTTCCACCGCAGCCTGCGAGTCACGCGCATTGTGATCCCATATGCACCGTCCCTCCCTTTATTGGGCACTCCCAGAAGACATTGTGCAATCTCGAGTGTGGAACTAACGCAATGGGAGGAAGCAGGTATCTTAACAGTAGGGGACCTATATAGTGAAGGGCAACTATTACCTTATGACGCGTTGGCTGAGGATTCAGGCCTGCCACTGGGCCAGTTTCTACTACATGCGACGGTGATTTGCATGTTGCAGGCGATATGGGGGGATAAAGCGCAAGAACCGGCCACGCACTTAACCATACAATATTTGCATGAACTGGGTTCAGGCCGCCATCTTGTGAAATGGTTTGCGGAATCGCTAAGAGTGCATACGGCACCGCAGCTGAGCTCCTTACGTGCTCACTGGGATGCAGATTTACAGCATCCCAGTACTGAGCGCGAGTGGTTGGCTATGCTCGAGGGTCCCATCCATATCCCACGTAATGCAAGATTCCGGCTAATCCAGTACTACATCGTGCACATGGCATACCTGACGCCAGCCAAAATAAATAAATATTTCAATCCTGCTGACGCCAGCTGCCCAAGATGCGAGGACGTGGGTAGCGATCTGCTCCACATGCTCTGGTCCTGCACGGCCATTCAGCCATACTGGAGGGTTGTAATCACTACCTTAACGCAATGCACTGAACGCACACTGAGCTGGACATGGGAGACATGCATACTGGGTCTGTACCGCAGGTCTGCCAAATATAGAGTGACCTCCCGTCATATAGACCTAGGTCTCATTGTGGCCAAGCACCTGATCACGGGACGCTGGAAGTCCCCGGAGCCTCCTGCGGTGAGGGCCTGGTTTCAGTCGATGCTCTGCTGAGCTCAAGCAGAAAGTATAGCGTTGCGACGCGAGGATGCGATAGGAACCCGCAAATAGCCGCTCGTGGCGAGCTGGGACGCAATCCTGACAGATTTCCGCGTGATCTGGCAAAATCAGGCCGAGGTATACAGCAATACACCTGGGCGAAGCGCGAGCTAGAACTCAACCAACTAGCTAAAGTATAAAAAGTCAGGCCAACAACACTCATGGCGCACTCAGCAAAGCGCATAGGGAGGCGAGAGTAGTGTCCCTTCACTGTCACTTGTCCAAGTTAAATAACACAGCGAATAGTAGACATGAATAGCGGAATAAGAACCGGGTGGGTAACTTCTAATTTGGTCAACAAACAATTATGCGCTGTGCACAGATCAACAGGCGGACCCCAGAGTAAGATGATACAGGGTGTGCGTCGTGTTGAATTGTTAAAAATGTTACAGTGTTGTGAACAAGAGTCAATGAGTTACCTTTTTTTATTTTTATTTTCTTATCAGATCAATGTTATGTTGCAATTGATGATGTCATACCTTAACCAGACCAGCAAAGCCATTATTGCCATGCTGTGTGAAAGCATAATGTCTAATTTATGTAATGCTTCGCTTCAAACTGCCTCAGGGAAAAATTACAGTACTTAGTTGTAAATGTGATAAAACCGTGTAACCTGGCTTTAAAGCCCTAAATGTCTTTGTGAATGAGGCCCAATGTGGAACTGAACCACAAACGTGCGCTCCACAACAAGTCTGTGCCCCCTCCTAAAACAGTGTCCGGTAATGTCTCAGTGCACACAAACGTCTCTGCACAGGCAGTGTTCTGCAATTCCATAACGTAAAGTTGTTCGTCCTACATACACGTACACAGTGCTTCACATGGAAAAATAGAAGTGCAGGTACCTTGTACCAGAGAACCTGCTTGCTTCTGAGAAATGCAGGTGCTCTCTAAATAACAGGCTTGCAGTTCTACTGAGAAGTGTATGTACTGTCCCTCTCCAAATAAAGAAGTGTAGGGATGCAATACCGACAGTACTGGCTCGTTTAAAGCACTGCATATGCACACCTAGAATAGAACAAGTTTAGCAGCCCAGCTCGTGAATCATCATTTCATGAAATCCACAAAAATATTGTTGATTTCTTTGGGAGGGTGGGAGTTATTTTTACTCCCTTCACACAGGTTGATTCTTTGAGGCACAAATCACTAGCCATGAAAATGCAGAAAAACATAAAATCCATAACACTGTTGCTCATTTCTGGTGCATGTATTATTTTTTATTTCGTGATGTTTAGCGTAGTTCTGTTGTCCAAATTCCATGTCGTTTGTGACAGAGCACAGAAGTACCTTGAAGAAGATAATAGCAAGGTTTCTTTAGCTGAAAGCAAAGCATCACTGCACATGGCCCACATCCTGCAGGTCAGTGCATTACGCATGTGCTTACAGGTTATCATGAAATGTTCACCATTTTAGGATTTCGTTTAGAGTCTCTATGTGGAGGTGGCTTCCTCAGATACAATGAGTTAAGAGATAGGTAAATCTTTTCAAAATGAACCCGATGTGTGCACGGAATGGGCATTGTTCAATTGATTTACATCTGGGGTCTGAAGAGCTTTGAAGTTGTTAGTACTCAGCATGCATGCTTATTACGCTTTTCGCGGGTTAGACAGGCACACACAGAAACACCCAATCACACACACAGACACATACACAAACACACCCACACACCCTCCTGTGTAGCCTCGTACCCGGAGGGACAAACTCGGCTCTTCGTTGGCTCGAGCGTCCCAGAGGACCTCGAGGTGAGCCAGAGCCGGCCACCTGGCTCGAGCTAGGCTCGAGCTTCAGGGGCTCGCCCACCTCTACCTAAGATTAGCACCATTTTTATCCCACGTGTAATAAAATAGATGCTCCCAACCCTAATATCCTTTCTCTAAATTGAGACAGCCTAAACAATATCTGAAACCTGTTCCACCAATATTGTCCTTAAGTGAACTATCGTAATGGGTATCGAGCCGCCCTGAGATGCACCTTCTGACCACACCTTAGCCGTTTGCTCTTTATCCAACATCAACATAGATTCTGGAGTGTTTTATTCAGAAGTTTGGTCATTGTATCACTATGTACTTATGTAAAATGTTCTTCTTCTGCTACTGTGGTCATTCCAACTTTGTTTTCTCACCTTTATCAGCTTCAGATGCAAGAGCAGACGGATTTAAAAGAAAATCCTTAATGTTTTTTTATTAATGTATTGGATTTGTAAGGTGGTTTCACCAAAATAATCAACAACATTAAAAATATAATACAAACAGTTGGGTTAATGGATATTATGTCATAGTAACCTTGAAACATCACAGCAAAAATCAAGAATGGGAGAACAGGTCGTCTTTAGAATTGAGGTGAAAGAGTTTGGCATAGTGGAGTAGAAAGGAATTGGCAGAGGGTAAAAGAGCAGATTCGCTAGAGTGAGTGGAGCAAGACCCAGGCTAGGAGAGACAGTGAAGCAAAGAAGGGCAACTGCAAACTGATATATATATATTTTTTAATAAATTGCAGACAATTGTGAGTCTGCTGTTTGCTTAAAAAGGAAATAAATAATAAATAGATGAAAAAAGGCGTTTACAATGGGGTACAAAGTCCTGGATCTTTGTAAGTTTTTGTGAAATAGTTTGGAAGTTTAAAGGGGAAGATGAATCATCTGTATGTTCATCCCGCTGATTAACGATGCATTCAACTGTTAAAGGGAAGATATGTGTCTGTGTTCTGTTACTAAAATAAGACATACAGCGCAGGAAGAAAAAACTGTTCTATTTACCCAAACTTCGCAAAAGGACATATTATTTTAGGAGGTGACAAAGAAAGGAACATATCTCAAATACTTTTAAATGACTTTTTTACCATTTTTTTTTTTAAGTTTGAAAGTTAGCACCTCCCTGTGCTGGATAAGACTAAGCCCTTGCATTGCAGCATTTGTGACTTGTACACTGAAGTGTTTATTTTTATTTTCTAAACTATGGACTTCCACAAATATAATTTAACTTTTGAGTGGTTGATGTAAGTATCTAATTTATGGAAATCTTTATGTTCTTGACACTGTGTACTTTGTACAAACAAGCCCTTTAGTCGTTTTGTTTTATTTGCATTCTTTATTCGGATAAAACGTATCCATAAAATATAAATGCATACATCGATAATACATCCAGCAATATAACAACTGGAATTTAAAAAACACAATAAAAACATACAATGTAATACAGAGCTATTAAAGTGCTATATGGGAGCACTTCTTTAAAAAGGGAGGAAGGGAGAGCCTTGTATCATGTAGTATCCACAAAAGAATAAAAAGCCCTTTAGTCAGTGGCGGCGATAGGGAGAATATTTTTACCCACTTACAGGCACTGTGAGAAACCAGCAATGCTCTTAGGCTCAACTCCAAAGCTCTCAACCGTGGTCCGTCATAAATGGTGCTCATAATGTGCCACAATTGAGCGTTCTGGAGTTTAGGCTGAAGGCAGTGTGAGTTTCTCACACTGCCTGTAAGTGGGTCAAAAAACGTTTTTAATTAAAAAGAAAAAGTTTATTTACCCACTTCCTTGGTGTTCTTCTCCTGTCCCTGCAGTGTGTAGCTGCAAGCGCAGGGTGCCCGAGTCAGCTCCCCTACCCAATCCATGCGCTGCTCTCATGCTGCTGATAATATTAAGCAGCATGAGAAAAGCGCCAGGATTGGTTGGAGTTGGCTTGCTCGACTCTCATTCAGGTTCTGGAGGCCTGTGCCTGCACTCCACCCAGCTTTCTAACACAGCTCAGGTTGGAGAACTTTAAAGTGCATATGTCAGGCTGGCCGTTGCAAGACAACCAGCCAAACTGGCATATGCACTTTAAACTAGAGTAGCCACCACTCCTTCCTGCTGCAGCCAATCAGTAGCAATGGCCCATCCTGCCCTGACACTCGGTTCGGCCTGGCCGCACTGAAAAATAAAATGGTATTAAAATCATTTTATTACCATATTCTTTTTCATGTTTGCTGCGCTCGCAACAGGGGAGCGAAGCTTCTCTGCCTTAATGGAGGAACAGCCGCTGCCTGTAGAACAAGATTGGGAGCAATAAGAATTTCCTGGGCGAAATGAGCAGCAGTACCTAACAGTTCTTCGCAGAATGAGATGCTTCTTAGTAGGATGACCATCAGTACTTAAATTGTGCAGTGCAAAAGTATATACGTGCCAGGGCCCTAAATTTCCTGTAGAGGGCACCACCAACTGCCACTGCCAGGCTGCCACTTCTACCACTGGTCCATTTCACTGTCTGTGTGGGCACCAGCTTTGTCTGCATTTGGTCCAGTTAGTGGCAAGGCTTTCCCTGGGATGTGACAAGGTGCTTCAGGTCTCTATAAACCCAAACACAAATGCCTATAACATAACATTAATTTCACTCCTGATGGCCTGATTATAAGTGCTCTGGATGGGTACATGGATTTTATTGCGCCCAATAAAAAAGCAATACACCTGGTTGCAGAATTTATCAGGTGTGTTAAATTCCACTATTTCTCGAATCACTGGGGAACAAGAGATGATTTTGGTGAAAGCTACATTGGGCCTTTTCTCCCCATGAAATTCCAGCAGGTTTGACATGACAATATTTATAGGAAGATGCAGATATTATCGCCCAATGAAGACCAGAGGCCGTATTATGGTAAATGTTCATTTTTATTGTTTGCGCTGGGCACACCTTTAAAAAGGTGCGCCGGGTGCAAACAGTGAAAAAGTGCCCTATTGCCATGAATGCGCTGCCCCCAGGGCAGCCTTAAACTCGTGCTGCCCTGGGGGCAGCACATTCCTATGAAAAAAGGAGCGGCTGCTTTACAGCCGTTCCGTGTTTTTACAGTGCAGGCGGCAACCCACCTGCACTTTTGAAGGGGATTAGAGATCCCCTTGCAGGCGGATGTCTGGGGTGTCCATGGGATCCCTTTTCCCCCCTCCAGAGGGCTGCCATCAGGGGGCGTACTGACAGTGCACCACCTTTTAGATGGCGCACTCTCAGTGTGCCTCCTGAGGGCTTCTTTGCCTCTGCGCCTGCGTCTGTAATACGGCGCGGGTGCATAGGCAAATGGATTCCCTCATTTGCATGGGGCACGCCCCTATGCAAATAAGGGAACGCCCACTAAAGATAGCACTGGCGCTCTATGTGCTCCAGCGCTATCAGTATTACAGAAGGGGCCACACAAGCGTCTGTGCCCCTTCTGTAATACCAAAGTGGGCGTAAAGCGGGCGCAAACGCCATTGCGCCCCCAGGGCACTGTATGTAATATGGTCTCTGGAGCGATAAAGTGTGCACAACTCCAAATTCTGAACCCACGCAAGCAGTTGGATTTTCCGACACACTCTAACCAGGCATTAAGTGAGAAGTATTTGTTAGTAGGTGAGACAAATTTCAGTAAAGCTATCCAGCCTTCGCCTTACTGACTAGTAAAATAAATCTTATATAACAATGTTTGTCACTGTAAGCAGTGCTTATGTCAAAATGCAACCTATTCACAAATGTGTTAGTAAAAAGTAACCTATGGCTATATTATTACAGCAGCACACTTCTGCAGAAGGTTCTTCTCAAACTACTCACTCCAGCCATAGATCAGGGCGTGGGCAAAACGGGTGAGATATCATCTTTGTTTCACCTTCATCTAGATTCCACACCAATAAAGTAGAAGTTGCTTTGCCTGCTGGTATTTTATGCATCTACCATACCGAGGGGAGGTGAGGTGTTGTAGTGTAGTGCTGCAGATGGACTGCTTAGAAGCAAAGGGCTGGTGCTTTGCTGCATCCATCCGAGGCCTCCCTGATGCTTTTCCCGACAGCATAAAATCTGTCTGATAGGACTCCATGATTATTTTCCTGTATCACTAAAGCATTTATGGCATAAACCAGGAAGATTCAGCCCATAGCAAATATTTTGGAGCAACCTAAAAGTACGAATGCAGGCTAAAAATTGAAAAGCAATACAAAACACAAAAGTCAGGCCAATTGCTGTCCAAACGTATTCTGTCAAGATAAAGCATATAGACAGACTATAGTAACTCTAATTATGGGTGGATAGTGGCCACTGTCAGTGTGGCTCTAATTTGCACAACTTGCCGGCCGCTGGACATCATCAGTGTTACCCATATCACAGCCATTTCCACCTGTCTGGTCCACACAATGTGACAATAATGTTACCACCCTTAGAAGACCCTCACCTGATGATGATGGTGTTTTTCCATTCTAGTTCAAGGCCGATACCTGGGCAGTTTGGTATATATTTGGTGTGATAACTTTTACTGGCCATTATGAGGTAAACCCTTACGTCATAACGTGCAGCTTTTGGTGATTTCCATACCAAAGAATGCATGCCCCAGTATTTACTGGGAATTTTCCCATGGTATTATATCTGCTGGTTTGACCAACTGATATTTACCTTTTTAAAACTGCACGCATGCGGACGTAACCACACTCGGTTCTTACTATAGCAGACTTTACCGTACCTGGTACTTAATGCATGCGGTAAATGACATTCAACTTAGAAGTCTTATTAATGCCCAAGCAGGGGTTTGTTTGATTTGGAGTCAAAATTTTGAATTGCACTTGTAATCAGGGTCCAAGACTTTGGATTCGACTACTAGGTGATGTCTGGACTCAGCAAGAGGTCTGGCTGACCACCTGACAGGCACCAGGCATGGGCAGTGCAATGGTGAAGAGGCAGAGAGATCGGTCTGTGTTTGGCCGCCATGCCTCAGCATAGTCATCCCAGCAGCTGCAACCCACAGGTACAGGTGAGCCAGCTCAGCACGTGGCTAAGGATGGCTCACTCCTGCCTTGTGGAAGTTCTGTTTTTTTTTAGTGCCATGGCCTCTGTTAATGGACTGTTGAGTGTTCAGGTGACTACTGGTCAGAGGCGCAACTAGAGCCATTTTTCGGAGGGGGGGGGCTAATTCTTCCAGCAATAGGCAGAGTGGAGATGAAGGGGTGAAAAAACAACAAAGCCTCGTTCACACGTAAATGGTCTTTTAAAGACCTGTGAAGTACTCTGGTGCGGCTGCGATAAGCTCAACAAACACTGGGATAGCCAATAGGTCTCGCCTTTTGGACCTTATAAGTGTTTAGACATGCAGCATATTATCCTGGGTGCTGACCTGCCAGGGATTGAAGAGCTATACAATTACTACACACTGGGTGTGAAAGGAACAGCGAATAGTTTTTGTGCATAAAAATAGTGCGGGTGAGCGTGTGTAAGAAACAGCAACGTTTACAGTTGCATGACTGTGGCACCAAGCACCTCTACCGCTCATTTAAACAAATATGCCTCTGGCAATACTATCAGGGCAGAGCAGATAGCTTTCCAGGATATTGACATACAACCGGGTTCACAAAAAGCAAGGCCCTAAACGCACAGCCTTACTTGTCTTACCCAGGCACAAGCTGCATAACCAGACTCAATAAGAGCAGGGTACACACAAGCTGAATAACCAGACGTGGTCAGGCTCACAAAGGACAGTACCCTGACCCAGGGTGCAAAACCTAATTCAAAGCGACCCGACGCAAGCTGAATAACCAAGTACCGGCCCAAAAAAAAATCTGCACTGACCTGAGATGCTTCTACTCTGGGTTACATAGAGAAAGAGGCAAGGGGCCGCAGGAGTTAACGATAAAATAAAAGGGGCAAGTGAAATACTTTGATAACAAGCTGTAGGCTATGGGGTTCTTGTGTCTGCAGCGAGCGCTCCCTCTGTTTCCTGGATGGATTTCACACACCGGCGCAGTCCTGCCAGCTTCATTCTCGGATCCTATGGGTTCGGACCAGAGTGAGCTGATCAGAACGTGGCTTCAGAATCAAGTTTCAAAACACGGCAAGCCTCGTGGATGGCAGATGACACTGCAGCAATCATTAACTAACCGTTAGCGTTTATAAAACCCTGTTGGACTTACCCGTTGAGTCATACCTCATCTCGCCTGTGCCCAGTGCATTCAGCACCCCTACCGCTTGGAAACGAGTACAATGGGAGACAGAGGGAGGAGGGAAACAGGGACACAAAGAGGAGTGGTGGGGGCGGGCACACGGAGACAAGGAGGCACTGCAGCTGCCGCCCTGCGCGCCACTGCTTGCTCCCGTGGCAAAACGCCGTGGGAGTGAACCGAGAACCAAGAACAGAGGTGGAACATGCACCCACCTTTAGCCATTTGCAGGCTACAATAGGAAAATGACACACGCAAAAGCCAACCCAATGCGTGGGGGGAGTCAGACCCACACCGAGTAGTTACAAGAAGCCTCACAGAGCAGCGCTTGCGTGCTGCGCTAGGCCTGACCTAAAAAGAAGAGGTATCCGGGAGATTGGGGGAAGTCGTCTCTTTCAGTTGGCAGTTAGTTCACTGAGGGATGGTCATCAGTGCATAGTGTGGCAGTGGCAGTCCCGAGGTGACAAGCCTGAACTGAATTACAAACATGCCAACAGACACGATTCAGGCAGGAGACTCCTTTTATTTTCAAAATCTCACACTTTGCTGTTCTGAAATGTATGGAATTAGAACCTGCAAGAGTGAGATAAAGAGACAGGAAGTGGAAGGTAGTGGAAGAAAGAGGCTATAATGTGAAATCAAGAGTAGGCAGTATTGTTGTTTGGCAACGCTGGCATTCAACAACCACAGCATTCTGCATCAAAGGGTGGCAGGCTCCTAAGGAAAACTTTGCTGCCTGAACTTATTTTTTTTTTTTATATTTTACAAATTAAGCACTGCTTTCTCTACACTTTTCTTTGCAAACATAAATAAATGTTGAGATGGTCATTCTAGTGAATTCTACATATGCACATTTTCAAATTTTATCTTACCGAAATATACATGCAAATTAGCATCAGTTCAATTAAAAAGTATTTTTATGACTTACGCTCAAGAGGTTTTCAGCGCTTATTCTTTCAGACCGCACCGATCGATATTCTCTTCCGTAACACAGCAATAACAATAATAGATTTTTACATAATAATGCTTCAAACTGCACTTGGGCTATTCCTTATCCCAGAACTCGACCTTTTAAAAGAGATTGTTTGTGACAACGCTGTTTGCTCTTCTTTTGGAAAATACCCCAAAGAATTTTGTTCTGCAAAACACACTGAGAGAGGGAAGTTTGGGAAGAGAATCAACATTTCCTGGCCTCCCAACACTCCGGCGCTGAGGTATGTGGCGAAGGAAACCCTCTCGCAAACACCGGAGGTGGGTCAATCGCAGGAAACAGCTCTTTCCGGAAGGCATAACAGGAGACGCGAGCTCACACAGTGTGGGCTTTGATAGGAAAGTAAAGCAATGAGGTGATGTCATCGAGGAAAACAGGGAAAGGAAAAAAACCTGCAAGCGATGTGAAGGAGTGTTCGAGCTAAGGTCAGCAGTAGTAAGTGAGACTGCCAGGTCTTGGCCGCTGCAATTACAGTTAGGCTCTTTTACGATTTGCATGGTGCAGGTTGCCTAAATGGCAAGAAGCACTGGTTTTGCCCAGTGACTCAGTGGCGTAACTGGGGGGAGACAGAGGGAGGAGGGAAACAGGGACATAAAGAGGAGTGGTGGGGGCGGGCACACGGAGACAAGGAGGCACTGCAGCTGCCGCCCTGCACGCCGCTGCTCGCTCCCGCGGCAAAACGCCGTGGGAGTGAACCATTTCAGAAGAGATGGGACATGCACCCAACTTTAGCCATATGCAGGCTACGATAGGAAAATGACACACGCAAAAGCCAACCCAATGCGTGGGGGGAGTCAGACCCACACCGAGTAGTTACAAAAAGCCTCGCAGAGCAGCGCATGCGCGCTGCGCGAGGCTCAACCTAAAAACTGTCTGTGTGTGTGTGCCAGGGTAGCTGTCTCAGCCCAGGCTGACACACACGACGACGGGGGGGAGGGGTTGCTGAAGCCCTTTGAGCCCAATGGGCGTTGCTCGACTGCTACTGGTCACCATGTTATGTGTCACATGGCGCGACTGACACAGCAGCCTGCCTCAGCCTGCTCCTGTTGGACTTGTTTGTGATTTTGGTTTCTGTGCAGTCCTACCTACAAACACAATCAGTAAAACGTACAAAGTGCACCGGTCCCGAGAAATAAGTGCTGGTGGTGCCCACGGGCAACACCGGAACAGATCAAGCAGCACTCCACTCTGATGGACTGTTCAGGACTACATAATAAATGGTTCTTCGCAAAAAGTGTAAAAATAAACACAGCTTGGTTCAGTAATCGGGGTAAGAGCTTGCAACATTGTGATTCAGCTCATTTTCATTATATGCTCCAGAATAATTCACTTTTTCGAAACATAAATATATAACTTTCTAGAAATGCCAATATATATAGAAGTGCTTCCATATGTACAGTCTCCTCATCTTTACATTCAGTCATTTGTGTCTGTTTTACAGGCTCTTGAATCGCTGAAGGAACCGGTTCGATTACACAAGGTATGTATGCCCAATTATCTCCTGTCTCCTTAAATCTATATCCTGTGCGTGAAACAGACTTCTAACACCGACGTGATGTTATGTGAAACTTTAAGCAAATTATGTGCCACTGAGTAAAACAAGATTTTGCTACGAGCCTGAGTTCTAGACTGTGGCATTAGAAACTCACAGTCCTGGAAACTTTTGTTTTACTCTTAAACTTGCTATGTATTTTTAATGTTGCTGGTGCCTTGTACGGATGTGGGACCTGAAGTGTCAAGGGTTTTAACCTTTCTGCGGCTATGGGGAATGATACACAGGAGGCCTAATTCTTTCACAACAAGCAAGCAAACCCGAAACAGTTTCACAAAACTCGATTCAACATGGGCGGCACTGGTCAGTGTCCTTGGGTTTAGCATTGTAAGCCGGAAGAAGCCTGAATGGATGGGGGAGTGTGGGTTTAGAGTTCAAGACACACAGCTACACATGAGATGGCTTGCATGAAAAGTGCACTAGAAGATATTAGCCACGTATGCTGCTCGTTTCCTTTTTGTTGATGAAGATTTCAAATAACTTAAAGTCTAGGAACAATATCTCGAGATTGAGGAGATGCATTAGTTGTTTTGGTAGCTCAGTTGGCCTGTGCTGTTATTCCATGCTTGTACTTCCATCAGCCTGGCCGGCAAATGCCTCTAACAATAGTGACCTGTGGCAGTGGGTGTTTACAGGTTTTCCTCTTGCTTGTCTTTTGCCCAGTGAAAGACTTTAAATGATGGGGTACAGCCACTGGATCTGCTCAGTGCCATGCTTATTGTACCCATGACAGTTGAGGCATTTGTGCAAAGGGTGGCACATATTTAGTAACGACAAGCCTTGTGCAGCATGCCATCATGCCCAGTAGAAACACAAAAGTCAGATGTGCTGACATTGCTTTCCCAACATTGAGCATGGCCCTTGCAGAAAGGTAAAGACGACTGACTCTGGACTTGTTTTACTTTTTCTGGGTACCTTTTGAACACAATGCTTGTGTTTTGTTGGAGGTCACCCATGTGCACAATACCAGAGTACAGACTTCTACCAGCTAGATGGCAAGCATGAAAGGCATTGTTAAACTGAGGCGGGTCACTACTACAGAGCGACCTGCTGTAGAAATCTCTAAGGCTAGGTTTATGCCAAACAGGAGATCTTTATTGTGCTCTCATTGCTCATTTTAAAAAAACGTACAAGAAGACCCCCTATGCTGCACCTGATTTTATTAGAAGACCACTGCAACGTGCATTTTTATTAGTCCAGGAATGTTTTGTTGGTAGGCATACACAATTATATCAATAGCCATTTTTAGGTCTCGCCTATGCAGCGCGCATGCGCTGCATAGGAGGACCTTTAGCCGTCGCTCTGGTCATTTTCAAGCACACACTCGTGCTTGTGGCGGCATCCACCTTGCGGGAGCGAGCAGGGGCGCGCCACAAGCACGAGTGCAGTGCTTGAAAATGAGCAGACTGCGCACGCACGCAGCACTCCCGGGCTCTCTCGCTCTCTCTCTCTCTCTCGCTCTCTCTCTCTCTCTCTCTCTCTCGCTTTCTCTCTCTCTCTCTCTCTCTGTCTCTCCCGCTCTCTCTTCTCTCTCTCTCGCTCTCTCTCTCCCCCTCTCTCGCTCTCTCTCTCCCTCTCTCTCTTTCTCACTCTTTCCCTTTCTCTCTCTCTCTCTCCCTCCCGCCCCTGCTGGCAACTGTACGTTCATGCTGCCGCTGCTGGTTAATCAGACGTCGCTGGTTGCTCTCAGAGTTCACATCTCTTGGTGAGTGCAGAGAGACGTGTTTCCTTATTTTGTCATTATGAATAGATTTTTATTTTTTGATGGAACGGTTTAATTACAGAATGTGTTTGAGCTTGGTTAGAATGTGCTTGTTTGTTTGTAAGTCTGGCCCGTTGATGAGTTGCGCGTCAGGTCGCTAACAAGGCATCGCGAGTGCACATCAAATGCGGAGTCTGCATCCTATGGCATAGACCCAGTGGGTACCCGCTTGAATACCACTATCATCGTAGGGTTACTTCGGTGTCTGACTCTGTAGTCTGTTTTGGTGCGCCATGTCTCCAGCAGCCATGTGTGTGACGGCGTTGGTTACTATGGCAACGATCGGCCATTTATACCACATGCGCGTGCTCTGCCCAGCCGCTACCAGCTAACAAGCATTGGCATAGCCAATAGGTCTCGCCTTTGGGACCTTATAAGTATTTAGTTATGCAGCACAATATCCTTACTGCAACAACATTATCTGTTGCATGGCTAAACACTTATAAGGTCCCAAAGGCGAGACCTATTGGCTATGCCAATACTTGTTATGTATCATGTTGAAGAATATTCAATTGATCGAGTAGGTCACCACTGGCAAAGTGCAGGTTTTTCTTTTCTTTTTTAAATTTCTTTATTGGTGTATAAAGTTTGCTTACATGAGACCAGATGATAATCAGGTTAATACACCATACAGTTATATGAAAAATCCAGAAACAGTCGTATCAAACAACAAATGCAATATGTCTCCCCAACCCCCACCCAGTCCCACCCCAGAAGCTTACTCATACATGTCAGTATCTATCACAGAAATGCCTAACTCTCAGTCTGTCTCGGTGATGGTTCCTGTGAACTCTTTCATATCTAGGTTAGAGGCAGTGGGCCAGGGCGCCCATCGAACCCAACCTATGATTACGTGAACACAGCGCACCAGGTGATTAGTCAGGCACAACCTGTATCTGATCTTGGGGCTTCAACAGTGCCTGGGTCATTGCGGCCCACGCAAGCAAGGTGTCCTGTGCTTTATCATCTTTTCTGGTCCTTCTCATATGCGTCTCTTCTGCCCCTGCCCATTCTAGCAAGTCTTTTTCCTAGTTTTCTCTGGTCTGGGGTTGATGTCCCACCCAATTATGGCTATCCGTTGTTTTGCCACCATAAGCCCCAGCACTGTGAAGCGCCTTCCGAGATGTCATTTCGGGTCATCAGAAAGAAGCCCCAACAAACATTTAGTAATTGTGTATGGAACATCCCACCCTGACGCATGCTTAAGCTGGGTCAATATTTCAAGCCAGTACGCAGCCACAAATGGGCATTCCCAAACCAAGTGTAGGAAGTCAGCTTCTGACTCCTTGCATCTGGGACAGCGCTGTTCTCTCGATACACATATAGCGTGCAGCCGTTTAAAGGAATAAGTAAGTCACATGTGCAATATTATATTGCATTTGTTTGAACCTAGTGCATACTGTGACCCACTGGACTCCGGCATGAGTCCTGGACCAATCTTTAGGGGAGAGTGGTTCATCGCTATAGCGCTGCCATGTCTCCTCTACGCAAAGTGGTTTAACTGGTCTATCCATACGCAACGCTCGATAAAGGTGCATTATAATTTGGCGACCTCCAGCCATTGACAACATAGTGGCAAGTGTGTGTGCAGTGTCAGGGGCATCAGGGAACATCGTCCAGAGCTGGCATGCCATAGCAGCAATACTCGCATATTGAAGAAATTGACCAGATCCCAATGCGAACATCTCCATGGCATCTTGCAAGGTGATAAATCGACCCTCAGGGTAAAGGTCAGACAACAATAAACAACGCCCCTCCTGTCAATTGTCTACAGACATAAGTCGGGCAATCTGTGCAAAGGGACGAATAATCCAGAGGTCTAAATCAGGCACATAGGGTGCTTGCCCTAACACTCGTTGCACCACCCATTCCAAAAGTCTGGCCATAAGACGGATCAAATATGGAAAATCATCAGTCAGCCCCCTGCCGTGCATCAGGAGTGCCCCAAGTTGATACTCTCCATGAGTACCATTCAGCAGGACCCTCTCCCAGTTGGGCTCTCCATCTAGCCAATGCACAGCGTGCTGTAGTTAGGCTGCCAAATAATATAGCTCCAGGTCAGGAGCTGCCATACCCCATTCATGGATATCATTTGGAGGTAGTCAGGGGTTGCAGCTGTAAATGCTAGCTTGCTCCCTGCTACTCCAGGCACTTCTTTTCCGATCCCTTACCTCAGAGGAGGCAAATGTTTTGCCCCCTCTGTGGTCAGGGGTCGCAAAGGAAATGCCCCCTTGGTCCCATTCCCTCTTCAACATGGAGAGGCCCACCCTACATCTCTTTCCTACCCAAAGGAGATTGATCCAGAGTGAGTCCAGCTCACGGAACACCTTCCTGGGATTTCATAAAAGATCCCCTGCAGTACCACCATCTTAATGAGCGACATCTTACCCATCAGAGATAAATGCAACGTGTTCCAGAACTGAATAGAAGGATGCAGACCCTTCATCACTCTCCCCATATTATGCTCGTAAAACTGCAGTTCACCCTGAGTAAAATATATCCCCAAGTAGCAGACCTTCTCAACCGTCCAGGGGAGGCCCAAACATAGTAGTCACTCCAATGGCAAGCCTGTGAGCTAACCCAGTGGTAAGAACAGTGATTTAGTCTTATTGATCCATAGTCCAGAGACCTCCGAGAACTTCATCAGCACATTAAGCATGATGGGGGCCGATCTATCTGGTTGTCTGAGATACACCATGGCGTCATCGGCGTGCAGCGAGACAACATGTTCCAGTGTACCTATTTGTATACCTCACCCACTGAGAGTCTGCAGGTATTTCTTATGCTGGAGCTGTATGATTTATGAAAGTAGCGTCTTTAGGTCTGTCTTTGTTATATTCTGGGTATGGTATACCCAACGAGGCCATACTCCTTTCTTATGTGTATGTCGGTATAAGATGTAGAGTGGATCTTGGGGGCATATTTGCAAGCCCCTATTGCCACCACAACATCACTTTTCACAATGTTGTGTTGGCGATAGGGGCTTCGCCTTAACCCGGTATTTGTAAAGTGCAAACTAATCACCCGTAAGGGTCTCAAGGCGCTGGGGGTCGTCCGGTAGATTAAGTGAGCTATTGTCACATGTTGCTGAGCTGATCTTCCTCCGGCACGGGGGATCGAACTGTGAGCCCTGCACTCCGGAGTCAGCTGCCCTTGCCGCTGCGCCACACCTCTCCCTCCCTCCCTGAACGTGGCTTAACGCTGTCTTGTAAATATGGAACCCTTTCATGCTATACTTAGCGTGAAAGAGGATGGCATATCAGTCAACGTCTGGTGAGGAAAAATAAGTGCTGGTACCCAAAAATGTGTGACGGTGGGCCTCAATGGCAACCACCGGCCCAAATTAAGCACTGTGTTAAGCCCATTGTGGGTCTTGCAGGGGTACATTAGAACTACTAAATAAATGGCATTTAGAATGTTACCCCACGTTGCAAATGTAATGAGTTGCAAAGCAGAGAACTACACATGGTTCTTGAGTCATTTTTGTGTCTGGGATTTTACGGCATGGGCAAAGTAGTCAGTTGCCCAGGGCCGGCACCTTCCAAGGTCCCCCCCCTGGTAAAATGAATGGCACATTAAAATTTCTTTCCACAACAACGTTCCTCTTAACAACCAGCTTCTTTTTCTAATTTGACAGCTGAGCATGCTCAACAGAAACTTATGACCAGATTTACTAATGGTTTATGCTGAAGCAGTCACACAATTTGATGCAAAGCAGCATAAACTTCTGAGGCTATTTACTTTCTAGCACACAAAAAAATATTTAGTGCTGGAAAGATGGCCTTTTCTCAGTGCAAAATAGCACTTTGCCCTGCTTTGCACCATTTCGTGTCAAGGGGCAGTATTTGGGTGCAACTTGGGTGGATTAGTGTAAGCATCCACAGGTTTTATGCGAAACCTGATTTGCTAAGACAGGCTGACCAGGATTTGCATAAAAAATGCTTCCTTGAAACAGAACTAAAAGGAAGAAATATTTTAATGTTTTCAAACATTCCACATATTGCACGTGTTCTGCAGTGTACAGCACACATGCAACGTATGAAATGTTTAAGTTTGTCTAGGCGTGGAAATGTGTACTGAAATGATAGGCTACAAGTTCCGGGGGCGAGGGGGTTGGTGGGGTGTAAGTCGACAGACAACGGGATAGGGAAAATAAAATAAATAAATAAACCCACAACGGAGATGCGGCGAGTGCAAGGTAAGTGGTTTTATTTATTTATTTATTTTATTTTCCCTATTCCATCGTTTGTCCCTTCCACACTCCCGCCCCCCGCCCCCCACTCCCATACCCTGCCCCACCCCACCACGCTTACCTCCACAGGCCGCCACTGCCTGTGCTGCATGATGACTAACTAAATGTTTATTTCCTCTGTTGACAGAAGGCTCCCGGCATATGCTCTTTTCTGTATCGAGTGTGCTGTGCCGCCCTACCGCTTCAACTGCTGCTGCTGCTCCTGCTGCTTCTGGCCTTCCTGCTCCCCCTGGCGGAGGAGAATCACAGTTGCACCCTGGCCAACAACTTTGCTCGCTCCTTCAGCCTGATGCTGCGGTATGAGAAGCCCCCACCAACATAACCACTCACCGTTTGCAGACTCGACATGAGACTTACTTGGGGCAGATAGTGAGGGCTTCTTTCTTTTGACGTCATCATGATTTTTAGCATTTCTTGCACTTTTAACAATTGAGGGATGTCACCACATCAACTGATAATGGAGATAAATGCATTCTTTTTGTATAAATAATGTATTCAAATGATATTAACCCATATTATAATGTATGCAAAACTTTATTTCCGCATATACATAAATATATACATATTTATTTATACTGTATATTGAAAGATAAAGCGACAACTAAATAACCACTGTAAAATTATATTTGTAAAACACTTAGCTTCTATTTTACTTAAACTGGATCCTTTTAAATGTACTTTTGTGTTACCTTTGTCCCTTGTATTGTGCATCCTGAACTGACCTGGAGAACGATGCATGAACGGCAGAAGCTGTACAATTTTAAAGAAATTTATATTTTTAAGTACAAAAGTGCACAAGCATATTTGTGGGTTGCATTCGTATACTGTAATGACAATTATATAGCAATACATTTGAGGCAACAGTCACAGGACTTGACATTTCGCCTTGCTCTGTTGATTTGAGCAGGGCATGTTTCATTCCACTGCAGTTGTTTGCCTTTTAAGTAAAGCATTCCCATCATAAATCATCATATTATCATGTTATCCCGTATCGTTATGTCTTTTGATTTACATTTCCATCTTCAGAGACTTGGTTTAAACCGGGGCATTGTTTCATTTATTTACCACTGGACTTTTAAGCTTTCGCTAGATCACGAATCTCTCTGTAACAACAGACGATCTGCAAACTGGACATGCGTACAGGGACACTGATTAGGCAGCCTACTGCCTGTCAGAACCAAGGTGTGCTGTTTTTTTTTTTAATAATGCATAGGTGAGAGGAGACCCTGTGTCCTATGCAGTTCATTCAGCCCGTTCAGTTTTTCATGCTGGGTTTTGTGATTCATTGCTTGCGGTATTAAAAGTAAAAACTACAAGTCCCAGAATGTAATGTTCAATGCCCGGCTGAAATATCCCACATGACATGCAACTGAAACCAATAATTAATATGTAGGCTGTCAAATCCCAGGGCATCATAATGGAGCGAAGTTTTGCCATCTTCAAGAAGAGTTTGGGCTTTGTGGTTCCAATCAGCTGACATGATATTCAAAACGGTTCAGTTATCCAAGATGCTCACGGACAGAACTAAAAGCAGAGTCTTCTTAGCCATCAGCAGGTTCTATGCTAGGAAAAAAGTGCAGCTTGAAGCCCAGCATCCTAAGCGAAACCTTGAAAATGGTGTTCCTTAGTGAGGAACTTTGCAAAATTAAATTGCAGTCCCACTGGATGGTCCATTTACAAATAAACCATTGCTTGACATTTAATACCAGCTTTCGGTAAATATGTATAAGGTCTGAGTGTTTACTTGGCTCAAGTATTCGTTGTTAAAGAGTACTATGTGGATGTGATCCATCCACCCTGTAGATGCTTGTAGAGTTTGTTGTTGCAGAGGCCGCACTGTCCTTTTACAGATGCCAAAAATAGGTTTAACAATCCACTATAAAAATGGGTTTAACAAGCCACTATAAAAAATGGGTTTTACAATCCACTATAATAAAAAGGATTTTTCAGTTTGTAAAATGTAACTTTATTCCAGTTGAATCTCATAGTCCCATCATGTCCCGTTGATCTACTGTCAAAATCAAACTGCGGTCTTATTAGATTTATTTAAAAGAGAATCATTACTCAGCAATTAATACAATCTCATGTAAATTAAAATTTTGATCTTTAAATTAAAAAAAATTAACGCATAATGTAGGAAGCATCAGCTGACACCCCTCTTCCTTATTTCGAAAATAATTCCTCCCTCCTCATCCCTGCATCACCTTGTTAATAGAGGCCCACTCTGCCTTTACACTTAGACGCAGGCAGCAGTGTAAGGATCGGTTTTGCATTTGACTGCTCTACTTCCAGGTTTGTAAAATTCAGGTTTTTTTATGTCTTGGCCACAGACGCCTCAGATGCCTGTCTTTTAGCAGGACCTGTTGTTTTCAATACATAACATGTGCTTAGAGTGGGCTTTGTGGTATGACTTTACTCATGGTTGGATTGCTTTGTGGTCTATCTTACTTCCCCCCTCCTGATCCAATGACTTTCCTCTCCTTATGTGTGTCCTCCCCAGGAGAATTACTGTCATACGGTGTTCTTTCTGAGTGACTGAATTGTATTCTTCCACAGCATACATGAGGGGATTTTTTTTCTTTGTCATTCTCTTTCCTGAAGCCCCAGATGACCCCACACTGCTCCCCATTGCACTTCCCCTGGATTTTTATTTGTTTTTCCCTCTTCTCAGTCCTTTTCCGTCCCCCATTGATACTTCTCTAACTGCCCTCCCGCCTTTACTTTCTTTTTTTTAATTTCTTTTTTGCTTTTGTTTTTATGATGGACTGACAGCTGCAAAGTACTGCCAGGCTGCTCCCTTTCTTTTTCTCGCCATGCACAGATTTCTTTTTTAAACATTTTAATTTACTATGTTAACATGCCCGTCCGCCATGTTAAGATGGTAAATTAAAGAATTTCCACCATGCATGATGATGCATGTGCATTCTTCTCAATGCATGCATTACGATTCCATTCACATATCAATGCTAAACTGGAGAGGTGTGGTGCAGCGGCCAGGGCAGCTGACTTCGGAGCACAGGGTTCACAGTTCGATCCCCGGCTCCGGCGGCAGCTCAGCTCAGCACCATGTGACTCTGGGCAATAGCTCACTTAATTTCCACTACGGCCCCCAGTGCCTTGAGACCCGTAAGGGTGAGTAGCTGCGCTATATAAAAACGGACTTACTTACAGTGGCAAAGCCAGTAGCTCCGTTTTTTTAAAGCTAAGAGCTATTTGCTTTACCACTGCTTTACACTTCTATCCTGTTTTGTACATCCAACAAGCCCATCCACTATTGTAAGTAAAGTATTTTAACTATGGCTAGTTTTCCCCTTTAACCTCTGACTTCTTTCTTGTCCTTGATCATTGGTTGGGCTGATAAAGTGTGTCTGTCCCTAAATGTCCTTTTATGCGCAAAAAGAAAGGGAGATCTTAGTTTTTCTGAACCTGTTTGTTTCCCAGTTTCTTCTTTTACACATTTGTTATTTTTTGGTCTCTTGAAGTTTGTTATTATTTGACTGTCAGTCACTCTCAAGGACTTTCTGCCTGAGCTGCTGAGTAGAAAGAAAAGACGGAACCCTAGAAAGGGTGCCTGTAAAACTGGTCGCGCCCAGTCGGGTTTAAAAATGCATAACTCTAAAAAAACACAAACCTGGCTGAGGGTATGTTCACAAATGCGTTAGGCACACAAGAAAATATTTCGCGTAACTTCACCGGAGCCTGCATTTGTTTTACTTTAAGTATTCAGCAGCCGCCATACCTGTTTCACGGTCCTTTGGATGTTCTGCCCTTTGAATTAGGAAATGGATGGTTATACATTTTTTAGTTGTTTTGAAGAACATCAGCCCATTGAAGAATCCTGCCATATAATTTCAAAATACTTCATTAAATCTCTGTCTCCTTCGCTTGGAGGGTGTTCTGTGCATTCCTTTTCCCTGGAAGGAATTATTTTGAATTGTCCTCATGATGGCAGATATGGGGCCATTGAAGCTGTCTAAATTTCTCGATAACACTTAGTAATTTAACACATGCTTGTGTTTCTGGCATCTCTCTGAGCCCCAGTGGCTTTAGCTGTACAACTGTGAGGAACTAGAAACATGCCAACTAGGAAGCTAAGCGTTATTAAAACTAAACCCTTACGCATGAGTCATCTTATGGTGTCATGTGGTAACCTTTTGTCTGAGGAATAATTTTCTCCTGAACAGTGTTTTCCATGCATTTATTACTCGAGCATATAGATGTTTACAATCTTGAACCTCTCCCCATAGAACTGTCGGCTTAAGGCACACATAACTCTAGGCTTCTGTTCTTATGTTGTTCCTCCAGGGTTCTCATTTATCCTAAGGGGCCCACCAGATGTATTAATGAGGTTACTGCCTTTAAGGAGTGTGGTATTACTGCAACACAGCTACAGAACAGGAGGGACTGGAGCTTTGGAAATTGGGACTGTGGTAAATGCCCAATGGGTTTCCTGCCCCATTGACCACTCCAGTGCTACAGCAGTCTATCAGTGTTACTTGTGATGAATGGTGTGTGAATTTAACGTAGTTTGCTTCTGCATAGTTATGCAAAATTGCATGAACTTTTTTGACATGAGAATGCATTTTAAAAAAAGCTCAGCAAACAACAATTTAATCCAAAAAGTAAATATAGGAGGCACCTCAAAAAAAATTCAAGATACAATTGCTTTTGAGTCAATATACATGGGAATATTAATATCATAAACATAATTTCCAGCACGATAAGGAAATATACAGGTTAATTTGATATCAACAGCTCCGTATAATAATAATAATGTACTTCTCCAACATTGGTACAGCCATTCGTAGTGTGCTTCTTTGTATATTTTTGGAGAAGCACACTACTACGGTGTGGTAGTCCTATTTAGTAGGATTACCACACCGTAAATGGGGCAGTCTTGCACCTTTCTTTCCATGAAATAGGGTAGTAACAACCGCCGTCAACACGACTGGTGTTCTTTTAACAGGTGTGTCCATTCAATGAAAACAACACAGGCGTTACAGATTTCCTCGTTCGCACTTTGACCCACGATGACATCATAGTTCAAGATTCTCCTATTTACTTGAGCGGTTCAGGAAAAAGCAGGAAATTGCAGAAGGAAAAGGGGGCTTTTTAAACCATGTTTGTTTTCTATTCCTGCGCTGCATTCTTGACCCCTGAGACTAGGGGTAGCAAGATCAGTGCCAAGAGTACCAAAGGGCAAGACAGGGGTACCTGACTGTCATTAATTGAGTTTCATTGTTTGCTATTGGCCAGTCCTGCTGTATGACTGCCAGGCAGGCCTGTTATACTTTGAATTGGACTGTTCAGCTCATATGTACAGAAAGCAGTTGTTGAGTGACCAAGTAATTGCAGCTGTCCTCCATTTTTAGGACTTACAATGGCAAACCATACATATATCAGACACCAGAATTTGAGGGCTGAAGGCATAATTCACACTCACTCCATATAATTGAACTGATTTTGCCTACAAAGAGCCAGGTTATCAATTAAGTGCCCAACCCCGAGGGGCAGGGACGTAGTTTGGTCAGTAAGATTGGGGGTGTTAGCATCAGATTTCCCGACCATCACACTGGCACATATTGTCAAAATACATTATATAACAAGCAGGACGCTTTGTAAAATAAACATTTTTAGGGCTTTCAAAAAAGATATGAGAGAGAGTGTGTGTGTGTGTTTTTGTCAGTTTGTGTATGCAAAAATCGTAGGTGAAATCCAACAGACACCTCACCATACCCGACTGAAAGCACTTGTACCCAACTATTCATCTGAAAATACATTTATGGGGGGGAAGTAACGCCCAAACACCCCCCTGAAGCTATGCCCTTGCCAAGGGACTGAACTGTGCAGCACCATCTACAGCAAGGGCTCAGGTAATTCGATCTTGTCATGCCTTTGTGGTAATGATCAGATGTGATTGGAGACAATTAGTATTTCTTGACATCAAAGTCGATTTGTGCTTGACCCAGCGTCCTGTGCATGACATCACACTAATGATACCTCCTCCTTCACCATGTTTTGTTGGAGAAGAAAGTGGTGTTGCTGTATAGGTTGCCTCATCTCTATGCAGCCTGCCTTTCCTATCTGCAGCCTTCTCAGCTCCCTGTGCCCCATAGCAGTAAGCACACTAGGCAGAACATTCCCTGTCTCGGTGAACCCAAGAAATGTTTTTCTGCGCAGAAGAATACTGTGTTGGTTGTGCTTGTACCAATTTAGCCCGTATCCAGCCCTGAAATAAAATGAACATCTATAGGAGGTTGATTCTTTTCCTTCGCTTAGTATCTTCTCCTTAGCTGAAGATGTCTCTTACAGAAAGCTTGTGTAACTCTAGGAACTGAGATGAGGCATCTCCGCCTCTAAGTGAGGGACGCTATTTGCAGATCAGATCAATGTGTGGCTCTGTGACAATTTTTCTTGCTTTTCCTTCGTTTAGTATCTTCTCCTTATATGAAGATGTCTCTTACAGAAAGCTTGTGTAACTCTAGGAACTGAGATGAGGCATCACCGTCTCTAAGAGAGGGACGCTATTTGCAGATCAGATCAATGTGTGGCTCTGTGACAATTTTTCTTGCTTTCAGAACACTTGTTGACTGGAATCTGTGCCATTATTCATGTACATCCCCTAAACTTGAGCTCTGCTTGCATGACCTGGATGCTTGGATGTTTGAATAAAGACAGTCAAATGAGAGAACTTGAGGAAATGATAAGCAATGCAATATGTGGACTGGAGGGCTGTAGAAGGAGAAGCAAGTTAGAGAAGACCTTGGACACTTAAGAGATAATGAAGGTCTTGGTAAAGACAAATATAAGTACAGGAGGAAAATGAGATTAGAAAGAGGTGGTCAGGGGTAGCAGTGTAATTATGCTGTAATGAAGTTAAGGGTGGAGGCCAACAGGGGACCAGTGTAATAGCGAGGCTTCCACATCACCGTATATATATTATCTCTCAATAAATGTTGCATGGAATTTGTACCAGAATAGACCCTATTCAGGCCACATTTAAAATAATGTGTTGAAAATGGGATGTATGAAAACAGATGTTGGTGAAAAGAAAAAAGGGGGCCACGCTCTGAGGTATGGGGGAGTCTTGATGAGCCAAGGCTCACTCACACTGAAAAAATAGACGGGGTGTTACAATGATGCAAATGGCCATGCTCCTCTTTTTCTTGAACTCTGCCCCTCACAGAACAATAGGTACCCTCAGTACGGCAGGAAAAGCAGGGGTCTAGTCACTGTGGTACAAAAGGATATTTTTGAACTATGAGGCAGACTCCAGGTAGATATGATCATTGTGGAGTTCTTAGAGTTGCACAGTCCCCGGTGGACCCCAAGGTGTCAGCTCTATATTTAGGTGTTGATGCCTGAAATGTTTGAATGCAGTGTTTGTCACGAGGAAGAATTTTCAGGTTTTTTTCTTTGGACAGGGTTGGTCAAGTTTCCAGTATGGGCTAGTGTTCTTGTTTTCCTTTTAGCCTGCACTAGCACATTTCAAGACATTTCCAGAGATACAAGCCCAGCAGTGAACACACTTAACTGCAAGTGCTCTGTCCCTCTGGTCCAGCTTTGGAAGTGACCGAGTTGAGCCATAGGTCTCTTTTCAGATGGGAGGTGGTAGTAGTGGTCATGTCTTTGTCTGAAGAGCCAGCAGCATACATCAGCCTGCATTGCACATACTGACTTCAACGCAAGTGGGGTGTGGAATATTGAAGCGGGTCGATGTGGATCGAGGGAACCAAGGATAACATTTATATCATTGTCCTCCAACGAGCCACTAGTCTGCCAGTCTCCAACATGGGAAACAGCCTCACTCTGTTGCCCTGTTTGGAAGTTGATCTCATCAAACTGAAGTCAGATGACATCCTGCAACTGTTGTAGCTATCATAAATAATCCATATATTCCGCTGCATGCAGTTATCATAGAGGGGTGACCTTATTCACTATAGCAGTGGATTCAGGTTCAGCAACTCTGTTTATGTTCAGCAGTCATAAGGAGGCACTCGTAGGCTCTGTGGGACCTAATGACAAAGGCATTGTGGAATACATATAGTACTCCTTCGCGAACTCCTACATGCCTCTGTGAACTGGTCCCAAAACATATAAAATGGGAACATTCTGGCAATATTTATTTACAGTTAGTAGAAATTGAAAAGACTGTGCCTCATTTGCACTTTTACTAATAAGGGTGTGGATGTTTTCAGGCTAATTCACAAAAGCATGCCCCAATATGGGCTCTTACCGGGAAGCCTCGTCAGACATTGCTGCCAGTTCCGGTTCTGCACTGCCAGAAATCCATGCAACATCAGATGTACATAAATAGAGTTATGGGAGAAAATGACTTGTTCTATGCTTTGGAATCTAGCTGCTGCTGTACATACAGCATGTAAACACTATCTTCATACACTAAAAACAAGCATGGGGGCATGCATAACTGTGATAGGCGGTTCCTTTTTTATCTTATCTGTTTGTTTTTCTTTTCAGCGGTATGGTATCCTGTAAGTGGTTTGCTAGCCTCTTTTCAGCACCTAGAAGTGCCTAAACCCCAATAATTATTTGACTCTGTCATTTCATCCTAAAATCACAATAATATTTTAGATTCTTCTATTTTAGGGCTAATCATATCTCAAATTTTCACCACAGACTAATGCTTTTTAAACCATTAATTCAAAGTTGTTCATTAGTTTTCGCCAGTCCTTCCTCCATTTCCATGAGTCTGCTTCCATTGTCAGTTTTCATGAGGTCATGGTGTTTCAAATGACAAATGACTTAAGGTTTTTGTCTCAACGTTCTTGTTCTGTTGGCCCCAGACATGTAAGCCTTGTGTCACAAGCTTTTAAATTGCACCTCCTTCACTGACAAGAGTAAATCCATTTTGGGGAGTTTGCCAGACATAGCTTCCAAAAAGGAAATTCTGCATATATATATGTGTATATGCATGTAAATATACTTTCAGGCTTTTATTTGCCTCCATCGCATCATGAATCAGAATGGAATATTTATTTAAGAGTTTCAACTCTGTACTTCCAAAGTTTTCCAGTCTCACTTCTGATATGTTGCGCATGAATACTATTCCTTGTGAGCATCTGTATATATAAACTTTATTGATGTTTTATGGCCTTTCTCAAGCTTATACTTTAAGCATTTAGAGCTACTCGGACAATGGATTTGCCATTCAGTTTGGACAAGGGGTCCTTTTAAAGGGTAGTCTATGAAGGTTTTACATCTTATAAGCAGTCTTCTCCTATTCAACCCACAATATGCATCCGCACAATTTCCAGGCTACTTGACATCCAGTAAGTCATATTTTTGAAGTTATTGCTAGAAATAAAGTCCATTGTTGCAGATCTTTATTTCCAAGAAATAATACCATAAATTATTGTGGTGACCCGGTTATGAAAATGTAACTTAAACTCCATGTAAAACATCTAGTAACATTCTTTTCCTGTTAGGACTTTCTTCCCAAGGCCTCATATACGTTCATCTGCTTTTGCTATAACTTTCAGAGTTGTTGCCAGATACTGCACCAGATGATATTTCTTATAAATTAAATTTATAAGACAGAATGAATGAGGGGAGGAATTATCTTTAAAGTTCCATCCTCTTCAGAAATTAATTTACAGAATGTGAATGTATCTTTGTCGTCCCTCCCCTCGGTTATTTTTGGACGAACTCTTGATATTTTTATTAACTCACAATAGCAGCTGGAATCCCTATAGCTTTTGTCTCAGAATCTTGATTTGTCACCAAGGTGCAAGAACGAATAGGCTATTATTATATTATTAGCAAGATAGGCTGGCTGCTCTAAACACCAAGAGCCAGATTTACTAAGTTCTCACGCAGCGCAGTGCAGCAGCCGTAAATGCTGCGCTGCGTGAGAAGGAGAGAGCAGGAGAGCGCCAAATTTACTGAAATATGGCACTTTCCTCCCCTCTCCCTAGCGCCGGTGCTGAAATCAGCTGCCATGCGCCACGGAGACACATTTGCTCCATGGTGCAAGGGTGTCTCCGTGAGTCTAGAATAGGTTTTGTACTGGAAGGGTAACCTTCCAGTACAAAATACCATGCATAGACTGACTTCAACCCTTTTCCGACTTTGTATGTGTGCTGTACAGTGCAGCACATGTGCAAAGTCGGAAAAGGAAGGAGAAATTAAAGCATTTCTACTTCCTTGTGCCTACTTTAAAAGGGCGCAGTTTTCTGTTGTTAAACCCTGTCTACTATGTTTAGTAAATTCGGTTTAGCGTCAGAAACCTTGGGCGGTTGCATGGGAACGCCCATGCACCACTTGGCGCTAAGTAATGCAAAGCCGCACTATGCGCTGCTTCACATTTCTTTCGAGTTATTTCCAACGCTAAACAAGTTTAGCGCTGGAAAGTAAACTGGAAAAAAAGATTTTCCGCTGATTTGCATCACTCTTTGTGATGCAAACACGGCATAAAATCTTAGTAAATCTCCCCCTCAGTGTTCTGTTGTTACCACCATCTATTCCCCTTTGGGGGCCACTAGCACCCGGCCTTGATTCATGACAAGGGCATCAACTAGGGTAGTGGGGTTGCAGTTGTTAAAACTGGCTTACTGTTTTATAGCCCTGGTGTTGTACTTGTTATCCATGGTGTCAGGCAGGGCCGGACTGGAAACCAAAAGCAGCCCTGGCAATTTTGTCAGACTAGCACCCTCCGGGGTATGGGGGGGGCTTTTTTAGAGGGAGTGTACAAGTGTGAAGCACTTCTACTTTTGTTACCGGGGGCCGATATTGAAGCACCGCTGCAAAACCAGCCCCCGGTAACAAAACCGGCCCTCACCACTGCAAAAGCGGCCCCCACCTTTCCTACCTCTTGGGGTAACGCCTGATGCCGGCTACGGCCGGTCCGGCCCTGGTGTCAGGGATTATGAAAGCAGCAGTAGGAGCTGAAAGTAATTCAGGTTTACTTTTGTCAATTTCCATCATCCTCCCACCTTTCTGCAGATAACGGAGGCCATAGAGAGGCTAGCCGTGAGACAAATAGTACACCTTTATAATGTCATTGGCAGTTAAAAATTATATGATACCCACTACCCCTCGTAGTTAAGTAGATTGATATTCATTACACTGGAGCTAACAGATGCAAGTCAGAGTAATGAGGATAAAATATCAGCCTTGCAACAATATCAAGGCCCAAATATTGATTACCAGAGTACTGTGAAAGAAGGGATATATAGTTAATTATAGATTTCCTATCCAAATCTCCACATCTACCTACCGTGAATTTATATATCTAAGTTGCGAAGGTACGTATATCTGCCATACTCCCAGACTTTCTATGGTACTGTGGGCATAGATGTCCCCAGGAGAGTCTTTGACCTTATGGGCAAATAAAATCCGTAGTAAATCTGCTTTTTATAGTAGAGATATGTTACCCTTCTACAACCCCACTAGAAACCTCACTATGTTCCTTTGATATACTTGTTTCAAGGCCACAGTTACTAAAATTTCCCTTTTGCGGTCTGCTCCTGAACTTGGGTGTCTGCTTGTTGAAACGTTTTACTTCCTGGTGATAGTGGCCTCTTTCACAGATCTAAGATTTAGCCATCCTGTCACATTTTATCTTCTGCATGCAAAATGGTTCAGGCTGTGATTATGTTTCAAAGGAACTCCATCCATTTAATAAGGTGCCCAAGTGTTTCTCTGGAATAGGGTTTCATAAATAGGAGAAGATGATATTCTACTTGAAAAAATGTTTACTGAAGGCCAGCCCAAAATATATTTTAGCAAACAAAATAAAGAGGTTGACCCAAATAAAGCATGGATTATTACTAGTGTTTCTAGCTTCTGTTGCCTTACTATAGAGTAATGAGCATTATAAACTCCGTCAGTATAGCACACATTTGTGTGTTCTTTGGGAGATCTGCTGATACATTAAAAGGTAGAATTGTGTAATTTGATTGTTTATAGTTAGGGGTTGGATTCTGGACATTAATGGGTGGGGAAACCTCCAGAGATATGTGAACATCCACAAGCCCATAAGCTTGTGGGTATTCATATATTCCTCCTAAAATGCATGTACATTTGCTCCTATCAGTGAAGGAGGTAGGAAGACTGATGAAAGCTTCACATTCTTAAACCTCTGTGTCCCCAAAGAGTTTATTTGACACATTTTACCCTCATAGTACTGAAGGATATAATTGCTGTGTAACTTCCTACAGTGGGCAGTCATTAATGCTCTTGTTTGGTGCCTAGGGAGAGCGAATAACCCTATAGCAAGCCTTTATGGTCGCTATAGTTTGCTACGGTAGTCTATAAGACCAATGCATTATAAGTAAATGTTCAGCCTATAATGCCTATAGTATTCAGATGCCAATCTCCTTTGCTTCTCCAAACACTGGAGATTGGTAAAAGATTGTAGGGAATTCTCTGTCTTCATACCTAAATTGTGGAACTCTCTCTCTCTCTCTGCCGGCAATTCATCATCACACGCACACATGTACCTGAAATTCTGAAGTGTTTTAAAACTTGACTGTTAGTTTGGGAAATTACCAGCAGTTAATGACCTCAGCAGAGGCCTGTAAAATCTTAGTTTCAATGTTCCTCTACATCAGTGGTCTTCAAACTTTTTTATGCCGCGCCCCCTTCAGTGAAAAAAAATCAATCATTGCGACCCCTCAGAATTTTTCACAGTTATTCAATTAAATTGGCAATTTTGTAATATGACTAGTCTTATTTAATCGTTGCAGTTAAGCAACGTACCGTTTTAAAAATGCAATCAAATACATAATTGCCAAACATAGGGCCTGATGACGATGTTGGTGAGTCTGACACCAACGGCTCGTCGGTGGCGGGCCCACCGACATCAGCCCCGGAGGCATCTGGCTGAGGGACTGTTTGCCACGCTTCCAACGGGCTCAAGGAGCCCACGTTGTTGCGTCGGAGGGTCAGTAATACCTACAATGAGGGCGGTGCCTGCTCAGGCACTGCCGTAGGGATTACAATGTCCCTTTCCGCCTGCCCTTTCATGGCGGATCACCCGCCATGAAAAGGCAGATGGAAAGTGACTTTGGGGGCCCCTATCTGGGCCCCCTTCCCCCATGACCCTCCATTATGAGGCCTGGGGGGCACCTATGGTGCCCCCCTAAACACCCTGCACCATGTGGCAGGCCTCGCATGGTGCCTGCCACATAGTGCAGGGATGTTTTTACTGTGTTTATTTTCAATTGGAGCATGTGCTGCAGCCCGTAGCACACGCCTCAATTGAAAATATACACATTGTGACTACCGTGAAGGCGGTCGCATTGTAATCCGGGCAGCGGGACCGCCGACTTCTAGTCAGGCAATCCTGCTTCCGCCACGATGATGGTTAGACTCAGGCCCATACTATTCTGGTCAGACAGGCCTTACTAACCCGTACAAGTATCCACAGTGTGATAATTAGAAAGGGGTGGGGGTTTTGAAGAATATTTGGAGTCCCTTTCCTTTTGACACATAATCCCAGGTAGGATATAAATGACAAAACATATTAGTGATGACCCATTACAGAGCGGCTTACTGCTGCTCCTGTTTTTGAGCTTAAAACAAATCACTGTTATCCGCATAATGGTTCTTTTGGCCGGAAACTGGTGCCCCCCCCCCCCGGGATCACTTGAGGCCCTCATATGGGGGACCGCCCCCTAGTTTGAAGTCCCCTGCTCTACATCAATAGATGGACGATGCTGAAGTGTGGGTGGTGCTACAGAGCATTTGTTGAAGGTTTGATGGTCATTCCGAGTACTTTCATCTCTGCATTGAAGCGCTTGAGCGCTTTTACTTTTGTAGCCCGCCAGATTTTTAAAAGTTATATATTTCAGTTTTTTTGGTTAATTCAACAAATCCGAAAGAGTTACTGTGGTTCTGATTTGGTCAACGCTGATAGCCAAAGACTGTTATGAGCACTTTGATGACTGTCTCCTCAGAGTTTCTTACCTCTCCACCTGTGCAATACGTGCTACCTCTTTATGTTTGCTTGTAATTCTCCTTTTTTCATGAAAGGCTAACAGAGTGTTACTGTTTATTTTTAAATGCCTTTAACATTAGAATACATATGTAATGGACCATGCCATCCTGTGTTTTTTTTAATTTATGATATATTTTGCTTGTTTCTGTTAAATACTGTATTTTTATATAAAGACCTGGACCAGTATTCCTTTCGCCTTTTAAAATGTGACCTCTGTATTTTTATATTACTTAAAATCCATGCAGAAAAAATCTGTACCTGTAGCCGATCTGTAACTATCAGCTTATTTGTGCTGCGTGAAATAAAATATATTTTTTCCTCTAAAAATCATTATGGCATTTTTGGTGTACTTTATATGCGATAACTGTCAAACTGAATGCTGGAAATGGTACTTAAAGCACAGGCAGTGTGATGGGAAGTGAGACATCTAGTTGCTAAACTGGATCTCTGTACAAATGCATTGTCGGCAAGGGACACTAGGAGGCGTGGTTTGTTCTCGGGAACAGATAAATCTGATATCTCCTGTCCAGATTTACTTTGCATTGCACAGGCCATCACTAAAGTGGCACAAATGGCAGCATTGATCAACTCTCCACCAGTGGCAGCTCACCGAGGGAGTGCTGCGGGCGGTGGGGCGGGGGGGGCAGGGTGGGGGGATAGTGAACTCGGACATACGACGGACAGAACTCAGAGGGAGTTCTGGCCGTCGTAAGTCCGAGTCCACTACCCCCACCCTGCCCCTTCCCCCGCCCCGCAGCACTCCCTCGGCGAGCCGCCACTGCTCTCCACACAAAATATATTATGTACTGAAAATTGAAAGTGAGAGCAATGTCAAAGGGCTTTGTGTTATGTAGCGTCACACCCTGATTTTAGCACCTAGATGCCTCCAGGCATTAGCACACTCTACAAATCCTGCTAACATACCATAATGAATGCAAAGCTAGTGCAACAGGAATGGGAACAGCACGTAATTCAAGGCCAGATCTATTGAGGGAGCCCGACTTGGCTTTGTCTGAAATTCTGACTCCAAATGAAACCAGGTACAAACAATATGCAACTGGAGGGTCGCGTGATATCCCCATGCAAAAAGTGTAATATCAACATAATGACACATTTTATGTGGCTTACACATGAATGGTTGTCATCACATAGCGGAGGGTGTACCTTGAGTACCTTTAGTACAAATTGGAGGCAGCATCCCGCTGCCACACCTGTGGACCGTGGCACAATAATAAGGGCTGGGTTTACTAATTTTCTACACTATGAAGGGCAGCAACCAAATTTGCTGCGCTGCATTGCGCAGGGTGGGGGGAGGGGAAAACAATGCGCAGAGGCATATCTATAAAAGATTGGCCTGCTGCTGCTGTCATCCCCTGCACTGGCGCTCTAAATGGCTGCCGTGGGTGCTGCACAGTCTCACAGTGGTCAGTGTGTGCAGTTTAGCATAGGTTTTGCAATGGAAGTATACCCTTCCTGTACAAATTTCAGTGCCTGGACAAACTCAAAGGATCTCATGCAGTGGATATGCGTTTGCAGCACACATGCAATGCATAGTTTTTTTTTAGAAAAATGAAAATATTTCTCCTTGTTAGCACCGGCCGTTCATGCAATGCCTGGTCTGGCTATCTCAATAAATCGGAATTTGCATCAAAATCTATTGGTGTTCGCATCGATCCACCCTGGCAACCCCCCTTTGACCCAAAGCGATACAAAGTAGTGCAAAGTGCTATATGAATTGAGAAAAAGGGCATCATTGCAGCGCAAAATATTTATTGCCTGGAAAGTAAATAGCAATGCAGTGCCGTGCAGCACATTGTGATGTTCAAAGTCTTAGTAAATCTGTACCCCAGAGTAATTTTTTGACCCGCCACGGCGATGAAATCATGATGCTCAACTCTTTGTAAATATGGTGCTGCACATATTTTTTTCATCATTTGCAGCGCAGCACTGTCAATTGTGATGGAACACTGCGCTGCTCGACCTTTTTTCAGTGTTTGTGATTGTTCATTCGAATGAGGATTTTGCTGTATTTGCCAATTACAGCAACATATAACCCTGATTATATCACATTCAGAAAACTCTTCTTTCAGGGACATGCACTAGACATGCTGGAGACAGGCTTCCAGAGAGTCAATTAACACTAATGGAATGAGAAAGATTTCTCACCCCTTGAAGGGCTGAGAGGAACTCGCGAGGGGAGTGCACCCTCCCGTGTATCAACACTATTACACACAAAGTACTCCCCTAATTGTTACTCCGGGAGGCCCAGACAACCTAGATAATTTTAAACTGAGTAAATGATGGTGGAGTGTCCCTTCATAAAGCTATGATAGATCTTCACCTACGGGTGAGGAAGGAGGCAACTCCTTTTGTTTTATGTTCCCTCACACACCCTAGTGGTGTCATGCTTCATCATCGGGACACCCTGACGCCTAAAAGTCAGGGTGGGCTCAACCATATCTCAGGGAGCGCTTAAGAGATATTTTTTGGGGTCAGAGGGGGATAAAGATTAAAAATCCTCTGTCAGATCCCGGTTTCCTTTATTGTTGGATCTGGCAGGGATATTAAAAGATAAAGAAATAGGGTCCGGTGGGATATTATGGTCCTAGGACCCTACTGTCAACATGTTTCAGTCCACTAGTGCCCCATAAAGGGTGCTGGACTTTCTTCAGGACAAGCTGTGGCCCCTAGAAACAAAAATAGGTAAGGGAATTGCCCTATACTCAATGTAGTAAGGGCAGATAGCTGCTCCTTATCTTAGAACCAATTGGTATGTCGTCACTCCATCCCAACTTGGGAGAGGTTCCACTTCGCGCTGGACCTCACTCTTTGGTGTAGACCTGTAGTCAAACCGCCATCAAGGGTCCTACCCCGCTGCTCAATCTACTCGTATTTTTAATCTTTATCCCCCTCTGACCCCAAAAAATATCTCTTAAGCGCTCCCTGAGATATGGTTGAGCCCACCCTGACTTTTAGGCGTCAGGGTGTCCCGATGATGAAGCATGACACCACTAGGGTGTGTGAGGGAACATAAAACAAAAGGAGTTGCCTCCTTCCTCACCCGTAGGTGAAGATCTATCATAGCTTTATGAAGGGACACTCCACCATCATTTACTCAGTTTAAAATTATCTAGGTTGTCCGGGCCTCCCGGAGTAACAATTAGGGAGTACTTTGTGTGTAATAGTTCCAGAGAGTCAAACCAGGCAAAGGACACAGAGACGAGCAGGTTAGACATTATGGTGCCTTAAAGACTGAGCATGACAAATGGGGGGGTCTTGATGTTATAGCGAGTAATATACGGTTTTTTAACTAAGTAACTGGATTCCAAAATGACATTATTAAATAATAATCAAAACTCAATAACAAGATGTGGCATAAATATGAACTGTATATAACACAGCGACCCCTGATGTCAACGGTCGCACCCCT
Organism: Calotriton arnoldi; assembly: GCA_963921515.1. Taxonomy (NCBI): domain Eukaryota; kingdom Metazoa; phylum Chordata; class Amphibia; order Caudata; family Salamandridae; genus Calotriton; species Calotriton arnoldi. The sequence continues at coordinate 92,932 of CAWUFW010001915.1, forward strand.
AAAACTGGCCCTTCCCAGAAACATGGTTTGATATCTATTGACAATAGCAAAATATGGTTTCTGTATATTCCGATGACATCAGCCATCAGATCTGGGTATGTGTGATTTGGGTAATATAAAAATTATGTTCTTGTTCCCTTCCAGCAATTGTGTGTATTTCAGGACAGCACTCAATTATTTTGTAGGGAGTTGTGCTCTATATAAGTAACAGTGCATAATACATCATTTCTAACAGCTACACTTCTATTGTGTTTAACGTATGTGTCACTACATATAGCATTGCTATACAGAAAATACAGATTGCTGGTTAAATGTATGCATAACAGTTATAATACATATGCATGTTTCTATTCCGCTTGATTTTTTTTTCTTAACCTCTTTGTAAATTGTTAAGAATTCCCTTTCTTGTCTTAATTTTTTGTACCCTATATCAATAGCCAGTATGCTTAGAATCGAATAGCACTTTGCAACCATTCACTATACGTGTAATATAATATAGATGTAGAATGGCTTTGCAGGTTTTCATGGCGCTCATGGACAAAAAGGTGTTTTTGCCAGCTATGGCTTGTGCATCCTAAGCTAAGGAGAAAGAAGCAGAAAGAAGGGTGTTTGTGCAAGATACCCACACTGCCACAAGTGTGTGTCACTACTTACACACTGATCCTAAGAGGACTTTGCTAGTTGTGGCCAAGTGGATCAGCAGTACATGTGGGTAGATACCACATAAACCCTTGGAACAAATCACCTATTTACAATTATGCCGAGCACACCCTGATCATTCTCAAATTGAACAGCTCATGCAAGCTTGTTCTCCTGAGCTCCTAACCTCCCACCCCCTAGATGTTGGCCAATGGATGTTGAGCAACCTTCTAAATCTTAGCTTTTCAAAACAGAGGTCCTTCCTTGCCTTGAGTGATCCATGCACCAGCTCACTACCATGCAGCCCCCAAATCTAGGACCTAGGATCAAGAGAACGGATTACATCTTGATGCAGCTGTGTTTGCTATGTGTATATTCCATTGTGTTTAGAATACCACGGTGCCACAGCTTCTACACTTCCACACAACAACTGTGATGACTATCACCCCGCTCTGCCAGCTCTACACTGGATCCCATGGAGCTTATCTTCCTGCACTGCATACTCGGCACCTGTCACCCACGAGGGACTCTTAGGTTCTAGATGACCCCCACCCTGGCCATCCTCATTGTTCAGAAAGTCATGCATTGTTGGAACCATCATTGGAGTACAGACCGCCAAACACCAGAACTCTTTCCCAGCATTAGAAATCTTCTCAGTCACCTGGAGTTTCAAAGAGCTGTTTTTCGTTCCATTTTATGGTATGAAAGTGCATTGCTAAACTTTAGAAAAGTAAAGTCTTTTTACTTTCGTGATAAAAGTGCCTTTAATGGAAGCACTTTGCCACTTTAATGCTCACTGTCCGTTTAGAAGGGAATAACACAAGAGAAAGAAATGCACGATGAAACTGCTGTACTAGCAGCACACACGTGAAGTACAAAAGCCTCGTTGTCAGGCAGTTTTCATGAAAGTCTACTATTATTGGACAGTGAAAAGTATGCAGAATAATGTCTGCTATTTTTCATGGTACTGTTCGTCTGTGCTATGAAATAAACTAAAAACTGATGGGTGGGATGCTTGAATTCATCTCGGCCACTGGTAATTCCTTAGGGTGGCGTCCTGGGCCATCGTTTTTCTCAAGCATCGCACCATATCATTTTTTGTTTGTTTCAGTGCGACTATCCCAAGATCAGAGCCCTTTAACGCTACATCAAAACAATCGTGCACAGAACTTCATAGTATGTAGCACACATTGCCTCCTTGTAAGTCTTACTTGCCACATGATTTACTCAGTGAGCTTCAGCTCCCCAACAGAACAAAAAAAAACTATACAAGGAGTAATGAAGATTACCTATAAGTATACGGGGCATGAACGCACTGTGTAAGTACTATGCACATTACTACACTGTTCAATAATAAATCGACACCTAAGTGTGCCTGATTTGAGGAACACAACCGAGCTGTGAATGTGGCTTAACGGCCACAGCTGCCGACTATGGAGCGGTGGAGACAGATTTGAGACTCAACATCCTGTGATTCTGGGCAAATCACTTAATCTCCCCGTTCCTGCAAAAAAAAATGAATGTGTCCTTGTGTAATGTAACTGGTGCTCATGTAAAGCACTCCAATAACTTCAGGTCGAGTTTGTGCTATATAAAACTGCGGGAAAAAATGAGTTCATGCTGTAGGTAGGTACACATCTACCATCTCTGAACGAGCCACTGCTGCCAGGCAAGTCCGTATTCCTAACGCTGCATGGTAGCTGAGTTTAAATGTTTGCATATCAATTCAAAAAAATTATGCAGTTCCTTGTGAAAGGTGAAGTTGTAGAGGATTGGTCGGTATAACTATATGTCCAGAAGTAGGAGTGGGAGTCTCCCACTTTTGGAACTAGGACCCTCACACACCCAGCAAGGTGTCATGCTTCATCATAGGGCTTGCTCCTCATCAGGCCGGCGCTGCAATGCCTGATGGACACCCTATGAGGGGCTCTTTGTCTGAGATCTTTTGTTCCCAAGCCGTAAGGTGAGGTGGGGCTGTAGGGCCATGCAGTGTCGATGAGTGTCAAGTGTGTGGGTAGTGTAAGAGGAATTAAAAAGGTAGACTAAGTAGTACTCAGAACTAATTTTAATCAGTGAGTCTACTTGTCCCGGTTAAAACTGGGTTAGCACACCACCGATATAATGTTCAGTGGTTGCTAGAAATTCTGGGTCAAGTCTTGCTTAGTTTGTCACACCAGTGATCAATTAGCAATTCATCAGGACCATCAAACAATTACCTATCTACACGGTGATTGGCGTCCTAATTAGTATATGGGAGAACCAAACATTCTAACAACCTAACAGTGAGGTACCTTTTGGTAATACCGACCTAAAAAAACAATAACATAAGTAAATACAAATCCTCAGTACAATTCAGCATGCAGTAGAATTTTTTCATGCTATTAGTTAAAAAATCAGTGTACGGCGCAGTGGATAGTCAGAGATTGGTGGCAGGCAGGTGGCACATCAAAAGGCTTAAGCAGGCAGGAAGGCATATCGAACACCATTGTAGGAAATGCGTTATAGGACTCACCCATTCGGGGTGGCTCACCAGATGCATCAAATGCTGGTAGAGGGAACGCTGAATTTAAGCGGGGTATAATCAAGTAGTATAGATAGATAGAGACAAGCTCTCGTGTGGGAGGAGGGAAGATATCCCCAACATGACTGCCGAAGTGGGTTACTTACGGTTTTGATGAGGAGCAAGCCCTATGATGCATCATGACACCTTGCCGGGTGTGTGAGGGCCCTAGTTCCAAAAGTGGGAGACTCCCACTCCTGGACATATATATACACATATACCATCCAATCCTCTACAACTTCTTCTTTCACAAGGAATTGCATACTTTTTTTGAATTGATATGTCCTAGGGGCTTGTATGCTGGACTTATAAGCGCCCTCAATCCCCTTTCTTTTGCTTTGATAAATTTTAAATGTTTGCAGACAGATGAAATGGTTTAGACGTAAAAAAAAAAAAGCATGTCTGATCAGTGGGCATAGCCGGTGGTATACATAGTTGAAGTTGGAGTGCTGTGTTGTATTTGTTAATGTGGAATCAATGTCCTTGGTTGGTGAAGAGCAACCGTAATTTAATACTGAAACTACCCGCTGATTTTTTTCCCTTGAAATTTTTAACCTAAGGTTTGGGGCAATTGTGTGCTCTGTCGATAACCTATATACCATGAATGCTTTTCTTTCATGGCTAGTAGCACTGGTGCAACTTAAACTGTTATTATGATCACTTACTGCAGGTGGCAGACGAGGACTATTCTTCCATTATTCACACACTCTCGCGTTTTTTTATTATTATTTTAGACCGCTCATCATTCCTGCCTTATTTACCCAAATAAATGTAAATATTTCTGTTCGTGTGATCTGTGCAGAAGACTCCGGTACACTAAGAGGGATCGCTTCGTCAATAATAGCGCGTTAATGATTTTATTTCGAGAATATGATTATGCAGTTGGAAGACATCTTTTCATTGTAGTGCTGCCACGAAAAAAAAAATTTCGCCGATTCTCCTCAGAATTATTTTGCACGATAATATAATTAAGCAGTGTGTTAAAAATCTGCGTTTTTTAGGGGGTTTTATATGCAGTAATGTATCCTTGAGTAAAATAAACGGAGAAGAAACACCTGTCGCGTGCAGGAGAGATGAAACGATTCCTAAACCGCGTTCACCTACGCAGCTTTCATAAACTCAGCAGCTCTCTATTCGTAGTTGTAATTGCATTTATATAGCGCTTACTACCCCTGACGAGGTGTTGATTCGGGGGTAAAAAGAAACTTTTTAGAATTTTAGAAGCCGCCATAAACACAGGTTTTCTCAAAGAATGGCTAGCGTGGCTCGGAGATCCAGCGGGATTAAAGGCAGGAAAAGAAAGGTTTTGCTGCGTAATTATATTTCTTGTGAAAATACCTACATTTTTTACGACGACGTCACATTTGCTCTGCATTTTTTTTGCTAAATATTTCTTCAGGTAAAACAAAACCTATTCTCCCTGATCAGCGTTGGATTGGGATACAAAATAGGCCCGGGAACCCTAAAAAAGTGGCCCACATTTGCGGATTGCCTTTCCGCAAAACAGTGCTTTGACAAAGTTATATGAAAAGAAGGGGAGGGGGGGTCTCCGACAGAGGCATCTTTTCTTAACTTCACTTAGATAAAAAAAAAATGCATGGATAAGTTCACACCGGTGAACTGCAGCTGAATACAAGTGAGACCACTTCTGCTCAGGCCCCCTGCCCCGCTCAATCTGCATATATTAATGGGCACCCGGCGAGAGACCTCTGCCCCGTTGGTAAAAAGGAGGAAACAGAGGCCCATCTGTCTCCAGAAAGGCCACTCACCGCTGGCGGCATCTCAACAACACAGACACCGGCCACATCGGCCCCCAGGCTGCCCCAAAAAATCAGCCCTAAGCTGGAACTCGGATACCGGCCCCTCGGCCATTGACAGAGTGCCTGCCTTACCAATCAGACCCTGTCCCTGGTACAAATGGAAGGGTCGTGGTTTCCCCTCTCAACCATCCCTGTTAGCAGATTGGCTCTTGAGCAGGGCCAACATCAGAAGCACGCGGGCATCCTGATTTCTGGGCAATCTGAAATTTTCGTTTCCGGCACCGAACTGACGTTGGCGACGTCATACTGGCCCTGCAGATTCTGAGACGACCAGCAGTGGGTAAAGCAATTGCACCTATCTGAGGGTCAGGGCTTTAAGTGGGATGAAAAAACTAGGGGAGGGGGTGGGTGTCTCTCAAAGGTGCGTGGTCCATGTAATTAAGGGCGTGACTTAAAAACACAAGCTAAAAATCTGTGTTTAGCATAGTGTACCGCCCGACTGGTATTTTGCTGCTTCTGTCATTGTGTCCAGATCTATAATACAGCAAGTAACATTATACCTAGAACAAGTCAGGACTATTGGCTTTGTCAATGGCTGTTAGTTGCATAAGATAAAAAAGCAACAACTATGGCTTCGTTGTATATAATATTCAAAATGCTTCAGTTCTAAAATGATGGGACTGTGAAAGAACTATAATGAGTCTCTTTGAAGTTACATCAGACAGTAAAAGGTGGTACTGCTGCAGAGTTCCGATTTTTTTAGTCACGAGAGCCCGATAGGGACCCTGTTTCAGCATCTGCTTTTTAGAACTGCTGGTGCTGAGCACCGGCAGGACCCGGCCCATTTAAAGCCCTGCTGAGTGTTCAACCCTACGATTGTCCTGCTTGACAAGCGGAGTCAGTAGATGTCCCAGTAGTACTGCCAGTCAGCAACACCATCCCACGCTGCGGGAGGAACACATTTCCCAACGAAAAGCAGAGGAGGTACGGAAAGGGATAGGCCGGGGTCCTGTCAGGGGCTCAAGGAGTTCAGGGACGCCACGTCACTTGTGTACGGCAACCTAGAGGGATAAAAAGAGTACGAGGGGACATATTAAGGGAATGAGTAATAGTGCAGGTGGATCACAGTCGGTTCAGAAGTCAAACTGCATGAAAAAGCATGTGCCCTGTGATCCCAAGTGTAATGGGGCGGGTTCAGTGAGTGCAGGATGGTATCAGTGCTGTGGCTAATAGGACACGATATTCTGTAACTATTTTGTTCACCTTTCACCGCAGGTAACTGCCTATCAAATATTTGGTCTAACTACTCATTAGACTGATAGTAGAACACTTTTTAATTTGATTTCTTCAGCAGAGATTGTCAACATTTAAACACATCTGCAAAATGTGATAAGCTTACAGTTTTAATCAAAGGTCAGGGGCTGTTTCACAGTGCCAGTGCAACCCTGAGAGGGAGCTATTCTACTAGAACAGGATCCTGTAACAAACAAGTTCAACATAAACCTCTCCACAGACCGTGCACTAACCCGCTGTACTATCTCACTGTAATAATAATAATAATAATTCCAGATTTGTAAAGTGCAACTTATCACCCCTAAGGGTATCCAGGCGCTGGGGGTCGTTGGGGAGATTAAGTGAGTTATTGCCCAGAGTCACATGATGCTGAGCTGGGCTTCCGCTGGTGCCTGGAATCAAACCGCGAGCCCCGCGCTCCAGAGTCAGCCACTCTGGCTGCTGTCTATAACCAATATGTCTCAAGTACATATTCCACTAAACTTTCTTATCAGGATTTGAATCTGTGGCCTGCAAGATACATGCAAAACTCCGCAGAAGGGGTATTCATCTAATCACTTTTCTATGTGGGATTACAATCTGCTATCCGCAGGCTACACATGGTTCTCTGCAGTCAGTGGCAGAAGGGCAGGAAGGAACTTGTGGCTAGGGGACAGAAGAGGATGGTGAACAGCTCCACAATCATGAAAGCAGTAGCCACTGAAGATACATTTTTGAATGAGGTGTTGGGAATGTGAGATCCATAGCCACCTCATAGCTACTTCCCTTAAAAAAATCACTACCAGAGGAGACTTTGTCGGTGAGAGGCCGGCCGAAGGTAGCGGAAGCTGCAAAGAGAGGAGAAGGGGCTCCCCGAGGAGAAAGTGGGGTTGCTAGAGGCACACTGGCTCAAGAGACGGGGCACACTTTGACCCTTTCCAATTCTCCCATGTCCTTCCCCAGTAAGCACAGGGTTGGCTTTATTCCTTCCCGTGCTGGGCAAACTGGACAATCAACTTCCATACAGGGGCGTAGTTTCCATTGGTGCAGCAAGTACAGAGCCATGGGGCCCAGAAGACTGAGAAGCCCACTGATCCCTGATTATTACTGTATTTCTGGGTTCAAACAGCGACCAGGAGGCCCATTTTCTTCCTTGCACTAGGACCCATGACACGCTGGCTATGCCACTGCTTCCACTGGATAAATGAAAGTGAGAACTCGTCTAGTCAGAACAGGAAAGCACAGGATGCCACGTCGGACAGTGTCAAAGATGGGCTGGCATACTCTGCCCTATTGAGGAACGAGCTCCTGGGGGCAGGCATCGGGAAGGTGCATGACCCACAGACAGAGGACAGGAGGCTACAACCTTCAAATAGGTATTTTCTTCAGACACATGCAATACAGAGCACTCAATATCCTTTTGTGACGCTTGACCCCCAGGATGCATATTTTCACATCCCCATCTATTGCAAAAACCATTTGTTACTGACATTTGTAGTATAGAGACAGCTCTATTCATCTATTTAAAGATAAGCCATTTGGTCTGTCATGAGCTCCAAGTGTATTCACAAAAGTACTTTAATTTAGTGTAGCTCTACTGCGTGGAAACTGTTTGCAAATATATCCATACGTGGACAATTGCCCAATTTCTTTCACTTTTTCAAAGCTATACCCGACTTATGAGCCCATAACAAGGGCGAAACCAGTCCCAGGTTGCTTGTGTTCTGGATCAGGGAGGATCTGGCTTGGCAGTTCGGACTGGACTGTTCCCATTATAGACTGACGGGCATATAGCTGGGTCCAAACTGAGGTGACAAGGTGTGCAAAAAAACCAAAGGATCGGGATGCGGCGCTGAGTAATTAATTACCTGTGGCTGAGATTAGTTCAACCATTCCATCTATCATTTTTTGTATACTTTAGTACCTTCATTTTAACGTGTGGCTGCCTGTTTAGTATTAAAATATAGCATGCTCTTGTATATTAACTTTATTTTTAACACGCACTGTTTATTACAACATTTAGAATTTGATCATAATGACCAAAAAGATTAAGTTGAAAAGAATCAATCCGATAATGCCTACAAAGTGCAAAGAAAGGTACTGAGGCATGAAGAGGAAATGCCAAAAACATTCTAAGGCTAAAGCATCTGCTTTACATAACTAAGTAATAAAAAGCAAGCATTTCAGAATACTGTTAGAAGCTGTCTGCCTTTTCTGTAGAAAGAGATCTTATCTTGACAGCGAATGGGACTTAAACACTGTGAACAGTTTTAGTAGAAGTATCCTAAATGTGTGCAGCCAGGGGAAGTTAACAAAAGAACAAGTTCCACACAAACGTAAATGAACACAGTAATTCGGATATGGGAACTGATAAGAGCCCCCGTTTAAGATATATTAAATACAAAAGATTTCACAAGCACAGCGCAAGCGCTGTGCAGGCGAAACCTAAAAAGGGTCATCATTGCTTCTTCTGATTCTCTTAATCCTAACAATGAATGGGCCACTATGGAAGAGATGGAGACGAAGGGGAGCTTGTTTTGATCAGATTCTCTTCAGTCTTCGAACTGGAGAGAGGTATTGGCAATTCCCGAGGGCTCTTCAAAATGTTTCCCCCACATTGAAGGGAAGGCCGTGATTTCCTGATTTAATCTGACTAAATTATAAATACTGGCAAATTAATCAATTTTTAGTGTTCGTTGAGTGCCCGCAGAAAATGAGGAAGCTTTTATATATGCTCATATTGTAAGGACTGAGACAGGGAGGGCGGGTGAAGGGGTAACTAACCTATTACAAATTGGTAATCTTATTAACTGAGCCAGAGTCCTTACCATCACAGTTCTGGTTCCCTTTCTTCCCTCCCTCACTCCATTTGCTTCATAACTCAATCTAGCTTGTTCGACTAGCAAGAGGTGGGAGAGGTGGAGGGATGGAAGTTGGTTTTGTTATTAGGGGAGGAGTCACATATGAAAATAGAACTACTTTTTTTTGTTTTTCTGTCTAGAGCTTGGTAAAGGACCTGTCTCAAGGGGCAGGACAACTAATATTATAAGGTCTGTGACAGTGAGGGCTTTGGGTCTCTGTAATCAAGATTACCAGTAAGTAATAGGTTATGTTCCCGCCTTGAAATACATTCAAAATATTTTGGCATTACCTGTAATGCCACTTCCTGTGACCGCATTCTTGCTGAGCCAGCATCCACTTACTTTAAGATTTATGCCATAAATCTGTCCGTCATTCCCAGTCCAGAACATGTAGAAGTTGCTGCTCGCGTACAGGACTTCATAGCAACCAATGGCTGGTGACTGGAGGAGGGAAAATCTAGTCTGGTAAAGCAGACAAAAACAGTTTGCTATAAAGTGAGATATTGTTTCAACCATTTTATTTGTTTGATTTAAAAAAAAAAATTTATAAAGTATGCAGTTACCGTTAAGACTAGACCCAAGCGAAATGTTAATTACGCTGGCATAATCAGAGTAATTTGGGTAGATCTGCATTACTCTTTGATGTGGAATTACTGATAATAATGTGATTATGCTTGCTCTCAAAATTTGGAGTACTTGGAGGGAAAACAAACCAACCGAGAGAGATCATTTACTGACCGGAAGCAGCCACTTGCTATTTGTGTTCTGCTACATTTAGCGCTATTTCTTAATGCACAATGCATCCTCGCATCCATTTTGGACACAAGGGTGCATTTTGCACTAAGAATATAGCACTAGATGCCTGGAGTAAGTTAGAGGGAAAATTCTACTCTAACAGCACATTTAGCACTATTTCTTAGTGCAAAATGCCTTGTCGCGCCCATTTTGGACTTGAGAGGGGCATTGTATGAAAAGAAAATAGCACTAAATGCAGGTTGGGTGAAAATCCTACCCCAAGAGCACATTGAGCTAGCATGAGCAGTTGCTCATTCTTGCTATTTGTGTTTTGATGCATTTAGCACTATTTCTAAGCGCAAAATGCATTCTTGCTCCCATTTTTCTGTGTTATTTTGCTACACTGAATTATGCAATTTATGCCCTCCTAGTTGAGACTGTCTTTGCTAAATGAGCTCAAGTCTAGCATGAACCAGTTTGTACATCGTATCCTGGTGGTAAAATCACACTATGCACATCGGAAGAGCATTCCAGTGTTTGGCTCCTAAAGAGGGAAAGGAACAGCTTCTTTGCCAGACTACAAATCCTAGGAACAGACAGGCTCTTAAAGGAGGAAGAGCAAGTGTTCTGCTAGGCGCATAGTGAGAAAAAAGATTATCACAGAAAAATATAACCTTTGCCAAAGAAGTCTTACGATAGATGTAAAGACTTAAACTATGAATGCTTTGCAACATGGAGCAAGTGGAGCATAGACGGTTAGGAACTGAAGATCACCAGGGAAGGCTCCGTAGTAAACAAGACACTACATCCAGCTATTACGCAAGCGATGAATTAGATGCAGTAAATCGAACATGACCCAATTGTCTCCTGGCTTACCACAAAGTGACAAGCAAAAAGAAGTAGGGCAGGATTTTCTTTATAATTCTCAGATCTAGAAGAAAGTTTCTGAGACTTTAAGTACTTGAGGCATCTGATTGAAAATTAAGTCCATGTTAAGGAATGTGGCTTCTGGTGTCAGTGCAGTGCCAAGGTTAAAAAGCACCCAGTAGTAAACTAGGTTGACTTGGGAGGGGTCCACAATTGAAGCCTAAGACTTGTTAGAATTGGGGGTCTCATTTATGTATTTTTGCCATAGGGCAGCGCACCAGGCCTTCCTGCTGCACTGCCCTACGGCAAAAGAAAAGGGCAGGAATGCGCCGTATCTGTGAGATACGGCGCATGCCTGTCCTTTTCCCCTGCGCCGGCGCACAATAGGCTGCTGTGCGCCAACGCAGGCACCTTTGCAATCTAGAAGAAAGTTCCTGAGACTTTAAGTACTTGAGGCATCTGATTGAAAATTAAGTCCATGTTAAGGAATGTGGCTTCTGGTGTCAGTGCAGTGCCAAGGTTAAAAAGCACCCAGTAGTAAACTAGGTTGACTTGGGAGGGGTCCACAATTGAAGCCTAAGACTTGTTAGAATTGGGGGCCTCATTTATGTATTTTTGCCATAGGGCAGCGCATCAGGCCTTCCTGCTGCACTGCCCTATCCCAAAAGAAAAGGGCAGGAATGCGCCTTATCTGCGAGATACAACACAATCCTGTCCTTTTCCCCTGCGCACAATAGGCTGCTGTGCGCCAACACAGGCACATTTGCACCATGGTGCAATGGTGTCTGCGTTGAGGGGATGATTGTTTTTGTGCAAGAAGTGAAACCTTCCTGCACAAAAACAATCACAAGAGGCTTTTTCCTTTTTCTATGTGTGCTGCATTCTGCACCACACATAGAAAAAGGAAAAACCAGGAAAAATAAAGATATTTCTCCTCGTTGTGCCTCCCTTACGCCTCCCTTGGGGAGGGGTAAGTTTTTGGAGCTGCCCAGATTTACTATTTCTAGTAAATCTGGGGCAGTGTCAAAATGCCATGGATGTTGCAGGGAACGCCCCCAGCAACACCCATTGCACGCCCCTTTAACGCAGAAAACTGCGTTAAAGGGATAATATTTATGAGGTGGCTTAGTGCTGCCTCATAAATATGGAGCAGGCTCCTGTGCCATGGAACGTCACAAAAAGTGACGTTCCGAAGGCGCAAGGGGCCTCATAAACGAGGCTCTTAGTTTTAATGTGTTGCTATTCACTTTTCAAGGATGATCTCTGCAAGCTTGAGATTGTCATCATCTCAAGATAATCTGCACGTCATCCGCACATGTCTTAAGTGAGAGTTCAAAGGAGTGAGTGGGAGAAGCTAGAGTGCCAACATATGAATTAAACAGGGTCATACTAAGGGAGGAGCCCGGAGGGACTCCACAGTTCAATGGTTGAAAGGTGGACTGTTAAGGAGGGATTGTAAGCGCTTGGGTTGTTATATTCCATATAGGTACCCTATATAGGCGCAGGTAACATCGCAACCTTTCACCTACATCCGTCCCTACATTACATACATAACGGTTCTTAGGCACTGACCTTTTACCTAGATATGACACTGCATTCAGAACGCGGGTTTTTCCCTGGTTCGATTCTCATATATTATGCATGAGGCTTCTTGGAAGCACAGCAGGACTAACAGTAGGATTACCATCTCCTGTATAATATCTCAGTATAAAGTTCAGGCTCAACGTCACCCTTTAGGCCCACACAGTAACACAGCAAGGTAGGACCCCTGGGGAGACCTATGGGTATATATACAACACATCTTGCTGAGGAAGATAGAGGAGACCGTGACTTCCCGGCTGACACACTGACCAGAGACGCTGAGGTTCCTGCATGCAGACGCTCCAGTTAGCAGTGGTCTAACATCCCTCGCAGGGTGTCCAACTCGAGACCAAGATGGGGTCCCACATTCTCTAAAAACTCTCAGGTAATGGGGTGGACTAGATCCTAGAGGGTTTCTTGGCATAACACCTACATAGATGCTAGGTACATTTAGGTACATCTAGTTAGGGAGACATCGAAGGAGTACGCACTTTTATCATGTGTTTTATGTACATGTATATATTCATGATTTCTGCAAGATGGTAGAACTTTACCATCCCTTTACTTTCCTAGTATTGCTAATCCTATATCTCTGCTACTGTCTAATGGTTGTTGCAGCTCATCTATTATACACTGGAATAACAACTGTCAAATAAATACTTATTGAAACGCCCAGCCTGTTTATTCTGTGTAACTCTCTGAGACAAACTAAGTGAGCACGAGTGACTGAGCGAAAGGTAGTATATTGTTTCCACGATTCTGAGGGATCAGGGTTGTCATGTTCTGAGGTTGCCAAGAACTATTCTCTCCCAGATAAGAGGAGACTCTAGTGGCACTGTGAGCTAGCTAATACAGACAGGCTAACGTATCCGGTGGGGGTGCACGGAATCCGTCCTCCACCAATCCCACAGTTTATGTTATCCAAACGTGCAGATCCTGTATAGGTAATATAGGAACTACACGACATGGCGCCCAACGTGGTTGGGTACTTATTTAACAGTAGAATCTGAGTAGTTCAGTTGTGCTATTCTCAGAGACCCCTACTCACAAAACACCACAGACGTCTGGAGTGGGTGGGAACAAACTCCGCCACAGCTGAGTAGGCGAGAAATCCTATTTATTGGCTGTTGGTTAATCAAGCGTGAAGGACACATTGTTCCTAAATTGTGAAAAAACACCTTATCTCAGTTCCCTTGAAAAACTTCTTCTTTACAAAATTACTGAGGACAGAAATAACGAAGAATTAGACCCAATGCAACAGAATCTGCCCCTCACAGACGAGGACGATGCAGACGCAATACAAATTGCACCAAACTTTAGAAATACAGTCACCCTGAAACTACTTGCGCATGGTTTATCAGCTAGGGGTGGCATTGTAGTTTTCGTGATTGAGGCAAATGAATCAAACAAAACAGAGGTATTTTATTTGTGGGTTACATTCCCAGCAGTAAATGCAAGAACAAAAACATTTCACTCCTACACGGATGGAGATGCACCAGCGGACTATTATCCGTTCGAGGATATAGAGGTTCCGCTCACGTACCAGGAAATACTTTAGGTACACTACAGATTGGATTCTGGGGTACCCTTATAAGTCCCTAGTATATGGTATACTATGTACCCAGGGCATAGGTACCCCAGAGGCCTCCCAGGGGCTGCAGCATGTATTATGCCACCCCTGAGAGGCCATTCAAACTGACACCACATGTCTGCTACTGCAGCCTGTGTAAGGTGGTGCATGCACCCCTTACTTAGATATAGGTTCACTATATCTATCCTGATCACTGCACATATAAGCCTATCAGTCACCCCTATGGCAGGCCTTATCAATCCTGAAGGCAGGGTGCTGGGTTTTATGTGAGAGGGTACCCATGCTTGAGCAGAGCCCCTCTGCAGCCTTCGGAATCACTATTCCAGGGTTGTCTGTGATGCAGCCAACCATATTCTCTTAAGTGCATTATACCCTCGCGGTAAATGCTAACTTTAAAATGGCTGCAAGGAATTATGTTGTGTTTGGTGTCAAACACCTTGGAATCATACCTCCACACCAGTAACTGGTGTGGGAGGTATGATTCCTCCCTCCTAGAGGGAGAAATATGACAGCACCGGTACACCCGGTACCAGCTTCACAGAGCCCTGGCATCACAAAATGGATGCTGCCAGCCACAGACACGAGTCTGCCCTCCTGCTGCTGGACGAAACTCTGGCAGGGGAAGGCTTGACAATAGGTTACCTGTCACAGGGAGGTGTGACAACCTCCCAGACAGGCTTTAGTGTATTGGGGCTGGGTGGGTGCACTCCAAGAGTGCTTTGATGTCTGCACTGGGGGCACATTTGGTGTCCCTGTGCATAGTCCAGCTCAAACCGGTTGCAGGGGCACTCAGCCCCTGCTCTGGCGCGAAACTGGACAAAGGACATGGGTGTAGCCACCCCTCTGCCCTGACCCTCCCATAGGTGGGTCCCCAGAGTTTGTCCCACCCCTTCCTTGGGTATAAAGTAGGAACCCCTGGCTACAGGACTTTAGATTTTACCTGGACTAAACTCTGCAACAGAAACCAAGTACTTCGACAATCTACACTACGCTGGATGACTGAAGAATCTCCCTTGGAGTAAAGGAGTTACTCCCCTGCAAGGCAGGCACCTTTAACGCATCTGACCGGTTTGCATCTCTGAAGCTCCTGAGGACTCCAAAGAATATTGCAACACAGGAGGTGGGTTCCCAAGGTCTTAGAGGTTGATCTGTGCCCACAGCAAGTCTGAGGCCCGTATCCCTCGTGGTGACCGTGCAACCCAAACTCCTGGACACCGCGTCTATTTGCAGAAGCATCAGCTTTCCGGTGACCCCTGAGGCTGAGCTTTGGGTTACTTGTAGCCCTGACCCCGAGCAGTAGTTACACTGAAGATTGCTGGCCTACACTCAACGAGTGTTCCGTGGGCTGCCATTTTGTGATTCCTCTCGAGGTCCCTTCGCGATCCCTGGTCCGTTGACCTGTGGGTCCCTAAGAAGGCAACTCTAACTTTCAACGGGCTTCCCTGGTTGCTCCAGACGTGCCCTGACTCTCCATTGCTTGGGGAGTCCCCAGGACCTTGCTGGTCCTCACAGAAGCATCATTACTCTGACTGCGTGGGTTGCAGTTGCCAAGGCTTGTTGGTCTCCAATCCCGAAACTGACCCCTCAGCAATCGACATCCTTTGTGGGACAGCTCTCCTGCGGAATCTGGTCATCGTCGACATCTCCTGGTCCCCGTGGCTGCAGAGTCAAGCTTCACCTCTTCGCACCTGAAGCACCCGGCATCGGTGGGCATTTGATTGCTCCGCTCCTGGTCACGTGAAGTGACCCAGACTTTGTCCCCTCTGCTTTCAGGTTCTTCATATCTTCGATCCAGGCTTGGATCACACCGGATACTTTTCTTCTCCACGGCAGCAGCTCTTCTTCGCAACACGCCATAGAAAACGACGAGGGTTTCCGACACCACTTGACCCCTATGCACCCGGCTTCCCTGGGCTAGGTAACACGGGCACCTCGGTACTCACAAGAGTGATGGCCTTTGAACCTTCAAAGTTTAGCTGGGTTTGCTTGAAGTCCTCTCCGAAGTGTCCTTAAACTCTAAAATTCCAACCGCGACTTTCCCATAGAGTTGTACGGAGCTCGCGTCTGTGTTCCCACACTGCACCCGTCCTCCGTGGGTCCCCTGTGTCACTACCTTGGGTGGTTCCTTGGGGTCCCAGCGATTCTACGTGCTCTAGGCACTGTGTCTAGTCAAGTCGTGGTTCTTATACCACTTTCTTAGTATATGGTTTGGTCTCCCCCTAGAGCCCACTGTGTATTGTGCTATTTACTGTCGTTCTAGTACTGTGTAATTGTGTGCCTTGTTCTCTAATCTCATAAGGAGGTTAGTAGAGAGTGTTTAGTAATAAATACATATATTTTATATATACCTTGTGTGGTTCTCCTTTCATTTGGTCATTCAAGAGGTTATATACTGGTAAAACAAGCTACTTTACATTCCTTCAAGACTTAGCCTGAAGACTGCCCTCCACAGCTACCACTAGGATAGCTTTCTATAAAGGTTGTCTTTAACCTAATCATCAATAAGGGTCGTTTGGACTGGTGCAAGGTGCCCACTTTAATTAGTGGACAGCATATACCAGCCCAACTTCTCACAGCCGATATTAGCGGCCTACACACCACATCCTGACATTGACACAATGCCACCAGGAGACTTACTCATACAACATAAAGATTTAATCAAAATCTATAGGAACTTGACGCAATTCGTCATGAGGACACTTACAGTCCAACCATTAATAGGTGCAACAAATGGAACTCAAATTCAGGGTACAGCAACTAAAATTACACCACAAACATTACACGCAGTGATGGGCAAAATGCCCACAAAACGTCAACAAATACCATTCTGGGTAGCTCAGAAAATAACGCAGCTAGAGGCAGTATTCCCGAATACTACCCCGTATGAAAAACACAGAATGCTAACAATCTGCTTGCCATGGGGATAACACCACAATTAGAGGACTGTACCACTTGGGGTACAGTCTTTGCTGCCATATATACCAGAACTCATGGTATCCCATCATTAGCAGTAGTACCTGATGTATTGAGACAGATACAAAATGAGTACGGAGCAGAACCTGCCCTAAATTTAGGTATGAAGTTACTAGGTAACTATGCCCAGGTATCAGCCATAATACTAGCTAACATTAAGGGGGAAGCAGCTTCAGTGGCCATCCGCCAACGCCTGAGGGAGTTCGATCCTTTAGAACTGGAACACGAACTACCCAAAATAATTGAAACTGCGTATGCAGAATTAGGCAGAGACAGTTTGGGTGGGAAAGCTTTAAAACCACAACTGATGGGCAGCCCTGAAAAGGAAACTTCCAAGCAGGCACCTGCTTCAACTAAGAAGAAGTGGGACAATAAAAAAACAAAACTTTAAAAGAAACAGATCTCAATCCTGAGGTAGATCTCCTCCACAGGAGCCCTCCGAAAAGAGGTATAACCTCAGGAATAGGGAAAATATTAGGAAACCTGACAGGTATCAGGATACTGATACACGTTCCTCTCGTTCCTTTCAGGGTTCATCGAAAAACTCCGAGAGGGAAGGACGGTCAGACAGACAAGAAGAGCGTACAAAGTCCAGAGACAAGCAGCACGCTCAAGAGTACACTTCTAAAAAAGAAGAAAAACCAAAGCAAAAGCCACAGTTCAAAAAGAAGAAAGTTGCAGGTCTAAAGAGCAGACATGCCCAGAATTCTGAGGGCTCGACTACTGAACGGGGTATGGGCCCTGACGATGCTAGACAGTGTGGCAGAAGTAACAATAGCTCACCAGAACCTGAAGGAATTTCTGGTGACAGCGGACTTGAATGATTATATCACGGTAGAAACACCCAATACCAGGGTAAGTGTCCCACATAAAGTATATGAAATAATGCTCCAAATGGAGGGGGACGAATGTAGAACATTGAGAGGTCTCTTTTGGGAGAACCTGACGTTTGGCTATGATATTTTATTAGCTGTACAAGATTGGTCGCCAGCATTCGTCATGGATTGCCCTAAAGGAGAAACAGTAATTCTTCTGGCTTTCTCAGACCATATTCCCAGGCACTTACAACATACATATGCGCAGGAGTGGGCGGTAGCCCAGGCTCCGGCATTATATAAAAACCATGTTGGATGGGATGAGGATTCCACCCACCACATAATTCCTATAAAAAATACTCTAACTGCACAGAGGCAGTATCCAATAAAGCAAGAAGCTAAAAAACAGGTCAGGGAGATCTTAGATCAACTTGAATACCAAGGGGTGATTGAAACTTGCACCTCACCAACACCGATGAACAATCCTTTGTTTCCTGTCATGAAACCTGACAATTCATATCGTCTAGTTTTAGATTACAGACATTTAAGCACTTGCACTAAGACATTTGCAGTCCAAAATGCACACAGTGCCGCATTAATGAATAACATTGTGCGGAAAAAATATAAAACGACACTTGATATCTCAAAGGGATTTTTCTGCCAAAATATAGCGCCTGAAAGCAGACATCTAACAGCCTTCTCAGCGCTAGGGATCCAGTGTCAATTTTGTCAACTCCCCCAGGGGTATAAGAACAGCCCGGGGTTGTTTTCGGCCAGAGTAACTGAGTTACTTCAAAATTTGGATGAAGTGGCATTGTCCTGTGTGGATGATATTTATCTAACGGACGATGACCTAGAGGAACACTTGAACAGAGTGAATACCATTATTTTTGGATTTGCATCTGAGGGCTACAAATTCAACTTTAAAAAATCAAAAATTGCCCATCTCAGTGTCCTGTTTTTAGGATATGAGCATTCAAGTGAAGGGAAAGGCCTGGCAGCCAATTTTTTAGAAAAATGCGCGCTGCTCCAACCTCCAAAATCATTCAAAAATTTACAGTCAATTCTGGGATTCCTAAATTGTAGAACATACATTTTAGATTACGCAGAAAGAGTAAAACCCTTCTACGATTTAATAAAACCTGATTTTTCAGTAAAACAATGGACTCAGGAACATACAGATACACTTCGTTCCTTACAAACTGACATGATAGCTTCCAAACACTTACAGACACGTGTAAACGTACGCAACCTGGTGATCCGTATAGTTGCGGGTCAATCTGGGTACACCAATCTAACATATAATGAAGGTGAGACAGTACCAATTGCATACAAATCACATTTGTACACAAATGCTGAGATGCGCTTCGCATCTACAGAAAAAATTCTAACAGCAGTCCAGACTGCTGTAGTGAGAGAAAGAGCACTGGCTCAGGGGAAACGAATAATAGTAGTGACTCCGGTTCCAGCCTTAGAGGCTGCGACAAAGGCAAGCGTTCCAAATGCTAAAGCTTTACATCCGAGATGGATACAATGGGCTAATTCCCTCACTGCAACAGATGTAGAATACAGGTACAACCCAAATTTAAAGACACAAGCATTCCTGCAATACGAACAAGAATATCCTCTACCAAACGAAATAATGCCTCTAGATCAGTATGAATATATCATTTACACTGACCGATCTGCTCAACCGGCCATAGGGAGTAAGCAACAATATAGTGCATCATGTGCAATCGTTAAAGGTCGCATGCGGGATGGAAAATTCCACCCGAGTTGCACAAAGACGCAGTCCCTAGGAGACTTCACGGCACAGTTGGCAGAGTTAAAAGCGCTGATACTGGCACTGATAAATACGGATCGAGAATTCCCCACGCTAATTGTGTACGATTCCTTTTACTGTGTGGAGTCAGACAATGAATATTTGCAGTACTGAGTTCAAAACGGGTTCAAAGATGCAAAAGGTGGCACAATTAAGCATAAAATGCTATGGGAACAGGTAGTGGAGTTGAAAACCGAACTACCAAGGGCTCATGTGATACATACACTGAGTCATCAGCGTGATGGCGTTCACGTTGAAGGGAATTCATTGGCTGATAAAGCCGCAAAGGGGGCTGTACGCACGGCTTCCGTAGCTGCAATCACTCATTCTAAAATGAGAATAGACGGTGAGATTATGGTAGCTATTAATGCAACCAGCAAAAACAGCGGAGCAGTACCAAAAAGATTTCCACTCAAGTACTCCTACAAGTTAGATGCCAATAACATTCCATTTGCTCAGATTCCTGGAGTGGGGGATAGAGTAATTCCAAACATGGATCGTAGGTTAGGTTTAATTCTAGCAGCACACGAAGGGATAGGTTCTGCCCATGCAGGAGTTACGGCGACTGTTTCTTTGTTGAAACAACGCTATTGGTGGCCTGGATTAACAAAGCAGACTAAAGACTATGTGTTGAAATGCGACATCTGTCAGCAGATGAAAGGTTCCACCGTAACACGTCCAGCGCAGACACCATTGTTAATGTCTGACAAACCACTAGCGTGTGTTTATTTGGACCACTGCGGCCCCTTACAAAGAGATGGGGCTTACAAGTATATCATGGTTGCAGTGGATTCCTGCTCGAGATTCCTATGGGTGTGGCCCCAGCGCTCGGCTGACGCTCGAACTGTTATAAAAGATTTGTGAGTCTTTATAAGGACATGTGCAATTGGCACATTACATTCTGACCAGGGCCCTGCGTTTAGCTCTCGCGTTTACAAGGAGGCCATGCAAGGATTGGGTGTAGCATTGCGGTACTCATTTCCGTACCATCCCGAGGGAAATTCAGTAGTGGAGAGAAAAAACCGAGATTTAAAGCAATCTTTAACAGCTAGAGTATTAGGCACGGGTGAAAGTTGGGTAAAACATCTGTATGGAGTCCAGCGTGCTCTTAACAATATGCCAATAAGTTCTCTAGGGGGGGTCACTCCATATGAGGTCCTATTTGGGACAAGAATGTGGGTACCTGATCTTGATTATGAAGGCACAGTGGCGGATGAAAAGCCTCTTGACATCCACGATCGTTTGGCTGTTTTACAGAATATAAATGAATCCAGGACACAAAAAGTAATGTCCATCTGAAGCAGACCGCCACTGGGGAAGTCAAATCAGTCACGACAAGACCTGTCTGGATCCCAAAAGTCGGGGATCTGGTCAGAGAAAAGATAGCGGACAAAAAAGAATTTGGGCCATCATACAGAAAGCCTGTACCGGTCCTAGCAATTGAAGGAACAAGAACTGTACTTCTACCGCCTCTTGCCGGAAAAAAGGAGAAAAGATTTGTCTCAATCGACCTAATCAAACCACACTATGTGGCCGATACTAAGCAGTAGGCCACGTGGACTCCAAAGTAGCAGACGCCCTCCTCTCGCTACAATCCAAGAAGTTCAAACAGAAAGACTCATCACGTTCGAAGAGCCTCCAACACGGAATGAAGGACTAAGCAACAATGCTATGGAACTCGTTCCTCTTGAACCTGAAGTTCAACTTCAAAATCAAACTCAAAACAAGAGACAACTCGCTATTAGACCAAATACGGATGTCTACGTCAACATGCCTCGACAAGAGCAAACTACGATTTCAACAAATCCTGATGCAATTCCAACAATTGATCGAACTGCTTCTGGCTACTTCATAAACTTTGATACGTTTTCTTTGGATCCAAGTGAACCGGAAACGACGCCAGCCAAAAAATTACGCAAACAGCAAGTTACAGACTTTATGCACTTTCTGAAAAAGACTTACCTGGTGTCACCCTGGGTAGAACTATGGATAATCACCGGGATACTTTTCTTTCTTTTCCGGGTAGGCTTGGTAATAGTTTTTAGTATGCTTATTAATGGGAAATACATTCGACAAAGCTCTGCAGCCCAAAAGGTGAACTTACTTTTAAAACCACACCAATCATCTCATTGAGAACAACGAGACTTGTCATTAGTGAACATTACAGCAGTTCCATATACATGATGGTATAGTGTGGGACAAGGTTGATTTCGATATATTTGGTCTGACTGAAATTTTAAGACGTCCACATTTATTTCAAATATCATTGAGTGATATCATTACCTCAAGTACATTTTCCGATGATTGGGATTTTGAAACTGTTAATAACATGTTATCTGATTTGGAAAAATCTGCTGCGTTTTCTAGTAGTGAAACATTGGAAGACACATCAGATTTCGAGAGTATGTATTGTTATCAACACTATGGTCATCATTTTTTGCATAAATCTGCTAATCCTAGAAATGTGTTCACATATCACCAGTGGGAACATTGTCCAACACCGCCAAAAGGCAGTTCGAAAGCATTTACACAAAAGTTTCCATATTTTTCGGGGTTTAATATGTCTGACCCAGCCTCATATTATTATAGGGTTGCACCAACATCAGCACAGAAAACTATGTTAACAAACACCAAACAGATTTACTCTGCTGCTTTTATTGTCCATTTATCTGAACAAGGTTTCGACTTATGGAAAGACACCATAGGCTTAAAATCAGTCTGGGGTACTAGAGAATGGCAAGTTCATGGAACAGAAGCTTTGTTTAGAGCATGCCTCATCCCTCAACAAATCATGTTTTTGAACGAGACAGTGCAACAAACGTCTTGCCTTGGACTAGCTAAGAGCAAAGACTTGAACACACCTCAGGTGCCGACTCCATCACACACCGAGGGCAACAAAACATCACAGGAAGAAATTACAGTAGATGATATCATACAATACAACAGATCAGAGCCCGATTGGAAAAAATGGTTGATTTGGCCTACAGACACTAATAGTTGCCAGGCAAGATTCATGGGTAAAACCGAAGGGTTTAGTATCCATAGGCCAGATCCACGTTATGTACAGAGACAACATCCAGGGGTAGTGACATCCTACAGTGTTGGGAAGTTGTGCCTTGATTGGCTAAAAACCTCAACACTCACACAGGTGAAACAGCACTTATCCTTACTATCACAGGATGTGGATCTTAGGGATTTTCTAATGGGTCCCAGGAAGCCACGTCAGAAACGTTTCTATTATGCTGTCTACAATGAAATTTGGAAAATATCCCAACAAGAGGCTGCAAAGAGGTTACGGGAAATAGACCGTATAAATCTAGAAAAATCTCTAGCAGTGGTAGACAATGGGTTAACTACATTGACCTCCCGGATATATTCCTTAGGAAACATTGTATCTTCTGCGATAGACATACTAGAACAAGATTTGGCCATATTACGACACGGGCAATCACAGTTACGTTCTATTATGTTGTTAAGCTGGATGCTGCAATCTTTGCGTGCAGGCTATGTGCCTTGGCGTTTTATCAACAGCACGTCTCTGTTTTCTGAATACAATCTAACAGATAAACAGATAGAAATGGCACAAAGGGGAGCAAAATATACAATGCTGCGTATCGAAAAACTGGATAGATTACCATTCACAGTGACAGAATCACAGTCTACAGAATGGCTAATCCATGACCACATAACTCTACCGGTCACTACTTTTCAGTTTCAATATTGCCTTGAACAAAAGCAGGCAGGCAGATATGAAGAAATGGGTAAGGAATACATTAAGGAATCCTGGGAATTACCATACAGATTTCGATGCCCGAGTGGGGATCGAGAAGTGTTTCTTAGCGGTACAAACTTTGAGAGAGCTTTAAGTGGATCACTCATATGCCAGGATATTATGTTGCACGGGGCTTGTAATGGTTCTGTAGCAAACCTGTCCTGTCATTTGAAGGGTGCCCCAGCTGCAGTGATTACTCCAGCATTCAGGCTACTTTCAAATGGGAGTTACTTGATGCTGAACAGTCAAGGCTGCTGTGGCATGCTCCCAGACATCGCATATCTGGTAACCGTGAGCTCCAGGGTTACTTGTATGCAAGTATTGTTTCCACCGACACATACAGTCAGGGAGGCGCCGTTATGGCCTTCACTGAATGTTTCCTTAATACGGTTTGATACTCTAAGCAGAATGAAAGCCATGCTTCTACAGAAGTCTGTGCCCTTAACCTCCGCTCGAAAGACTTTTGATCTTCAACTTGCAAGGTCTTCGGCAGAGATACAGGCGCTCCTTCATACTAACTGCCCTTTCCTTTTCGCAGAAATGGTGAATCGTATCTTTATCATGTCTGATACGACAGGCATTGTCCACCTATTTAAGACCATAGGTTCTGGACTTCTGAGCACCTTTCAGACGGTACTTGGAGTTATACCAAACTTCATACACTCCGTATTCGGAAGCATCTTTGGATGACTTCCGCTGATCCTGTTTCTAATAGCAGGTATCTTGATTGTTTGCTATTTGCTACGCAATGGACGTCCCAGTCACCAAGGCGATGGAAAGAACACTCCTGGAGCGTAAATACCGTGACCGCATGGTACAACTCTAGGCATGCCTCGCCTAAGAGAACTAAGTGAATCTTGGTTCTTGTCATTTCGACCGGTCTGGATAGACTGCATCTTACCTGTCCTCCGATGCCCGTTTTGCGGAGAAAAATGCATATTAGACCTTTGTTTGACACTACCATCATGTGCGCCACTGGACGTAAATGCTTTACTGAACCCGATAACGGCCCATGTTCTGCAGTGTCCTCAGCGTATTCCAATGTTGATGGTGGCATTCCTTGAGCCACCACGGGTAGTAACTGCACCTGTTGGTCCGAACACCGGTTCCTCCTCTGACACCCAGGCTTTGGACGGCGCACAGGCTGCACCAGCACCGGCTGCGGACAGCTTGGAACATCTGTGCTCAATGATGTGCTCTGCGAAGTGCTACAGGGGCCGTCTACTGCGGAAGCAAGCAACAAAAATTTTGCATCTACCAGCCAGGACACATAAACATTTGAACTCATTTGGCTCGTCCTGTGCTGAGAAAAATTCGCCCTTTTTAAACAAGCTCAAATTTGGAACTATGGAACTAAATTGACATTCCTTTCATTTTTTGGGCATTCATGGCTTTATAATGCTTATAGTGATCCGGACTATATCAACGGACATTTTTAGAGCTAGGGCCTGCAAACTTTTTTAAAACGTTTTAAAGTTTTTTTAGAAATTTTTTAGAAGTTTTTAAACATTTTAGTTCAAAAGATGTTTTTATAAACTTTGTGCGTACTCACTATCTAGTAGTGTTATTGGTATAGTAATAGGTTACATATGTCGTCCATTCAGAAGAGGAGTGGGTGTTATATTCCATATAGGTACCCTGTATAGGCGCAGGTAACATCGCAACCTTTCACCTATATCCGTCCCTACATTACATACATAACGGTTCTTAGGCACTGACCTTTTACCTAGATATGACACTGCATTCAGAATGCGGGTTTTTCCCTGGTTCGATTCTCATACATTATGCATGAGGCTTCTTGGAAGCACAGCAGGACTAACAGTAGGATTACCATCTCCTGTATAATATCTCTGTATAAAGTTCAGGCCCAATGTCATCCTTTAGGCCGACACAGTAACACAGCAAGGTAGGACCCCTGGGGAGACCTAAGGGTATATATACAACACATCTTGCTTAGGAAGATAGAGGAGACCGTGACTTCCCGGCTGACACACTGACCAGAGACGCTGAGGTTCCTGCATGCAGACGCTCCAGCTAGCAGTGGTCTAACATCCCTCGCGGGGTGTCCAACTCGAGACCAGGACGGGGTCCCACATTCTCTAAAAACTCTCAGGTAATGGGGTGGACTAGATCCTAGAGGGATTCTTGGCATAACACCTACATAGATGCTAGGTACATTTAGGTACATCTAGTTAGGGAGACATCGTAGGAGTACGCACTTTTATCATGTGTTTTATGTACATGTATATATTCATGATTTCTGCAAGATGGTAGAACTTTACAATCCCTTTACTTTTGTAGTATTGCTAATCATATATCTCTGCTACTGTCTAATGGTTGTTGCAGCTCATCTATTATACACTGGGATAACAACTGTTCAATAAATACTTATTGAAACGCCCAGCCTGTTTATTCTGTGTAACTCTCTGAGACAAAATAAGTAAGCACGAGTGACTGAGCGAAAGGTAGTATATTGTTTCCACGATTCTGAGGGATCAGGGTTGTCATGTTCTGAGGTTGCCAAGAACTATTCTCTCCCCGATAAGAGGAGACTCTAGTGGCACTGTGAGCTAGCTAATACAGACAGGCTAACATATCCGGTGGGGGTGCATGGAATCTGTCCGCCACCAATCCCACAGTTTATGTTATCCAAACGCGCAGATCCTATAGGAACTACACGACAGGGTGCGGCTGGTAAGGGAAGAAGCCACCCAGTTCAAGGCCACGGATCTGACCCCTGCATCAACCAATGGAATAAGGCACTGTGCCAGGGGCTGCGGAACGGTCCAATAGGATTGAGGCGGCCATGCCACACAGATCCGTAATGGTTCTTGACTGGTCCAACCCAAAGACCAGTGCTACCTCGATACCATGGATGGTCCTGAACCTCGCTTCAGATGGATCAAGCTGGTGGTTATAGCTGAAGGCGGGCGGCTGTCCGTGTACCTTGTTTCTGCTAGTTTTACTGCGAAAGGATGAGTTAGATGGGACGAAAGTTAATGAGAACTTTAGAACTGGCTTTAAAAGAGAGACAACTAGTGCTTCTTCCCACGCTAGGGGAACTTGGGCGCAGTCAAATGACTGACTTCAATGTCTTTATTAACCAGCGCTAAAGAATTGGCACCTGGCTGGTGACATTAGGGTGCCAAGGGTCCGAAGAGACCCGGATCCTTAAGTGCAGAAAAACACTTCTCAATGATGTGATGTCACAAGTAAAATCCCAGGAAAGGCAGACTCTGCCTTCCATCCTACTGAGGTCGTTAAAATGAGCACCACTCATTTTGTAATAACTATTATTTACAGTGCTTGGAAACAGCAGAGTGTGGTATGAAGCGCTGCACATAAAATGAAGTCAATTTAAATTATTAATACTCCTATGCTACAGCGTCTGAACATTAACATGCCAATGCAGGAACGCATGTGCCAGCTGCACTGAAAACATTTTGGATGGAGTCACAAAACACTTTGATGCCTTAATGTCCGCAAGGGGAAAAGGAAACGGTCATTAAAAATGCATTTAATGACAGTACGTGAAATCAGATTACGACATAGCCGCATTTTAATTGGATAGGATGCAATGGCCGTGTGCCAAATTTAAGACTTACTTAATAATATGCATCCCGACGGATGTTGCAATGAAGGGCACCATACGGCGTGAGGTCAACATAGCCTCAGGACAGATTGAAAGGTGTGGAAATGGGACAGTTTCATTTTTTAAAAACATGTTGCCTAATTTTGGCAAAGTCCCTCGATTCTGCCGGCTTCCAGTGAAGGGACGCAAACCTGATTACAGGCAGACACATTCTGCTGGGGCAGAGCGCGGCCCAAGTCTCATCCGGTTCTTACTTCCGCATTTGCTCTGATTTAAAGATGTTTTTCTAATCCTCGTCAGCGATGACCCTAACAGATGCCACCGGGGATGAGCCGGCCCCGCCGTGGCCCTCCGAGCACTGCTCCCCACGCGCCGGTACAGTTAATAAATTGGTTTAATAGACTCGTCTCCGCGAACGGAAACGTTTATGGATTTGGTGTTGGAGAAATGTGGGATAAGCATTTCACAATGTGCCTTAGGAGCCCAGCCTTCACATCTGGAACATATCAAGGGCCTAGTGAAGGTTTCATGCTTTTCACCCTGAAAACAAAAACAGAATTCGTCTTTATGTTTGAGGTTCCTTGATTGACATGTTGGGCAAATAAACAAAGGGTGTTGCTAACTTCAGAGCATGTTGTTCTTGCAGTTGGGTTTTAAAGGCATAAACGCGCTGTCTGTTTATTCTAGCATCTATCTCTGACTCGGTCTGCCTCAGTCACTTACTTTGGGCACAGTGAACACTTGTCAGTCCAAGTAGTGGCGTAACGCAAAATAATGCCCCCTCCAGTGCAAAATGTAAACAGGAGCCCCTGAGTCTCCTATATCACACAGGTATTTATTGGCCTTGACCTGAATGGGCCCCCACCCCCTGAAGCGAACCCCCCCCCCCGTGTCGCAGGGGCTTGTGTTACATGTGCAAATGGCATGATTTACCGGTTTAAGGTATACAGAAAATGAAAGCTTGCACTCATAAATCCTTGTAATCATTCTCAGTATTACCCCACAAGCAGGGGTGTAGCACAGGCCTCTGCGGTATGGGGGCCCTAAACTCTTCAGAGCGGCCCCAGTCAGTAGCGGGTGGCAGGGAACGAGAGTGGAGGGGTGGGGGTTGCGGGGGTTACAAAATAAAATAAAAACACTTACCTCCTCGCCGCATCTCAAGTCCTCAGTGGTCTCTCCTCCGTCGTCCCTTGTCGTCTCTCTGTGGCCGGAACCAGGAAGCACACAGGCTCCCTCTCCTAAACCAATCACAATGCTGGAATGCAGCGTTGTGATTGGTCTGAGCTCCATGACTCGGTGCTCAGACGGGGAATGGGAGGCTGGACATGTTCTCCACCAGGCTGTTTAATGCAGCCTGGTGGGGAACATGCAAAGTGCGCAGGACTGTTTGCCCGGCCCGAGAGGCCCGGCCAAGCAGTCATGCGCACTTTGGAGTGCAGCAACCACTCCTCCTCCCGGATGTCATGGAAGCCCAGCCCAGCCCTGCCCCGCCCAACCTGGCTGATACTAAAAATAAAATGTAACAGAAATAACTTCTGTTATTATCATTTTATTTTTGCTTTTACACTGCTCTGAGAGCAGTGGGGCGACGCTCCTCTACCTTAGTGGAAGATCCCCCTCTGACCCCAGTCCACCCGACGGAGGCAGAGACCCCCCTGTTTTGTGGTCCAGAAGGATCAATAAGCTCTGGCCATGATTAATCTAGGATATCCATAGTGTTGGTCGTTAACGTTATCTGTCTTTAAAATTTTATACCATCCTGTGGACATCGCAGCGGTTTATATCCACCGCCAATAATGTCCGTGAAATATACATAACCACGGAATCGCAGCCAGAAGCCATCACGTTGTTTGTTCTCTCGCTATCCCATTGTTCTTTACCTTTGGTCTGTCGTTTTCATACTGACAGTATCCTTGCATGATTGACGTAAATCCGACATTATGACCCCTCAGGAGGTTGAGCATCTGGATTGCCGTATTAATCGAATTATATATATACCCATGAATGTACTGTGATAAAGAGCCCCTCACACCACGCTATATATATATATGTTCATGACCTACGGATGGTATCTGACCACCAAGTGAATTGTATCTGCTGCGCCCTGACGAAGGAACTGTTGGCAAAAGTTCCACTCCGAAACGCGCGTCGGCGCTGTTTTCTGTTTTGAAATGATTTTTGAATTGTATGTATTGTAATTGTCTATTTAACATAGTTTGTTGTGTGTAATTTTTGTCTTTTTCATGTGAGTTATGTATGGTATGATTGGTGTCTTTGTGGTCTGTGGTGGTATATTGTTTTTGTATATCTTTTTGTAACGTTTCTTTGGGGCTGTTCTACTTGAATTTTGTACAGTAAAGATTTTTATATAAATGAATTTACAGACACATTTTTAAAAAAAGATTTTTGATATAATAATTTTTTTTTTAAATAGTGGTATTGTGGGACAATGTTGTTGTTTCTAATTTAGGATGTATCACCTATGTAGTAATTAATGTATAGGGAGAGGTTTGTTGTTATTGTTCCCAGTCCACCCTAGGCCAATGAGTATCTGTGAGATATGGGAGACTCTGGGGCCCCTCTTCACATTCTGAAGGGGGGGGGGTGCGCCATTTTACTTTAAGGCACTGCCCACAACAATGGAATTTTGAGCTTGAGTAAAACCCGCTCATGGGGCAGGTTCGGGTAGATCCACAAAATGTGCAAGTTTGTGAATATTCTCTAATTTTTACTGACTTGTTGCCACCATGGAAATGGTTACAGACTTATTTGCTCTTGACAAAGGCACACTCTTTAGGGTTGGAACAGAAAGCCCCCCCAAATCTGCAAAGGTGATGCGGGAAGGCTTTCTTCAAGGGGAAAAATATTAGTGCACTATGTACAATTACACTAACGGAAATTACTCTGCATAGTGGTAACTGCTAATCCATAAAACGCTTTTCAAGAGCGCCCCGGAGACATGTGAATGCACAGACCCAGCATGTGAGCTCTTAGATTACGGGTGTAGATTTGCTCTTTTTTTTAAGAATTAAGCCTTTTATGTTATGCTGCAGTGGCCCAGAACTCCTCAAGGGAACTGTTTGTGGTAGTCAAGGCTTTGACTACCCCAACCCAGGACCCCCACCAATCAGAGACATCGGAGTAGAGGTGCAATGACTTAGCCACCTTTTTCCTCTCGAAAGTAACAGACATCTATAGCTCCTTCAAAGCGAACGAGGAACTAACCTCAAGGTGGGAAAAGGAACAGGAAGAAGCCCCCCATTAAATACCATCACCAATCTCCCACCAACGGAAGCTATAGCTGTGGAATTATTGATGGGCAAAGTGAAGTCTGGCTCGCCTTTAGACCCTGCCCCACCGCACATCCTCAAAACAGTCACACCTGTCATCCTTCCTTCCCTAATTAAGGTCATGAACCAGTATCTGGAGACGGGCATGGTCCCAGCATCATGGAAACTCGCCATAATTAAACCCCTGTTAAAAAAAGCCAACGCAGATCCATCGCAACTAGGCAATTACCGTCCTATCTCTTTGCTACCTTTTGTGGGCAAGCTACTGGAAAAGCACGCCAATAGATCATTGTCAGGATTCCTGAAACTAACCACTGCCTCCACCCTACCCAGATGGGTTTCCGGGCACAACACAGCACGGAGTCTGCTCTGTTGGCAGTGGTGGAGGAACTCAGAACTTCGTTAGACCAGGGAAATTCAGCTGCCTTACTCCTTTTGGACCTGAGTGCTGCCTTCGACATGATGGACCACCACACACTGCGAAGGAGACTCTCGACCATCGGGGTACAAGGCACCATGCTTAAGAGGCTGGCATTGTTTCTGGAGGGAAGAACATTCCAAGTACTGGAAAACACCACCCTCTCCAAAACTATGTCGTTAATGTGTGGGGTACCAGAGGGTTCCTCACTAAGCCCCACACTATTTAACATGTATATGGAGCCATTAGCTAAGATTGTCCAAGAGTTCGATATCTCTATGACATCCTACGCGGACGATACACAGCTGGTGATCTCCTTTGATCCAACAAACAGCGGGGACCCTGAGAGACTATCACCATGCATGGAAAAAGTCAAGGAGTGGATGACAAAAAACTGCTTAAAATTAAACGGGGACAAAACAGAATTAATGATCCTCAGGAACAAGAAAACTCCCTGGCCCTCCTTAAGCTGGCCTAAATGTTTGGGCAGCCCACCCATACCTAAAGAAACAATTAAGAACCTGGGTTTCTGGCTAGAAAAAGATCTTTCCATGGTGACACAAGCTAACAAAGTCACAGCCACCTGTTTTGGTCTACTTAGAAGTCTCTGGAAAATTCTAGACCGGATCCCAAGTCAGCTCAGGAAGACAGTAGTTCACTCCTTGGTCACTTCCCATCTGGACTACGGAAACAAGTTATTACTAGGGGCACCAAAATATGTGACCCACAGACTGCAGGTGGTCCAGAATGCAGCAGCAAGGCTGCTGTGTAATGTCCCTGCTCGAGAGTCGGTAAAAAAGCACCTATAGGGGCTGCATTGGCTCCCAGTAAAGGCCAGAGTCAAATTTAAGGCTCTGGTCATAACACACAGAGCTCTACATAACAGGGGCCCTAGGAAGATCAAGAGTCTAGTATCCCCTTACATCCCTAATAGGTATCTGAGATCAAGCATTGAGGGACTCTTAAAACCTACAAGAGCCAGGAAGGAGAGGTGGGGAGGTAGATCTTTCTATTTGGCATGATGGTTGATGTTAGAAATTAGAGGGCATATTTACGAGAGACATGCGTCATGCATGACGCAAAGCTTCAAGTCATATTTAGGAAGCCACTTTGCGTGGCCTTGAATGGCTTCATAAATATGGAGTAATGCAACGCGATGCAAATTGCTGTATTGCATTACTCTGCGCAAGGGAGGCTTTCCATTGGCGTTGCGGTGGGTGTTCCCCGCAAATCCCATGGTTTTTGACGCATTCCCAGACTTACCAAACCTGGTAAACCTGGGAATGCACCAAAAAGATGAACCTCCCCAGGTGAGGCGCAACAAGGAGAAATATATTTATTTCTCCTCATTCTTTCCTCTTTCTGTGATTGCTGCATTCTGCAGCACACATAGAAAGAGGATAACACCTCTCAGTATTGTTTTTGTGCAGTAAGCTGCCCCTTCTTGTACAAAAACAATCCTGCCTATAGCAGGTGTGCTGCCCCAGTATTAATATCATGGGTACACCATGTAGTGAGCCCTGGGGTAGAGGAGAACAAAGAAGTAAACTGCCCCAGCAACTGGCGGCAGTCTCTCAGTTGATCTAGGGTCAGTGTAGGGGAGATGCTGACAACCTCTACTAACCCATCCTGCTCCTTGGAAGATAGGAGGTCGGGAAAGGTTCACTCTCCTCTTCCCCCCTATCATCAGTAGCCAAGAGCATGGTAATCTTAGACCTCTCAAAGTGGGGCTTGAGGCGGTCAAATGCAGGAACCTCGAAGGTTTCCTAGGAGTCTTGAGGACCACCAAGTAGGTGACATCACTCTTCACTCTTGGGCTTCTTCACCTCAACAGGACCAGACCAGTGGTCTTGCAGGGCCTGGGGCTCTACTGGCTCCATGATCCATTCTTTTTGACCAGGCTGAAACTCAACCAGATTGGTATTCTGGTCATACCACAGTTTCATGTTCTCCTGGCTAGCTTCCAGCTTCTCCTGTGCAAGCTTCGAGAAGCGGGCTCTCTGGTTGCAAAATGCCAGCATGTAGATAACTGCTAGGCCTGGGCGGTGAACTCCGCTCAGTTCGCGAAGTTTGTGGAGTTTTCTGCACTCCACAGAGCTTGCGAAGTGCAGAAAACTCCGCTCTGCATAGTGCAGCAGAGTTTTTTCCCCGCTCGCGCTTGCCAACAGTAAGTTGGCGAGTGCGAGCTGCCACTCGGCTAGATTTTCTACTCAAGCGGCAGGAAGATCAGAGCAAACTGCAGTTTTTTTGTCACTATGCGGAACTCTGCGAACTCCGCCCATCCTGGGGTGGCTTCTTGGGAGCTTGCTCCAAGCTTTGCTTAACCAAACTGAAAGGTCCTCTAACAGGGTGACCATATAGAAGTTCAAAAGGGATGAAGCTAAACTCCTTCTGTGGTACCTACCTGTAGGCGAACAAAGGCATGGCAGGAGGAAGTCACACTTACTCCACATCGGTTTGGGTAGACCCATAATCATGCCTTTAAGGGTATGGTTGAACCTTTCAACCAACCCATTGGCTTGGGGTGGTAAGGGGTGGTGAACTTATAGGTCACCCACACTCCTTCCACATGGTATTCATGTAGTTGGACATGAAGTTGGTACCCCGGTCAGATACCTCTTCCTTGGGGAAACCCACATGGGTAAAGATCCCCATCAGTGCCCTGGCCACAACATGCTCAATCACTGTCCTCAGAGGGATAGCTTTCGGGTACCGGGTGGCATGGCCCACCAAGACCAGAACACATCTGTTGCTCATGACTGTCTTGGGATCCAGAGACCCCACAGTGTTGATGCCACCCCTGCTCAAAAGGGGTGCTAACAACATGAAAAGGTTGCAATGGGGGGCTTGCACTTCTCCTCTGATTTGCCACTTGCCTGGCAGGTAGGACAGGACCCACAGAATTCATCTGAGGCCTTCCTCATTTGAGTCCAATAAAAGTAGGTGACAAGCCTGTCAAGGGTCTTGTCTTGTCCCAAATGACCTGCCGGTGGCACATCATGAGCCAGACCCAGTAGGAAGGTCCCGAAGCACTGGAGTACCACCAACACATGTGTGGCACCAAGCTCAAGAGCCCTAGGCTCACTATACAGGAGATCATTCTCCCAGTAAATTAGGTGCTTGCCAGAGGCATCACCAGCTGCCTGGGTCTCAGCCTGTTGCCGAAGACTCACAAGAGTAGGGCACTCCTTCAGCTCCTTGTAGAACTCTTCCCTGGAGGGACCCCCTTCTTGCTGCCAGTTGGTCAGCTCAGGCAGGTCCCCCAGTTCAGCCACATCTTCCCCAGTAGGTACCGAGGCATCCTCCTCAGGTTCCGCCTCCTCCAAGACCGTGGACATTTCATGAACGGGTTTACTGCTCCCCTTGCCCTTCTTCTTTTTGGCAGGTACCTGCACCATTCTTCTAGGCTCCAGGTCCTTCTGACCATTCTCTCAAGCTGGAGTATGCGGTCTCCAGGGAGAGAAGTAGGTTACTGTACCATAGGCGGCTTTGCCATAAGTGTGACTACAAGCCCCGCTACCCCTGGCTTTGACCACGATGCAATAATATAGCATCTACAGAAACACGGATTATTCACTAGAACCGTATGTATACAGTGCGCATTAGGTGTGCATGGTTTGTGTCCTTATTACAGGATTCACTAGGAGTGGTACACACGGGGCTGGACCCCATGGAGTCCTGATGAAGAGCTATTAGGGGAACAGCTTGAAACATTTTGACAAAAACACATTACTGAGACAACCAGACTCATTAAGGTCAGGTTTCTTCTCAGTTAACGACCCCTGATTTTTAACCATACCAACTAGGGGAGGGAATAAAAGAGTGGCCAACTAGTTAGGTATTCCACTCCACATAACTGCACTACACATTGTCTACAATAAAAAGTGCTCCTATGTAATTCGCAAGTCGTAGCATGCCTCAATCCGTAGAGGATTGAGAGGAACCCCAGTGATGAAGCATGCCACCTAGGGGCAACCCTGGTGCGTGAGGGGTCTCTAGAAAAAAAGTATTTTTTCTAGACAAGGGATTATAATGAATTCTTGCTGTATCCTATCTAATTCCCTAAGGGCAGGTTTTCTTCGATATACTCAATTTGTGTCTAACTACGTAACTCTCAGGAGGATAAACCTAGCCTCTACCTCTGCCTCCCTCTCTACTTTGGTAACCATTCTTGCAAGCTGCCATGGACTGTGTGGTCAGGCACACCCACTCAGGCAACGCCATCATCTCCAAGTGTGACCTGTGCTCCACCTCCTTCCAGATGGTGTGCTGCAGGTCATTGCCCAACAGACAATGCACAGGCATTGACAGACTCACAGCTACCTTCAGCAGACCTGAGACCCCCCCCCATTAAAAGGGAACCAGTGCCGCTGGGTTGTGACTCTCACAGTTGTCGGCAGCAACAACTTGGTGGAACGTATTAGGGATTACCTGCTCTAAAGACAACAGATGACACCTGGCAGTTGTCATGCTGGCTCCTGTGTCTCTCAGAGCTTCCACACTCTGCCCAGTGGTTGACACCCAATGACTATACCTCCTAGTATTGTCAGGCATATGGGTTCTTTGTACCATCTCTCCATCACCCAGGGACACAAGGGTCAATGTTACACTCCCAAAACTAACTGGGGCAATGTCCTCCTCAAGTGCTACACTAGCCAACCCCAGTGACTGCCCACCGGTGGGGGGCTGAGACCACTTGGGACACCTGGCATCCCCTTTGTAGTGTCCATCTTGCTGACAATCATAGCACTTCAAGGGAGTCTTCCCTGCAGACCTATTCTCAGGATCCATTTTCTTTTCTTATCAGCAGGGGGAAGGGAACCCTGACCCACAGAAATAGTTTGGGGCCCTTTAGAGACCTCCTTGCTCTTTTTGTCCCCCCTCCTTCTGCTGATGAGGACCCTGCCCGCCCTTGTGGTGATCCCCCAGATACCTTCCTGTGGACTCTGGTGCTGACCCAGCTGTCCGCCTTCTTAGCAAGCTCTCTGGGGTCAGTGAGCTTACTATCAACAAGGTGTTGGCGCAGATCTGGAAAGCAAAGACCGAACATATGCTCTGTTGCAAACAAATTAAACAGTCCCATGTAATCTTTTACCTCACTGCCCTTCATCCAACCATCCAGTGCTTTGCAAAAGGAATCCACACAATCCACACAGGTCTTTTGGGAAAGCTTATGACTATCACCAAATTTTTGTCTATATTTTTCTGGGGTCAAACCAAACTTCCTGATTAGGGCCTCCATCATGGGGGGATACCTCATCCAGTCCCTCCCCTCACTAGGAATATGTCTCCAAAGACTAGCCTCCCAATCTGCCTAAGGGACCTTGTGCATTTGGGGTGCAATTTGATAGGTCCTAAATCATCTGTCTATGTCATCTCCCACCACAAAATCAGTCACCAGACCCTTGGGTATGTGGAACCTCCTGTCAGAGGGCACAGAATAATTGCTGCCACCATCACTGCAGAACTCCACCTGTCCGGCCTTCATGTCAGCTCTCTCAGGCACAACTCCTGAGCCGACATCATTTTCTTCTCCTCCATGGCCAATCTATTTCTTTGTTCCTCTATTACCAGCCTTCTCTCATCTAAGGCTCTTTCCATATCCAATTTGAGCTTAGCCAGCTCCAATTTCAATTTCCTCTCCTCCCTCCTGTCCTCCAGCTCCTCTGGGGACAGGCCTTTGGATGACACTCTGCTATCTGCCCTGGAAGGAATCACCACTCCTGGAAGTAGGTTGCCCTCCTCCTCCACAGACAGCAGTCAAAGGCCTCCTCTTAGGCCTTGGTCCAAATCAGGGCCGGCTCTAGGGCGGTGCGATCGGTGCCACCGCACCGGGCGCTGACTTGGGGTGGGGGCGTCATTTTTTGCGAGTATATTATCATTTTTAAAACACCTGCTGCCGCGTTCCTGCTGCCCCGTTCCTGGCATCAATTAAAATGTCAAGATAACTCCGGTGATTAATTGTCTTCCTGGAAAGAGACAGGAGGTTTGTCTAGTGGAAGTTTTGACTCATTGTAAGGCAGCGCACAGGGTTAAAATGCCTGCTGCTAAGAACGTGTACCATGCAGATAACAAAGTTCATACAATGTAAATAGGTCAGTGAGTTACTGCTTCTGCAAGAGAGATCCTTTTGTTACTTGTCTTTTATAAGTCAAAATCCTTATATAGAACATTGAGCTATTAACTGTCATCAAAGAGCTGCATGCAATCTGCATATGTTAGAGCTACATGTTTTTTTCCCAGTCTTTCACTATCCTAATACTGCCAAAAGGGTTCATTTGGGTAGAAAACAATTCTTAATATTGAAGAAAGAACCCCTGACAATGGTGTTATGTTTTGTATCCTGAATTTGTGCTTTTACAGAATACGGACTCTTAAACTATATTGCCTACCAGTATGATGGACATATGACTCCTACATCTTGTAGTCTTGTCTGATGTAATATTTCCTATATACTGATTTTCACTCATATGATTGTCTCTATGCAATGTGTGTATGATGTAAAGTGTAATCTGAGAGACGGTGGTTATGGAGACTTGAGGGGCACTGTTAAAGGGTGCTAGTGAGGGAATCTGTGGCAGAGGTGGTCATTGGGGGGGCGCCAACAAACATTGTCGCACAGGGTGCCACCAGTGTTAAAGCCGACCCTGGTCCAAAACCTCCTCCTCTGGGGTCTCATTCAATGCAGCATGGACTTCAGACCAGGCTACCAGTGTCTTTTGCAGCTCCACCTTCCTGGTGGTGCTCTTTACAGGAAGCCCAAAGTCCTTGCAGAAATCCTTGAGCTGGACCACAGTGTAACCCTCAAGTTTGGTCAGCTCAAACTCCATTCAGGGGCAGATGCAGAACCTACAATCAGAAACATGATTTTAGGAAAAAGCAAAAATACCAATCAGGAAGCATAAAAAAATAATAATGCTTATTACGGAGAGTAGGAAAAAAATGCCAAATGGGGATCAGAGACAATTGATTCAAATTGGTCAAGATGTGGGTAGTAGTGTACATCAAAATTCTGTAAGGTACTGCACAAACACCAGTCCTATCCTCACCACCGATCACCAATGTCAGAAATTGGGTCGCTAGTTGGGTGAGGTTTGCACCCTGTCCAAGTAGGAACCACAATCCTAGTCAGGGTAAGTCAGACACACAACCTAAATTAACCTGCACTCACCCTCTGTTTGCTTTGCGCCTAGCAGTCAGGCTTAACTTAAGAAAAATAGAGAATATTTATCTGAGTAAAACAAGGCCAAAATGACAAAAAGTCAATATGTAGAACTCGAGATATGAATTTTTAAAGATTAAATCCCAAAATAGTTCTTAGAAGTCAACAGCTTGAGGTTGCGCTAGACCAGGGTAAATCCAAAGTTCAGGCAGACCACGATGGAGGGCAGGCCGGCAACAGGACCCATGCAGGGTACAAAAGCGAAATCTATTCACAGGGATAAACAGTAAACGTTAAATATTTTTTGTGCTTTAAACTGAGATACACATACGGTCAAGTTGTAAAATAATAAGAATTTGGAATAGCTTTACACATTTAAACACAAAATAAAAGCCCCAGTGTGGTTCTATTTTTATACTGGAGTAGAGTAGTGAATTGCCCAGAAATGAACCTAATTTTAGTTTAACAATAATAAATTCTACAGAAACTGGATCGCCAGTAAGTCATGTCGGAAGTGTTATGCTTCTTTTGCAGTTACAAAAAACATTAAGTTATGTAATCGAAAGATACTGTAGTAAGGCTTCTCCAGTGGTCTTAGATAGGAATGTGGGCACCAACAATATATTATTGTAAATCTTTTATGTTTCATCTTAAGGACACAGTCCATGAAGAAAGAAGAATCCAAACTGCTTATGCTCCACAAGCACCAGAGGGAACTGGGCTAACATCTTCCTGTATATACAACAAGATTATGCCTCCTTCTCTGCAGAGAACGAAGGGGCACATGCATGACGTTTGCAAACGCAAAAAATGCTTTTCAGATGCAGCAAACCCCATTTTGCAATTCAGTAATCTGTTACCGAATCGCAAAATGGATTTGAGATTCTTTATTAGGAAGGGGCGTGTTTAGGGTGTCCCTTCCTAATACCGAATCGCATCAGTGTGTGGGAATGTTTTGTGACCGAAATGCGGTCGCAAAACATTCGCATTATACCACCTACTTCAAGTAGGTGGTAACCCATTCGCAAATGGGAAGGGGTCCCCAAGGGGCCACTTCCCCTTTGTGAATGTTTGTAAAAGCATTTTTAAGAGCAGGCAGTGGTCCCACTGACCACTGCCTGCTCTTAAAAAATGAAAGGAAAACTTTTTATTTTTATTTTTGTAAAAGGCTGCTTTACAAAAAAAAGATTGTTTTATTTAAAAGCAATCACGGACATGGTGTTCTGCTGAGCCCAGCAGGCCACCATCCCTGTGATTTTTGCGATTCCTAGTGGGTCGCAAATTGCGACCTACCTCATTAATATTCATGAGATAGGTCATTTGCGATTCTCTAGGAATCACAGAAAGTGTTCAACACACTTTCATGCATGCCGTTTTGCGATTTCCTAATTGCGAATCGCAATGATTCGCAATTAGGGAATCGCAAAACGGTGTGTTGATGCATCTGGCCCAAAATGCATATCCCAGCACTATCTATCTATCTATCTATCTATCTATCTATCTATCTATCTATCTATCTATCTATCTATCTATCTATCTATCTATCCACTGAAAAAACCTAAAGGTTAAAGTGACATTATAGTTAGGTAAAAAGTTCAGTGACAATGTAAGGTTTTAAACAAAAATAACCCACTGAAACCAATCAGTTATAGTTATCTCTAGTAACTATAAGCCGTGCCCTTAGGTAACTATAAAGTACGCACCAGCCAATCACAGGTTTGTCATGAATGATGTAATTTCAAATATTACAGTGATGTTATCATGTCAAGAATGGCCTAATATGTGGGGAAATTTGCAGTGTATGGTGAGGGCATGAGTTATAGTTAACTTAGGGCACGAATTATAGTTACTTGAGATAATAATAACTGGTTAATTTGAGGGTTTTATTTAGTTTAAAAAGTTACGTTGTCACTCAAATTTTCACCTAACTTTAACGTCACTTTAACCTTTGTTGTTTTCAGTTTATTTGTAGGTTTCTTTTTAAATGTAAAGTAATATTTTATTACCATCAGTAAAGCCAAATCCCCCACTGCGCATGGCCTTCGCCTTGCAGCCAGGTCCTGCAGCCAACCCCCGCAGGAAGTCATTGCCATGCCGCGGACGGCTGTGAGCAGCATGAGATTGGGAGCACGGCTTGGTGTGCGGCCAGGCCCGGTGTCCAACCCATTGTAACAGCCCTCCTCCCCAAACCACTTCAGGACCCAGGGACCCCATCCCCGGGGCCTTTTTTATAATTAAGGGGAGGGGGCACAATAGTGACCCGGGTACCTCATTCCTTGGGGTCAAAAGATATTTCTAAAGTGGAGGGGCATGCAAACACCTCCTCAAGCCACATGGGGCCGCAGCAACCCTATCCCCTGGGGCCTTTAAGGGGTAGGAGGCACAGCCCCCTCCCTGAGCCAATAGTGGGCCCATCCCCTGGGGACTTCTTTTTTTATAAAAGGGGAGAGGGCCACGTGTCCTTCTCCCATAGCCTATAGTAACCCTGGGGAGCCCATCCATCGTGGTCAAAAGATATTTCTAAAGTTAAGGGGGCATGCGGCCACCTCCCTGAGCCACCAGGAGCCCCGGGGACCCCATGCCCTTGGGCCTTCTTTTTTTATAAAAGGGGAGAGGGCCGTGCGGCCCCCCTCTCCTAACTTATATTCTCTGCGGGCCCTCAGGTGCTTCTAGGAGGGTGCCCGATGCCCACCCATGGCACCAACCAAACAATATGTTGAGGGCCACGGCAGGAGCCCCAGGGTCCCAGGCCCCGGCCGGCTCCCTTCTTGCATTCATCCTGGTTGCTGCGGGTGCCACCATTTCTCCCTCCTAGAAGACCAGCCATTTTTGTTTGCTCCCGCCCAAATTTCCTTTCCCGCAAGTGCGTTGGCAGGGAAAGAAAAGTCTGCTCCCACCCGGTGGGAGCATTTTTAAAAGTCTTCTCCGAGTGGGAGCAGACATGCCTTCCCTGCCCACGGTCTTGACGCTCTTGAAACTGTGTCCTAGGGATGGGGTGCCAGGGGCCTTCACAGACTTAGAGAGGGGGGACGTGTCTCCTACTCCCCTTTGGGGTCCCCGGAGTCTATTAAGGGCCAAGGAGGGGGCCCAGGTGCCCCTCCCCTTTTTAATGGTATTTGGCCCAAGGGGATGGAGTCCCTGGGGCCTTTTCAGGCTTGGCGAGAGAGGTGCCATGAGCCCAACCACCCCTATTTTTTCAAATTCAGTCCCAGGGGATGGGGTCCCCAGGGCCAGACCTGGCTCAGGGAGGGGGGGGGGCACTCACTCACACCCCCTCCCAAATATTATATGTGAAGACCCATGGGCCCTGGCCCACCCCAGGGGTCCAAATAAAGTATAAAACTCCAGTGGGCGGGAGTCCCATGGGATCGTGGCTAAGTTACATCAGCTCTATTTTGACTCCCCCACAAGGCCTTGGAGGTAGGGTATTCGTGCCCAGCCCCACTTATGTTTTATTTAATGAAATGCAGGACAGTGGATTAAGTCCCTGAGTCATGTAATGGCTGCCTGCAACATTTGTCTTCATGTTGCAGGCAGCCAATAAGAGTGCTCGCCCCCGTGAGAATGTGTCTTTTATGGGAGGAAATTGATCCATGGAAAAAAACGCCCTCGCCCAATCAGAATTCTCTATTTTTTTTAATTCTGATCAAGGAACTCTTACAAGAACCGTCCAGATCTACAAATATTTTTGTACCTTAATTTCTCAAAAACTACTGAACGGATTTATACCAAATCACAAAATGCACGTATGTTGGACCAAGATCTAGCTCCCTACCAAGTTTGGTGTAATTCCGCTTAGCAGTTTTTGCGGTAGTGCTGTTAAAAAAGTCTATTGATGGTGATTTTGCGTTTTGAGACACCATCCCCCCCCCCGCCCCATTTTTCTCGGCCCTGCTTGATGGATCACTCCAAACTTTCCATGAAGTAGTCACAAAAGAGAATCTTTTTGGCAATTTTCATTAAGATTCGGAAAACAGCGCCATATTATTATGAAACCAAAAAAGGCATTTCCTATGGAAACGCAGAGCTAACTATAACTCCGGCGTGGCAATGGCCACAGGGTAGTGTGTGTATATATATATATATATATATATAACACAAACGCGCTCCTTCTGGACTACAAGGGACCCATGGAGAGTGGCGCGCACGCCGGCGGAGCACACCGGCTGTTCCAATCCTTCCGTAAATGCCTCTGATCCGCGCGCTCTCAGTAAAGGAAGACTCTGTGTCAATAAATATCAACTGCTGTGTTTATTCACAACGCGTTTCGCTTTCCCTGAAAGCTTGATCACGTGAACAGTGCAACAAAAAACGGCAACATTTGTAGAGATTCAATGGTAGTTGAAATTAAAGATGGACTAACCAACAATGGGCGGCAGACATGTTGGAATGGTAAAATGATATATAAACAATAATCATTCGTAATTTCTATATTGATAAATACATGACTCGAGTGTGTATCTCTCTAACCTTGCAGGGATGCCAAAATAAAACAAAGATGAATGTGCGTGATCCATAGTGGCAAAAATCAACAGGCCTGTGGTTGGCGGCAGCAATATCAAGACATGTAAATATTGTAAAGCCATGCATGGTCAAGTGGATACATCGATAGTTCAGTATATAGGTTAATCAGTTATCACACATGAATATACGCTTGAAAACACAAAATGTTTTACTGGCACAGTGTCAGACCGCAAATAAACGATGTATGCATAAATATATGTGTGTCACTAAGTCGTGTCACTAGTCTGCTACCAAACTGTTGCTCATAAATGCCCCAACGTCAAAATGAATTAATTGCACTCAATAATGAAATGCATTCCCTGATAGGAGATGTCATCACCTATGTGTAAATATCGCTAATTCCAACCATATAAAATCATTGTTTGATATCAATAAAGTATTCCAATTATAAAAAACACAACACACTGCCCAACATATGTCTGCCCAACATATTGTGTTTGACCATATTGTGTTTGATTCTATGATATGTCTGACACAGGCCCATGCGTTACATTGATGGACATAGATATTATTGCTGTACATTTTAGCAGACATATGTTGGGCAGTGTGTTGTGTTTTTTCTAATTGGAAAACTTTATTGATATCAAACAATGATTTTATATGGTTGGAATTAGCGATATTTACACATAGGTGATGACATCTCCTATCAGGGAATGCATTTCATTATTGAGTGAATGTAATAGGAGTAAGCGTGCTGG
Organism: Calotriton arnoldi; assembly: GCA_963921515.1. Taxonomy (NCBI): domain Eukaryota; kingdom Metazoa; phylum Chordata; class Amphibia; order Caudata; family Salamandridae; genus Calotriton; species Calotriton arnoldi. Next base: position 135,864 of record CAWUFW010001915.1, read on the forward strand.
CTAATGTTTTCTTTAATTCTCATAGTCCCTCTTCAATGTTCTTTGTCGTTGAAAGTGAGTATTTTAAGAAAAAAATGTTGGCGCTCAGACATCGTGAGCAAGGCAGCTGAGACTGCTGAAACGCGTAGATGTTGTTTTTGTCGTTCTAATAAAGAATTGAGCAATTGAACCCACCTGGGAGTGCTGGACGATCATTTTTGGAAAGCAAATATCTTATTTGGAATATATGTATATATATATATATATATATTTATTTCCTAAAGTTCAAAATTCCCAATGAGAATCGGATACCAACACAGAGGTACGGCAGTGATTTTTCTCGCACATTTATTTATGTCGCTGTAACGCATTTCGGCATTGCTGCCTTGGTCACACATCAAGCGTTTTTCAATTCAGTGAGTTTAAAAACCCTTGGAAACCTGCGGTCACATGGGCGGAATTTCCATTACAACTGAAAACAGACTTCGATCCCAATGCCATTCGCAAAAGTATTTTACAACTCTGCCAGGTACTCATACATTACATCATGTATCTCCGTACAATTGTCACTTATGATTATTATGTTTTATATATTTCACATAATTAATTCCAAATCTTATTTTGTTATTTTTTCTTTTTTTTATAGCAAACATGATTGTACCTTGAAGCCTTCTGCTTCAGTTTCTATTCGTTCTGATAGAGACTATGTATATATACAAAATAAAGTGCAAGTGCATGATATATTGTTTCTTTGACCTACATTCACTATGCTGAAAGTTCAGCATTAAGCACTTTCTAACTTTACACATTGTATTTACAGATGCCTATATTGTTTTGTTCTTGTTAGTCATGCCCACAGCGATTCCAGCCAAGTGGCAATTATTGATATGTACATAATATGCAAGTGCAGGTGTCGCCTTCATCAGTTGAATACATGTTTCATTTCAAGAACAATTTGTCATATTAGTCATCTGAATTAATTAAATGTTAACAACACATTTAATTTGTTTCATAGTATCAATCAGCCTTTCTCATTTCATAGTCTCAGGTTCCATGGACTATTTAAAAATCATCTAAAAACTAGGGAGCTGATCACAACGTCGTCTAGATACTTAAATGTACAGAAAAATCCTCATCTGAGTTAAGCCCAAAAGGGATCTTGGTATTGAATAGTAGGATGTATCGAGACTCAAGTTGTCTTAACCTGCGTTCACGATTCCCACCCCTTCTACGTTTTCTACTTTTCTCCACCTGGTCGATTACAAAATACACAAGGTCTTGAATATTGCCCCCATGCTCTTCATTCATATGCCTAGCTACTGGGTAGCTTTTATCTTTATTTGTGACTACTCTCAAATGTTGCAGTATTTGTACGTGTGCCATATGAATTGTGCTGCCCGTCCATCAATTGTGTGTCTTTTGCTTTCTCGCCCTAAGTGTGCCAGGTATGCCCAGATGTGGGTCCTGGGCTCACTGTGCCACTGGAATCAAGCTATCCTGGCTGAAGAGGGGTGAAACCCTGAAACCGGTCCTAGGATGCTTGTTTCCGGTCCAGGGAGGACCTGGCTTGGCAGTTCGGGCTGGACTGTTCCCATGAGGCACAGGGTCAAGACTGATTTGCATATGGGCAGGTCTAAACTGGGGTGGCATGGTGAGCAAAAGAATGATGGATTTAACCCAGATCTCTTGACTGGGGGTGAATGTTTTGATTTGTTCTGCATTCCGTCCATCAATTGTGTGTCTTTCACATACATTTTGGGGCATGTGCATTGCAGCATGTATACAACAAATTCACTCCTACAGGTTAGGTGGGTTCTGATATTCCAAGGGCTTTTTAATAGGGGAGATGTGATTTGTTTCATATTTTGCCCTATTTTACATGCTTTGCATTTTGAGCACTTGTAAAAACTGGTGCTTGCCCTCAACTACCCTTCTGTGCCCCTTATTTCCGGACTGCTATTTACTAGGTCCTGCCTTAAGGACCTTGCCCTTCTAAAGGTAATTAGCGGTCTCCGAGAGACTAAATCTCTCAGTATTGGATCCCTTTTGACCAGACGCCAATGCCTACTCACGCAGTCTCTCACTCTGCTGTGGTAGGCATTGTAGGTGGTGATCATACGTGTCTCATTTCTATTTTTGTTTCTCTTCACATCCCTATCTCTTTCACTAGGGTGAATTAGATCTGCTCTCTTCATTGTATTTACTATAGTGAGAGCCTGATCAAGTAACTGTAGGCTTCACCCTCTCTGCAAGAATCTGGTAGTGAGATCTTTTTGTGCAGTTTCCAGGGTAGATGTTTCACTGCAGTTCCTCTTTATTCTCAGGTGCTCTCCATATTGGATGCTATTCTTTAGCTTTTGTGGATGGTGAATTCTGGCATGTAGTATCGTATTTCCAGCTGTGGCCTTTCTATATGCTCGTGTATGAAGTATATCATCCTTAACAAAGACCTCTAGGTCTAAAAAGTTTACCTGTGTGTTGCTGATGGAACTGGTAAATACTAAATTCAGAGAGTTGTTATTCAATCTATGAACCTAGTCCATAGTATTATGTTGGTTTCCCATTTATCAAGAAATTGCACCCTGAGCACCTGCTCCTCCCACCAGCCCATATGCAAGTTCGCATAGCTGGGGGCGAAGCAGGTGCCCATCGCAGTCCCTCGTATTTGTCTGTATGTATCTGTACCATACATAAAAAAGTTGTTTTCAAGACAGATTCTGCCCATTTCTACTAGCATAGCTGAATGTTTGTGTAATGTGATAGATCTCTTGTTTAGATAATGCCTCATTGCTCTTAGTCCATCTTCGTGGTGTATGCTTGTATATAGCAAAGACACATCTAATGTGATGATCAAGAGAAATGTGGCCTTCCATTTTATATTCTCTATCTTTCTAAGGAAGTCCCTTGTGTCTTGGATGTATGCTGGCAACTCCCTCACGAACTCTTGTAAGAAGAAATCCAAGAATCTAGATGTTGGTTCTAGCAGACTACCTTTGGCAGAGATTATAGGTCTGCCAGGGGGGGTCTCAATGTTTTTATGTACCTTTGGGATGAGGTATAGTATTGGTGTCACCGGATTGTCAACTTTAAGAAAATGATATTCATCTTGGGATATCATGCCCAGGCCTCTCCACCTAGCCAGATCTTTATGCAATTTGTTTTTTGTTTCTACAAGATTGCTATAGGTACCTTCTGATAACATTTGTTATCCCGTAAATGGAGCATAGCATACATTTCCAGAGGCCATAATACTACGTTGCCCCCCTTATCGGATTGGCGTACTACTATGTCTTTGCGATTTTTTATTTTTGTACAAGCATTGCATATTTTCTGTCCTCTCGGCTGTTTCCACGCAAGAATTCTTCACTTGATTCAACTGATAGTACTTGCAGGTCTTTTACAACTAGATCAATGAACACATCCAATGAGTCTTTTGATGTCATGGGAACAAATGTGGACTTCGGTTTAAATGGCGTTTTTGTGCTGTTATAAATGTCCAGGCCCATCATGCCAGCAGTTTCTTTTACTGACTCGGGTTCAATCATGCCTTCGCACTCTGTCTCTAATAGATGCAGCTCATGTAGAAAATCCAAATCCTCGGCTTCAAGAGGCATGTCATCTGTCTTATCCGGTTCTTTTGCTGTTGTATTCCCAGATTGAGTGTGAAAGAAGTTTTTTAATTTTAAATTTCTCGCAAATTTATAAAAATCTATGCGGGTCTGGGCATAGTTGAAATTTGTTCTGGTGCAAAATGATAGTCCTGCTGAAAGTGTGTTTTCTTCATCATCTGTGAGCGGTAGACTAGACAGATTGATTACTGTTGCTGGATTGCGTTCTACTTCCTTTGGTGCGTGTCCCGAGTTTTGGCACCTGAACGTTACTCCATGCCCTCCCCTTCGTTTCTTGCGTTTCCTTGTCGCTTTTTTCCTCTCCATTGGGGCTTCTGCTGTGTACTTAGAGTCCTGTCTAAGCGTAAAAAGCGCAATTCGTCTATAACAGAAGGGGGAGAGAGAGAGAGAGAAAAACATTGTGGACAGATTGTGATTAACATTTGTGTTTTAACATATTTGCCTAAGGAGTATGTTTGCCATGTCTATTGTTTGTAAAACCATGTGATCGACTGTGTAAAAACATGGTAATTAATGGTGCCCAGTGTGTGATCAAGGCAGTAGTCACTGTCGAGGCGCGTTACAGCCAAAAGAAATAAACGTTTGAGAAGACATTTCCTAGCCTGCTGTGTCGGAGTTCGGTCATTTATTTTTTAACTGGAATTGGTGTATATATATATATATATATATATATATATATATATATATATATATATATATATATCCCAACACAGTTCCACCTAGGCGGCCGAACACACAGCGGGTGCCTCCGCGGACGACAGGTGAGGGTGAGTTTGTCTTGTTACACAACAACTACTTTCAAGGATTCGGATCACTCTCGGGGTCTTCCAAATGATTTATTTGGCAAACGCGTTTCGGTATAATGCCTTCATCAGTGCCCTAAATCATTCCTGAATTCAGCATAGCTCTCGGTCCTTTTTCAACAATTATTTACTCCATTGGTGGGGCTCCAACCAATTAGGAAACAGAAATTGAATTAATCCGCGTCGGCATACATAACAATTGAGAAGGGCCTCAATGTCCCACAATGCAACATCATGATGAAAGTATTTACTTGTGGCCACTTCTCTTTTTAATTTCGTTTTGTCGTTTCAAGCTGGTAGCCACTTCCATCCAGTTGCAGAGCTGTGCATCTCTCCCTCGCCTACCGCTGATAAAATTCGCACAGTTCCTGCTGGCGTCCCTCATATGTCCGGGGCACCACAGACTTGCATAGTCCGCGTCCCTCAAGGTCGGCAGGTTCTGGCAGCTGGGGTTCTGGCACGCCAATTACATCCCAACACAGTTCCACCTAGGCGGCCGAACACACAGCGGGTGCCTCCGCGGACGACAGGTGAGTTTGTCTTGTTACACAACTACTTTCAATAGTTATATATATATTCGTTCCAGTTCCAATTCATATGATAGAAATCGGATCCCAACACCAGAGTACAACTCATGAATGATTTTCTTTTTGCGCTTTTATTTAATCCGCTGTAACGCGTTTCGGCATTGCTGCCTTGGTCACACATGGAGCGTTACCTGATCATTGTTTTTAAAACCCCGGAACCTCCGGTCACATGATCAACAATACCAGTAACAACTGAAAACAGACTACTACTTAATATTTCACCAGGTGATTTTTTACAATTCATCAAACACCCCAATGTAAAGAAGTCACATAATTAAATACATTTTGTTTACATAACGGAAAAATTACAATCATGATTTTAAAAGAAATTAAATATCTCCCAAAGTATTTGCGCATCAAATATTTTCAATTTTGATGAGGACTTTAGTTATTTAAGAACATAAAGGGCAAATGCATACTGGAATTTAAACAGGTTATAATCCCTACTTGCAGCATTCCTCAAGTATAAATCACATCTCTGAGTATATTCACTCAGTTAACTTCCAAATCAGAGGTCATGTGCAAAAATGCAGTCTGAACAGGCAGAATAAAAAGTGCAAGTGCATTATTTTTCCTTTTATCTAATTTGCATGAGAATAATATTAGCCAAGTGGCTTATATGAAAAGTGCAAGTGCATATTCCACTTCAACAATTATATATGCGATTAGATTATAGATTAGATTGCTGTTCTAAACACAATTCATTCTGTAACATGGAGCTTCATTATTTAGCCAAATTTTCTCTCAGAGAGTAGGTAAACTTGCTTTTGTACTTGATCACTTCATAGATTTATAAATTTCAAAATATTGTCAAAATCATTTCATTACATTAATTGTAAACAGATTACCTCATCAACGTCTTCACTAATAACATGAGGTTCCTTCATCAAATTAAAACTCATCTAAAAATGGAGAGCATGTCACATGGATATCTAGGTTCCTAAATGCACAAATAAGTCTTCTTCTGAGTTGAGACCGAATGGGATTTTGGTATTAAACAGTAAGATGTATTTTGACTCTAACTGTCGCAGCCTTAGTTCCAGGTTCCCACCTCTTCTACTCTTGGCTACCTGGTCAATTGCAAAATATACGAGGTCATTCAAATTGCCACCATGTACTTCATTTACATGCCTTGCCACCGGGTAGCTTTTTTCATTGTTTTTCACTGCTCTCATATGTTGCAATATCCGCATATGTACCATGTGAATCGTACTGCCCACATAGGCCTTGGGACATGTACACTGCATATAAAACCAAAGGTTACAGGGACGTAATAATTAGACTCAGATTTTACACACACAATATCATAGAAATTCATCAGTTATAGATACCTGAGCTAACTATAACTTACACCCCTGCAATGCACTGTTTATGACCTTACATATTACATCACTCATGACATGGTCAGTGACATCACTGATTGTTTTCTTCAGTGAATTTATAAGGTTTTTAAAATTCTATTTCCTAAATATAACTTCCTGTAACCTTTGTTTTTTTGTGTGAATTTCTATAGTTTTCCAATGTTATTTTCTAGCTATAACGTCCCTGTAACCTTTGGTTTTTAGTGAATTTCACCGTTTTCTTTAATAGAAATTGTACTTTAATTTCACCTATAAGTTCAATTAACTTTACAACTACATGTTAATTACACATTTACTCTTATAATACATTTTAAAAGTAACAATTAACAAATCAAGGTAAGGTAACTTATGTAGTCTTTCTATAAATTCATTACACTATAGGGTAGATTTTCCAACATTTTGCGCTGGGTCAGCATCACAGAAGTAACGCTAACCAGCACAAAATGGTTTTCTTGTTCCTAGCATGTCTTCCTCTCCTCTTCAAGAGTGAAGAGGAAGACACGCTAGGTACAAGATGGCTCATACGGCGTGAGGGAATCTTGAAAGGATACTTGACAATGGACATTTGAACTATGGCTGCTCCCTCATTTACGCTGATCCTTTTCTTTTAATGTTTGGTGTTATCATGCACAACCAGGATGCAATCATTTCATTTCCGTAACTACAGCCCTGAAGAAGCCCTTGTTTATGGGCAAAACGCGTTGGCTGCGCCTGTATGCCCGATAAAGAAGAATTTTGACTGTAAAAGAGAATAAAGAATTATCCTGTTCAAACTGGGAACTGTGCACTCAAATTGTTGGAACTCAGATTCCTCACTGTCTGTGATTGTATTGCCTCTCATCATTTTTTGTTATAATTGTCTCTGATCTATGGCCATGTGGCAGCTGGTCATTTGAGGTGGGCAATATAGAATTTGTTACTTGTGTGTGACTATACTGGGTGGTGCAGTAATTTGTACCTAGCTGCCATTCTGTGTTCTATATTTGGAAGCCTATCTGTGTTTCACAACATACTTATTTATTTTATGAGTTCGGCAAATCTGCTCAGCCACCGCGATGACACCGCGGATCCGCCGCAATGCCAGGAACACACCCAAACCTCAACATCTCATTGGATACAGTAATTCTTGCAAACCACACCCTAAATCAGTTATTTGAGTTTCACATCTCTCTGAAGACAGACTCAAAAGCACAGCTCCATTATTTTTTTCAATTCCCTCCAAAAGGAGACCGTTGCAACATCACAATGTCTTCTGCAGAAGAACGAAGACGAGGGTAAGAAGAAGAAGATCACTTCCCACCTCCAAAAAAAGCCTCTGACATATGGAAGCTCTTCTCCATCCCATTTGGAGAAAAGACAGTTGTTGCAAAATTGTGCAGTGCAACATATGCAACAAGAAAGTGTCAAGAGGTAAAGGGAAGGAGTACTCACATGGTACGTCCTCCATGTGTAAACATCTTAAAACTTAAAACTATTCATGCAAGGATGTAAAATAGAAATATGCGAGAGAAGGACGATGGCACAGGATCAACCTCAGAAGCGGGACCATCTGTGGAACCATTAGCACCGGACAAGATGATTACCAACCCCACTGTGTCATGGAAACTCCCAGGCATGGCCACTCATTGTGGCAAATGCCATATGCCTGTGGGGCTGAAAATGTCATCTGTTGCTGAGTTCATGGATTCTGCGAACAACAACAACTGTTAATTCTTTTTCGTCTCACTGTTCCACCTTCCATTCCTCTTAAAGACTGAAGCCAGCTGCTTCTTCCAAGTTGCCTACCCTTACTCCTTTTACTTTTGTTCCATAAGAAAAAATCCCCCAAATATATAAAACGTTTTTGAAAAAAATTCAACCCCCAAAAGCAGTTCTTTTTAGAACCACTCCATCCGGTCAAAGAAAGAGCTAAATACATGTTTTAAAAAAATAAAATGTGTACAACTCTGTGTTTAAGTGTGTGTGAGTTTTTCTGTGCATACATATATTATACACTGCATAAGTGAAATCAAATTAGCACATCTGAGTATTTTAATATTCACCAAGGGGAGTAAGCCTATAAAGTATTAAAGAAGACACTAGCAAAGTCATCTAGAATACTAAAATGCAAGTGGATTTGTAAGTGGCTGTATGGGTGTTTCATTGGATGTGTGACAGATTAAATGGGTGTTTCAGTGCTTGTGTAAGTGACTCTGAGTGTGTGAGTAGCTCTGTGGGTCTATCAATGGGTGTGTAAATGGTGGGTGTGTGAATGAGTGTGTGAGTGTCTGTATGGGTGTATGAGTCTACGAGAGTAGGTGTGTGCATGTGTAAATGGGTGTGAGACACTGGCAATGTAAGCGGATGTTTGTGAGGGGCCGTGTGGGTGCATCAGTATCTGTGTGAGCGACTTTATGGGTATGTTAGTGGGGATGTAAATGTCTATATGGACGTGTAAGTGGATGTGAGAGCGGTTGTGTTAGTGTGTTAGTGTGTGTGTGTGAGTGTGTGGTGGGTGTGTGAGGGGGTATGTAAGTGTGGGTCTGTGAGTGGGTGTGTTACTGGCTGTATGTGTGTACATGGTATGCTAGTGTGTGAATAGATCCATGAGTGCCTGGGTCTCTGGGTCTGTAAGTGGCTGTATGAGTATGTGATGGGTGTGTTAGTGCTTGTGTGAGTCTCTGACTGGGTGTGTGAGTGGCTATATGGGTGTCTGAGTGGGTGATTGAGTGGTTTCCTTGGTCTCTCAGTGGGTGTGTGAATGGCTGTATAGGTGTGTGTCAGTGGGTGTCTGAGTGGTTGTGTGAGTTTATGTGTGTGAGTGTGTGGTGGGTGTGTAAATGGGTGTGTAAGTGGTTGTGTGGGTCTGTGAGTATGTGTTTGACTAGCTATATAAGTGTGTACATGAGTGTGTGAGTAGGTGTGTGAGTGGCTGTATGAGTGTGTAAATCAGTGTGTGAGTAGTTTATGGGTCGCTGACTGGGTATGTGAGTGACTGTATGAGTGTCTGAGTGGGTGTGTAACTGGGTTTCTCAGTGAAATGAAATGAAATGAAATGAATGTTTTTATATAGCGCGTGTCTGCCGTGGCGTCTTAGCGCTTACTGCCCTTAATTTTCACAGTGGGAAAATAGGAGTGACTATGGTTTAGGGACAAAAAGCCATGTCTTCAATTCCTTCCTGAACGATAGTAGATTGGTTTGGTTTCTGAGGTGGATAGGCAATGAGTTCCATAATTTAGGGGCCAAGTGACGAAAGCTTCTGCCACCCCATTTCAAGGTTTTGACCCTAGGAACTACAAGTAGTGAGGCGGATGATGATCTGAGGCTTCTCTGTGGAGTGTAGCGCTTAATATGTTGACTAAGTTGGGCAGGTCCCACCCCATACAGCGTCTTATGCACGATACACATAGCTTTGAATTGGATCCTTGCCTGGACAGGTAGCCAGTGCAAATCGCGGATAGCTTGGCTTATTGGGCTAAATTTGGGAATCTTAAGTAGTATACGGGCGGCCGCATTCTGTAAAGTCTGTAATTTACGTATCACACACTTTTTGCACCCAGGTAGAGTGAGTTGCAATAGTCGATCTTGGGCAGTATCAAGGCAGTTACAACAGTTTTTCTGAGGGCAATGGGAATAAAAGGTAAAATCTTTCTTAGGGTTTTTAAAGTGTGAAAACAGGAGGAAGTAACGCTATTTACCTGGTCTGATAGTGAAAGATGGTCATCTATGATAATTCCAAGGTTTTTAACCTCTAACTAGGTGTGTGAATGGCTGTACAGGTGAATGAGTGGGTGTGTGGATGTGTGGATGTGTGAGTAGGTGTGTTTGTACAGGGGTGTGAGAGAGTATGTGAGTGGGTCTGTGAGAGGGTGTATATTTTTTAAATTGGGGGCTGGATCTGTGGATCCATCGTGGATTTGGATCCAGGGATCCATTGCGGATTCACACGGGGGCCACACTGAGCACCACAGTGGATCCAAACATTTTTGGGCAATATCTTGCCAATGAAGGGCCCCTCACAGACCCCTCTAACAGTTCCATGGGGTCAGGATACCTCTACCTTGACCCCTTATATCCTATTTCTACTTTATCCTCCCCAGCAACTTTTCTCTCAGGTTGCAAACAGCCAATCAAAGCATTGCTATTGGCTCGTGGATCCACGGATCCACTGCGGTGGATCCGCATTTCTAGATCTACATAAATCTTTTTTCTCTAATAACTCCAGAAACTACTGAACAGATTCACACCAAATTACAAAAAGCGCTCTTTCTGGACCGAGATCTAGCTTTCTGCCAAATTTGGGGTAATTCCGACAAGTGGTTCGGGTTGTAGTCACTTATAAAATCTCTAAGGGAAATTGCATGGGGAAAACACGTTTTAGGATCCCCCCTTTTTATCAGCCCCCGCTTGGCGGATCACCCCGAAACTTTCCAGACAATAGCTGAAGTGAGTGGCAAACTGGTTTCGAAAAATTTGTGTAGATTCGTCAAAAGGCGCCATAGTTATTAGCAAAATAATAAACACTCTGGGGCCGATTCCGATTCGGGCCGGAAATCTCTCCGACCGAGCCGGACCCGGAGAGATTTCCGACCGAATCGGACCCTAGCAGTCCGACCGAACGAGTACGATGCGCACGCATGCTATCAGACTCGATTCGGTCGGACTCCCATTGAAGTCAATGGGAGCCGGTCGTACAACGTGTACGCGGGCTCCCATTGACTCAATGGGTGCGAGGCGAACAAGGGCGCCCCCTACAGCGGGTACGCGTTGAAGCGGGTCGCGCCATACATGCACAGGTAGGGGAGACCCATGGGTGCCCCTGTGTGTGACTCGTGTGGCTACGCGTACAGGGGGGTCCAACACGGACCCCCAAAGTGCAGCTCCGACTGCTCTTTTGAGCCAGACGGTGCGAGTCGGTCGGACTGCTCGAGGCGCGCATCGTACTTACCCGGCCGGGGAACGTCTCCATTGCGCGGTGCGAGTCGTGTCCGTGCGAGTCGGTCGGCTTTCGCGAACGAGTCGGTCGGTGCGGTTGGGTCTCGCGAACGAGTAGGTCGGAGATTTCGCATCGTACTCGCTCGCCCGGACGCACGTACGAATCGGTCGGGAAACAGGGCTCCGAATCGGATCCGGTAAAGCCGAATCCGATTCGGAGCCCTACCGGCCGAGATCGGAATCGGCCCCTCTGTCTATGGAAACTAGGTCCTAACTATAACTACCTATATATATTCTGCACAACTAACTACGCCTCCACCTTGCATAAAAAATAACAGCTTCTTCCTGTTGAACAACACCTCTCTACCATTGTGTGCATCTACAGCACACCACTCACCTGCACACACAACTAATTGTATGTATTTGAGGACAGCCAATCCCCTCTTTACAGCAGAAATGCATTTCACCCTATATGTAATTTTCCTCGATCTAATACAGGGGCAGATTTCTAAGCCACTCATTGGGATAACCACTGCCTCCTCTGCATGCAACTCTAAAAAAAGGAAACTGTTCTGCTTGATTCTTTAGCAAGACAACAGGTTTGTAAGTACTGGGTAAAGGGATCTCTTCCCCAATTCTTTGTCTGGGAGTGGGCAATAAAACACACATATTGTTTGCACATAAGCTCCAGTAACAGCACTAATCCTGTTTTAGGTGGTGTATGCTGTATGATTCGAATAATACTGGAAATCTTTTGTTGAACAGTCCCATGATTCCCCCCCCCCCCTCATGCTAGATCTTAGCGATGACTTGCCCAATGGGACCTTTTTATGGTCTGGCATGACAGCGCAGATGTTGACCAGACAATTATGTGAGCATCATTAGAAAGGGGCTTTGGATCCACCCACATATTGGGAGCCAGGAGTACATGTTTTGATTGGGCAGAAGTTGTGCGCTTCCAAAAAAAATGCGCTTGCCCTCCACACAGCTGTGGTCATTTTGTTTATTTATCCAGCTGCCTAAGGTTGAATTTTCATGGACATACACATGACACTGCAATGCTATTGAAGTATCTTAGATAATTTATGGTGCTTTCTCTGGCAGCAGCACAGATGGGAGGAGAGCAGTCATTACCTTACATGGATTTTTAGGTGTGTGTTGACAATGCATTCATAAGCCAGATCTATTGGCATTGACAATGCTTGTTAGTAACGATAGGTATGAATGTTCCCTTGATAGGCCTTGGATATGGAAGACAAGAGAAGATGGTCTAGGAAGGAGCAACAAATAAAAACAAAAAAACAAGATAACACCTTCCGCCAGTAGAGGACCACCTCATCGTTTTTCTGTACAACTAGACCACACCACTCACCTGCACATGTAGACAACGCCGCCTGCGTTTAAGCAGCAGAAGCACAGTTGTGTCTGGCTTGTTCAACAATTACTCATTGTGCTGGAACTGAAGGTCGCATTTCTCCTTACCCATCAGGATAGATGCTCTCTCCTCTCCTTGAAGCACTACTCCCTGTTGCGATGAGTAGTCTTTTACAGAATAATTGCCTCAATTTAGAATAAGTTGACAGCCCGGTATGCCGGTTTCATGTTGACATAAATAGATCCAAGATCACACATCAACGCTTCTCTCCAGATGTCTAATCCATTTGTAATTTTCCATATCCTTCAGAGCCCTGGAAGTAAGTGCAGCCCACATGCAACCCTTTATCCTAAGTATGTGAAAGATGATCTGGATGATTTACGAATACAAGCTAGGGAACATGCACGTTTAAATATGAAAAAACCCATATATTGTGGGGTCAGTAATGTTTGTTTCGAACACAAACCCATGTTGCAGCACATAATCGCCTCTGGAGACCTGTGATTTTCCAGGGGATCAGTGGAAATTGGGAAGAAGGTGAAAACTGTGTAGAAAAAACTGCAATACATGACTAAAATGATATATATATTATTCAATTGTCATATTTGATGAATAAAGTGCGCGACACAGAACAAATAGAGGAGCCAAGGCAACCACATAAACACATTGAATCATTTAAGACTGATACATTACAATAAGTTGCAACAGAATCTTATCTGGTTTGAAGCTAAGCAGATGTTCCTCCCTGCCTAGTCCTACTGTTATAAATTGTTTGCCTTGGAAGCAATCTTCCTGCAGATCACTCGGAGGTGTAAGGGGGAAGGTAGGCTCCACACAGAGGGAGATGTTTTGACGGGCTGCGATGACTGCTGTTCTCTTTCAGACTCGAAGTCCCAGTGCCAGGAGTGATTTTGCATAGCTGATTTGCATCCGACCAGAAGAAACGGCCTTAAGGAAAAATATTGACACTTGGCATTTCTACTGAAATTACTGTGATGAGTCCAAGACCCCGACTGTTGGCAGAATAGCAGCAGGTTAGCAGCATAGTTGCGCAATGCAGCGGGCGGTCAAGAAGGCGCAGACGTTTTGTAAATAAATAAAAAAAACAGGCAAAGGAGGCTTCTTTTTCTTCATAGGAATTATGGTTAGTGCTCTAGAAAGCTAAAATGAGGACACATTTTCTATTAGTTCTTAAATATCTTCCTCAACGATTTCAGTAAAACATTCTGACATGCAGAATGAAACATGCACTTCCAACACCAACTGTAGTCTGTCAGTTACCTCCCTAGTAACCAACTACAGCATCACCACAGAGTTCTAATAAACAACAAGAGCTCTAAAATGTTATATACAAGACAAAAGCGAGGCACTCCTAAATGCCATTTTTAGGTCGAGCCTCGAGTAGCGCGCAAGCGCTGCTAGGCGAAGACTTTTAGTAAGTGAGTTTCAAAAGCAGTCCAAACGCTCGTGCGTCGTGGCTGGCCTTTTTGGGATGGGTACGCGCGGCAAACATGTGTTTCCAATTATCGTGCCCAGACGCGTGCGCGATAATTGTAAACACATGCCGGCAAAAGGCCATGACGCACGAGCGTCTGGTCAGCTGAGCAGGCTGCCGCGCTCGCTCGCCCTCGCCCCGCTCCTCTCTTGTTTATGATGTCACAAGCAAATTAGAGAGGCTTCACATCTCCCCGTTTGGCCGGGCCGCAAAAGTCCTAGGACAGCCCTGTGGCCCAGGGAAACTTCAGAGCGCTGCACTGAATGGTATTGTAGTGGAATCCATATGTTGCTACCTGACACGGCGCTCCTCAAACTAGGCGTACTACACCGAAAACCCTCGTGTCCTTGTGTAACTTAACTGGTGCTCATGTAAAGCGCTCCAAAACTTATTGGTCAGGTCGCGCTATATAAAAATTCGAAAAACTCCGGCGGGTTACAATACCAGCCCCATTCAAGTTTGAGGGAGGTGGCTGCTGCAATGTCTACACAGTACTTCGCTTGTCTGCGGCCGCCATTACAAAACCACAGACTTTGCCCGTGCGTGAGGCCAGCCCGGTCTCTCTCCGCCTGCTGCCGAAGCTGGCAGTAAGAGGCAGTGTGGTGCGGAGCGGAGGTTGGAGCAGCTGAGGATAAACTCAGGAATCGTCTCTGGTCGGCCATCAGCGCGGTGTACACCAGCGGCACACCCACAACAGCAGCAGTGACCGTCGCCTTCGTGGAGACACTCCGTCCTTAGGTTTACCGCTGCTCCGTCCACGGACTTCACTGCCGCACACAGAGACTAGCCGGCGTTTCCTAAGTGCTCCGGGTAAAATACAGCAACAGCTGCGTGCGTGTGCAAAACCCCAAATGGCAGCGTGTGGGTGACCGTCAGTGTTTGTCCTTGACTAATGCGTGTGACTGTCTCGGCGTGTGGGAGGGAGTGTGTAAGAGAGTGCTGGGGATTGGCTGGAGTGCGTTGAGACACCGGGCAGCGAGACGCTGGACAAGGGAGGGGGCTTCAAAGTAAGCTGCATTTTAAACACCATTGTCAGTCTGTGCTACAGGCAGCGTAGCTTCCAAGTCGTCAGAATATGTAATTGGTTGCAATGTGCAAACACTTTGACATACACATTCGTCAGAGAAATGGGACTGTAAAAACACCCTGTTGCATAGCCAATAGCATTGTGCCTGTGTATTGCATGTGTTAACACTTTAAAACCACATTATTTTCAGGGTTTGGCAAAACTTTTATTTTTTTAACAAGAAAACATAGAGGGAGAGAAGAGTTAATAACTAATATAGAGAAAACGAGGAGACTTCATACAACGATAAACAACAGGAACTTTACATGCATGCAAAATCAAGAAAGACACAGGTTGAAAGATCAATGGGTATGTCAGACAAGTAAAAACATGCACATGAGTACTGACTAAAACATAACAAGCATTGGCATAGCCAATAGGTCTCGCTTTGGGACCTTATAAGTGTTTAGCCATGCAACACTTGATGTTGTTGCACCAAGGATATTGTCCTGGATAACTAAACACTTATAAGGTCCCAAAGGCGAGACCTATTGGCTATGCCAATGCTTGTTTTAAAATAGGATAAGTTGAATTTAAAGTCTTTCCTAAGGAGCAGACTGAAGTAATTGAGCATGAAGATGATTGTGCAAGTATGAAACCTGCAAGTTAAAAATGTGAGTGGCCGTATGGGTTTTAGTCATTTGAGGCATAATCCAATTTTAAAGGGGCTAAAGAGAGAAGCATCTGCACAAGCAGCATCTCCTTTACACAACTGTTTACGCAGCCTACCAATGTTCTCAGTGATTAACAGCTCCCTAATTTTAATCAAAAGTTCAACTTTAACTTAGGTTAAAAATACAAAAAGTTTGTGTAATTCCATGCAGCCATTATTTGCGCCTCAAGGAGAAACTAATACTTTGGGGAAAACATGGGGAATACCACTTTTGCCCCCCCCCTCCTCTTTGTACTTAGGCCCCAGCATGATGGACCTGCATGAAACTTGTGAGGAGAATCACACCTTGGATGTACTTTTGTTTGGTAAGTTTCCTGCAGATTCATCAACTAGTGCCAAAATTATTGAAAAAACAAAATATGCCTTTTCAATGGATAATCTGACCTATATCCACCTGTGTCATATACATATTTGCGAATCAGACTGTCACCTCGTTTCAGCTAAAACTCCAGGGGATGGGGTCCCTGGGACTCATAGGTGGCTAGGGAAGGAGGGCTACATGTACCCATCCCCTTTAAAAAAGAAATTGGCCACGTGGGATGGTGTCCCTAGGGCCTATAGAAGGTGCGGTTACAGTGGCGTAACAAAACCTGATAGAGTCCAGAGGTACGTGGAGGGCCCCCCTCCGGACTCTATCAGGAGCTCTCCTGCTGAAGTGCTGGGCTGAGGGGTGCCCCCTGGAGCTTGGGGGGGCCTGTATTACGCCCCTGTGCGGGGGGGGGTGCGGCATGCCCCTCCCCAAAAAATAAATGTCGGGCCCTGGTGCATGGGGTCCCGTGGGCCCTTTCATGGCTTGGGAAGTGGGACAACACAAAAAGAAAATATAGCAAAACACAAAAGGGAATGTGAAATGAGTGGAATAGCCATTCACTGCTCCAGCTGGGAGCACACTATAATACCCTGCAAGGGCATATTTAAAAAATATTTATTGGATCCTGGTGGTGCCATTAGAAGGGGCAGGGGTACCACCAAGTATTTTTTTAATGTTGTGAGGGAGCTGCTGGGAGTGAAGCAGCCCCCAAGCAACATTAAAAAAGCACAGCAAGTCTCTTGGGATATTGATTCCATGACCCCAGGACAGCTTACTATATTTTTTTAAAGCACTCCAAGCTGGAGCAGTATGCTCTTCAGCTGGAGTGCAGGGACACCTTGCGGTGGGTTTAGGCTTGCCCTTCATGACCTCAAAATGTTAAAAAAGACTCAAAGGCATGTTGATTTATTTTTTTATAATTTTATATGTTGGTGTTCTGGCCCTTTGGCAAAGTCAATACGTCTGCCCTACTTTAAATGCCACCCTTTATATTGCTACATCACATACTCAGTCGTGTCACCCGTGGGTGTTGGGTGCAGGCCAGGCCCTGTGCTCAACCTCTAGGCTGTGCGCAGCTGGGGTTGGGTGCTAGCAGGGGATTGAGCGCTAGGCCTGGCCTCAGCCAAGCCCTTCGCCCAACTCCACACCGCACATGGGGATGGGCATTATACTTTATGTTAAAAAAACATAGAAATTCAGTGAAAAAGCAAATGTTAAATGTTAAAGATGTGTTACATGTTACATGTTAAAAGAACAAAACCACTGAAATTCACCAGTTATACTTATCTCAAATAACTGTAACTCGTGCCCTCAAGTAACTGCTAATTACCTCACATATTACATCACTCATGATATGGTCTGTGACATCGTTGATAATATTAATGCAACATCTGAAATTACATCATTGAAGACTGTGCATGGCAGGAGCCTATAAAAGGTAGCATTGACCTCTGGGATACATTTAGGATCTAGGAATAGCTTATTTGGTCACCACAAATTCTTAAATAGGGAGAACGACAACTCCCCTAGTGTCCTTGCTGTTGTGATCATGACCAAAAATAGAACCTTCATTGTAGGAAAGTGCCCCTTTTTGCATGGTTGCCCCCTACTTTTTGCTTGATGTTGATGCTCCTTGACTAAGTGTGCCCTGGGTTCCTGCTAATCAGGTACCCAGGGCCTGTGTTCTTTCTCCAAAACTGTACCTTTGCTCCCACATTGGCACTCCTCTGGCCTACATATAAGTCCCATGTAAAAGGTACCAGGGGTACCAAGGGCCTTGTAGCCAGAAAGAGTCTCTGTGGGCTGAAGCATATATTGTGCCACCCTCAGAGACTCCTCCCCTGGCCCATACACACTGCCAGTCCAGTCTGTGTGCCAGGGGGAGTCCCTAAAACTACAAGTCGACATGGCACACATCCCTGTGTGCCATGCCCACCAAGACCTATGCCCTCACCTATGGCATAGGTCAGTCACCCCTCGAGCAGGCCTTACAGCCCTAAGGCATGGTGCACTATACCACAGGTGAAGGCACAGTGGCATGAGCCCAGGCCCCCTACAGTACGGGTGCCATTCACAGGCATTGTAAGTGCAGTAAAGCCATTTTTAAACCATGGGCTGGGAGTTTGGCACTTCGAACTCCACAGCTCCATGATGACTTTACTGAAGACTGAGAAGTTTGGTATCAAAATTCTCAGCCCATTAAACCCACACTGATGCCAGTGTTGGATTTAATGCCAACTGCACTCAGAGGGCATCTTAGAGATGCCCCCTAAAAAACATCCTAAATCTAGTGTCCTGGCTGAGTGGCTGCTCACCAGCCGCCACCCCAGACATGTTTCTGGACCATCGGGTAGAGAGCCTCCTACTCTCGGGGTCCTGAAACAAAGCACATCCTGGGCAGAGGTGTCATGCATCCTTCCCCAGGATGGGCAGGTTCCACGTAGGGTAAGCTTCAAAGACTTGCCACCTTTGTAATCTGACCCTGCCTTTTCCTGCTCCCAGCAACTGGCCCCCACCGGTTCTGACCTCCACTTTGGGAGGGAGAATCAGCAGGAAAACCAAGAAAGGAGGAGAGATGTTACCACCTTTGCCAACTCCACCCCTCAGGTGAAGGAGGCGAGGCGAAGCACACCTCTCAGTCCCCGCCATCTTGAAGGTGTGGGGACCCAGCCAACCAGAGAGAGGCTTATGCCCCCTCCCACTGGAGGGTGGCATAATAGGGGGTGTACCCACCCCAAGGAAGGGATCCATTGGTCCCGACCTGTACCTACCTGAGACACCCCTAAATTTAGTATTTAGTGGTGACCCCGAACCTTGCCTCCTCAGACAAGCAAGAAGAAAAAGAAGAAGGACCAAAGAGCCATGCTGAAGGAAGAAGAGGTGGACACCAACTGCCTTGGCCCCAGCCCTACCCGTCTGTCCCGACCTCGACCTGCTCCAGCGGAACCTCGGCGTGTCCAGCAGCCCCCCAGAACCTGGAGGACCTGCCCTGCCTTCCCTGCAAAGACTCTGTCTACCGTGAGCACCGGACTTGCTCAAGAAACAGACTCTGGTTCCGGCTGAATCCGCGAGTCTGCGCCACTCTGCACCCGAGTTCGAGTGACCCAACACCACGAGTAGGTCCCGCCCAGCAAACCTGACCTGGGATCTGGTGATCCCTGACCTACCTCAAGCCTCCAGTCGATGCCTGCAGCCTCTGCCTGGAGGGTCACCCCGACTGTGACCAGAGCTGGTAAGGAAATCCGACACCTAAAGACACCCCTGCACCAGACACCCCATTGCCTTGGGTGGCCCAACCGACGGTGTCCAGGCACCCCCTTGCATCCCAACATACCTCTCCAGCCAGTGGTCGTCTCCAGGAAGCCTCCCTGCCCGAGCCTGCAGTCTTTGTTCTTCCGACCGGAGATCTCCCATTGAAGACAAGAGGGCACCCGCGCCAACTCAGCACCCTGCACCCGGCCGCCCCAGTGCCGCTGTGGGTGCACCTTGTGTGCTAACTTGGATACCCCTTGCCCTGAGCTTAAACCTAGGAGCTTTGCTCCCACAACCCAGTGGCTTGCTCGAGAGCAGCCACCAACTGAAGGCTCCCCTAGTCCCATTGGCATCAGCACTCTGCACCCGGCTGCCCTAGTGCCGCTGAGGGTGTTCTTGGAGTGCATCCTTGACCCTGGAGGAACCCTTGTTCTAACCCCAGAAACTCAACTTTCAAAACCGATTGCTTACATGCAAACCTATAACCACATTTCCTCCCATAGGATTGCATTGACTGTTTTTCCTCTGAAACAGTTCTGTGTTGAGTTGTGTTTGTATGAAAACCCAAGCAACTGTGTTTTAATGCAAAAGTGGTTTACTTGCCTGTGTCTAGGAAATGTCCCAGTGTGATATCTAGGCATACCACACTGAATAGAAAAAGTAATCCAAAAATAGTCTCAAGGTAATCGCAAAGTAATTACAGCATAATGTCAACTGTCTTTAAACGTTTTGCAAACCTGTAAGTCAATTCCATCCAGGTTGCATATTCTTATCAACCTGTTTTGGAAAGTACAACATTAATTACCTGCACTAATTCCTGCTTGGTTCTAAAAACAATACAACTAAAGAAATATTTTTATACAAACAATTGAACTGAGTTCAGTCTTTCAGTGTCTGACATCATTTCTTGCCTGCGTGTGTACAATAAAAGCTTAACACTACCCTCTGATAAAGCCTTACTGCTTGCCCACACTACCACAAATAGAGAGTAAGGTGTTCTCTACTTTTACCTCTGTAAGCCTTTGGGGATCAACTGGACTCTGTGCACACTATACCTTACTTTGGTATAGTATATACAGAGCCAGCTTCCTACATCATGCTAAGACATTTCTCAGAAATGGTTTAAAAGGTCTCAAGTGGTGCTACCTCAAGGCTTGATAACACAAATGGTCGATCCCAAGGAGGAAAAGGATTCTTAACCTTTGGGCGTAGAAGGGAAACACCTCTAAACAGCTTTGAGACCAAAGACTCAATTGTGGACAAATCATCCCAAGAACCATCAAGAGATTTAAAGTATGACCATTGCAAACTAACGGTGGTCACAGACAACCCCTTGTCAAAACCATCCTGTAAGAATTGCAGAATGTCAGCAGTGGAGGTCAATATTGGTGATATGTCTCGAAAGTTACACCACTTATAGAACGATGACCAATGATGATTATAGGCCCTATTTGTAGATGCCCTCCTAGAGGCCTGTAGAGATTTGGACACAGAACGGATAATCCTTTATTGATGTACCCCTTCCTTTAAATATCCAGACTGATAATCGTAGTCTGGTCAGAGCTACTACAGAAAGAGAAGGATGGCTCAAAGGACATGGTGACAGTGGTATAATCCATGCCTACTACAATGCTAACTGGAATAGTAAAGGCAACCAAATCCACCTTGTCGAATATGGAAGAACAACTATCATCTACACCGTCTCCTTCTGCAGCCTTGCTAATAACATGGGGATCAAAGGAATCAGTGGAAATGCATAAAGTAGTTCGTCCGGCCATAGATAGAAAGAGCATCCACCCCTACTGCTCGAGTCTTCTGATATCTCAGGAAATACTCTGGGGTCTAAGAGTTGCCCTGGTTCACAAAAAGACCTAAGAGGGGAACCCCCCACCCCCACTTGTGACATATCTCTTGAATTATGGTCTGAACCAGAAAGAATTCCAGAGAAGAATGAAAATCCCTGCTCAGGCAATCTGCCTGTGAATTTAAAGTCCCCTTGATATATATAGCCATTAGATACAGCAAATTGGATTCGCCCCAGAGACAAATTTGTAGGGTCAACTGATTAAATGTAAAGTAACACGTGCTAAATTGGTGATTTAAGTGGACATAGTCACCATGTTGTCTGTCCTTAATATCAAGACCCTGCCCTGGAGTTGGAAAGAGAAAGTATGAACAGCCATCCAAATAGCAATCCTCTACCTCATATTGAATGATCACAAAAACCTAAAAAGCCTGATTGTCCATGACAGCCCTCCAACCTAAACCGCTGTGGCAGATGTGATCACAACTGGGTTGGGATAACTGAACATAGTCCACTGTAATAGAATAGATGGACTCATTCACCACTGCAGACACTCTGACTGAGTTAGTCACAGGAATTAGGTGTTCGTAATTCTGTAGGGTTCCAATAGTTCAGAATGTGATGAACCCGGCCTCCCAGTTGTAGGCATGCCCAGAGAACAATGTCCAGAATCGCTACCTAAAAACAAAGAAGTAAACTATACAGAACTCAGTACAATATTAGGCGTCTGAGATCTAGGTAGTTAGAAGAGCAAAAAGAAACAGTGAAGATAATATTTATCATGTCTCTCTGGACTCGCAAACACTGTCCCGCTGGACTTAGGCAACAGGTCTGCTAGTCGACGCTGTAACTTCACACTTCTGGCCTCTGGTAGGGAAACTACTCAGAGAAAGGTGTTGAATACTGCTCCTATGTAATTCAGGTTCTAGCACGGTGTTAAATGGGATTTCATCCAGTTGAACAAAAACCCAAAACTCTGGAGTAAATGCACTGTGGTATCTGTATCTTTCAAGACTTCAATACTTAATCCAGAGTTGGAGTCTGGATTAAGAGGTTGTCTAAGTAAGGATGGACCATTATTATTATAGACTGTAACAGTCCTATAACCAGAGTCAGCCCTTTTGTAAAGAACCTGGGAGAGGTCTTGAGACCAAACATCAAAACCTGGAGATGCCAATGTTGGGGATTGAGAGCGAATGATGCCAATTTGGGGGATCTCTGATGTGAGGGTGAGATGGGAATGTGAAGATTTGCAACCTGGAGGTCCCTTTGAAAATTGGTGGAATCACCTGTGGAAGAGAATTCATTTTGAAGTGAACATTTGGAATGAAGGTACTGAGGAACCTCAGATCTATCATCATTCCCAGTGGGTTTCTGTACTGGAAATACACAAGAGTAGCATCGCTTCCCCCTTTCCTGGGCTGGAACAGGAATGATTGCCTTCTTAGTGACAAGAAGAGAGATAATGCTGGCAAGATATTTCATCTCCTCCATGTCCCGGGGCCATAGGGCCCTTACAAAATGAAGTTTAGGCAAGAGAGGTAATACTTCAATGGAATAACCTTCTGAAATGATTTGACGAACCCAATTGTCCATGATCACCTCTTTCCACCTGCCCTGGAAATGAAGCAGATGACCTCAAACCGTATCTCTGACTTCTTGGCATAGTCAGGAATACTGCTTATATGGGTCCTTACTTCCTGACTGAAAAAAGAGGTATTAGAATGAGCGCTCTGGGGTTGAAATCTTGAAAGATTGTGCTAAAAATTAGTTTTCTTCCTCCTGTAATCATCGTACCTCTTTCTACCCCCTCTGCCAGATCTCTTCTTGTAAGGGAAAGCTGAGTAAGATTTTGGGATTTTAAAGACATTCTTAATACCGCTTCCAATTCTTCACCAAACACTCTATTACCAGAGTAGGTCAATCTTAATAGGCAACTCTTCTAGGACGCATCTGCCTTCTAACTTCTCTGATATAAATGACTGTTGGTAGCCGTTGCTCCCTCATATACTATAGCGGAAGCTCTCAGGTTATTGAACATTAAATCAGGGAGGTATTTGGCCAGAATCTTGATTATTCCCGGGAGTTGAGTGAAGTCCTCTCCTTCTTGGATGGTAGCAGAGAAAGTCTAAAAATACTTAACAAGAGATTGGGACATGTAAGGGAGTGAGATGTGTGATCTCTTAAGTGCATTCTTCACCTATTTGTCTACTGGGTCCGACAAGGCTACATCTTCTGACAATAAGGACAGCTTACTGATAAGGCTAGCTAACAGAGGGTCAACTATCAACTGATAAATTTTGAGGTAGTTCAGTTTCACGTTTAGCCAGAGGATAAAGTCTACCCATAAACCTTGGAACAGAAACTCGAGGCCAAATTTATCAAAGAGTTATGCCACCCTTGAGCCATGCAATGGGGCACAAGAGCAATGCAACTCTTAGATTTATCAAGCCATGCAAGGGCACCTTGCATGGCCCAGGGTGGCTTGATAAATCTACAGTAATGCAAGGCAGCGGAAATCGCTGCGTTGCATTACTGTGCTCCAGGGAAGTGTTCCATGGGTGGAGCATGGGTGTTCCTATGCATCCACCCATGGATTTTGGCATATGCGCAGATTTACCATTACTGGTAGACCTGAAAATTTGCCAAAATGATATGCATCCCCAGGGGAGGCATAACGAGGAGAAATATCTTTATTTCTCCTCAATTTTTCCTGTTTCTTTGTGCGCTGCATTCTACAACAAACATCGAAAGAGGAAAATGCCTCAGGGGACTGTTTTTGTGCAGAAAAGTGTCCCTTCCTGCACAAAAACAATCCTGCTTGCAACGCAGGCACCCTTATACCATGGTGCACGGGTGCCTGCATTGATGCTAGGCAGCACATTGTGCACCAGCGCAGCGAAAGACAGTAATGCGCCGTATAATGTTACAGCGCATTCCTGCCCTTTCCCTATCATGCAGCACAGCGCAGCAAGGGGGCTTGCTGCGCTGCATGATTTTTTTTATAAATATGTACCTTAATATTTTTCCTTCCACTCACTCTTTAAAAGGTTCATAATAGCTGGAATAATTTGGACCTTGGGAACTAGAGGTTTTTTGAATTGACTAAACCAATCACTGCTAGTTCCCTGTTGTCCTTCCTCCATGGGCAACTGTAAATTAGATGAAAGGTAAGGTATTATTGGCTTAAGGTCTTCCTTCTGTATATACTTTCCGCTAGCAGTAGGAGAATCCTCCATATTCCCGCTGACCAGAAGGATCAGGAGAACTGTAACGACTCTTCTGCGCATTTACCCATTGTGGCTAGCACACACAGGAGGAGTAAGAGAGCAGGCCCTATATAGTCTTCTAGGGTCCTAAACCCTAGGTGGTTAGCACACTGCCAGAAAAGGAAATATATTGTTTTATTTCCATCCACTCTCCAAATAAACAAGCATTGGCAAAGCCAGTAGGTTGCTCCTCTGTGAGAGCTATTGGTTTAACTTATTTTAGCTCTGTAGTACAGCAGTGTGGTTGTACAGTATGTATAAAATTTTAATAAAAAGTGTTATGATATGTTCAGTATTGTTGCATTATTTATTAAGGCCGGATGGTTGGTGTACAACCAAAGCATCCTGTAATCAGCAGTTGAAATGAAGAACAGATGACTGTAAGAATTAAGGACACCAACTTCCAAATTAAAATGTACTCGTGGCATTGAAGCATTTCCTGTAACCAACCTGTAAAGAAAATCCAAACTATGATGGAGTGACACTTCAAAGAACTACAAATTTATTCAAACAATAACAGAATGGCTGCATAAGTAAACCGCAAAGTGTTCACCATACACTAGCATAAGCAACTTCGACACGTTCTTCAGCCTGATTGTCATTTTCTTTAAAGTTGCGTGTGCAGAACATTTAGCGGTTTTACTGTCCAAATACAAAAAAAAAATAACCATGATGTGTATTCATTGTGTAATTTACTGCTTTGCTCCTCTAAAATGTTCTTTGTGCTCTGCTGTGTTTTCCAATTAGAAATTCATGCCCCGGTTACTTACTGGTAATCTTCATCACTCCGAGTCCAGGTCTTCCTCGCCACAGTATTTACTAGATCCACTAGTTGCACAATTGTTGAAATGTTTTCGTTGAAGAGGCCTAGATGGCTGCGTCACCGTCATGGGATAACCCATTGGTTTTAAGAGCTCTACAAGAGCTGCTGTTCAAACCTTTGGAGTCTGTAGACCTAAAGTTCTTAACACGTAAAGTGGTGTTTTTGGTGGCTATTTCTTCAGCCAGGAGAATAGGTGATTTAGGTCCATTCTTGAGGTCAGAGCTGTTTTTGAGGGTACTGTCTGACAAAGAAATTTTTAAATCTAATTCTACTTTCATACCTAAGGTGCCCTCTGATTTTCACAGGTCTGGGGTAGTGATTCTACCAGTTTTTTCTCCAATCCTAAATCTAAGGAAGAAGCTTTGGTGTATTTGTTAGATGTGAATAAAGCATTGTTGATCTAACTAAACAGAATGGAGAGTTTCAGAAAGGTCGACAGTTTGTTTCTGACATTTGGTCCAGTAAGAAATGGATTAAAACTTTCGAATTCTGCATTGAGTAGATGGATTACACAAGCAATGGTGGAGATTCGCAATGCAGCCACATGGTCACCTCCTCATACTTTCATGGAACACTATCGGTTGAAAGTAGGAGGTGGGGTTTCTATGTCTTTTGCTACTTCTGTACTGAATTCAATTATAGTTTGATATATATGTGACGGAACATATTTTAGTAAATTGGATTATAAACTGACTTGTGCAGGTATACTTCATGAGTAAGTGTTTCCTTTGCGGTAATATATGAAGCCTATTCTAGCTCTTGGTATCAGCTCATTGAGTAAATACTGGGATAAGGAAGACAGACGAGGTGGTATTGCCCCGGTAATCTTCCACAGTATGGTTTCCCATCCTTCCCAGCCCTGTACTAGGCGGCTTTGTTTTGTTTAGAGGCTTTTGGAAACAGGATGTGTGTTGGGACGATTTCCTTCTTATGCAAATGAGGGGGTAGAGGAAGTCTGCCATCTTGGAGGAATGGGAAGCTGGTGTGCTAACTTTTTGCTTTGGAGTTTTCTGTCATGGAGGCTAATGCTCATTGAGTAAACACTGGGACGAGGAAGACGGACGAGGAGGTAATGCCTAAAAGCTCGCAGACGTGTAGATTATTTAGTTCATAGTGTGCACAGTTTAAGCAACCAACTCATAACATGTGCACACTGAACCTCGAGAAGCAAGGTCAAGAGTGTTATTGCTTAGGCTCTTACATCATGAAATGGGGCTGGTAAAGCAGAGGGTTCACGTCAACCTGTTATTTTATTATTTGCTAACATGTTCTCTATGCATTCCTTTGTGAGAGTTTAATGCGAGGCTGAAGAATAAAACATTGTTGCTGCTTTTGACAGGCATCTGGACACTTTGAAGTGCTTGTATGGCCATTTGCATGCAATAGTCTTAAGAAGCCTGAGGCTCTGATTGTTTCCTGTAGCTGTTGAAGCATCCTACAATACCAGAACATTTTTTGAACTTCGTTCTAGTTTCCATAAATATGAATAATAAAGGGTCAAGTAGTGACTGAGGGAGACTGGAAGGAGGGGGGCGTGGTCTCGCCGAGCAGCAAGATGGCCGCTCGTTGAGAGGGCTCTGCCGGCCGAGACTTAATCCGTAAATTATCCTGCACATGGAGGGGTGAGAGACACCGTTAAATGTTGGTATACAGCTAATGAAGAGACCCGGCATCGACTGTGCCCATCTCTAGCCCTGCTGGCGGTCTGGACAGTGCCTGCGTAGGTGCCTTACATCGTGCCAGCTCAGAGCAGACGAGAAGAGCTGGGTGGTGTGTCTGCGGTGAGTTGTGGCGGAGTGCTCCCCCCCCTCCTTGCCAGATCCGATCAGGCGCGGCGCGCCGGATCGATGGAACACCAACCCTGGCTGGAAGAACACATTTAATCGCAGTGGAACACTCACCCGCGGATCTGGTACGCCACTCGCCATTGACGGCCGGTGTGCGGGACTCTGCCGAGCCGTGTGGAAGCGCTCAAGGGTTGCTGGGCTTGCTAGCTGGGATGCCACGAAAGCCGCAACAGCGCGATCAAGCCGATGCGCGCTTAGACGCCTGCAAGCTGAAGCCCGCATTGAATTTTATTGTGTGTGGCCTGTACAGGCCCCGACAGGAGGTTTGACCGAAGAGGTGCCAGCATTGTGGAGGCCTGATAGGCCCTCCCTCACTCATCGGCTGCGCTGAACGAGGGCCGTGTCGAGTAAATACGCTATGGGGTTGCTGTGCTTGTTGGCTGGGCCGCCTTGGAAGCTGCGGCAGTGCGATTAAACTGGGACACGCATAGACGCCTGAAAACTGCAACACCGCCCTGAATCCGATTACGCGTGGCCTGTGTAGGCCCTAAACTGGGATTTATTTCCCGGAGTGGTGACAGCGCAGCCGAGGCCTACTGGGCCCCACCTTGGCATTTGGTGAGAATTGCTGAGGCCCTGTACAACTACATTATCAGAAACCACTGTGCTGTGAAAACATCTAGCTATCGAACATCTTGTGCAGACCAATCCCCAAATCCGAACTGCGGCAGCACAGAGGACCCTCTCGGATCAGTCTGGAGTACGGCATCTCCCACCCTCAGGGATAGCAGAAACGCGGTGGACGTCATGAGGAAGCATGATTCTAAGCAGACAAAGCTATCATTAGAAAATAAAAGGCTTACACGTCAGATGGATAATGAACCTGAGACAGACTCAGAGCAAGGGCACAGGGATGAACAAGAAGGCACAAATGAAGATTTACAATCATTACTGCTGGAAGTTAAATCAAGCCTCAGAACAATTGACAGCAAGCTAGATATCCTAACATCTCAAAAGGACCAAGTTAAAAAACAGGTGGACACCCATGAGCAGCGCCTGGATCAGCTGGAGAATCGTATGTCTGACATGCATGATTTCCAAGTTGAATCCAAAGAGCATTTACTCAACATGGAAAGAATCCTAAATGTGATAAAGGCCAAGAACGAGGATTTAGAAGCCAGGTCCCGCAGGAACAATCTCAGAATTACTGGCATCCCGGAAACCACAGCCATAGGAAAAATGGAAACGTTTGTGGAAGAACTCCTAAGAGAAATCTTTGGATCCGAACTTTCAGAAATGTTCATAGTTGAGCGAGCTCACCGAACGCTGGGCCCAAAACCTCTGGTGGGGGCAAAATGTAGGCCAATCCTGGCGAGAATTCTGAACTATTGGGACCGCGACACAATCCTGCGTGGTGCCAGGGAAAGGGGCAACATTCTATATAAGGGTAATAACATCGAGTTCTATCCAGATTTTACTCCGAATGTGCAGGCGGCCCGATGAGATTTCATACCTGTTAAACGTGTGCTACAACAGGCAGGGGTCTCCTACCCTCTCCTATACCCCGCAAAACTGAAAATAACTCATGACAATGACGTTCACTTCTTTACCGATGTCAAATCTGCTCTGAAATATGCTAAACACTTGGGAAGTCAATGGAAATCGGCTGCATCTGCGAGACGAGACCCACCTGATGCCAGACTCAGCGATAATGACTAATTCTCACCCTGTAAACTGAACTGCTACAGCTAGCACCTACAACTGCAATTGTAAACAGTACAAGCTAACTGTGACTTGGCACTGACAACCCCCAGATACATTCTGATGCTACAAGACTGGGTCGCGCTGGTATCTGTCTCTTACCTCTCCCTGCAATACTCGGCCAAACTGCCGTCAGGCTATGTAGTACACCGGCAACTCCTCGCCTCCAGGGAAGGTTCCCAACTTTCACTTAAAGTTCTAATATTGGGGTACTAGATGGTTTGTAAGTGGGGGAGGGAGTATATGCTCAACCTGTTTGGGGGGTTGGTGTGGGTGGGGGTGGGTATTATGAAGTTACAGTTGTTGTTCAAGGGAGAGCTAGGCCACATCATAATTGCACAATAACAGAAACGCACACAGACACCATAACACTCCAGTCTGCTTTGATATTTAATGGCATAAACAGGTACAACGTCGCAAGCCCAAAGTGGGCATTAGGCCCAGACGGAAATGCAGACATGACCAGAACGCATGCATTGCACTAATGGCAACGTTTAATTATTTTCTAACCTGGACCATCAGGGGCTTAAATGACTACAGAAAAATTAGACTCATCCACTTCTATCTCGTTAGGCACAAAATAGACGTATGTTTCCTCCAGGAAACACATTTAAACAACACAGCTGCCAACAAACTGCACCATAAACACTGGGGCGACATATACTCATCAGTGTACTCAAACTATGCTAGAGGAGTAGCTATACTCATACGGCGGGGGTTGGAATGGCGCACGATGCAGCTCCAGCTGGACCCGGATGGGCGCTTCATAATTTTAGAGGGGCACTTGGGCAATACTAGAGCGATAATGGTGGCAATATATGGAGCTAATTTAGATGAACCCGAATTTTATGACAATATATTGGCAAAAATCACACTATCAGGGTGCGACACAGTCATATGGGGAGGGGACTTCAATGCCATTATAGCCGATATTATGGACCGCAAAGGTGCGACCCGCAAGCTTCACCCCAATGCCAGTGCCACATTGAACACCATAATGCGTGATAACGGGCTGGTTGACATTTGGAGGTAATGGAATCCAAGTATCACTAAAGGCACATGCATCACGTCCCAACACAACGCCTGGTCCCGCTTAGATTTTTGGCTAGTGTCCAGGGACGCGGCGACGTGGACAGTTGACATAAAACACTTACCTAGAACGCTATCTTATCACGCCCCCTGCCTCCTGCGGTTAATAATTCCCTCTACAGTACGTCGGGCATTCAGTTGGAGACTTCCACTCAGGGCGCTATTAGATTCAGCATTCAGGGAAGAAATCAGGGGGGATATAATGGACTACTTCACACTAAATGAAGGCTCTGTCTCCTCCCCGGCCTCACTATGGGATGCCTTCAAGGCAGTTATACAGGGCCATTGTATAGCACGGCAGGCGGGGGTTCTGAAGGCCATTAGGCAAACTCTCAGCACACTGGAAACTCAAAAACGCGACACGGAACAGATATACTATGCCACTAATGACCCCGCACTCCTAGCATCACTTAGGGCGCACATCTCTGCATATGAGGAGGAGGCACAAAGGGAGATTAAATTCCTTGGGAAATATACACAAGCTAGATGCTACGGGGAGGGAGACAGACCGGGCAAAACCCTTGCCTCCATCCTCAGAACCTCTCATAGCGCGACCTACATAACCGAATTAATAGACGAGGACCAAGGGCCCATCAGGGGACCACAGGAGATATTAGAACATTTCGAACTTTCTACTCCTCGCTCTATACAACCAATATACCTGACATCTCTGAAGAACTAAAAACATACCTCGACTCCCTGGAGTTACTATGGCTGAGTAGAGCTCATAGGGCATACTTGGACGAACCCTTCACCACAGATGATATCATACAGGCAATAAATAGCTTTCCCAACGATAAGGCTCCTGGCCTAAATGGCCTCACTGCTTCCTTTTATAAATGTTATGCGCAGCTTCTCGCCCCACTTTTACTGGTGGTCTATCAGGATACGCTTCAAACGGGTAGACTACCACCCTCAATGCGTGAGGCGGTCATACTAACACTGCTGAAACCAGCGAGGACCCCGAATCTAAAGGACTCCTACCGCCCTTTATCGCTAATCAACATAGACAATAAAATATATGCCAAGCTGCTTGCTAATAGACTTCAGCCGCTACTGGCCCTAATTGCTAGACCAGACCAGTCGGGGTTCATACCTGATAGGTCAACCGCCCACAATCTTTTTCGTGGTCCTTCACTACCTAGACCCCCAATTCCCCGCTCTGGGGGCCCTGCTGGATGCCACCAAGGCCTTCGATTCTTTAGAGTGGCCTTATCTATTCGCTGTCCTGACACGATTGGGCATCAGCCCATTATTCTTACAACAGATAAGACTGTTATACTTGGAACCCACAGCTTGCATACGTGTAAATGGCAAGATATCCAACCCATTCCCTATTACCCGCGGAACCAGGCAGGGCTGCCCACTATCCCCGCTCCTATTTGCCATGGCTATGGAACCACTCGCGGCCTGCCTTAGACAGCATCACGTGGCCAGAGGTCTGGGTTTCACCTCCAGAGGGTTGATTATATCATTGTACGCAGATGATATCACGTTGTACATTAATGACCCCGAAGCGAACTTTTCACCTGTCCTACGTGAAATTACTAAATTTGGCGGACTATTTGGCATACAAATAAATTGGGCCAAATCAACACTCTTTCCTCTCACCACGGGCACTAAACCCTTTGCACTTTATTTCCCCCTCAAATGGGCGGATGGCCCAGTAAAATACCTGGGGATCTGGCTAAGTAGCGACATGCAGGAGCTCTGGAGCATGAATTATGGATGCACCATCTCCTGGCTGGAAGGCAAGATAAGGTCCTGGTCCAAACTACCACTATCCTTTGCGGGAAGAATTGCAATAGCAAAAATGATAGTTCTTCCCAAACTAGTATATATTTTTGTTAACCTCCCACTCCCACTTACTCAAACTTTTTTCAAAACATTAAGATCATTGATGATCTCCTTGGTGTGGGAAGGCCAGAGTCGCGTGGGAGGTGCTTATGCTACCTTTGAACCAGGGCGGGCTAGGTGCACCAGACATCCCTTTATACGCATTTAGTGCACAAGCTCAATTCCTCCACTATTGGCTTTACCCAATACCGTTGCAGCCCCACATACCATATCGAGGCGGCTATAGCTGCCCCAACCCCCCTAGTGGCTGCGTTATATCAACCATATCGGCGGTCTAGAATAGCCATTGATGCAACCAAAACATTAAGGTGGGCGTGGGACGGATTGCGGGTCAGGGCCGGAGCCGAAGTGCTTTTTGCCCCCTTCATCCCTCTGGCTGGCAATCCACAAATGCCTCCTCTGGTCGACAGTGGAAATGTGATTAGGGCCAGAAAATTGGGTATAAACAGATATGCTACCTTATATACGGACGACACCTTTCTTGCTCCCCCTTCACTAGGCGAGACACCACCAATAGGACCCTTGGGCTTACTATTATATTACCGTATTCGCGCCACATGTCGAAAAATACATAACACTTTCCCCAACCCTCCGCCCACTATGATAGCTCTCGAGCACATCCTGACCACGCCATCGCCATGAAAATTAATCCCGCAACTGTATACCCTCATGCAGCGACATAGCCTGGTGACTGAAACGAAGGCACAGATGAGCTGGAACTCAGAGCTGCAACCGCCAATCACAAATGAACAGTGGTGTTTCTGCTGCGAACAACCAGAAATGCTATCCCCCAATTACAAACTCAGATTAATTCACTTCAAGTTTCTCAATCGTTACTACCGAACACTCATGCAGCTGCACAGTATGGGCATTCGCCACAACGACAACTGCTGGAGATGTCAGACCGCACACACATCTTTCTTGCACCTGGCGTGGAGTTGTACCGTAGTGGCAGCCTTTTGGTCGGAGATATTTCACAAAATAGGCGAAATCCTGGGGATGCAAATGGAACCAACCCCCTTACTGGGTTTGCTGGGCTACGTTAAAGAAGCTCCGCTGGGATCCCGAAGGCTGCTGGCGATGCTGCTGCTGCTGGCGAAGAGGAGGGGGGCCATTAGCTGGAGGGGTCCTGGAAAGCCTTCAGTTAAAGCTTGGATACTTGACATCACCCACTGTCAAGAACAGTTGTCCATTTTTTGGGAGATGTTACCTGCTGCCTCCAGACCCAAAGATATATGGCTGAATGTATATAATCTAGAAAATCAGCCTCTATCACAGACGCACTAGCAACATATGAGCGAGATATTAAGCTCTCTCACTAAAATATATTTCAAATCTTTAGCCTAAGAATCACTGCCACTGAAGGTATACTGCTACAATAGAATGCCATTGAAGATAGGAAATATGCTATGTACCTGTGACTCAGACTACCTATATGACCTCATGATCACAAATGTGCTGCGTATGATACAAGCTCTTTTCTTTCCTTCTTCTCTATTCCATGAAAAATGACATGGCCTCTGCCTATGTGTTACCTGTTGTTATTGGTATGTTTTTTGTTAGCTCCTCCTGGAGTTATTATACCGGCAAATGGGAATATGATGCTATGCTTCTCCTTTAAAGGCTTCTGTATATGAAATCTCTAAATGCCAATAAAGAAAGTTTAAATAAAGGGAGACTAGAAGGAACATTCTGAAAAAACATAAGGAAAGGAAAGAAAGTTTACTCCGCCAGGCAGTGTCCAAAAGTACTTGTTTTCCGGGTTGTAAAAATAAATAAATATGTGTCACAATGCTTTCCAAGTAAGTGCGCCCAGGAGGAATACTACAAGCAAGCATTACTAATAGTATGGGATGGGAGCTGCGATCCAGCCAGACGAAATGCTGAGGAGAGTCTGACAGTGCCTGTGAAGTAATTAAACAGGATCTAGTGGAAGACTCTGCCGGCAACATAGAAAACGGGCTAGCAAAGCATCCACCAGGCAACGCGCATTAAGGAAGACTGTAGTATGAGAACGATGGAGGTCCTGATTTAAAGAGGAGCATCTCGTGCTGTTCGTG
This sequence comes from Calotriton arnoldi, assembly GCA_963921515.1. Lineage (NCBI taxonomy): Eukaryota > Metazoa > Chordata > Amphibia > Caudata > Salamandridae > Calotriton > Calotriton arnoldi. The sequence goes on from CAWUFW010001915.1 coordinate 169,759, forward strand.
CATTTCAGTTGTTAGGAAAATACTGAAAGCAAAGTATTTAATTATGCAAGTACTGTAAACTGAGGGGCATATTTAGAAGCCCTCACTGCCACCGAAGTGGCATTTTTTTGATGCTCGGGTGGCGCAGCCAGTGGCGGCTCGCAGAGGGAGTGCAGCGGGGCGGGGGGGGGAGAGGCTGGGTGGGAGGTTAGTGGAGTCGGACATACGACGGGCAGGAGTAAGGTAAATAAATAAATAAATAAAACTATTTACCTTGCGCTCGCTGCATTGCCAACTCAGCGATGCAGCGAGCACAAGGTAAATAGTTTTATTTATTTATTTACTTACCTTACTCCTGCCTGTCGTTTGTCCGACTCCACTACCCCCCACCCAGCCCCTCCCCCGCCCGCAGTACTCCCTCTACGAGCCGCCACTGGGCGCAGCGCCATTTTCCATATTTACAAGGTGGCGCTATGCCACTTTGCGTGGCTTAATGCCACCTTGTAAGTAAGCCTCTTTCCGCCCCAGTCCTCTGCAGCAAAGGGGCATGCAATGGGTGTTGCTGTGGGTGTTCCATCGCAACACCCATTGATTTTTTACACTGCCTCAGATTTACAAGGCGTTAGAATGGCGATACGAGGAAAAATTATTAATTTCTCCTTGTTTTTTGCTCTTTACATGTGTGCTGCATCCTGTAGCACACATAGAAGGTGCAAATCGCCATTATTGATTGTTTATGTGCAGGAAGGTGTCCATTCCTGCACATAAACAATCGTCCCTGAAGCGCAGACACTCTTGCGACATGGCAGCAGGGTGCCTGCGCTGGCGCTAGGCAGCTTTTTTTGTGCCAGTGCTAGGGGAAACACAGGGGTGCTGCCAAATTTGGTGCAGCTCCGCACCCTGACATTTTATTGTAAATATGCCCCGAAGAGCATTGGTATTACTAGCCATATTCTTTAATGCTTTTCATTTTTTTTTAGCACAATATGCGTTTAACATTAACATAAAAATATCACAAAATATATACACTTATGTAAAACAACTAATCACATAGACTTTATAGAAAGTGGAAAAACTGTGATACCTCAACTTGTTTTTCTCACAGAACTCTTGTAACTGGATAATCAATAGCTTTGTTCCATGGGAGATCTTGTAAAGACATTTTTCGATCTTTCCAAATGAGCCAATTAAGGCAAATAAACCCAATAAATCCAAGCACTGGCAAAACCGGCGAGTGGCAGCTGGGAATCATCAAAAATGGATCAGAAAAAAAACTGCAGTAACGCGAAAGCAAAAAATACAAGCATTGGCAACGAAGGAAGGGGTTATGAGAGGGGGGACGAAGAAATTTTACCTCAATCAAAGTACGAGTAGCGGAGGGGCACTAATTAAGTGGAATCAATCTGTGCTTGGTCCATGCCCCACAAAAAGTAACGGAAGAGATGCTTTGGCTGCGCTGGGCCAATTAGGAGTCAGCAAAGAAGAGTGACACTAAAGCCAGCAAATGGTAAGCAATGGGCGGGCTCTAAAACCTTTATTGAAAACAAATGTCTTGCAAGCGAGAGTGCATTCACTAGCACATGCTCACACAGGCTCGTTCTAAAAGTTGTAAATAATAGAAAGAGAATATTGAGACAATTATTTTAATCCACACTGACAGCTTCAAATACGCAACAACATTGCCAATGGTATAAGAGGCAAGGACCCACTAGCCTCTGTAACATTCAGAGAGAGAGAGAGAAGAACAAGTATGAGCAGAGGATTTTCTGCAAGCTAACAATCCCCCATTCTCCACTTTAAGCTCCGTAGAGAAGGTTCTTGCAGGTAGGGAGAAGTGGGCCCATACACCCCCGAGAACGAAGGCGGGCTGAAGCAATGTCGATTTGGGAACAGGGGTCCTGTGCACCACTGAACTAGGGATAGTGGGCAGGTATTAACAAAGCATGCTATTATTTGAGTAAACCAGGTTCAGTAATTCTACCATATATCTTGTGAATAGGCAGAGCAATTAAATAAAGTGATATGAGTCATTACGCCTAGGGGTTTTATCTTTTTTGCAGAACGTCACAATACAGGCCTTGTGCTATGACATTGGAATGGGTCCCCTGTAAGAAATTGGTTTATTGATTGAGGGGGGTGAAACCCTACTCAAGCAATAGCCACAATCCTTGTCAGGGTGAACCACAAGTCACTAAATTAATGTGTGCTTAACCCTCTGCTAGCTTACCACAAAAGCAGTCAGGCTTCATTTAGAGGCAATGAAGCATTTATGCAGCACTCAAACAATACTAAAGTGAAAACACAACTAAGGAAAAATCCTACACCAATTTAGAAAAACAGAGTAAAATTTAATAAAGTATTGAACACCAACACTGCTTCGTTTCTCCCGCCGCTCTGCACCTGCGGCCCCGCCCCCCTCCTCTGCACATTCCGCCTCCCAGCTGATCGTCCCTCCCCCCTCCCCTTCTTAATGGCGGCCGCTGCGGGGGAGCGCGAGTAAGTCCCCTGACTCTGGTCGAGGATACACTCTCTCCCCAGCAGCTCCGCGCCAATTTCCCTGCCGCCGAAGCCTCCTCCTTAGAGGGGTTCGAGCCCCCTGCGTGCCAGTCACCGCCGCTGAGTATAATATTTTATTCTCTGTGGGCTATTTCGTTTATTATTGTGTCTTGACTGCTGTGCTTATTGTTGTGTCTCTACTGCTTGCTTATTGTAGTGTCTTTACTGCTGAGCTTTCTCCCCGCTTCGTTTCTCCTGCCGCTCTGCACCTGCGGACCAGCCCCCCTTCTCAGCCCATCCCGCCTCCCAGCTGATCGTCCCTCCCCCCTCCCCTTCTTAATGGCGGCCGCTGTGCGGTCGCGCCGCTGGCGCGCCGCTGGCGCGCCTAAGGCAAGCCCGTCTGCGCCCGTCCGCGACCCAACCGCGGCCAGCGCCAGGAACCCTGGATCTCCGGGACCCCGCCGTTACAACTCCGCCGCACTCCACGCACTCAACCCCGGAAGAAACACCGACTGCGAAAGATCCTCGCCCAACACCACCCATGGACAGTTCTCGTGCAGACTCTGCCGCAGATCCTTCACCATCGACCAAACCACCACAACCGCCGACGGCCCGCATGATGCACGCACCGCCGAAACCCTGACATGCATTCTCCTCAACGTGCGCTCCCTGCACCGACACGCCATAGAGATCTGGGACCTGATCGACACCCTCTCGCCCTACGTCGCCTTCTTTACGGAAACCTGGACCAACGCCACCTCCGGCCCCGACATCGCCAATGCCATCCCGACGGCTACAAGATCCAGAGAAAGGACCGCCCCCACCGCCCAGGAGGAGGACTCGCCATTGCACACAAGATCCCCCTCCGACTCTTCACATCCAGCACGAGCGACCCCCACTCCAACACAGAACACCTCCACTTCCAGATAAAGACAAGCCCCAGGACCACACTACGCGGCACCCTCATCTACAGACCGCCGGGACCTCGCACCCACTCCGCAACTACCATCGCTGAGCTCGCCGCACCCCATGCCATCACCTCCACGGACTACATCCTACTCGGGGACCTGAATTTCCACCTCGACAACAGCGACGACCCCGACTCCACCACTCTCCTCGACAACCTCGGTCTGAAGCAGCTGGTCAACACGCCCACTCACAAAGCCGGACACACCCTCGACCCAATCTTCGCGGGAGGGACAAACATCCGCTTCAGCCACACCACCCAGCCCCCCTGGACGGACCACCACTGCGTCCACTTCACCTTCAGCACCACCACCGCACCCAAGCCCGCCCGCGCCCGCCACGAAGGAACTGGAGCAAGGTCACAGAGGAACACCTCAACACCACCCTCCTCAAAGACCCCCCCAGCACCACTACCGACACCAACTCCGCAGCCATAGAATTTCACCGCTGGCTCTCCCGCTGCGCCAACAAGCTTGCACCCCTCCGCCACCCCGCCAAACAATGCCCTCTGAAGGCCACCTGGTTCACCACAGAACTACAAGAAGCCAGACGCTCCTGCAGACGCCTAGAGAAAACCTGGCGAAACCAGAAAACCACGGAAGCACGGAACAACCACAGGAGTGCCCTGAAGGAATACCACCAGCGCATAAGAGACACCAAACGGACCTTCATAAGAGACAAGATCCAGACCAACACGACCAACGCCAAGGAACTGTTCAACATCATATAGCAGTTCACAAAACCCCCCAGCGAAGCCACAGACATCACACCTTTCCAGGAACTCTGTGACAAGCTCAGCGCCTACTTCCACCTGAAGATCAAGGTCCTCTACGACAACTTCAGCGAACAAACGCCCGACACCACCCCCCCCCTACGCCGCCGATAAGCCATCCATCATGACCTGGAACCCCGCCACCGTCGAACACATCACCGTGACCATGAAGAAAACCCACTCAGGAGCCCCTACGGACCCCTGCCCACCGCACATATTCCACAGGGCCACCACCGCCATCTCACCCGAACTAGGACGGACCATCAATGCCTCCTTCTTGTCCGGCATCTTCCCAGACGACTGGAAGCGGGCGGAGGTTAAACCCCTCCTCAAGAAACCGACGGCAGACCCAACAGACCTGAAAAACTACCGGCCCATCTCTCTCCTCCCCTTCGCAGCCAAAGTCACTGAGAGACTTGTAAACGCCCAACAGACTGCCTTCATCGAAGAGAACTCCATCCTGGACGCCTCCCAGTCTGGATTCCGCCGCAACCACAGCATCGAGACCGCCCTCCTCGCCGCCACTGACGACATCCGCATGCTACTCGACCAGGGACACACTGCGGCCCTCATCCTTCTAGACCTCTCTGCAGCCTTCGACACCGTTTCACACCGCACGCTCGCAGCCACTTCACGACGCAGGGATACAAGGAGCCGCACTCGACTGGATTCAATCCTTTCTCTCCGGCCAAACCCAGAGGATCAGACTCCCTCCCTTCCTCTCCAAACCCACTGATATCAACTGCGGAGTACCCCAAGGATCATCGCTCAGCCCCACGCTCTTCAACATCTACATGGCCCCCCTCGCCGCCATCGTCAGACAGCATGGGCTCAGCATTGTATCCTACGCCGACGACACCCAGCTCATCCTCTCGCTCACGAAGAATCCCAAAGACACCAGACTCCGTTTCCAGGAAGGAATGAAGAACGTGGCAGCCTGGATGAAGGACAGCTGTTTGAAACTCAACTCAGAAAAGACCGAAGTCCTCATCCTCGGACCCTGCACCTCCGCCTGGGACAACACCTGGTGGCCCTCCGCCCTCGGGAATCCACCCACCCCTACAGACCATGCACAAAACCTCGGCATCATCCTCGACTCCTCCCTCTCCATGAACCGCCAGATCAACGCCGTTGCCTCCATCAGTTTCAACTGCCTGCGCATCCTCCGCAAGACCTTCAAGTGGATCCCCCCCGACTGCAGAAGGGCCGTCACTTACACGCTCATAACCGGCAGACTGGACTATGGCAACGCACTTTACGCCGGGATCAACAGAACCCTTCTACACAAACTCCAAACCGTCCAGAACGCAGCAGCCAGACTCATCCTCGGGACACCGCATCACGAACACATGACCCATCACCTACGAGACCTCCACTGGCTCCCCGTCGAGAAGAAGGTCACCTTCAAACTCCTCACCGATGCCTACAAATCCCTCAACAACATCAGACCCAAATACCTCAACAAGAGAATATCCTTCCACGTACCCAAGAGGAACCTCCGCTCCGCCGACCTCGCCCTGGCAGAGGTCCCCGGCATCCGCAGAAACAGAACAGGCGGGAGAGCCTTCTCCTACATCGCAGCCAAGACCTGGAACAAGCTCCCTGTGAACATCAGATGCTCCCCGACCCTGCACACGTTCAGGAAGGACCTCAAAACCTGGCTCTTCGACTGATCCGGAGCTGCTCCCCCCCCCCCCAGCGCCTTGAGACCCTCACGGGTGAGTAGCGCGCTTTACAAACCCCTGATTGATTGATTGATTGAAAACGATAAACATCCAATGGGTAGAACCGGAGTTATGATTTTTTAATGTTTTTAGTGCAATCTAGCGCCTAAAAGGTCAAAGCGCCAACCGTGGACCTCTAGACCATGGCAAAGTTTAAAATGATGGCAGACCGCGATAGAGCACAGTTTAGATACAAGATGTGGATTGGGCCTGGTCTCGGCTTACCTTTGGACTTTGAAAAACTTCAAAGAAAAATGTCTAAGAATGTAGATTTCAGTGTGGCAAGGCAGCCAGCGGTGTCCAAGAAGGAGGCATCATCGTTCCACTGGTCGAAGTCATGGTGAAGATTTCTTATTTCGGACTTAGTCTCATTTTTGGAAGTCAACAATCTCCAGCAGGATGAAGCTGCAGGCTGTATCCCACGTGGGCTACAGGAGGCCGGAAACCCTTCTAGAGAGTAGCCCCTGAACAGGATCTGCTGCTGCAGAGAATAACTTAGTGGGAGCTATCGTGAAGTCAGGCCGGTTGTCGATGCACCCTGGGTGGATCAGGAACCAGGAAGTCTCGGTCTCCTCTTGGTTCTCAGGGTCCCTACTGGCATAAAATGTTCCCAGGCCTAAGTTTTGGTTTTGAGCTGTTTGGTCACCTTTAGCACCGCTTCCAAGGGTCCAGGACTGGGTAAGGACTCACTTCAGGCTGGACCAAAGTGCACATTGAAAGTTGATGGAACTTTTAGTGTCTCTGTAGCTCTGAACCCAATGGCCAGCAAACTAGCCATTGGGCTCACTCTGATGGTCCTGGATTCTGGCAGAAAAGCAGCTCTCAAGCAACAGGGCAGTCCTCTGAGGGCACAGGGCAGGCTTCAGGCAGCAGAGCAGTTCTCTTGGAGCAGCAGGGCAGTCCTTCGAAGTACACAGCAGAGCTCAGGCAGCAGGGCAGTCCTCTGAGAGTCCAGATGTGAACTGAATAGTGGATCTGAGGATCCTATTTTTATACCTGGTACCAGCTTTGAAGTGGAAAAACATCCCCCCCCCCACAGATGGTTCTGGAATTTCCTGCCTCCCTGTACAGGCTCCAAATGGTCTAGGGTTACAAAAGGCTAGTTTGAAGTTCTTTGTGTATGTGTGCTGAGGCAGATCCTTTGAAATGTAAGTTGGGCTGTGCACAGTTCCACCCTACCCATCCTGTCAGGATGGCCCATTCTGCCAACATCCAGTCCTCCTGTGTGTCACTGTCTGGGAGGTATAGGCAAAGGCCAACTGCAAACTACTTCTAGCATGAGACCCAGGATACAGGCTGCAGGCACCAATGGTTAGTACAAGAAAATGGCAACTTTCTAAAAGTGGCATTTTCAGAATTGTGACTCAAAATCCGACTTTACAATTAAAGAGGATTTTAAATACTGTTCTTTAAACACCAAACATGACATCTCTACCTATTTCCAAACAAACGTTATGACTTGTTAAATGTAGCAAGGTAACCGAATGTTGTCCTGTGAGAGATCTCGGCCTTGCAGTAGTGAAGAATGAATTCATGAGTTTTTCACTACCAGGACATGTATGACTTAAAACTACATGTCGAAACTTTCAAATACAATGCACCCTGTCCCATGGGCTGTTTAGGGCCTACCCTAGGGGTGACTTATTTCTATTAATATTTATTTTGCCAAGTCGCATTGGCAATTTACAACTGCACACGGGCTGCAACAGCAGGCCTGAGACATGTTTTAAAGGGCTACTTAAGTGTGTGGCACAATAAGTGCTGCAGACCACTTTACTAGGGACCATATTACTTATAAGTATATTAACTATGCCAATCAGGTGTAAGCCAATTTTACCATGTTTCAGGGAGTAAGCATAAGCAAAGCACTTTAGCACTAGTCAACTGTGTTAAAGTGCACAGAGTCCTATCGCCATCAAAAATTAATTTAGCAAAACAGGAGGGGAGAAGGCAAAAGGTTTGGGGGAAGACCACACTAAGGTTAACAGGTCTAACAAGCTCCATTTAGGAGACTACTACAACGCTAAGGAGAAACTAAACGGGTGAGAAAAAAAAACTGCATATAGATTTCGAGCCAGCAAATATGTAAGGGATAGGACGAGTAAGGTGATGAGGAGGTAATGTCATTTTACTTAGGGTGTGCTTCTTTAGCAACATTAAGACTAGTGGTCAACAAAAAAAAATGATTTCAACAATATAAAAAAACACCTCATGGTAAAACCTTAACACGAGGGCACCATTTTCCTGAACATTAAAAGCACAGCAGAGAATAGGGAAATTAAAGGAAATTTGAATGTCCACAGCCCTGCAGCTGACAAGGGTGTTCTTGTAATGTTTTTCTCTTGCCATTTAAATGAAGTAGTTTGTGAAAGAGTATCTGCAAAGACAATATTTTTGACCTACTGTCAAACCACAGTTAGATCCGGCTAGATGTATAATGATTTATGTTCTTCCTATAAAAGGGATGTTGTTAAAAGATTTTGGTGGGCAAATTCTAAACCTGCTGCACTGTGGCTCTGTTTGTGTGAGGTCTGTGCACAGCCTGTACCCTTTCAAAGCAAAGAGACTCCTTAAGAGTAGGGTCAAATTCAAGTTACAGAGTACCAAGGAGTATCAAGAAAATCTCGCTGCAAGGAGGATGAGTGACAAAAAATGATATGTCAGGCCGCAAGAGGATGGCAGACTCTATAATGATTACCCCTAGTTTAGGTGTCAAAAGTGTTTACGCAAACTGTAGTGATGACTGAAATGGAAAACTAAAAGTCAAGCACACACAAAAGGCAACCAATCTTTTGAGATAATTAGGTGATGCCACTGAGGAAAATCAAATGTGCCAAAAATATGCAGGCACATTGGTGTTGCAGTGTGAAGCGTGCATAAATATGCTTATTGTAAGCTTACTCTCCTACTACTCTAACCATACTGGGCCCTTTACGATTAGACAGCGTGTCCATCAACACAGAGGCAATGATCCTCTGATGAAATCTTTCTCCGCCGATATGGGAGGTGGAAATTAGGGTGAACAAACTCCACGTTACCTGTGCAATGAGGACCATTAATTGACAGCCAACTCACAAATTTGAAATCAGGTTTAGATACACCACTCTCAAAACCATGCTGTAAAAATAATGAATAGCAATTGGGAGACTCAACCTCCTAAAGAAGTTAAGTCAAGTGAGGATTATGCAAACAAAAAGCTCTGCAACTGCAACACAAAATAGAAGAAGCAACACCTGATGTGTTGTCAGGGCTCGATGATTCTCCCCACAACGTATTAAGTCATTAGTACCCAGTGCAGTCTGAATAAAAGAATCAAACGGGACTCAATAATAGACTCAGATAGAGTATTGGTTAATTGGATTTTTGTATTAAAGATTCAAAATTCATTAAAATAAGCAATTTCTTAAGAACTTCAGTCAAGAATATCACAGCTTGCATTGAAGCACCAAGCATTTAGGCAAATCTTTACCGAATGGTTATACAATCCAGTTTACAGAGTTACGGAGACCTACTGCCCTTTGAGTTCAGAAGAATGGCTCAAACGTCTAACAGATCAAGTCCTATGGAAAAGGGGAAGGGTTCAGACTTAAAGTCCATTAGGGGAGAATCCATTAGCATAGAGCTAAAGATATAAGGGGAAATTGAAAAAATAATTCAGCAAAGAAGGCCTCAATCCATCAGTTACTGATTGTAGCATCGACAAACAGTCCAAAGCAAAAGATCGAACAGCATAGCATCCGGGGCTCAAGTAGGAAAAATCTGAATGGCGGCTGTTGCTCCTCCTTTGGGGTTTCTTCTTTTATAGAGTTTTTAGCAATGTCCAGTAGCGTGGCATCACACCACTATCAAAAGACTATCACATATCTATATTCGCACTATGTCACCTGAGATGGTTGAAACATTAAGCTGATCTCCCATGCTAGTCATGAGAAATGAGAGATTTGTGAGTCCTCACAGGCCTAACATTAGTAGAAAAGGAATACAAAGTTGCAACTTATAGCCATAGCTGAAATTCTATTCCCACAGGAATATTTCACTGTGAACATTGAAGAAACATTCAAGAATGTCAGCGTGTATTCACGTACAGGAAATATAAGCAACAGTTCACTTGTAAAGAATGACCTATTGTATTACGTCAGGGGAAAAGTCAGCTCTAGAGGAAAAGCATTTTGAGAAGGCCTGTAAGTTAGCATTGCACGTTCAAATGAAATGAGCTTTAACTTTTACTTCGAATATAATGTAATTAAATCAATTCAAATAATGAATGTATACATTTTCACAAATAATTATTACATGGAAATAGCTAATGTTAGGAATACCGTACTATCACAAAAATCCCACAATATTCATATAAATGCACATTTTTAAAATTTCATGAACTATAGAGTCTCGAGTATTATATTGTGAAATATCAAGCTTGTACTTCATTGCTACACATTTTTGCACCAACTTTTCTAACTGGTGCATTCACAGCAAAAAGCATGAAAAAACACTAGGCCACTTCACTTACCATTAAAATTCTCATCATAATACGTTAAAAAGCAACATATGCATTAAAAGTTCATTATCACAACTCGTTTATATGTATTAGCGATGTCTTATGAATGTGTTTTCTTTATCTCACATTTTAAAGCACGCTTTTACGATGCTTCTACTACACTTGTCTCTGCTTCATGTGTCACTGTGTCTAACGTGCCCAACGTGTACTTTCAACCTTTCCTATCTTCTATGTATAAACATGTCGTGTATCATGATTTTTAAAATCATGCTGCATCATTGGTAATCATGTTTTTGTATTTCTCTCTCTCTCTCTCTGTCACATACACATAAATCTGTCCATCATTCTCCAATGTTCAACTGATTTACATCTTGAATTGGGATATGGCACATAAAAGGGAGAACCTTCATGTAGCTGCGTCATGCAAGGTGTCACGAAGGATCAGTGTAATGAATCTTACCTGTTCAAGATGAGCCCAAAATGCTTTGCTTTTAGATATTCCATTTTCTGGTGCCTCAAGGCTGCCTAACAGACCTTCACCACTATGTAGCACTTTAAAATGCAATTACCTGCAGTGGGTGTGCAGGTAATACTTGACAATTTCTTGACAGCGTTTTGCAAGGTGTCAAGAAAGAAGGAATATTAGCTTTTCAAGGTGATCCCCAAATGATTTGCATTTAGATATTCGGTTTTCTGGGGCCTTTCTATCAGACCATAACCACAACATATCTCTTTAAAATGGAATTACCAGCATGGTCTGGGCCTGAAACTTGAGAGAACAGCAGATTGTTGCGGTGTATTCCGATCTATTCATAACAAGAGTTTATTACATTGATGGTATGTATATAGGCCACCATATTTAGTTATAGATGCATAATTAGGCTTTAGTCAAGATGGCCTTTCATTCTAGTAGAACTTTTATCCTACCCCGTTAGAGTTAAGGGATAGTCCCTCTGCGGACAGCTTAAAGGAGGCAATAAATTGGTTATTTCATTAATGCACAGTCTTTGAATAAAATCTGATGTATAAACAAAATGTTCAAAATAATAATTGTTTTATTTTTCATAGAATTGTAAAAAGAGCTGAATTAAAAGAATTAGCAAATTCATGAAGCTTGTTGCATTATTGTGGTACTCAAAACAATAATTCATAAATATTCATAATCCATGTTCAAAGTACCCGACTGCATTTTAGATCCACATAGGTCCTTCATCAAGGAAAATTGTATTTCAGAGTGAACATTCTGTAAATGAAAAATAAATGGTTACTGATAAAGGAAGCAATCATAAAATGCATGTAGTATGACTGTGGCTAGTAGAAGGTATGCGCACCATAACAGACTGGATGAGAACTCAATAAGTGCGAATAACAAGCGTTATTTATTAGCACCATCTGTCAATTCTCTATTTTAAAATTATCGAGTAAGCAACAAGCGCAAATGTAAAGTATCTGTGGGGTGGAAGCATGCATAGCAAATCGCTTTTATTAAACTCTGGAAACAGTGTTGTAAATGAAGAGGAAAAGATTACAATATCTGAGGTATTGCGTAGAGGTATAGCGTCAAATTGAAGCACACAGAGGGCCTCATTTATGAAAAGCGTTGTATCGCTGCGTGAAAACTGTACGGCGCTTCATGTTGCAAGGATTTACAGATACGTCAGTATTTCTGACGTATCTGTAGGCGCAAAAGTGGCGCATTGCTGGGGTGTGCCAGAAACAGACGCAACTCCAGCAATGTCTTTCACATGGGCTAAGCCCCCTGTGAAAGGGCCTGTGTCAATCTTATGCCTGCTGTGAGGCAGGCATAAGGATTTGACGCAGTGGCGTCCTAGAAGTGTCGCAGTGAAATCTCCTAAATTTCACTGCAACACTTCTACGAGCCTTTTTGCGGGGGAACGCCCACCCTGCATACATTATACCTGACGCAGGTATAATGTAGCGCTGGGGTTTATAAAGTGATGCATCTGCTTATATGTGTCACTTTGTAAATATGACGCAGTGTGGCGCATATTTTACGCCAATGGTGCATCACAAAAAGTGACACACTGGCGGCGCAAGGGACTCATAAATAAGCCCCAGAATGTATAATATTGTGACCTTCCTCTTGACAATTGTAAATGTAAGAAAGACTTATTTTTGAACTGTGCATTGCCTGCACAATGTCCCTCCAACGTCAGAAGACTTGTATGACCCCCTCATGGAGTCCTTCTTGTCCCAGTAATAAGTAATGAGGGACACGCCACCCTGACAGCCCCATACACCAGCTACAAACTTTTAAGCATGCTAGGACTTATAGATAGTCCTACCTATGTACCTTTATGACCTATATAAATAAACCCTCCTCTAACCCCTCCTCCTGTCATTTTTAGTGTCCTTCCAGACAACTTGCCCAGCACAGATGAGTATGCTTTATTTCTTTGCATTAGTAAATGTTTTTGCATGTTGAGGCACGTTTGTTTCACTCACTGCGTTAGCATGGCTTGTGATGTTGTTTCACCGTTTCCATGGCGCACGCTCTCTCCACCTATGTGCTGTGCTGAGGTGGGGAGACAAAGTAGCATGCGCTGACAGGCCCCTACCAGTGCCCCCACCAATACAATACTGATAGCGCAATGTTTGGGGGTAGGCACAGGGCAAGTTTTCCTGGCAATCAGGTCTCACGAGTAGGTTATCAGGGAAACAGTTAAAAACAGGAAGTAGACACTACTACAGCACGTCTCTTGTTCTTAAACTGCAGTATGGCTGCAGGGAAAGTTTCTGAGAAGAAGCGTCATGTGGAACCTGCTGTTGAAGATGCAGAGGAGGTGCTGCAGATCTCACAAGGAGATCTACAGTCTCTTATTAAGGAGGATGTGGATACAGCAATGGCGGAGGCGGGTTCTAAGAGTCCTCTTCCTAAAAGAGATCGTTTGGAGGATGATCAGGATGAGGTTCCTAAAGGGAGATATGTGTCTCACAGCAGTGGAGTGATGTGCTAACACTTCTTAGAGCCATGCTGGGATTTGAGGAAAAAGTGGAGGAGCAGGATACATTTTTTCACTTTAATACCGCGGATACTAATGTACTTCCTTTTCATGATGCCAGTCACATATTACTTTTAAAACGATGGATGGATGTTGATAGGTGTACCATTCCTAGTTTTTTGCAAAAACATTTTTTGCTGGAAAAATGTGATGAATACTTTTCCCAAACCCCTAAGATTAATACATCTTGGCTTCCATGGCTTCTACCTCTTCATTAGCCTCTGATGAGTCTACATTATCAGATCCTACAGATAAAAAGGGTCTTACCTGAAAAGATGTTATGCAGCAGCCATTTATGCAACCAGGGTGCATACTTACTCAGTATATTCAACTCAGGCTATCTCAAAGGACTTTCCATGCGGGGGGGTCGCGCATAGTTAAAAATATAAAATAAACTTACTGTTGCACCGGGTCCCACATCTCCGCTCCTGCTCGTCTCCGTCTCGGATGGAAGCACAGCCAGGCCCCACTGACCAATCACAACGCTGCAGTGCAGCATTGTGATTGGTAGGCACCCAGGCTCCCCTGATCAATGCTGCGTTATGACTGGTTTTGAGCGTCCTGGTTGGACGCTCAACCAGGGAATGGGAGCCTGGGCTTGTTCTCCATGCAGGCTGTAATGCATGGAGAACAGGACGGACCAAACGGTCACTGTGCACTTAGGAGTGGGCAAACCACTCCTCCCCTGCCCTCCTCCAAGAGCAGAGCAGCCCCGTGGACCCGCCCGCCCGCAAGTTATCATTTTATGCTTCTTTTTCGCACTGCTTAAAAGCAGTAGGGCGACGCTCCTCTGCCATAGCGAGGAGCCGCCACTGTATCTAGGTGTTTAGAGACTAATGAGGATCCAACTGCTCTAATAACCAATATGGAGGTATTGACACAATTTCTTTCCAATACCTCTTTTGATAGCCTGTGGGCATCTTCATCAATTGCTCGTTCATCCATAGCTGGTCGAAGGGCTTTGTGGTTAAAGTCTTGGGAATTGGAGTCCAGTCAACGTGCTTTGTTTTAGAAACTGCTCTTTGTTAGTGAGACGCTTTTTGGCCCAGAATTAGATGTGTTGGTCCAAAAGGCAGTGGAGGAGAAAAAGATTTTGCAGCCCTTCAAATCTTTTACTGCCAAGAAAGTTTTTGTTCCCTAAAGAAATCTGCCTTTCTACCCCTGGAGACAAAGCCCTTTCCAGGATGGTCCCGAGGACATGTGGGGGGTGGAGGGTAAGATACTGCGTTCTACAACAATACCCGGTCCTCTACTGCACAGACAGGTTGACAGTCAGAAAAACTTACTATACGGTTGGAGGAAGACTGCAAAAGTTTTATCACAAATGGGTTCAAATTCTTACAGACTCATGGGTCCTTCCAGTAGTCCAGCATGGCTACCATATTGTATTCAACAACAGACCCGGTTCAACACAACTCCTCTCCTGAGGGACACAATCAAATGCCAGGCATTACTGACTGGTGTTCAGGCCCTTGTAGACAAGGGGGCGATTGTCTCAGTTCCAGAGGAACCAAGAAATTCAGGATTTTTCTCCATCCTCTTTTTAGTGCCAAAACCGGATGGAAGATTTAGTTCAGGGCTGGATTTAAAGGACTTGAACAGCTTCCTGATCATAGACCTGTTTAAGATAATAACCCTTCAATCTATCATTTCGTTGATTGCCAAAGGCGTCTTTCTGATGCAACTGGGTCTGGAGGATGCATATTTACACGTGCCGATCCATGTGAACAGTCAACCGTTTTTGAGATATGTGGTCGACAGACACAACTTCCAGTTTCAAGTTCTCCCTTTCAGATTGGCAACATCTCCTCGTGTCTTTAAGAAGGTATTGGCTCCTGTGGTCACTTATTTGCAAGTTCAGGGTCTACAGTTTTTTCATACTTGGATGACTGGTTACTGATGGCTTCTTTTTTTAAGGCAGAGGAAGCTGTTGACACAGTGACTGCTGTGCTCCAAAACATGGGTCTTGTGGTGAACGTCCAAAAGTCACAACTTGTTCCATCGCAAGTTAAGCAATTATTTGCAGCTCGAATCGATACACATGTGGGTGCTGTACTTCTGCCAACCGAGAGGAGATTGTCGATCATATCCAATGACCAACAGCTGTCGAATTGCTCTCACAGCAAGATCTTGGCTTAGGACACAGGGTCTTCTAGTGGCATCCGCAGCACTAGTTCCATGGGTACATTTCCATCTAAAGCCAGTGGTAAATCATATTCTGGACATTGGTTTCCCAGCTCAGCAGATTAAGAGAAGGGAATTCCAGTGACTGCCAAAGTCTGTCAGGCCCTGTCATGGTGGTTGGAGGAGAAAAATCTGGAGAAGGGAATATTCTTTTCCTACCCAGTCCCAACCATACTGACGACAGAAGCGAATCTTTTGGGTTCGGGGGTGGTTCTGGAGGGTCTGGAACAAAAAGCCCCTTGGTCTTCCTGAGAGAGGATCCAGTGTTCCAACTGGAGGGAGTTATGTGCAATTCTAAAATTCCTCTTATGTTACCAGGATCATTTGATTCACAAGAATGTATTGGTGAGAGCAGACAAACCAGGTGGTACTCTGTTATTTGAACCGGCAAGGGAGGAGAAAATCAAAATCAGTCAATCTGTTAGCAACTCCGATTTTTGTTTGGGCATAGGCTCAACTCTTAGTGTTGAATTACTGGGCAGACAGTCTGAGTCGCAAATTTCAAACTCATATCTCGCAGGTTCGGACTTCCGTGGCTGGATCTGTTTGCCTCTCCAGGTATTGTGTCTGAGGTTTTGTCAGTTCTGCCAATTGCAGTAAAAACCAACTACTAACCTTCACACTTGTACAAGTGTCACATTTCGGACTAATAGCCGGGTATTAGTCATTTTTAATGTATATTGAATCAATAAACAACTGTTGGTTTGCTGGTCCCCAAATTAGACAAACAGCGCCACCATGTGGCAGACTGTCATAGGTGCCTGTGTTGGCAAATAAGTGCTGGTGCCGAGCACCGGAAACTACAGCTCAAATTAAGCACTGGTGTGACCTAAGTAAAAAACATGGGTCAGCATTGAAACAGGAGTGGAGCATGTCCCCTAATAAGAGGAATGGAATGCCTCATGTTGGAAGTATGAGAATCCCAGCAAGACCAAGATAGACTACATATTTTAAAAGTTAAACCAATACAACAAAGAGCTTAAAATGAAAGAAAAGAGGACTTCAGTTCATATCCCAGCAGAGAGGTTTTGACTTAAGTAAAAGACATATTCATTAATTGGGAGCTTCTGCAGAGAGGTCAAGGTTTATGCATTGACAGAAGCGGCATCTGACACTTAGATGGGACAGGTGGCAACTCAGGATAAGGATTAAGTAAAGCCCCCTCAATAGAGGAAAAGCCTTCAGCCCACGATGCCATTAACAGGGGCACACAGAAGACTTCACTTTGTGGGGCTGCTCTTAGATCTCCATGGTAGATCAGGAGGTTCTACCAGTTAGTGATAGTGACATTTACTTCACTTTATTTCTGTCTGACTTATAGCTTTGAGGAAAAAATGTGACATAATGTGTGGTGACAACATTATCATACTCTTTTTGCAAATGTTTCCACAACCTAATTGCAAGCTTTTTGTTGGCGGTGATGTAGCACATATTCCTCCATGCAATTGCTTTTGTCACATGACATGAGGTAAACCTACATGTCAGCACACCATTAATGGGAAAGTATGTAGAAAATTGGATGCCACACAATTTTAATAATGAGAAAGTGAAATCTCAATTGGAAGCCACGATCTCTGCTATCCAATTGGATAATTGTAATGAGCAAGTTCTTAAACATTTTAACAGTTAGATATCTAATTCTTTAGATGAGGTTGTACCCTCTAAAATAGGTGCTACCTATTGGAAACTACCTTCAGCTCCTTGGTATTCCCATGACTTGATTCTGACCCAAAAATGTTTTTAAAAAGGTAAAGATCCTGGAGGCGCACACATGCTGAAGCTGAGAAAAAAGCCTAAAAGCTTGAACTTAACTTTGATTTATAACACCAGATGCAAATATTACCAAGCTAAAATTATTTAGTCCAGCAGGTCTTCAAAAGCACTTTTTCGAGTATATAATTCCTTGATAAATCATAAATCTCACATAGCTAAAACCATCCCTACGCATACATTTTCAGAGCTTTCTGACTTTTTCTATGATAAAATATCAATACTTTTATCATTCTTTACACCAGTGACTTCTATAGAAGAAACTCACAAAAATGAAGTTCTCCCACTTAAGTTCTGGTCCAATTTTATACCTTTAACGGAGGAGGTTGTTCTTGCTATAATCACACCAATTTAGTCTGGATCACCACTTGACCCTTAGCCTTCTAAGGTTTTTTAAAGCACTAGGATCCATGTGTGCTCCAGTAAAATCCATGATTTGCATTAAATTATTAAGGGACGGGGAGGTTCTTACTTTTTGTAAAACTGCAATTGTAACTCTGCTCTTAAAGAAAGACAATCTTGATCCTGACACTCCTGCTAGTTATCCCTCCATCTCACTTTTACCGTTTTTTTTAACCAAGATTCTGGAAAGTTACATAAACCCTCACTTATTTTTATCGAGGAAAATATTATACTGAATCATCATCAATCTGGTTTTAGACCCACTCTTTGCCCTGAGCTTGCAGCGGTCTCAAATGATATTTGTATGATTCTGGATGAGTGGAATTTAGTGGCTCTCATCCTTGATTTGTTGGCTGCGTTTAACACGGCTGCACATTGTAATTTGTTGGAAAAGCTAAGTGCCATTGACATTCAGGGTAACGTTTTAAAGTGGTGTGAATCTTTTTCGGTGAATCGAACATGGACGTTGCAGCTGGCTTCTTATCGTTCCAATGTCAAAAATCTTTACTGCGGGGTCCCGCAAGGATCTGCACTTAGCCCCACCCTTTTTAATATTTATGTCGCTCCTCTAGCTGATCTGATAGCTTCTTTTGGTTTTCACTTTAATGGGTATGCGGATGATTCCAAATAATATTTAGAATGAAAAGAAACCTGAGCCACCTACAAAACCAACAAAATTTTTTTTTGTACAAGTGGCTACTTGGATGAACGACAATTGTCTCCAACTTAATTCGGATAAAGCAGAAATATTATTTGTCTCCTGACGTCCTCTTTTGCATCACCTGTCATCGCACTCCTGCATCCCGCAGCCCCATCAATCACTCTTCCCCCCCCGAGAGGTGGGTGGGCCCGTCCAGGACTCCCCCCACCCCTTCCGCCTACCTCCCTACAACCTGCCCTAAACTGGCATGCTCCATCCACCTCAGTTAACCCTTCCCTCTTTACTGTAGGGTGGGTGGGTGGTCAACTTTTTCCGACCCTCCCGCTGGCGCTAGGAAACAGGAAGAGGAAGTAGTTTCCCCTTCCTGCTCCCTTATAGCCTCTCTTGCTCCCTCCCCTTCCCCTCCAGCCTTCCCTGTCCGGCGCGAATCCCCCGGGGAAAGACTAGACTGCGTCTTGCTTTCCCCGGGGGCCGTCATCACGCCAAATAACCAGTCCACGCTGTCGGTGAAGCGTAAAAGGCCATTTATTAGGACAGGCTGTAAACATAACTTTAACCATAATACATATTAACAATAACCTCAACAAAACTTCCCCCCGCTTCTTCGTCTCACTTGCTCCATTCTTTCCCCTTGCACCCCATCTCTCTTCACGTTCCACAACAACCCGTTTCCGTTCTCAATCCTTCTTCATTTGTCTCCTGACGTCCTCTTTTGCATCACCTGTCATCGCACTCCTGCATCCCGCAGCCCCATCAATCACTCTTCCCCCCCCGAGAGGTGGGTGGGCCCGTCCAGGACTGCCCCCACCCCTCCAAAGTTCCGCCAACCAGGGAACCCCCTTTGGGCGGTTACCTGCCCCACCCTGCCGCCATGCACCTTTCGCCCTCACACCCTTCGACACCAAATGGACTCATTCCAGAGCTTACTGATCGTGTCCCTCATCTCCATCATGTAATATGCATTACCCATCCTCGAAAGGTGCACCCCGTCGTCCCTGAATAGCAGCGGCTCTTCCAGCCGCAGCCCCTTGTGAGCAATAACTTTAATGTCTCTGTTGTCGCAAAAAACCCTCATCGCCCTGTTCAATTTTCTCCTGGCTTTTTCCACTGCCGCTGGTTTTACCGCTCCCCTCCACACTCTACGTGGCACAAACTCAGTCCACACCAAGCAGGTGCCCGCCATCCGTTGTTTCATCACGTCCAAGTCCCTTTGCATCTGTTGCATGATTGCCAGGCCTGACAATCGCACCAAGTCATTTTCCCCCAAGTGTAAAACCAGCAAGTCAGGACATCCTTTCTGCGACACCATCTTCGTTAACCAGGGCAAGAATGCCCCCAGCGCATTCCTCGTTTTCCCCACCATTGTACCTCGTGATGGCTGCTCTGCAGTCCCAGGCTACGGCCGTAAACCTGACGATCTGCATACTGTGCCGCCCAATGCACGAAAGAGTGCCCGGCTATCCAGGTGACCGTCTTGGTCCCTAGGCCCCTCACACAACCTACGATGAGAAAAAAGGTGTTAAAAACCATCCTGGCCCCACTAATACCCCTCTACTCCTCTCTTTCGCAGCGCCCCTTGTCACTTCCGCACGTAGCGCTCGCAGCAACGGGACCTCCATCTCCCAATCTGTCAAATCCGATCCCAAGACCACCTCAAACGTGCCGCCGCCGTGGCTGCCCCAATCCGAAAAGAGTGTGTCCCAAATCCCTTCGGGTCCCGCCCCATCCGCTTCAACGCCATACGCATAACTGCCAGCAACTGCGCCGCCGTCAACCTATCGCCGGAGCCATGCAGGAAGATCTCCCCGTTTTTTCCGGCCCCATCCTGCGAAAAAACCTCCCACTCCTTTACCGGGCACACACCCTGGCACCCACTCTCATTCAACCATATCCACTTTCCCCTCCCTGCCTGATCCGTTTTAGAGTGGCCCAACCATATCCCCAGCCGACCCCCGTCCAATCTAACATCCTCATACTTTCGTCCTGCCTTACCTTTCGTCCCCAACAACTCTGACACCTGGAATGCTCCAAAAAACATCCACACCATGCTCAAACGAAACAAAGCCACCTCCGTGACATCGTAACAACAAATGGGCAACATGCCCAATAAACCTTGCAACACCTCAAAAGTCACGGCTTCCCGGGGCCCCCCGTAGCCCCCTCCTGTCTCTCCCTGCCCCATCCCTTCAGCATTCTGCTGATAATCTCATCTTTCGCCGGATCAAATCCCCAAAACAACTTACAATAGAAGGAGATTCCCGCCAATTTCCCTGCAATCGTCGTATGGGACAACCCCTTCTCAATACAGTGCAAGACAAAACGGATCACTCCCTGTTCCATCGCTTGAACGGACATGTGCCCACTGTCAGTGGTCCAGCCCATAAAGACCCCGAACTCCGTCCAAGCCAATCTGTAAGTGCGCCGCGTCGTCTCCGCTATCGACTTCTCCACTAGGCTGCAGACTCTCATTCCCCCAGGCCCAGATGCCGTCCGGCAACTGCGTTTTGAGGACTTCCGCCCCAGGTGCCATGCGGCGAAACCTGCTCCACTGCGAACGAGACAAAGCATCCGCGATGTCATTACTCGCTCCTGGCACATGCTTCGCCCGAAAAACCACATTTAACTGCAGACACTGTAGCATAAAATACCTCAACAACCTCAACACCCTCAAGTCCCTTGCTCTCTGCCCGTTGACCAGGTCGACCACTGTCATGTTGTCCACATGGAACAACACGGAACGGTTCTTGAATTCACTGCCCCACACCGCTAGAGCCACCAACAATGGAAAGAACTCAAGAAACGCAATGCTCCTCCCCTGTGTGAGCCAGTGAGCCGGCCAGCGCTCCGCGCACCATCACCCGTCCCAGAACACCCCAAAACCTGCCGCCCCCGCTGCATCTGAAAAAATCTGCACTTGCCACACTGTTCTGTCCTCTATGAAATCCAGTGAAACCCCATTGAAGTCGGTCAGGGAAGTCTGCCATATTCTCAGGTCTGCTCGCACTCCCAAGGAAATCCGCACCCTGTGATGCGGTAGCACCGCCCGGACATGGCCATGCCTAGGCGCCTGCAAAAGTTCTCCCGCTCTTACCACCCTGCAAGCAAAATTTAACAGCCCCAAAAGTCTTTGGACCGTCTTCAGGTCAATCTTTTTTCTCCCATCACCCCCAACACACAGGCCTGTATGTCTCCCACTTTTTCAGCCGGCAACCGGGCTATCCACTGCACTGAGTCCAACTCAATGCCCAAAACGTCAATTGACAGCTGGGCCCAGCTGTCTTCTCCGGCGCCAATGGGACCCCAAAGTGCCGGGCCATCTCCTGAAACTGCGCCAACGCTCGCCCACAGGCACCCGACCTTTGCTGTCCGATGAAAAGGAAATCGTCCAGGTAATGCGACACCTCCTTATGCCCACTGCTCCTTTGAAATGCCCATTGCAAGAAGGTGCTGAACAATTCAAAGAGAGCGCATGAAATCGCACAGCCCATGGGGAGAACCTTGTCCACAAAGATGGCCCCCTCAAACTGCATGCCCAGCAACGCGAAATCCGCCGGGTGTATGGGCAGCAAACGAAACGCCGACTTCACATCACATTTCGCCAGCTCCGCTCCCTGCCCACACCTCTGTACAAAGCGATACAAAAGGGGATGATGGACGGAACGCTTGAGCCAATCAAACACTCACCCCCAGTCAACTGATCTGGGTTTAATCCATCATCATTCTTTAGCTCACTCCACCACCCTGATTTGCATATGGCCATGTCTGAACTGGGGTGGTGGAGTGAGCTAAAGAATGATGATGGATTAAACCCAGATCAGTTGACTGGGGGTGAGTGTTTGATTGGCTCAAGCGTTCCGTCCATCATCCCCTTTTGTCTACTTGGCTTCCTGACACATAATATCAAGGTATGGAGTTAGATCATTCCAACAAGTCTGGCAGAAGGGTACTCCCACTATGCTCTCTCTGTGTTAGCTATATCAGTGATAAATAGGAGTAACATTAGGAACAATTAACATGGTTGAATTGTTTGTGTTTTTCACCATTCTAATATGCTCATAACAATGATGCGTCTCATCTGTCTAATAATTGCAACTCATGTTTTATTTATAAGAATTAGAGCTTTTCAATAAACATTTGAAAATGCAATATCGTTTCTTTTCTTCGTAACACCTTGGGCATGCAAAAGTGACAAACAAAAGGGTTAGATCTGTTTCCACAAATTCCTTGGGAATCAGAGTGGTCATGTTCAAGGTTACCAGTAACATCTGTAACTTTTAAAGGTTAGGGGTTTAGATGTGGTACTGTGAGCTAACCAAAATCAACATTTACTGGTGATATTAGTAGACTCAGGGGTCGATTCCGATTCGGGCCGGAAAAAGCACCGACCGACTCGGATCCGGAAATTATACCGACCGACACGTACCTGTGGCGCCCGACACGCCAAGTACGATGCAAGGCGTGCAAAATCCGACCGACACGTACCGAACCCAAGTTTACCGACCGAGCCGCACGGAAAACAGCAATCCGGTCGGAAAACACGCGAATCCAACCGACCGACACGCACCCGGAACAAATCCGACCGAAACGTACACGCGAACTCCAAACCGCAAAGTACGATGCAAGGCGCGAAAACCACGAGCGAGTCGGACGGAGGCCAAGCCGTACGACCGACACGCATACAAAACCGAGCCGAAGCAACACAAAACACCGCGACCGACGCATACGCAGCATAGAAAACTGCACAAACACAGCGTGAACGAAACGGAGAACACCGTACGAGACAACTGCAGGGTCCGACTCGGTCACAACAACGTTTCCAACATACACAGACAGTACAAAGGAAAAATCACACAAAAAAAGGCCAAACAAGCAATTACTAAGCCAATAAATACTGGGGGGTGGGGACAGAGAACAAAGACACACCCACAACTCCACCCATATAAAGGACACAAATCACAACCATGATCCTTTGCAAATGCCATTGCACTGCCAGCACCCAAGAGAAAGCAACCACACACCCACAGCTCATCCCTCACACAAGCCACACACCATCAGCACACCAACAAATACCTACCTCACATACACCCAGCAAAACACACACTCACACACCCTCACCTGCACACCAACACACACATCACTCACCATCACCACCCATCAGCATGCCCCCAAGAAGAATCCCAAGTTCCTAGATTGTGAATTGGAAGTCATGGTAGACGAGATCCTCAGGGTAGAGCCACAGCTGTTTGGCACACTGGTCCAACAGACCCCCATCTCCCAGAAAACCAAGATGTGGGAGAGGATCATCAACAGGGTGAACGCACAATCACCATGTCGGCGCACAAAGAGCGACATCCAGAACAGGTGGTATGACGTGCGCAGGAGGGTACGGGACCTGCTCAAGAAAGACTACATCAACAGCCAATACACCGGCAGTGGCCCTCCTGCCAAGGCAATATACCTCAGGCCCTGGGAGGAGAAGGTGCGGGCCATCCTTCCGCCAGTGAGCGTATATGGACTAGAGGACATCCCAGAGCCTGGTGAGTACACAACAAATGTACACAATATACTGCCACAAAACACACACACATCACTGTCAAGGGGAGAGTCAAACCATGCACTCATAGCAATTACACAGCAACCAGAACAGAATCATCCCAAAATGTGTATGTCAGTCAGATAAACACAACACATGCCATCAAAAAGTCACATCCAACTGTGCCATCACATGTACAAACACAACTACAACTACAGCTAGGCAGTGGCACAAATAGAACTAACAAACACATCCAGACATGTAGCCACCACAACAACACCAACACACAGTGAAGACCACTCAAAGGAAGGAATTCTGTGTATGCTGGCCAAGTCAGTGTAGCCAATAGCATCATGGGAGTCGCAGTCACACATATTGCCCCCCACAACTGTCCCATCAACACCACCATGAACCATGCGCACATCACAGGGAGTGGAGAAGGACTCACAAGATGGCTGACACTGGCAACTGCTGTGGGGAGCACAAGGCCCTGCTGGCAACTGTGCACCAACAAACAGCAGGACACCACTGACTGACATCCTGAGAGACAACTTCCACTCACTGCAATGCAAGCACGTTCCATGGTGGGATAACTGGCTGGCTGGGTGGGTGGGAAGGAGGACTTGCAGCACTGACCATAGTCACAAGCACCTCCCCTCACACACCCCCTAACACAAACTCCACAGGACCCACCTGGTAGAATGCAATGCCCCCCCATCCTAACACAAGATCCCACAAAGAACCACCACCCTGGGTTATGTTGTGTGAAGCACAGGGACACTCTTGGGACTCTTAGCCAAACAACTGCCAGGACAACACTCCCAGCCATCCTGTCAGCACAGCCAGCCCACCCCACAGGGAAGCAGAATCAAAGGAAGGAAGCATGGGCATGCTGGGAAGGGGGTGGAGGCAATAGCATGATGGGAGTAGTAGGCACAGATATTGCTCAGCCTCACAACTGGCCCATCAACACCACCCTGAACCATGCTCACATCACAGGGAGTGGAGAAGGACTCACAAGATGGCTGACACTGGCTACTGCTGTGGGGAGCACAAGGCCCTGCTGGCAACTGTGCACCAACAAACAGCAGGACACCACTGACTGACATCCTGAGAGACAACTTCCACTCACTGCAATGCAAGCACGTTCCAAGGTGGGATAACTGGCTGGCTGGGTGGGTGGGAAGGAGGACTTGCAGCACTGACCATAGTCACAAGCACCTCCCCTCACACACCCCCCAACACAAACTCCACAGAACCCACCTGGTAGAATGCAATGCCCCCCATCCTAACACAAGATCCCACAAAGAACCACCACCCTGGGTTTTGTTGTGTGAAGCACAGGGACACTCTTGGGACTCTTAGCCAAACAACTGCCAGGACAACACTCCCAGCCATCCTGTCAGCACAGCCAGCCCACCCCACAGGGAAGCAGAGTCAAAAGGAAGGAAGCATGGGCATGCTGGGAAGGGGGGTGGAGGCAATAGCATGATGGGAGTCGTAGTCACAGCTCTACATCCCCCACCACATGGCCCAGCAAGCTCACACTCACGCATGCACATCCCACAGACAGTGGAAAGGCCCATCAAAGATGTCTGACACTGTTGCTGTATCGTGGAGAGCACAAGGGCATGCTGGGAACTGCACACCAACCAACAGCAGGACACCACTGTCAGCCATCTTGCCATTGCTCTCACACCCACACACACTGAAGTCCCCACAAAAGCAAGTAAGTATGGGAATGCTGGGAAGTGGGGTGGAGGCAATAGCATGATGGGAGTCGTAGTCACAGACATAGCTCACCCCCACAACTGTCCCATCAACACCACCCTGAACCATGCTCACATCACAGGGAGTGGAGAAGGACTCACAAGATGGCTGACACTGGCTACTGCTGTGGGGAGCACAAGGCCCTGCTGGCAACTGTGCACCAACAAACAGCAGGACACCACTGACTGACATCCTGAGAGACAACTTCCACTCCCTGCAATGCAAGCACGTTCCATGGTGGGATAACTGGCTGGGTGGGTGGTTGGGAAGGAGGACTTGCAGCACTGACCATAGTCACAAGCACCTCCCTCACACACACCCCAACACAAACTCCACAGAACCCACCTGGTAGAATGCAATGCCCCCATCCTAACACAAGATCCCACAAAGAACCACCACCCTGGGTTATGTTGTGTGAAGCACAGGGACACTCTTGGGACTATTAGCCAAACAACTGCCAGGACAACACTCCCAGCCATCCTGTCAGCACAGCCAGCCCACCCCACAGGGAAGCAGAGTCAAAAGGAAGGAAGCATGGGCATGCTGGGAAGGGGGTGGAGGCAATAGCATGATGGGAGTCGTAGTCACAGCTCTACACCCCCACCACATGGCCCAGCAAGCTCACACTCACGCATGCACATCCCACAGAGAGTGGAAAGGCCCATCAAAGATGTCTGACACTGTTGCTGTGTCGTGGGGAGCACAAGGGCATGCTGGGAACTGCACACCAACCAACAGCAGGACACCACTGTCAGCCATCTTGCCATTGCTCTCACACCCACACACACTGAACTCCCCACAAAAGCAAGTAAGTATGGGAATGCTGGGAAGTGGGGTGGAGGCAATAGCATGATGGGAGTCGTAGTCACAGACATAGCTCACCCCCACAACTGTCCCATCAACACCACCCTTTGTTTGGGCATAGGCTCAACTCTTAGTGTTGAATTACTGGGCAGACAGTCTGAGTCGCAAATTTCAAACTCATATCTCGCAGGTTCGGACTTCCGTGGCTGGATCTGTTTGCCTCTCCAGGTATTGTGTCTGAGGTTTTGTCAGTTCTGCCAATTGCAGTAAAAACCAACTACTAACCTTCACACTTGTACAAGTGTCACATTTCGGACTAATAGCCGGGTATTAGTCATTTTTAATGTATATTGAATCAATAAACAACTGTTGGTTTGCTGGTCCCCAAATTAGACAAACAGCGCCACCATGTGGCAGACTGTCATAGGTGCCTGTGTTGGCAAATAAGTGCTGGTGCCGAGCACCGGAAACTACAGCTCAAATTAGCACTGGTGTGACCTAAGTAAAAAACATGGGTCAGCATTGAAACAGGAGTGGAGCATGTCCCCTAATAAGAGGAATGGAATGCCTCATGTTGGAAGTATGAGAATCCCAGCAAGACCAAGATAGACTACATATTTTAAAAGTTAAACCAATACAACAAAGAGCTTAAAATGAAAGAAAAGAGGACTTCAGTTCATATCCCAGCAGAGAGGTTTTGACTTAAGTAAAAGACATATTCATTAATTGGGAGCTTCTGCAGAGAGGTCAAGGTTTATGCATTGACAGAAGCGGCATCTGACACTTAGATGGGACAGGTGGCAACTCAGGAGAAGGATTAAGTAAAGCCCCCTCAATAGAGGAAAAGCCTTCAGCCCACGATGCCATTAACAGGGGCACACAGAAGACTTCACTTTGTGGGGCTGCTCTTAGATCTCCATAGTAGATCAGGAGGTTCTACCAGTTAGTGATAGTGACATTTACTTCACTTTATTTCTGTCTGACTTATAGCTTTGAGGAAAAAATGTGACATAATGTGTGGTGACAACATTATCATACTCTTTTGCAAATGTTTCCACAACCTAATTGCAAGCTTTTTGTTGGCGGTGATGTAGCACATATTCCTCCATGCAATTGCTTTTGTCACATGACATGAGGTAAACCTACATGTCAGCACACCATTAATGGGAAAGTATGTAGAAAATTGGATGCCACACAATTTTAATAATGAGAAAGTGAAATCTCAATTGGAAGCCACGATCTCTGCTATCCAATTGGATAATTGTAATGAGCAAGTTCTTAAACATTTTAACAGTTAGATATTCGGGGGCATATTAGCAAGAAGAGGCGATAATCATCGCTAACCCTGCTTAGCGTTATTTTTTTTATCGCCGGCTATCGCTGGAATATATCGCCACGCTAACGCTGTATTAGCAACGATTAGCGCTATGGCGATGAATATTCCAGCGATAGAGGGGGAAAGGGGCCAACATCGCTGAAAAACCAGCGATGTTGCATGGAGAAGGGAGAACACCTTGCTGATACGACCCTGTAGTCGTATCAGCATAATCCACCCCCCCATGTTAGGTATGGCTAACACCTGCTAATTGCAGGTGTTAAATAAATGGCGATGACCCCGGTTAGTGCGACTTTTCACGTCGCTAACTGGGGCCATGGCCACCTTGCTAATAGGCGATAGGCCTGTTAGCGAGTGTTTCCCAGGTTTGTTCGTCGGGAACGCCCACTTTGCATGTCATTAGCGATAAATATCGCTGACATGCAAAGCGGTAAACAAACGGGCGCTAATGCCCGCAAACTGTCGCTAACTGCTGTTAGAGACAGTTTGCTGATAGGGCGATATAAATATCGCCGCTTTAGCGGCAAAAAGTGCCGCTAAAGCGGCGATAGTGCCCTTGCTAATATGCCCCCTAATTCTTTAGATGAGGTTGTACCCTCTAAAATAGGTGCTACCTATTGGAAACTACCTTCAGCTCCTTGGTATTCCCATGACTTGATTCTGACCCAAAAATGTTTTTAAAAAGGTAAAGATCCTGGAGGCGCACACATGCTGAAGCTGAGAAAAAAGCCTATAAGCTTGAACTTAACTTTGATTTATAACACCAGATGCAATTATTACCAAGCTAAAATTCTTTAGTCCAGCAGGTCTTCAAAAGCACTTTTTCGAGTATATAATTCCTTGATAAATCATAAATCTCACATAGCTAAAACCATCCCTACGCAAACATTTTCAGAGCTTTCTGACTTTTTCTATGATAAAATATCAATACTTTTATCATTCTTTACACCAGTGACTTCTATAGAAGAAACTCACAAAAATGAAGTTCTCCCACTTAAGTTCTGGTCCAATTTTATACCTTTAACGGAGGAGGTTGTTCTTGCTATAATCACACCAATTTAGTCTGGATCACCACTTGACCCTTAGCCTTCTAAGGTTTTTTAAAGCACTAGGATCCATGTGTGCTCCAGTAAAATCCATGATTTGCATTAAATTATTAAGGGACGGGAGGTTCTTACTTTTTGTAAAACTGCAATTGTAACTCTGCTCTTAAAGAAAGACAATCTTGATCCTGACACTCCTGCTAGTTATCCCTCCATCTCACTTTTACCGTTTTTTTTAACCAAGATTCTGGAAAGTTACATAAACCCTCACTTATTTTTATCGAGGAAAATATTATACTGAATCATCATCAATCTGGTTTTAGACCCACTCTTTGCCCTGAGCTTGCAGCGGTCTCAAATGATATTTGTATGATTCTGGATGAGTGGAATTTAGTGGCTCTCATCCTTGATTTGTTGGCTGCGTTTAACACGGCTGCACATTGTAATTTGTTGGAAAAGCTAAGTGCCATTGACATTCAGGGTAACGTTTTAAAGTGGTGTGAATCTTTTTCGGTGAATCGAACATGGACGTTGCAGCTGGCTTCTTATCGTTCCAATGTCAAAATCTTTACTGCGGGGTCCCGCAAGGATCTGCACTTAGCCCCACCCTTTTTAATATTTATGTCGCTCCTCTAGCTGATCTGATAGCTTCTTTTGGTTTTCACTTTAATGGGTATGCGGATGATTCCAAATAATATTTAGAATGAAAAGAAACCTGAGCCACCTACAAAACCAACAAAATTTTTTTTTGTACAAGTGGCTACTTGGATGAACGACAATTGTCTCCAACTTAATTCGGATAAAGCAGAAATATTATTGTTTGGTAATGCTTCTTGTTGGTCTCCGGATTGGTGGCCTCAATCAAGATTGTGCTCCAAGCAGACTACTGCTGCTCACAATCTAGGGTTTGTGTTTGACTCCAAGTTGTCTTTTGAATAATAATAATAGTATAAAGGAAAGGTCATTAGTAACAAGAAATGTATAAAATCACTTTCTAAGACTTCAATTGAAATTATATCATTTTTTATTTCTGTCTTATCTTTACATGATACAACTGAATAATAATCACTTCGAATGACTCAATTTGTGTTTTGCCTTCTTCTTTTTTTATAGTTATGAGTGCTTGAAATGGAAACATAGATGTGCAGGTACTACTTTTCCGAAACATCTGCTTGACTTGCTGAGAAGTGTTGGTGCACTCCGCGATCCGATTAAAAGCACTGCACTCATTCTGAGACGTGCCCTTACTATCCCTTTCAAATTAAAGAAGTACAGGTACTGAGTACCTGATAGTACCTGCGCATTTAAAGTACTGATTTTAGGGCCAGATGTATGAAGCATTTTAAATGCATTTTGCCATGTACAGAAGGCAAAATGCAACTCGATAACTTGTTACCGAATCGCATTTTGCTTTTGAGATTTGGTATTAGGAAGGGACGTGTTTAGGGCGTCCCTTCCTAATACCGAATATCACTGGTATGAATAAATGTTTTGGGAATGCTGTTGCAAAACATTCACAGTTACCACTAACTTCAAGTTGGTGGTGACCCATTCACAACGGGGAAGGGGTCCCCAAGGGACCCCTTCCCCTTTGTGAATGTGGGCGCTAACATTTTTTAAGAGCAGGCAGTGGTCCCACAGACCACTGGCTATTTTAAAAAATGAAAAAGGTAGCTTTTCATGTTTAAGTCGAACCTGGGCAGGGCTCCACTGCTCTGCGAAGCATGCTGTATTGAGGTATGGAATAAAAGCTTCACCCATTTCCCACCCATCTTTTCAAAATCGTTGCTTTTCATTTGTGAATAGACTTACTAGTCCCTCCTTGGTACCGCCTTGTCTGCATTTGTAACCTCCCATATCGACTGGACTTTTTACTTGTGGTGTTACACGGTCTGCTTTATCTTGTCGGTGAGCACTATTTTCTTTAATGGTCTTCCCCTATTCCACCCACGACGTCGCAGCACGCCACCTGCTTTTACATTGTTATTATTAATGTATTTATTTCTTAATTTGCAAAGCAGTTCGCTTTCACTTAAGCGACTGCGCTTCTTTATTTATTTAATTTGCAGCATGGTCCACTTTTAATTTAGCGGCCGCGCTTATTTATTTAATTAATTTGCAGCGCAGTCCGCTTTCACTTTAGCGGCCGCGCTACAAAAACTTGCTTTTTTGTTTATTTATTTTAAGGGAAAGCGCCCCATGCCGCGCTTCCGCTTTAAATTGGCCGCGCCCCTTTCTTTAGACGCTGCTCACTGTAACCTGAATGCAGTGAGCAGTGTCTAAAGAAAGGGGCGCGGCCACTATGAAAGTGGTCTAGCATTCGCGAGAGTTTGAGCTATCGGCATTAGAAATGACAATGCCTTTTATATATGTGTTGCTTTTAAAAACACATAAATAAAAGGCATTGTCATTTCCAATGCCAATAGCTTAAACACTCGCAAATGCGAGACCTATTGCATTGGAAATGCTTGTTATTTTTTAAATGCATCCTTTTTTCCTTTAAGGAAAACGGGCTGCATTACAAAAAAAATATTACTTTATTTAAAAAGCAATCACCGACATGGTGGTCTGCTGACCCCAGCAGGCCACCATACCTGTGATTGTAGCCATTCACAATGGGTTGCAAATTGCGACCTGCCTCATGAATATTGCGATGAGGCAGGTCCATTTGCGAGTCACTACAAATCGCTAACAGTATCAGACACATTGTTGTACATCACAGTTTGCCATTTCCTACTAGCGAATCGCTAAAATTCGCTATTAGGAAATCGCAAATACGCAATTTCGTACATCTGGCCCATAGTGCCTTTAAAATCGTCTATGAGGTGTGTTATTTGATTACAGATTTTCTCACAGTTTCTAGTGGAATGAAACAGTAAGGATCTTCGTACACACCTTCATGAAAGTCAACGAAAGTCTTACACAGGGGAGCAGGACCGACCTTCCGGAAATCCGACCTAGCCAAGGAAAATATGTCAGAGCTCGTGACCGCGCCCGAAAAGGAACCAGATTGCTGTGGAAAAAAACATGAAACCGCAGCCTCGAAAGAGCCGAGTCCGAGAGCATAGCTTCAATAAAATAAGCGAGGAAAACGTGCAGTAGACCTCCGAAGGCAATTACATTCACAAGCAATCCAATAAAGGGCCCAGAACAAACAGCCCAGAGGCCCTTAATGCATATGCCTTGCTGTATTAAAACGCAAAGCAAGCCTGTAGGGAGGAGGTGAAAAAAACACAGGACTTACAGGGAAAAAACGGAGCAAGCGTCCCCTGGGCATCCAGAAGAGAAGGAGGCAGTAATGTGATAAAACAGCCGGGATACATACATAACTGGGCCACGCCAGGAAATCACCATTTGTGGCATGAAGAGATTCGCCTTCAATGGGCAAGGAACGTAGGAAAGGAACCATGAGAGTAAAATGGCGGAGCACAGAACATCAGTAATATAGAACGAAGAAACTGATCGTAAAGGTACTAGAAATGATCCTGGTAATTGATTGGACACAGGGACCTTGAGAATCAAGCGATCTGTATATTAACACAGCTCCTGGTGGTTTGCAAGTCAAGCTCTTTCTTTTAAGACTGATTTTAATTAACTCAAAATAATGCACATCTGGCTTAAAGTAGGTGCTTTTTAATTGTAATCAATGGAATCCAATGCTCTCCCATGCTGCTCGAAATGCTGGCAACTATGCAAATGCTCACAGTTACGATGCACTGACAGTGCACCTTAATGGGTGTATTCCGTACGTGTTATCATATGTCCCACTGCAGGTACTGCTTTGTGACAATGTAACCAAATCATGTTAATTTTAGGGCTCTGACTAAGGGCAGGAAGAGCAGAAAATCAGCATTAAAAGCAGCTACCCCTGTTTCATTGTGAACATCACTGTCCAATCTCCACCCCATTTTAAGCTTTTCGGCTTAAAAAAAACCTGCTTGAAAGGGAAGTTTATTACTTTTTATAATGTTGCTACGAAGCCATCAACCCTGCCCTCTATAACTTCTCATAATAGTTCAGTAGCGCTACCCTCCCTTTCCAAACACTTACAGGGTTCCCTCATCATTGTAAGATCCGCAGATTCACCCAGTTGTAGGGCTTACATTTATCCTCCATTTTAGCTTTCTGTTTTAACTTAGCATCTTTTTCTAGTGGTGGTTTTCAAATATTTGCCCCTGATATGAGAATGTGCCACACACACATTTATTTCTGGTAGGCATTGCCGCCCTGTAGTCTGCACAATTGGTTCCAGGGTCACAGAACTAGAACATGATGCCTTTGATACATATTTGTGCTCGTGGGAGATGGCTCTTGCTCCCCAGACTAACTAAAGATGCTGTTCTGCTCCTCTGGCACAGTAAGATAAGGATGATTTATTATTTAAACAGCATCCATGCTGAATTCGGTGAGAGACACTTCACGCCGAAGTTATTATGGAAGCTGCTGTGAGTTGTGACTGAGATGCAGCCCTGCTGGCCCGACCTTCATCCTGAGAAGGAAGATAGCAGTGCGAGAGAAGTGTGCAGTCCTACAAACTTAGGGGCATATTTATTAAAAAGTCACGCAGCGCAGCAAGTCACCTTGCTGCACTGCGCTGAGTGATAGGGAAAGAGCAGGAATGCACGGTATCTAACATCATCCGGAACATTTCTGCTTTTCCCTGCACTGGTGCACAATGTTCTGCCTATCGCCAACGCAGGCACCCTTGCACCATCGTGCAAGGGTGTCTGTGTTGTTAGCAGGACTGTTTTGTGTGCAGACACCTTCCTGCAGAAAAAAATTCCTCTGAGGCATTTTCCTCTTTCTATGTGTGCTGCAGAATGCAACACACAGAGTAAGTGGAAGTAACGAGGAGAAATATAGATATTTCTCCTTGTTACGCCTCACCTGGGGAGGCGTAGCATTTTGAAGCATTAACAGGTCTACCAGTAATGGTAAATCTGGGAATGCATCTAAATCCATGCGTGGATGCATGGGAACGCCCATGCTCCACCCATGGAACGCCTCCCTGGGGCAGAGTAACACAACGCAGAGATTTTCGCTGTGTTGCGTTACTCTAGATTTACCAAACTACACAAGACAACGCAAGGTGGCCTGGCATGGCTTGATCAATCCAACTTGAGTTGCGACCTGTTGCGTGGTGCAGGGGTGATGCAACTCTTTAATAAATATGCCCCTTAGATGGGTGCATTCGTTATTGCATTGGGGTCGGCTTCCTGACACATAATATCAAGGTATGGAGTTAGATCATTCCAACAGGTCTGGCAGAAGGGTACTCCCACTATGCTCTCTCTGTGTTAGCTATATCAGTGATAAATAGGAGTAACATTAGGAACAATTAACATGGTTGAATTGTTTGTGTTTTTCACCATTCTAATATGCTCATAACAATGATGCGTCTCATCTGTCTAATAATTGCAACTCATGTTTTATTTATAAGAATTAGAGCTTTTCAATAAACATTTGAAAATGCAATATCGTTTCTTTTCTTCGTCACACCTTGGGCATGCAAAAGTGACAAACAAAAGGGTTAGATCTGTTTCCACAAATTCCTTGGGAATCAGAGTGGTCATGTTCAAGGTTACCAGTAACATCTGTAACTTTTAAAGGTTAGGGGTTTAGATGTGGTACTGTGAGCTAACCAAAATCAACATTTACTGGTGATATTAGTAGACTCAGGGGTCGATTCCGATTCGGGCCGGAAAAAGCACCGACCGACTCGGATCCGGAAATTATACCGACCGACACGTACCTGTGGCGCCCGACACGCCAAGTACGATGCAAGGCGTGCAAAATCCGACCGACACGTACCGAACCCAAGTCGACCGACCGAGCCGCACGGAAAACAGCAATCCGGTCGGAAAAACACGCGAATCCAACCGACCGACACGCACCCAGAACAAATCCGACCGAAACGTACACGCAAACTCCAAACCGCAAAGTACGATGCAAGGCGCGAAAACCACGAGCGAGTCGGACGGAGGCCAAGCCGTACGACCGACACGCATACAAAACCGAGCCGAAGCAACACAAAACACCGCGACCGACGCGTACGCAGCATAGAAAACTGCACAAACACAGCGTGAACGAAACGGAGAACACCGTACGAGACAACTGCAGGGTCCGACTCGGTCACAACAACGTTTCCAACATACACAGACAGTACAAAGGAAAAATCACACAAAAAAAGGCCAAACAAGCAATTACTAAGCCAATAAATACTGGGGGTGGGGACAGAGAACAAAGACACACCCACAACTCCACCCATATAAAGGACACAAATCACAACCATGATCCTTTGCAAATGCCATTGCACTGCCAGCACCCAAGAGAAAGCAACCACACACCCACAGCTCATCCCTCACACAAGCCACACACCATCAGCACACCAACAAATACCTACCTCACATACACCCAGCAAAACACACACTCACACACCCTCACCTGCACACCAACACACACATCACTCACCATCACCACCCATCACCATGCCCCCCAAGAAGAATCCCAAGTTCCTAGATTGTGAATTGGAAGTCATGGTAGACGAGATCCTCAGGGTAGAGCCACAGCTGTTTGGCACACTGGTCCAACAGACCCCCATCTCCCAGAAAACCAAGATGTGGGAGAGGATCATCAACAGGGTGAACGCACAATCACCATGTCGGCGCACAAAGAGCGACATCCAGAACAGGTGGTATGACGTGCGCAGGAGGGTACGGGACCTGCTCAAGAAAGACTACATCAACAGCCAATACACCGGCAGTGGCCCTCCTGCCAAGGCAATATACCTCAGGCCCTGGGAGGAGAAGGTGCGGGCCATCCTTCCGCCAGTGAGCGTATATGGACTAGAGGACATCCCAGAGCCTGGTGAGTACACAACAAATGTACACAATATACTGCCACAAAACACACACACATCACTGTCAAGGGGAGAGTCAAACCATGCACTCATAGCAATTACACAGCAACCAGAACAGAATCATCCCAAAATGTGTATGTCAGTCAGATAAACACAACACATGCCATCAAAAAAGTCACATCCAACTGTGCCATCACATGTACAAACACAACTACAACTACAGCTAGGCAGTGGCACAAATAGAACTAACAAACACATCCAGACATGTAGCCACCACAACAACACCAACACACAGTGAAGACCACTCAAAGGAAGGAATTCTGTGTATGCTGGCCAAGTCAGTGTAGCCAATAGCATCATGGGAGTCGCAGTCACACATATTGCCCCCCACAACTGTCCCATCAACACCACCATGAACCATGCGCACATCACAGGGAGTGGAGAAGGACTCACAAGATGGCTGACACTGGCAACTGCTGTGGGGAGCACAAGGCCCTGCTGGCAACTGTGCACCAACAAACAGCAGGACACCACTGACTGACATCCTGAGAGACAACTTCCACTCCCTGCAATGCAAGCACGTTCCATGGTGGGATAACTGGCTGGCTGGGTGGGTGGGAAGGAGGACTTGCAGCACTGACCATAGTCACAAGCACCTCCCCTCACACCCCCCAACACAAACTCCACAGAACCCACCTGGTAGAATGCAATGCCCCCCATCCTATCACAAGATCCCACAAAGAACCACCACCCTGGGTTATGTTGTGTGAAGCACAGGGACACTCTTGGGACTCTTAGCCAAACAACTGCCAGGACAACACTCCCAGCCATCTTGTCAGCACAGCCAGCCCACCCCACAGGGAAGCAGAATCAAAAGGAAGGAAGCATGGGCATGCTGGGAAGGGGGGTGGAGGCAATAGCATGATGGGAGTAGTAGGCACAGATATTGCTCAGCCTCACAACTGGCCCATCAACACCACCCTGAACCATGCTCACATCACAGGGAGTGGAGAAGGACTCACAAGATGGCTGACACTGGCTACTGCTGTGGGGAGCACAAGGCCCTGCTGGCAACTGTGCACCAACAAACAGCAGGACACCACTGACTGACATCCTGAGAGACAACTTCCACTCACTGCAATGCAAGCACGTTCCATGGTGGGATAACTGGCTGGCTGGGTGAGTGGGAAGGAGGACTTGCAGCACTGACCATAGTCACAAGCACCTCCCCTCACATACCCCCCAACACAAACTCCACAGAACCCACCTGGTAGAATGCAATGCCCCCATCCTAACACAAGATCCCACAAAGAACCACCACCCTGGGTTATGTTGTGTGAAGCACAGGGACACTCTTGGGACTCTTAGCCAAACAACTGCCAGGACAACACTCCCAGCCATCCTGTCAGCACAGCCAGCCCACCCCACAGGGAAGCAGAATCAAAAGGAAGGAAGCATGGGCATGCTGGGAAGGGGGTGGAGGCAATAGCATGATGGGAGTAGTAGGCACAGATATTGCTCAGCCTCACAACTGGCCCATCAACACCACCCTGAACCATGCTCACATCACAGGGAGTGGAGAAGGACTCACAAGATGGCTGACACTGGCTACTGCTGTGGGGAGCACAAGGCCCTGCTGGCAACTGTGCACCAACAAACAGCAGGACACCACTGACTGACATCCTGAGAGACAACTTCCACTCACTGCAATGCAAGCACGTTCCATGGTGGGATAACTGGCTGGCTGGGTGGGTGGGAAGGAGGACTTGCAGCACTGACCATAGTCACAAGCACCTCCCCTCACACACCCCCAACACAAACTCCACAGAACCCATCTGGTAGAATGCAATGCCCCCATCCTAACACAAGATCCCACAAAGAACCACCACCCTGGGTTATGTTGTGTGAAGCACAGGGACACTCTTGGGACTCTTAGCCAAACAACTGCCAGGACAACACTCCCAGCCATCCTGTCAGCACAGCCAGCCCACCCCACAGGGAAGCAGAGTCAAAAGGAAGGAAGCATGGGCATGCTGGGAAGGGGGTGGAGGCAATAGCATGATGGGAGTCGTAGTCACAGCTCTACATCCCCCACCACATGGCCCAGCAAGCTCACACTCACGCATGCACATCCCACAGAGAGTGGAAAGGCCCATCAAAGATGTCTGACACTGTTGCTGTGTCGTGGGGAGCACAAGGGCATGCTGGGAACTGCACACCAACCAACAGCAGGACACCACTGCCAGCCATCTTGCCATTGCTCTCACACCCACACACACTGAAGTCCCCACAAAAGCAAGTAAGTATGGGAATGCTGGGAAGTGGGGTGGAGGCAATAGCATGATGGGAGTCGTAGTCACAGACATAGCTCACCCCCACAACTGTCCCATCAACACCACCCTGAACCATGCTCACATCACAGGGAGTGGAGAAGGACTCACAAGATGGCTGACACTGGCTACTGCTGTGGGGAGCACAAGGCCCTGCTGGCAACTGTGCACCAACAAACAGCAGGACACCACTGACTGACATCCTGAGAGACAACTTCCACTCCCTGCAATGCAAGCACGTTCCATGGTGGGATAACTGGCTGGGTGGGTGGTTGGGAAGGAGGACTTGCAGCACTGACCATAGTCACAAGCACCTCCCCTCACACACACCCCAACACAAACTCCACAGAACCCACCTGGTAGAATGCAATGCCCCCCATCCTAACACAAGATCCCACAAAGAACCACCACCCTGGGTTTTGTTGTGTGAAGCACAGGGACACTCTTGGGACTATTAGCCAAACAACTGCCAGGACAACACTCCCAGCCATCCTGTCAGCACAGCCAGCCCACCCCACAGGGAAGCAGAGTCAAAAGGAAGGAAGCATGGGCATGCTGGGAAGGGGGGTGGAGGCAATAGCATGATGGGAGTCGTAGTCACAGCTCTACAACCACCACCACATGGCCCAGCAAGCTCACACTCACGCATGCACATCCCACAGAGAGTGGAAAGGCCCATCAAAGATGTCTGACACTGTTGCTGTGTCGTGGGGAGCACAAGGGCATGCTGGGAACTGCACACCAACCAACAGCAGGACACCACTGTCAGCCATCTTGCCATTGCTCTCACACCCACACACACTGAACTCCCCACAAAAGCAAGTAAGTATGGGAATGCTGGGAAGTGGGGTGGAGGCAATAGCATGATGGGAGTCATAGTCACAGACATAGCTCACCCCCACAACTGTCCCATCAACACCACCCTGAACCATGCTCACATCACAGGGAGTGGAGAAGGACTCACAAGATGGCTGACACTGGCTACTGCTGTGGGGAGCACAAGGCCCTGCTGGTAACTGTGCACCAACAAACAGCAGGACACCACTGACTGACATCCTGAGAGACAACTTCCACTCCCTGCAATGCAAGCACGTTCCATGGTGGGATAACTGGCTGGCTGGGTGGGTGGGAAGGAGGACTTGCAGCACTGACCATAGTCACAAGCACCTCCCCTCACACACACCCCAACACAAACTCCACAGAACCCACCTGGTAGAATGCAATGCCCCCCATCCTAACACAAGATCCCACAAAGAACCACCACCCTGGGTTATGTTGTGTGAAGCACAGGGACACTCTTGGGACTTTTAGCCAAACAACTGCCAGGACAACACTCCCAGCCATCCTGTCAGCACAGCCAGCCCACCCCACAGGGAAGCAGAGTCAAAAGGAAGGAAGCATGGGCATGCTGGGAAGGGGGTGGAGGCAATAGCATGAGGGGAGTCGTAGTCACAGACATAGCTCACCCCCACAACTGTCCCATCAACACCACCCTGAACCATGCTCACATCACAGGAAGTGGAGAAGGACTCACAAGATGGCTGACACTGGCTACTGCTGTGGGGAGCACAAGGCCCTGCTGGCAACTGTGCACCAATAAACAGCAGGACACCACTGACTGACATCCTGAGAGACAACTTCCACTCCCTGCAATGCAAGCACAGTCCATGGTGGGATAACTGACTGGCTGGGTGGGTGGGAAGGAGGGCCGGCTGTCAACCAAACACAACCAATGCAGACCATGTTCACACCCCAACAAATACATAGAAATGCCCAAATAATGCAGGACAATGTGCCACACCAATATCAACCCCTGACTGTGACGACTTAGGACAATGCAATGTACAGGCCCGCACCCAGAGGCACAGTCACAACTGTCATGTGTGTCAACCATTGATGCCTGCAGAAACATAACATACATTGTGTGTGTCTCCCAAAAACAGGTGATGATGGGGACACAGCAGCAGACGCTGAGGAGTCCCAGTCCCAGGCTCAAGAGGATGCGGAGCTCACTGGCGTCGTACAGCCTCTGCCCTCCTCGGACGAAGAAGACCAACCTGGCACATCCGGTGCAAGTCTACATGCAGCACCAGCAGGACCACCAGCTGCAGCACCAGCAGGACCACCAGCTGCACCCCCTGCACCCACCCCTCCAACGACTGTCACCACAAATACCATCCCTGCCGACATGGACAGAACAAGGAGCAACACCAGCACAGGGACCCTGGACCAACCTGGGGCCATGGACACCACCACCACCACCACCAACCCCCAAGGTGGACCAGGGTCATCTGTGCGTGCCACTGCACATGTCAGCAGGGGTGGTGGGAGGGGTGGGAGACAGAGGTCGCTGCTTGCAGAGGTTGCTGGTGTGCATGATGACCCACAACTGGTACGCATAGCTGATGCGTACCAGTCCAGCACCGGAGACCTCAGCCAGGTAGTGGGGCTCCTCAGAGACATGAAACAGCAGCAGGCTGCCCATCATGCCCGCTTGGACTCTCACATGTCCCACGTGGAGTCACACATGTCCCGCGTGGACTCACACATGTCCCGCGTGGAGTCCAAGTGGGATGCACTGCATGAGATGACGGCGGTGCACAGGGACATTTTACAATGCCTCCGCCAGATGAACAGCAACCAATCCACACCTCCCTGTGTGCCAACAACATCTGGTGCCGAACAAACTGCAACTGCCACAGGGAGGAGGATGACTCTGGCGGAGAGTCCCCTGCACCGCAGCAGCCTGCACTTGAGGGGCCCCCCAAAGAAGAGGGGTTGTCCGAGGAGGGGCAAGTGAGAGGCCGATGGCCAAGCGCAACTCCCAGGAAGCCTGAACCTGTTCTGGATGTTCACCTTTGTGCACAGACTGTTCACTCTGTTGACGGCAACACTACTCCCACACATTGCATGGGGAGTACAAGTTGGACCAATGTGTCAGACAACTGTGGCCCCGATACTGGGGATTCTGTCTACCAGGACTTTCGATTCACCTAGGAACTTGTGATTGCAAGATTTATGTACAGCACTACCCATCCTATGCACTATTCACACAAATGTATCACAATAAACACACTAATACACCATACTTGCCTCTGTTGTGATTCCAACGTGGGTGCTGTTATGGGGATGATGAACTGCAAAATTACACTGTGTATGCGAACTGCAACAGCAAGGACAACACAGGCATGTGAGTAAAGGCAACGTGACACATATGAGGGAGACACACCACCAGGGCTACACAACACATACACACCTAGGCCATCTGACTCATTGCCTACACTGATGTTGCCAGGGAAGACGGTGCAATGCACAGACACCACACCCATTCCCAGTTGTAGTCAAGTAGCCCATAGGTGCAGTAAGCAAATGGCAGTCAAATGTGTGACCACAGACAACGCACATCACAAAGTGAAGCACAGGTTTATTACACAGTTGCAACATGTCATAACCACTACAGATGCAAGGTAATCCCACCTGGCAGCGGGCACACAGTCAACAACTGTAGACGGAAGGAAGTCCATGGGTGTGGCGCACATCACCTGTAGGGACACAACAGCTACCACCCTGGAAGTGCAATCACGTCGTCGGTGGACACAGTTGACCAAACGAATCTGAAAGTACCCTGTGAAGGACAGAAATGACACACAGTCAAAAGCAATGGAGTACAGGACAGAACAGCAAAACTCATGCACAATACATGTTACAAGATACCCACCCAGAACCAAGTTAGCATGTCAACACTGTTGGGGAGTACAGACCACCTGTAAGCACACATCGCAACACACATCCAGTCAAGTAGCCCATGGACACACTCCAACAGCACCAGAGCACCACCTACACATCATGCCAACTCACATCATTGACATGACACCTCAGGATACTCACATTCAGCTAAAGAAGTTGGTGATGAGCTGTGTGCGGACATCACCCTCATCATCATCATCATCATCATCGTCACTGGCATCGTGGTCCAGGCCAGGATCCTCCACAGGTGGCGGATGTTGGTCATTGTCATCCTGGATGAGAGGCAACTCCTTCCGCACTGCCAGGTTGTGGAGCATGCAGCAGACGATGATAATCTTGCACACTTTCGCAGGGGCATATGGGAGGGACCCTCCGGTCTTGTCCAGGCAGCGGAAGCGGCTCTTCAGGAGACCAAATGTCCGCTCAATCACTCTCCTGGTCCGAACATGTGCCTCATTGAGCGCATCTGGGCTGGTGTCACAGGGTTCCTGAGGGGTGTCAGCAACCACGGCATGTTGGGGTATCCCGAGTCACCTACGGACAGACAAGTGCACATTAGCTGACTTGGAAAAGTGGGCGGAATACTACAGATCAGATCACACACAATGGCACAAAGTCAGTACACACCGACAATCCAGGCACGCTGGTTCTGCATCTGTGCCATCATCCTGGGGATGCGACTACTCCTCATCACAAAGGCATCGTGTGCTGAACCAGGGAAACGGGCACACACGTGTGTGATGGTCATGTCTGCAAGACACACCACCAGTGCATTGACCGAGTGGTAGTGCTTGCGGTTCCTGTAGGCCTGCTCCTGGGCCTGTGGTGGTACCAAAGCCACATGTGTCCCATCAATGGAGCCAATGACATGCGGCATCCTCCCCAGGGCATAAAAGTCACTCTTCACGTCAGTGAGTCGTCGCAGTCTAGGGAAATAGATGTACCGGTTCAG
Organism: Calotriton arnoldi; assembly: GCA_963921515.1. Classification (NCBI taxonomy): domain Eukaryota; kingdom Metazoa; phylum Chordata; class Amphibia; order Caudata; family Salamandridae; genus Calotriton; species Calotriton arnoldi. The sequence continues at coordinate 212,608 of CAWUFW010001915.1, forward strand.
GAATAGCAACATTGCCGCCAAAACATCGCGGAGCACACGGCTCAACATGGTCTGTGACATCCCACCAGCAGTCGCCACAGTATTTTGGAAGGTACCGGTGGCAAAGAAGTGTAGGGCTGCCATCACCTTCACCTTGGGGGTCAGCGCTGTAGGATACGGCCGGCCAGGCTGCAAATGTGGGGACAACTGCACTGCCAAATCCTCAATCAGCTGCCTGGTGAAGCGGTACCGTCGGATGCTGTCCCGTTCCACCATCGTTGCCAGGTCTGGGAATGGTCGATGGACAGCAGGAGCCTCTGCAGTGCAGAGGAGAAGTAAGCAAGATTGTCAGTCACCCCACATATGCGGCATTGAACACACTCAATATCCCAACATACATCATTATGAGGCACAACTACATGAAGTGTGCAGTTCCGTAAGGACATGTATGGTACATACATGGCCAACATCTGTCAACACGGTCCAACAGGTGGCATCAATTAGTCCCAGGTTGGCCCATTGGATATCATGAGGCCGTGTCACAGTTCCCATCTCCTGCTGCCGTGTCACAATCACCCCCACAGTGACATGTGAGGACAGATGTGCCCCAGGCACCACAGCTCAATGACAGGTACATTCCCAGGGACCCTGTATTGCCACATGGACACTGGCATTACATGGAGTATCATGTATACACCACAGCAAAACAACCATGACCCCCACAGATAGTGGTCCCACTTGCCACGGCAGGACAGACATGGACGTCTGTGACACACACACGCACAACATCAAAGTCCATGCACATGAAATCAGAGACATTGTAAACACTACATGCACAAAGACTGTGGAGGACCATCACTATTGTGCCACTGGGACACCCTGGCTCAAACATACCGTCCCACATGGGACTCACGGGGTATGTGACATGACATACACATACACCACCGTGAAATGTGACCATGGCACATGCACAGATATGAACAGTTGCACATCACAGTGGTCATGTACACGTAACACCCAGGATCCTGTCCCCATGAACACGTGCACAGCCTGGGGGTGGCTGCCCACAGGTGACACCCACAGGACAACATGTACACCAACATACACACAATAGGAAATGCAGCCTTACATGCCTTATGATAAAGTTTGGACAGGCTGTTGTGATGTAGGTGTGCCCCTCACTCCCTGGGAGCTATCTGTGGCTGGCATATGTCCATCTGAGACAGGCATGCTGACATATGCCAGTCACATGTACAGTGATGCGTTGAACAGCAATGGACCGATCGGTGCCCCCGGCCGGCCCATTGCATTCAATGTGTGCGGGTACGCGTTGTACCCCTGTACGCGTTGAACTGCAATGGACCGATCGGTGCCCCCGGCCGGCCCATTGCATTCAATGTGTGCGGGTACGCGTTGTACCCCTGTACGCGTTGTACCGCAATGGACCGATCGGTGCCCCGGCCGGCCCAATGCATTCAATGTGTGCGGGTACGCGTTGTACCCCTGTACGCGTTGTACTGCAATGGACCGACCGGTGCCCCGGCCGGCCCATTGCATTCAATGTGTGCGGGTACGCATTGTACCCCTGTACGCGTTGAACTGCAATGGACCGATCGGTGCCCCCGGCCGGCCCATTGCATTCAATGTGTGCGGGCACGCGTTGTACCCCTGTACGCGTTGTACTGCAATGGACCGATCGGTGCCCCCGGCCGGCCCATTGCATTCAATGTGTGCGGGTACGCGTTGTACCCCTGTACGCGTTGTACTGCAATGGACCGATCGGTGCCCCGGCCGGCCCATTGCATTCAATGTGTGCGGGTACGCGTTGTACCCTGTACGCGTTGAACTGCAATGGACCGATCGGTGCCCCCGGCCGCCCATTGCATTCAATGTGTGCGGGTACGCGTTGTACCCCTGTACGCGTTGTACTGCAATGGACCGATCGGTGCCCCCGGCCGGCCCATTGCATTCAATGTGTGCGGGCACGCGTTGTACCCCTGTACGCGTTGAACTGCAATGGACCGATCGGTGCCCCCGGCCGGCCCATTGCATTCAATGTGTGCGGGCACGCGTTGTACCCCTGTACGCGTTGTACTGCAATGGACCGATCGGTGCCCCGGCCGGCCCATTGCATTCAATGTGTGCGGGTACGCGTTGTACCCCTGTACGCATTGTACTGCAATGGACCGATCGGTGCCCTCGGCCGGCCCATTGCATTCAATGTGTGCGGGTACGCGTTGTACCCCTGTACGCGTTGAACTGCAATGGACCGATCGGTGCCCCCGGCCGGCCCATCGCATTCAATGTGTGCGGGTACGCGTTGTACCCCTGTACGCGTTGTACTGCAATGGACCGATCGGTGCCCCCGGCCGGCCCAATGCATTCAATGTGTGCGGGTACGCGTTGTACCCCTGTACGCGTTGTACTGCAATGGACCGATCGGTGCCCCCGGCCGGCCCATTGCATTCAATGTGTGCGGGTACGCGTTGTACCCCTGTACACGTTATACTGCAATGGACCGATCGGTGCGCACCCATTGACAATGGCCTTGCCTGGCAACGGACGCGTTTCGAATTTCGAACGAGTCGGTTGCTGGAAAATCAGTTGGTCACCCACAACAATGTTGCAAAATCATGTATGTCATGAAGTTGAAGATTTGAAGGATGCTGTGGGCGTGTTTTGGTGCTGCTATTCCATGGATTGGCCAGATTCAGAAGATGCTAACGACTTGGACCTATCACTTTGGACACAAGGGACAGTATCTGCCTCTCCAGCACATATATATTGCTGGCTGTTCCCCTGAGAGCTCACTTGCCTGCACTACATGCTCCAGGACGACATCTGCCACTGCACTGCTGCTGTCTCTGCCCCTCTGGACCCTGCAATGGCACGTACTGTGGAGAGAGCCCCAGCCTTCAGCCTTGAGGAGAACCAGGCCCTGCTGGACAGCCTACTTACACAGTACAGCAAGCTGTATGGGACACCAGGGGAGCAGGTGAGTGTTCTGTGCACTGCCTGTCTGAATGTGCATATTGTCTGACTAGCAAGGCTGAAAGTCTGCACGCCACTGGCTAGCAGGCTCACTGAGTAGTTGTCACCCCCCATAGTTTGTAGTGACATGCACTGGACAGGTATGGTGCAGTGACAGTGCATTTGAACAAGGTTTTACTTCCCATGCAATGATACCATGTAGTGACGTCTGGCAAACTGTCCATGGGCAGCTTTGCACTGCCTGTGTACATCATGTGCCCCTGTGATTGAGACATGTATATACAACTGTGTCATGCACGGATATGTTGCATGTGTAGTAATGGCCTTTTCACTTTGTCATCCTGACAGGTTAATGCCCATCGGAAGCAGGAGATCTGGAAGGACATCGTCCGGGCTGTCCGGTCCGTGGGGGTCTACAAGCGCCGGATCCGCAACTGCCAGAAGAGGTGGCAGGACCTTCGGGGCTGGACCCGGAGGATTGCACGGGTCCAGCTGAAGCTGTCGCCTCCTCGCAGGAGGGGCGGAACACGGACCCTGACCCCCACATGCTCCAGATCCTGGCGGTGGTGTTTCCAGACCTGGATGGGCAGCTGAAGGCCAGACAGCAGCAAGGAGGGGGTGAGTCAAAGACTGCACTGTGAACTCTGTTTTACATGCTTTGTGCCCTCCTCTGGCCTGGTTCAACTGCCACAGTGCAGCAGTCATGTTGTCCAGGAGCCATGTCCCTCTATTGTGCACTGCCCACTGCTCATCTGATACCCAGGTGTGGCCCTTACATTCAGGGAATTGTGTCACTTGGGACTGTGTCCTTGCAGTTTGCTTCACTAAAGGTGGGGGACAGCATCTGTTTCCCTAACTCTGTTGTGGGCATCATGGGTGGGTCCATTGTTCACACAACGCCTGTGTTCGGACATGTAATCTGCGTGTTGCTTTGATATGCGGTCCACTTGCTGAGCTGAGCCACCACATGTGCCTGGGGTATGTGGCACACGCCCATGCAGCGGGTGGGAACAATGTTTGGGCCCCAGGAGTGTGCAGATTACGTGTGTCACACATACATAGCCAGCTATCCACTGTCCAGGGCTCATCCCTCATTCATGTGGAGCAGGACAGTCATGCCTACTCCAGGCCATGCAATGCACTCTGTACTCCCACTCCCGTGTATCAGCTGACACATTGTGCGCAGTGATTTGACCCCTCAGGTGTCTGCCTCTGTGTCAGTGTGCTGTGGATTACTTGCCAGGACTGCTGGGGTGTTTCTTGGTAGTGGCTCAGCATGCCCCTGGAGATGTGACCATAGGAGACGATACTTGTGTGTCACATAGGTGTTTGATCAGCTGCCCGTGCAGACTGGGGTATGCGAATGTGAAGTTCAGGCAGCTGTTCCCCATTCACAGCAGATTGTGAGGGGCTCAGGTTCAGAGGGTAGTGTCACAGGTCTCCCATATGTCCAATAGGTATGACCTGGACAGATGAGGGTTAAGATGATGTGTTGTGTGGGGATGTACATGTGCACTTGTGCAGCTCCAGGACTTGCATTCCCCATGACCTACTATTGTGACACAGTGCATAGTGTTGTTGTCTGGCTACCAAGTCATACATCACTGAGACAGTGATGTATGACTTAGCAGTCATGCCTCTGCCATGGCATGTGTCAACTTATTGGTGGTCCTGCAGGGGAGTGACATGTGCTACATGCACACCATTGTGGCGATGGCTATCAGGACATGGGTGCATCATGGTGTCTGTCGCTGGTATGCATCACATGCATTTCCTATTTGACTCTGGGCATCCCTTTCATCCGGAAACCTGTACTGACTCAGTGGCAAGAGCTGTGATGTGTGCATGTCCACATGCCACACCGTGTCCTCTGCACTGTCCAACTACTGTGTACTTGGTGCATGTGTCCACACTTGGGTGTTGCAATCCAACAGACACCAGACAGATGGGTGCAAGGCCATGTGGGATGTGAGTGCCATGCTTGGCATCAGACTGACAATTGGCTTCTCCTGTTCAGTTAGGGCACTTTTAGCAATGTACAACTAATGATGCCAGGGCTTGCTCTGTAATGTGCTGTGCTCACAGTGGTGTGTGCGTTTGGTGCAGGTGACTGATGTCTGTCTGTTTCCCCATTGTTTGCAGATACATCCACGGCCACGGAAGGGGACAGCTCCACGGACCAGGAGGAGCCAGAGAGCCAGACTGGGTCAGCAGCCGAGGAGTGGTCGGAGGGACCCAGTGGCACGGAGGGCGAGGGGAGCCACACCGAGGAGTCCTCAGCACCATCCACCTCAGCTGAGGACCAGAGCAACTCGGAGGATGACTCCCTTATGGAGGCGGGTGTCAGCAGCCACCACACCCCAGCTAGTGTTGCTGTCCCCGCCACCACCAGCACCACCACCGCCCTCCCATCGGCTCCCATTCCCCAGGTCCGTGGAGGCTCCCATGTTCGGGAGCGTGTCTCCTTTGGGCCAGGCACCGCACCCCCTGCCCCTGTGTCCCCAAGAGGATCCGGCCTTCTCCCCCTGCCACTTGCTCTCCCGGCACCACACCCCCCGCTGCACTTGTTTGTGCCACTGATGTGGTGAGGGTGTCCTCCCTCTCTGTCCAGCCCACCTTGCCTGTTCCCCATTCTCCTCCCCTGGTGGTAGGCACTGCAGTGGAGTCCACTACCACCCTGTCTGACTTGGGCACTGCAGTGGCGGACCTGTCCACTCCATCTGCAGGGTCCACTGCAGTCGTGCCGCACCCACAACATCTGAGCCATGCCCCCCAGTTGTGCCGGCACACACCATGTCAGACACCTCCACTGCAGTTGTCAGTGGCTCTCCAGCACCCACCACCCCTTCCCTGCTTCCTCCTGGTGAGCCCTGATCCTGTCCCTGCGGTGCCTGGCCTACTCCCCGGTTGCCCCTCCTAGTGGATTGTCCCTGGTTTTGTGCAGGCATGTGTAGGGTGGCATCTGCCACTGTCACCCACTTGTGACTTTGTTGATGGACTGGCCATTGGCCTTTGTTTATTTTCTACCGGACTTCTACTTTTAATGCCACATATGCTGAATAAAGCAACTTTCTGTTCTCTAGTGCTTTTGCTTCTGATGTACATGATGTTGATGATGCTAACCATGCCCTTGCTGCAGTGATGGTGATATTTGGTCTCATGATAATGAAGTGTTACTGTGCAGGAACCCATGTGGTCCAGGGGGAATGTGTCCTATCCTGTGGTGTATCCATGTCATCCATAGCAGCATCTGAGGGTGTCATGTGTTCAGTATTTGGCAATGGGATTTCCTACTTAGATTGCCTATTTCACATCTGTGGCTTCCACCCCTGCACATCTGTTGTGCCTGCCATTGTTCGATTCGTCTACTTCCCTGACCGTGTGGCCATCTCCAGTGGACATGCAGGTTTGGGCATCAATGGGGAAGGACTCATCGGTGTTGTCAGTGCAACATTGCTATACAAGTGTGTTGGATCTGAGCTGATGATTCCGTTGGCACTTCCATGACCAGGCTGATGTTACGGGAGCCCTCATTTGGTGCTAATTGTTGATTGTGTGACCAAGTGCTCAGCTGACATGATGGGGCCCTACTGAGGCAACATATGGCACAGCTTTCCTCACACAGGAGTGGAGTCCCCTCATGGCAGTGTGTACTCCTGTGACATTGCCTGCGCCCAAGGTGTGTGTTGTATGTGCATGTCTGTGTGTTCACTTCCGTTTAGCTGTGCATGCTGTGATCCCTAGTGTTGTACCTGTTTGTGATGCTAGCTGAGTTGACCTATGTTCACCCAAAGTCTTCTCCTGGGTTCTCTGTGATGTGGGTGCATGGCACATTACTGGTCATCAGGGTGTCACCCATAGGTGTGTTTGCTGTCAGGGCTGAGTTTGTGTGCAGACGCAGATGGGTCACAGTCAGGTTTCCCCTTGGCACTTGTTGTTTGCCCCTGTCATGTGATTTCCAGTTTGTATTATCTTTCAGTGATTGTGACACGTTGTGTGTGTGACTGCTGGCACTCCTCAGGGTCCGGGCTGCAATGTTGGTTGTTGTCTATGTGTGTTCTTTGTGGGTGACCTTGGCTTCTTCATTGGTGTGTGACTGTGGCTGGGATCCCATTGGTTGGTGTGGTATTGCCGTCATGTCCATGTACAGCGTAGTGTGCAGTGTGTCAGACATTCAGGAGTCTTGTTGAGTGGCCATGTGTGATGTGTTTCTGCACCTTGGTTCCCACCCACCACCCTGGAATAGTCATGGGTGCATGTGCAATGTCACCAGTGCATGTGTGCTTCACTGCTGCACATTGTTGGAGGTCGAGGGGTGTGGTGTTGAGTGTGTGCAGATGAGAGTTGTTGCCCGGCTAGGCCCCTGCCTCCATGTTGGGCTTGGCTTACTGGCCATGCTGTTTGATTTGTGCTTGTGTAGGTGTGATGGTAGTTAGTTGCTCAGGACACATGATTGTGGTTCACAGTGTGAACGACATTTAGCTTTGTCATCACAGTGGGATTGTAATGCAGCCCAGGGTCACCACATTGTGGGGGCCCTGGGGGTGGTGCTGTGGTGTGTCTGTGTCTTGCTGTGTCAGTTGCTGTCCCTACGTGCCTGTGTGACATGTGTGATTTGTGCTCCCTCTCATCTGACAATGCCTGCTTGCCCACATAGGGGATTTGGATCCATGAAGTTACCTTTGTTTGGCACTGTATGCACATCTGTATGATTGGTATTCAGGTCTCCTCATGTGTTGTGTGGTTGCCTGGGGACACTGGCACCCCCCCCCCCCTCACCTGTTGTGTATGATGTGCAGTGTGGGTCTGCCTGTTTGTGTTTGTGCATCTGCACCACTGCATTGGCATATCTTGGGTGTGCCATTGGCTGTATGTAGTTTGGTGGGTTTTCCCTGCTGTCCCTGGGACTCCTAGGTCATCGGTCAGCACAATGATCATGGTTTGTGTGTCCCATTGCTGCCATGGTATGGTATCTGTTCACCTCACATCTGCAGTCTCCACAGGGTATCTGCATTTGTGTGCCCATTGGTGCAGATATGTGGGTCTGCATTCTGATGGTCACTTCTGTCATTGTGTCATTGATGATTGTTGACGGTGTCAGCCCCCATGGGTGTTGTTTGTCTGCACATGGCCAAAGGTATGTCTTATTTGCACTGCAGTATTTGGCTCCCCCAATTTATGTTGCAATGGGACACATACACTCCTTTGCCACTGATGTGTTTGTTGTTCTGTGACCAGGAATCATCCATGCAGTTTGGCAGTTGCACCTCTTTCTTTGTCAACACTTACGTTTTGGTCACTGTGATGATGGGGGTTTGGACCCCATTGCCACAATGTTCAAAATGTGCTTCAGCTATGGACCCCACACTTACATTTTGGTCACTGTGATGATGGGGGTTTGGACCCCATTGCCACAATGTTCAAAATGTGCTTCAGCTATGGACCCCACACTTACCTTTTGGTCACTGTGGTGATGGGGGTTTAGACCCCATTGCCACAATGTTCAAAATGTGCTTCAGCTATGGACCCCACACTTACATATTGGTCACTGTGATGATGGGGGTTTGGACCCCATTGCCACAATGTTCAAAATGTGCTTCAGCTATGGACCCCACACTTACCTTTTGGTCACTGTGGTGATGGGGGTTTAGACCCCATTGCCACAATGTTCAAAATGTGCTTCAGCTATGGACCCCACACTTACATATTGGTCACTGTGATGATGGGGGTTTGGACCCCATTGCCACAATGTTCAAAATGTGCTTCAGCTATGGACCCCACACTTACATTTTGGTCACTGTGATGATGGGGGTTTGGACCCCATTGCCACAATGGTCATGGCCTGCTTGCATTGTGGGTGCCACACACATATATGTGTGGCACATGTGCTAGGGGGTCACATTGTATGTTCAAAGTCATGTTCGGTGTTGTAGGCATTTGACACAGTCTACACACGCTTGTCATGGTGTTGGGGGATGTCTTCTTCTTCATTCCCTAGGTTGTGGTGTGCTGGTTGTGTCATGCATTGTCCATCCTATGAGTGGGGGTGGTAGTAGTGGTTGGCATCCAGCCCCCTGGGTGTGGGTGGTAGTAGTGGTAGGCATCCAGCCCCCCTGGCTGAGGGTGGTAGTAGTGGTAGGCATCCAGCCCCCCCTGGCTAAGGGTGGTGGTAGGCATCCAGCCCCCCCTGGCTGAGGGTGGTGGTAGGCATCCAGCCCCCCCTGGGTGAGGGTGGTAGTAGTGGTAGGCATCCAGCCCCCCCTGGGTGAGGGTGGTAGAAGTGGTAGGCATCCAGCCCCCTGGCTAAGGGTGGTAGTAGTGGTAGGCATCCAGCCCCCCTGGCTAAGGGTGGTGGTAGGCATCCAGCCCCCCTGGGTGAGGGTGGTAGTAGTGGTAGGCATCCAGCCCCCTGGCTAAGGGTGGTGGTAGGCATCCAGCCCCCCTGGGTGAGGGTGGTAGTAGTGGTAGGCATCCAGCCCCCCTGGGTGAGGGTGGTAGTAGTGGTAGGCAGCCAGCCCCCCTGGCTAAGGGTGGTGGTAGGCATCCAGCCCCCTGGGTGAGGGTGGTAGTAGTGGTAGGCATCCAGCCCCCCTGGGTGAGGATGGTAGTAGTGGTAGGCATCCAGCCCCCTGGCTAAGGGTGGTGGTAGAGCATCCAGCCCCCTGGGTGAGGGTGGTAGTAGTGGTAGGCATCCAGCCCCCCTGGCTAAGGGTGGTGGTAGGTATCCAGCCCCCTGGCTGAGGGTGGTGGTAGGCATCCAGCCCCCTGGGTGAGGGTGGTAGTAGTGGTAGGCATCCAGCCCCCTGGGTGAGGGTGGTAGTAGTGGTAGGCATCCAGCCCCCCTGGCTAAGGGTGGTGGTAGGCATCCAGCCCCCCTGGGTGAGGGTGGTAGTAGTGGTAGGCATCCAGCCCCCTGGCTAAGGGTGGTGGTAGGCATCCAGCCCCCCTGGGTGAGGGTGGTAGTAGTGGTAGGCATCCAGCCCCCCTGGGTGAGGGTGGTAGTAGTGGCAGGCATCCAGCCCCCTGGCTAAGGGTGGTGGTAGGCATCCAGCCCCCTGTGTGAGGGTGGTAGTAGTGGTAGGCATCCAGCCCCCCTGGGTGAGGGTGGTAGTAGTGGTAGGCATCCAGCCCCCCTGGCTAAGGGTGGTGGTAGGCATCCAGCCCCCCTGGCTGAGGGTGGTGGTAGGCATCCAGCCCCCCTGGCTGAGGGTGGTAGTAGTGGTAGGCATCCAGCCCCCCTGGGTGAGGGTGGTAGTAGTGGTAGGCATCCAGCCCCCTGGCTAAGGGTGGTGGTAGGCATCCAGCCCCCTGGGCGAGGGTGGTAGTAGTGGTAGGCATCCAGCCCCCCTGGCTAAGGGTGGTGGTAGGCATCCAGCCCCCCTGGCTGAGGGTGGTGGTAGGCATCCAGCCCCCCTGGGTGAGGGTGGTAGTAGTGGTAGGCATCCAGCCCCCTGGGTGAGGGTGGTAGTAGTGGTAGGCATCCAGCCCCCCTGGCTAAGGGTGGTGGTAGGCATCCAGCCCCCTGGGTGAGGGTGGTAGTAGTGGTAGGCATCCAGCCCCCCTGGCTAAGGGTGGTGGTAGGCATCCAGCCCCCTGGGTGAGGGTGGTAGTAGTGGTAGGCATCCAGCTCCCCCTGGGTGAGGGTGGTAGTAGTGGTAGGCATCCAGCCCCCTGGCTAAGGGTGGTGGTAGGCATCCAGCCCCCTGGGTGAGGGTGGTGGTAGTGGTAGGCATCCAGCCCCCCTGGGTGAGGGTGGTAGTAGTGGTAGGCATCCAGCCCCCCTGGCTAAGGGTGGTGGTAGGCATCCAGCCCCCTGGGTGAGGGTGGTAGTAGTGGTAGGCATCCAGCCCCCCTGGCTAAGGGTGGTGGTAGGCATCCAGCCCCCTGGCTGAGGGTGGTGGTAGGCATCCAGCCCCCCTGGGTGAGGGTGGTAGTAGTGGTAGGCATCCAGCCCCCCTGGCTAAGGGTGGTGGTAGGCATCCAGCCCCCTGGGTGAGGGTGGTAGTAGTGGTAGGCATCCAGCCCCCTGGCTAAGGGTGGTGGTAGGCATCCAGCCCCCTGGGTGAGGGTGGTAGTAGTGGTAGGCATCCAGCCCCCCTGGGTGAGGGTGGTAGTAGTGGTGGGCATCCAGCCCCCTGGCTCAGGGTGGTGGTAGGCATCCTGCCCCCTGGGTAGGGGTGGTGGTGCGCATTCAGGCCCCTGTGTGCATATGTGGCATTGGTGATGGGCATCCCGCCCCTATGGTGCTGCTGTTGCTGGTGTAAGTATATTCTGCATCCCTCTGTGTGTGTGTGATGTGTCGTGTACATGTTGTATGTGTTTTGTTGTTGGTGTCTGACTTACCTTCTGCGCCGTACGCGTCCGTGCCTGTTCCGGTAGTAAATGTAGAATATTGGTATGATCGGGACGAAGGGATTCATGGTTGGTTCGTGTCGTTCGTCCTTCTCGTTGCTTCGCGTCGTCCTCGTCGCTTCGTCCTCGTCGCTTCGCCTCGTCCTCGTCGCTGGCGTGTTCGTCTCGTAGCCGTGGATCGTGTTGTGACGCGAATCGGAGCTTATGTGCGCCTCTCCCGGATGCTTTGACGTGCCGTGTGTAGGCGACGGGTTCGGCGCGTACGGAAAGCGCATCGTACTCGTTCGGCCGGACGGAGCAGCATTTTTCCTTCCGTGCGACTCGATTCGGCGTTTCCGGATTCGCCTCGGTCGGGGAACAGGACCTGGTTTGGGTGAGTACGGCTCGGCCGGATTCTGTGCTGTTGTGCGCATCGTACTTACTCGTTCGGTGTGCTATACGATTGGTCGGGAAACAGGCTTTCGCATGGCTTTTTTCCCGACCGAATGGTATTGGGTGCGCCTCCGACCGAGATCGGAATCGGCCCCTCAGTCTCTATATTGTGAAGTTTTGTTGACCTAATACACTGTCCTACTAAATTCATAGAAACCATATAACTACTCCTTATCCTAAACAATAGCTATCACTTCCTTGCCATCATTGAGACATGATTGTATAACACTTCAGTGCCTACCAAAGCCAGTCTTCTCCCACCGCATTATAACATCTTGACGAAAAACAGAGATCAGGTTCAATGACTTTTGCTTGTTCTCGTCTGTCTAAATTCACTTTCTCTCACTCTATTTCTCTTTCATTCTCTCTCTCTCGCTCTCTCTTAAAGAGCTGCAAGGACCTTATAACCCATTTAAGCATCTTCTGGGTGAGACCGGCCACAATCCTAACCATGCTCATTGCTGTGTGGTTATCAACTGTCCCTGTCTAGCTAACCTCAATGTGACCTCTGTGGCTCATTCAACATGTTCTAAATTTCTTTGACAATTTTTTATTCTAGATGATTTAAACACTTTGGCTGATTATCCAACTAATGCATGTAGCCAGACAATTATTGAAGATATGGATTTATTTGGCTTTACACAATTGAACTAAGTCATGTGGAAGCCCTAGCCTCTACTTATTATTCTTCATGATATCTTAGCTCCAAATCCTTGAGCTCAATAGCTCTCCTGGACTGATCATTATCTAAGCAAATGTTACATTGATAATGAGCTGCACAGTAGACCTAAGAATTCCTCCAACATTGGCTAGCTCTTCATGGTAAAACTTCAATAATTGTCAATTGAAATGTCAATGCAGAAGATTACAGAGACATTGGAACAAAACAGCATCATTATCCAATCATGTGGCTGCCGTGCCAACTCCAGTGGCTATGAATCTGTATGTGCCAAAGCAAAGCAAGAATGTTTCCAGATCTACATTGTAAATCTTCAAACACTACCAGAGAACTGTTTGACATCTATTAGTAGATGGTGTCTCTTAGCTCCTTCTCTAATATTTATCTTTAAAACGGACACCTTAAGTTCTTGCATTGCCATCACTTCTCCATGGGGCTTGGAGCATTGCTTTGGCCTTCATATAGCTCCCAGTATGAGCCCTTCCTGTGAGTCAGTGCCCACCTCTGAGTCTGGCATGGGTAACAACTTGGTACCCTTTAAAAAATCCTTTCCTTCTTGCTAAAGTCATCAATCTGGGCATCCTAGCACTCCCAATGACCTTCACTAGCCTAATCAGTAACCCCCTTTTCAGTGGAGTCATGGGCCAGGCCCTTAAACATTCACCCTTTACACCCATACAAAAAATTCAATTGTGGACCCTGGCAATCTTTCAAACTACAGACCTATTTCCAGCCTTTCTTGTGTTACAAAGACTCTTGAAGCTGCTGTCACCTCTAACTGTCCTCTCACCTGGAGTCAAATGGCCTCATAGTGAATTCCAGTCAAGCTTCGCAGCCCTTTGGGGTGCGGAGACACTCTGTTCTACATTAGGGAAGAAATTCATTCCAGGGTCCAAGCCCAACATTTTGCTGTTATCCTTCTAGACCTATCAACCGCATTAGACATCATTGACCATCAGGTGCTCATTGCACAACAGCCTTTGTCAGCTTGCATTAGTGCTATTGCATTTTCATGGTTTGATTCCTCCAAACCGTACTTATCAAGGCAATTTAAGCTCATTAATCTCCATAAAAGCTCACATCAAATTTTCATGGCCTAGGGCTCTGCCACGAATATCAGCAAAAGAGGGTTCTCTAAAGGAAAACATTAAACCCTACAATTGCGATCCTTTCACGACGTGCAATTAGGAAATCATAATTCCTACTGTACAAAAACGTACAACTTGTAAATAGTAATTCCTAATGGAGGTCGCAATAGGGGGTCATGAATATTAATGAGGCAGGCCACAATTTACGACCCATTAGGAATTGCAGCCATCATGGGGAATGTGGCCTGCTGGGGTAGGCAGACCACCATGCCTATGATTGCTTTTTAATAACAACTAAGCAACACACGCACACACAATATATATCCACCAGTAGTACATGCACATGCAGCATCCATGCACTTCATTGGTGGATAAAGAACCAGAGGAGACGGGGAGAACACTTTCTTAAAATAAAATAAAGAAGAGGCCAGTAGGCTTCTCTTCTACACAGGTTATAGGGAAAAGGCCTGCCTTGCACTATAATCTCTTTGCTGCTACCAATGTCAGCCATCTATAGCCCAGGAGATGACAGTAGTCACTCTCCTAATAAAGGAAGTCACACAAAAGAAGGATTAGAATGTATTGCTACTACTTAGGCTGGGATTGTGCTCTCCTTTCAACTCGCTGCTGTACAGAGAATCTCAGATAATATGTCATGCCTCGTCCTCTTGCTGCAAGTTGACTTTACTAATGCACCTCCTTAGTTGACCCATATTACGTGTGATATGGACACCAACTTATTCCTGGATTTTTAGTAAACAACACATGGCATTGTGGGGCTTATATTATAGCTTTTATCATCGCAAGTACCAGCTAAGAAATGCAAGCATGGGAAGTGTTAAAAATGAAGATTGGCTGCATGACACAGGGACACTTGCCAGCTATGCATTCTAAACAGTCTTAGAGTTACAAACACATCTCAGCTGCCAGGTTTGGGACCAATAATCTGGGGAAGAATCAACTAGTTTGCAGGGGGGGTCAGCCTGTAACTAATTTTGAAAGAGAGCTGACTAACTCTGTACAGAAGAAGTCAAGGATGTGAAGGGACTCAGTGAGTTTATCTGATGACACAGGACATGACCTCCATGGAGAGACAAAGAGCGAGGTCAAAGGTCCATATGTGTCACCATGCAGAGGCGGTATCAACAGCTGTGGCTGTGGGAGTCCCAGGATTCACCCCAAAGAGAATTCCCATAAGTGGCCTGCACAAAGAAACAACAAAGTGGTGTGACAACCACAAGAGACAGTTTGGGCTGGACTGTTCCTATTTGAGCAGGAACAAGACTACTTTTCATATGGTTGTGAATGGTCTGAGGTGGAATGGTGGCTGTTAGAAATGGGATTTCTGGTTGGCTAAGGCTTGCGCCAAAGCCAGGCAGAAACCACCACTCTAGTCAGGGAAAGGGAGTTACACACCCAAGATAACCCCTGCTCACCCCCTTGGTAGCTTGGCACGAGCAGTCAGGCTTATCCCGGAGGCAATGTGTAAAGCGTTTGCGCAACACACACTCACAGCAGCCACACACTAGGCACACCACAAAAGGATCTCCACACAAGGTTATATATAAAAATAGCCTTTGTATTGTCATAAACACCTTAGATCATAATCACACAATGTACACTGTGCCAACTGGCACCAGGCAGTATTTACAGGGGGCTATATACACCTGACAGTGGCCAATTGGGCCACTGTCAGGACCATCACAAAGTGGAAAGAGTAAATGTAGAACTTGTAATAAAGGTAGATCACAACCAGTAATTACTGGCAAACACTGTACTCAGCATTATCCTGCAACATAAAAGATGGGACACCTAAATCATATCAGGCATGAATCTCATTAGGCATAAATCTCATTAGCATCACACGTTATGCACCAACCTCATACGTAAAAGCCCATTAGGCAAGAATCATGGTGCATAAACACATTAGGTAATAATCATCATAAACACAGGGTGCCCCAATCGGGGGCACACAACCTGGAACTGGCCCCAGGACAACTGGCCTCTCACAGGGGCTCAAAGGCCCAACGTCCAGAATGTCAGGGCTGGCTGCGCATGCAGCGAAAGCAAAGTGTGCAGATGCACAACCTAAACGTGGCAGCTGCCCACTACTTGCTGGGCAGCTGTAAAAATGAGCCCGGGCACCAGCGTGCCTCCTGAGCCCCTCTCTGGGACTCTAAATGAAATGCCCCCAAGGAAAAGGATGGGGCTGGCACTACTGTGCCTACTGAACCCCCACTGGGGCTCTTAAGAGCTAACTATGGCCCCACGTTGCAGCTGCCCACTGCCAGACGGGGCAGCTGGAGAAAAATGAGCAAAGACACTGGCACAGGGGGCGGGCACTGGCAATGTGCCCCAACACCCCCCCAACCCCATTGAAGACTGAGCCCCACTCACCGGGCTCTGCAGGCTCTTTGGGTATCCTCGGGGACTGCTCCCTGCATACATCGAGGACCCTCCGCTCACCGGGACTCTCTGGGACTCCTGGCTGGCTTTTAGACTGCACGCGGGGCTCTCCTCACCACACGGGAGCCCCGCCTCACCGCCAGTGCTGTGCCGCCTGTCCCCTTCGCCCGGACCGTCACTGCTCTTCCCCTGGGCCCTCTCGTAGGGCTCAGGACTTCTCCTTTGCTTTGCCCGGTCCCCTCTCTCGGGACCGGGGCTTCGACGTGGGTGGGCGGGCTCCGGACGTCTTCCTGTGGCGCTGGGCCGCAATTGGCCTCTATGGTAGCCCCGCCCCTAGTCAGGCAACAGAAGCCTGTCTTCCGCGTCGCGTTGCTCTAGAGGTGCTGGAGCCCTCTTCCTCGGGCTCAAAGTGCGGGGTAGGCTCCCGCTGCACGGCAATTACCACAGCGGGGTAGGCACCCGCTTTCTTTAAATCTGGGCAGCTCCTCCGGACGGCGGCAAGGCGGGGTGGCCTCCCGCTCGTCTATGCACATCAGAGCGGGGTGGGCACCCGCAAAATGAGCAGCAATGCGGGGTGGGCACCCGCTCGGCAGTACCCAACGCGGGGTGGGCACCCGCTTCCCCGGCAGCTCGGGGGAATCCCCACATCGGGATTCCCTCTAGAATCCCTGCAGCAGCGCGCTGCACGCTGCCAGCTCCCTACTCTCCTTTTGGCAATGGAAATACAGCGCTCACGAGGCGCTATGCCCAAAACGTCCAGGGCAAAGGCTGGGCAAGGAATCCAGCAGGCAGAAAAAGTCCTTGGGGCTGGGGACACCCCAGCAGGGCGAAGCCAGGCAGGCCAGCACGCAGGGACCCCCAGGAGTCAGCAGCTGGGTCCGCGGCGGTTCCTCCTGGCAGAGTATCGCCTGCAAGTCAGCACAAGCACAACAGAACATTTTCATGGGGTCACAGCCCCTTCTTTTATACACCCTTTTCCTTTGTGACACAGCACAGGGCTGGGGGAAAAACCAGATGCAACTGGTTTGGGGGAGCTTTGGAGCACTTTGTTTTGCCCAAGCTCCTCTTCCCTTTCAGAGGGTAGGCTAGGGACATCAGACGCACCACAGGGGGCGGAGCCAGCATTGGGGAGGGAAGGCACAACCCTATTCAGGTCCCAGGTGCAACTCCTCCCTCCCATCTAGATGCAGATCTCTCTATTCAGCCCTGCGCTGACTCACCCTGCCCCTCCTGGAGCCACACACACCTCCCAGCCCCTGTCACTCACAAGCCAGACATGCAATTCACATCAGGCAGGCAGACACAGAGCACACATAAATGCCAACTTCTAAAAGTGGCATTTCTACACCAGTCATAATAAATCTGCGCACACCATTGCGCAGCATTTATTCACACAAATTCATACATACCAGACTTGGCCACACTGTTCCTCTCATACCAGGAATTACCATGGACACACTTATCCCCCATGCATTCCTATGGGAGGGTAGGCCAATATTACCACAAGTACACCGAGAACGCACGCTCTTTCCACTGGACCACAGTGCGAAAGTGCCCAGAGGCCTAAAATCACCAACACTACACAGGGAAAAGGCTAGGAGACAGGCAAAAAGTTTAGGGGTGAACCTGCCAAAAGGGCCCAGTCCAACACAACCCCCTTCCAGCCAAAACGCAGGGCAGACCAATCACCACTGTGATGGGCTTCCCTGCTTGGGGTGATAGAACACGGACGCGGGCCCGCAACTGCAGGGACACCCGCCTGTTCTACGCCACTGTGAACCCACGTGGTTCCCTCTGTAAAAGCTCTCAGGACCAACTGGGCTACCCCACTGGTACTCCCTAGCTGTCCGCGGCCAGGACCAGGCCCTAGGCCACCCAGATGCCACTGGTCCTTACCCATCCACAGAGTGGGGGGTAGTAACCCCTGGCACATAGTAACCATTCTCCACTCTTCCCTTCATCGGGGCAGTTCTAAACTGCCACTGATCCTCCAGCCCAGGGTCCGCACCCTCAGGCTGACCAAAAGTCACGGGCGAGGCTCTCCTCCCCCTACCTCTTCTTCTAGGGTTCCGCACTGTCCTCCTTGGAGAGGCACCCTCAGAACACAACTCTCCCACCAGTTCAGGACCTCTTTCCCACAACTGGTCTCCCAACCTAGGGTCTAACCCCTCAGGTTGCACCGGGGTCAGAGGCGAGGACTCCCTCCCTCTGCACCCCCTTCCAGAGTTCTGCACCCTCCCAACTGGAGCGGTACCCCTGGAAGATGAACCGGTCAGGACACTGGTTACAGACGTCCTTCCCTCCAGGTCAGGCAGATCCTGAACCTGGCCTCCCAACCGTGGGTCTAAACCCTTTGGCTGAGTACTTGCCTGGCATTCCAGGACTTCTGAGGACTCGCACAGTAGCCCCCCGAGGGTAACACATGACTCATGTGTCGTGTGACAGTCTGCCTGGCGCAGATCTCCCGTCCCCTGTCCACCTGACAGTGCGCGAAGATCCCCCAGAACAGAAGTGGTGTCACCATGGTCACTCCAAGGAAACTCAGCCCTTCTGGCTGGTCCCTGACCCACTGGCTCTTCCACTGGGGAAAACATCCCCCTCTCACCCCTCACTCCGGACTTCTGTACCCTCCCAACTGGAGCGGCACCGCCAGACACCAGAACCACTGGAGCTCTATTTACAGACGCTCCAGGTTCTCCAGACACTAGGAGATCCTCCTCAAATGGACTAACAGGACAGCCTAGGCTCCCAACCTGGTGTTCCCTGAAGAAACCATCCAGGTTCTGAGACTGGGTTTCGGGCACCTGGGGACACTGAGTCCCACACTCACTCCTACTCCACTGAGACAGGACGTGAGCCCCTACACCCCTCCCACTACACTGGGACCTAGCTGGGCTACTCTGAACCTCTTCCCCAATACAGGACTGGAAGATACCTGAGCCACTACTTTTGGGATCACTCCCCAATGCCTCTTCAGAACCTCGGGCACTGATCCAGAGGTCTGCTTCATGTGCCAGTTCCCATGGATCAGAAAATCTACACTCCAACAGGTGTTGGCGCAACCCCGGAAAACAACAACTGAGCATGTGCTCTCGGATAACCAGATCGAACAGTCCTTCAAAATCCTGTTCCGTGTTAACCATCACCCAATCACCCAGTGCATCATGACAGTCATCCGCAAACTCCCCCCAAGACTGGTGAGACAGTTTCTTACTGCCCCTGAACTTCAACCTGTACTCCTCTTCTTGGGAACAAGGTACCATACTTTGGGAACTGGGAATGGGACTTCCTGCACTGGACTCCATATTGCTGCCACCACTGGACCCCACCCTAACTGGTGAATCCAGACAACTAAAACTACACTCAGAGGACGTACCCCCAAGAGCTAATTTCTCCTTGGTGAAGGCCCTCTCAGCCTCCGCCATCCTCTCCTGCGCTAAGACCCTTTCGGTCTCTAGCTTTTTCTCCTCCACCCTCAGCTGCGCTATCTCTTTGGCATGCTCTAACCTGAGCGTCTCCAAAGCCAGCTGATGCTCCCTTTCTTCCTTCCTATCTACCCACTCCTCTGGGGATAGGGAAAGGGATGGGGCACTGCACCCAACACTGGACCCAGCAAGGGACTCCCTATCTATGGGGTCTCCGCTATCTTCTGGCGTCCCTGTCCTGTCATTTTCTTCCTCCTCTTCAGACTCCTCAGGGCTCCCTTCAGACCCACCACCCTCTTGGCGTGCGGCCAGGGCCCTCTTCTCCTCATTGCGCTCACGTTCCCATTCATCCTTTTGCCATTGGATCAGGTTTTCCCTAAGTTTTGACTGGGTGTCTGACCCACTCACTGCTATGTCTCTCTCCTCACAGAACTCCACCAACTCCCACATACTGTATCTAAACAGACCACAAAAATTAAAAGCAGACTCCATTTTGGCAGGACGCTCAGGGACACGTGCAACACAGGAGACCTAGGTGTCTGAGCTGAAGCAAGAGTATACAATTTACAAATGACACTTTTAGGAGAAGAATTAAAATAAAACTCAGAACAATAATCCCCAAACACGTGATTATCTAAATGCAGAGCTTTGTAGTGCAGCCAGTCATCGCTGTGGTACTGCGCAAACGCAAGTCCTATCCTCACCGCTGCCAACCAATGTTAGAAATGGGATTTCTGGTTGGCTAAGGCTTGCGCCAAAGCCAGGCAGAAACCACCACTCTAGTCAGGGCAAGGGAGTTACACACCCAAGATAACCCCTGCTCACCCCCTTGGTAGCTTGGCACGAGCAGTCAGGCTTATCCCGGAGGCAATGTGTAAAGCGTTTGCGCAACACACACTCACAGCAGCCACACACTAGGCACACCACAAAAGGAACTCCACACAAGGTTATATATAAAAATAGCCTTTGTATTGTCATAAACACCTTAGATCATAATCACACAATGTACACTGTGCCAAATGGCACCAGGCAGTATTTACAGGGGACTATATACACCTGACAGGGCCAATTGGGCCACTGTGAGGACATCACAAAGTGGAAAGAGTAAATGTAGAACTTGTAATAAAGGTAGATCACAACCAGTAATTACTGGCAAACACTGTACTCAGCATTATCCTGCAACATAAAAGATGGGACACCTAAATCATATCAGGCATGAATCTCATTAGGTATAAATCTCATTAGCATCACACGTTATGCACCAACCTCATACGTAAAAGCCCATTAGGCAAGAATCATGGTGCATAAACACATTAGGTAATAATCATCATAAACACAGGGTGCCCCAATCGGGGGCACACAACCTGGAACTGGCCCCAGGCCAACTGGCCTCTCACAGGGGCTCAAAGGTCCAACGTCCAGAATGTCAGGGCTGGCTGCGCATGCAGCGAAAGCAAAGTGTGCAGATACACAACCTAAACGTGGCAGCTGCCCACTACTTGCTGGGCAGCTGTAAAAATGACCCTGGGCACCAGCGTGCCTCCTGAGCCCCTCTCTGGGACTCTAAATGAAATGCCCCCAAGGAAAAGGATGGGGCTGGCACTACTGTGCCTACTGAACCCCCACTGGGGCTCTTAAGAGCTAACTATGGCCCCACGTTGCAGCTGCCCACTGCCAGACGGGGCAGCTGGAGAAAAATGAGCAAAGACACTGGCACAGGGGGCGGGCACCGGCAATGTGCCCCGACACCCCCCCCCCAACCCCTTTGAAGACTGAGCCCCACTCACCGGGCTCTGCAGGCTCTTTGGGTATCCTCGGGGACTGCTCCCTGCATACATCGAGGACCCTCCGCTCAACGGGCCTCTCTGAGGACTCCTGGCTGGCTTTTAGACTGCACGCGGGGCTCTCCTCACCACACGGGAGCCCCGCCTCGCCGCCAGTGCTGTGCCGCCTGTCCCCTTCGCCCGGACCATCACTGCTCTTCCCCTGGGCCCTCTCGTAGGGCTCAGGACTTCTCCTTTGCTTCGCCCGGTCCCCTCTCTCGGGACCGGGGCTTCGACGTGGGCGGGCGGGCTCCGGACGTCTTCCTGTGGCGCTGGGCCGCAATTGGCCTCTATAGTAGCCCCGCCCCTAGTCAGGCAACATACGCCTGTCTTCCGCGTCGCGTTGCTCTAGAGGTGCTGGAGCCCTCTTCCTCGGGCTCAAAGTGCGGGGTAGGCTCCCGCTGCACAGCAATGACCACAGCGGGGTAGGCACCCGCTTTCTTTAAATCTGGGCAGCTCCTCCGGACGGCGGCAAGGCGGGGTGGCCTCCCGCTCGTCTATGCACACCAGAGCGGGGTGGGCACCCGCAAAAGGAGCAGCAATGCGGGGTGGGCACCCGCTCGGCAGTACCCAACGCGGGGTGGGCACCCGCTTCCCCGGCAGCTCGGGGGAATCCCCACATCGGGATTCCCTCTAGAATCCCTGCAGCAGCGCGCTGCACGCTGCCAGCTCCCTACTCTCCTTTTGGCAATGGAAATACAGCGCTCACGAGGCGCTATGCCCAAAACGTCCAGGGCAAAGGCTGGGCAAGGGATCCAGCAGGCAGAAAAAGTCCTTGGGGCTGGGGACACCCCAGCAGGGCGCAGCCAGGCAGGCCAGCACGCAGGGACCCCCAGGAGTCAGCAGCTGGGTCCCGCGGCGGTTTCTCCTGGCAGAGTATCCCCTGCAAGTCAGCACAAGCACAACAGAACATTTTCATGGGGTCACAGCCCCTTCTTTTATACACCCTTTTCCTTTGTGACACAGCACAGGGCTGGGGGGAAAACCAGATGCAACTGGTTTGGGGGAGCTTTGGAGCACTTTGTTTTGCCCAAGCTCCTCTTCCCTTTCAGAGGGTAGGCTAGGGACATCAGACGCACCACAGGGGGCGGAGCCAGCATTGGGGAGGGAAGGCACAACCCTATTCAGGTCCCAGGTGCAACTCCTCCCTCCCTCCCATCTAGATGCAGATCTCTCTATTCAGCCCTGTGCTGACTCACCCTGCCCCTCCTGGAGCCCCACACACCTCCCAGCCCCTGTCACTCACAAGCCAGACATGCAATTCACATCAGGCAGGCAGACACAGAGCACACATAAATGCCAACTTCTAAAAGTGGCATTTCTACACCATTCATAATAAATCTGCGCACACCATTGCGCAACATTTATTCACACAAATTCATACATACCAGACTTGACCACACTGTTCCTCTCATACCAGGAATTACCATGGACACACTTATCCCCCATGCATTCCTATGGGAGGGTAGGCCAATATTACCACAAGTACACCGAGAACGCACGCACTTTCCACTGGACCACAGTGCGAAAGTGCCCGGAGGCCTAAAATCACCAACACTACACAGGGAAAAGGCTAGGAGACAGGCAAAAAGTTTAGGGGTGAACCTGCCAAAAGGGCCAAGTCCAACAGTGGCAAAAAGAACAATGGACTGGGATGTGCCTGAGATTAATTCAAGCATTCGACCTATCACTTTTGTGTTTACTTCAGTGAAAACTACAACTGGTAAATGAAATTTGGGCTTCCAAAAACCTCCAAGTGCTGAGAGAATCCAAAGAATGTCTGAGGAGTCCTTACACTGTTATTGGAGAAGGCACCTGTTTGGGAAGGGGGTTGAGAATGGGCAGAGGAAGACCCAAATGCGAAGATCTACACATACTCTTGCTCTGGGTCCATATGCGAACCTCCAACTGACTAGTGCTGATGCTGCCCTCCCTCACTTACAGGCCACAGTTGACACCCTAGCATGGGTTATGAACCCCACTGACTGAGCCGAGGCAAGGACCACAGCGTCACTACTGGGTTGGCCATTCAGGGCTGCCTGAGTGACACTCACAGGCAGTGCTTGTGGAAGGACTTCGCGATCTCTACCACCAGGACTTCTCCCTGAAAGGGAGGAAAGAATTGTACTAGAATCGGGATGAATTGATTATTTGATTGGGGCCACCAATGAACAGAGCAGACGACACGGGTCTACTTGGTGATCAGTTCTGGGTTCAGCAGTAAGGTTGCTCCTGGACACCAGTAGTAAACGACTCTGATTGACTCCATCTGAACCCTGTAACCCCTGGCTAACCAGTTGCTCCTGAAAAAGTTCCGTCCCCCACTGCTGCTCTCTGTACTCATTTGGCCAGGATATACAACTTTTCTAAGGCTCAACCAATAAGTTGACAATGTAATGTTGGTGAATGAGGACAACCTCAAGCACACAAATGACCACACAGAGTCACTGTTAAAGTGGTAGCCAGATAACTGAACTACGCCCGGAGCCTCGGGCTTTTTATTAACTTTTCCACGTTCCCGTGGCGTACGCCAGCCCATACCACTTGCACATGCACATGGGGGTCGTGGCCGCTTCCCCCTGTGCAGTCAGAAGTGGTGGACTCACCCAAACCTTTGGCAACACTACAGACAATACTAACATAATAAGGAGGAAGGGAGATGGAGAGAAGGTCAAGAGAAAGAAAGAGAGGTCCTATAGTCACTTGGCATTTGGAAATAATATGTGCATGTAAGGCGGCATAGTCAGAACATACATTTACACTCGGGACATTTACCCTAAAGAAAGGCAAGCAATATGAACTAATACAATAAGAATATTCACAGACCCTAAGTTGTGATAGGATCTGTGGTGAGCTTTCTAGTGTAACAAAGGAGCGGCACATGAAAATACAGTTGTCGATTGTATGATTTTTTTTATCACTCAAGAGAACAGAAAAACATTAAACAAGGCAGTTGTGGGCAATGTAAATATGTGAGCGTAGAAAATTACCTGTTCTTTCCATACTTTAGAAAGGAAAATACAATTCTTTTTTTCTAGAGAACATTCTGCCTTTGATCAAGAGGTGGCAGTGTTTGATAACAGCAATGTATCTGTTTTACTTTGTGAGTTCTGCATGACCTATTCATTCCCAGTGTGATGTTAAAGTGTCTGAGAAACATAACTTGAGCAGAAAATATTTTTGGGGGGAAGATGCTTTGTTATAGCGCCTGGTTACCCCAGAAGGGTGTTACGCTGTGTAAGAAATGCATAATATGCCATATTTCATATCATAGTATGGCATAACATAAAGTATAACAAAATATCATACAGCATACATAGCACAGAATAGGAAACGATAAAAGAAGATAAGATTACTAGAGGAGGTGAGCCAGCAAATTAACAGGGAGAGCCGTGCAAGAGCCAAGCCGGGGCCAGATGTACAAAGCATTTTTCCAGTCACAAACACCCTGATTCGGAGTTTGTGACCGCAAAAATGCTTTTTTAAATGTACTAATCCCATTTAAGAAATCGGTAAACTTTTACTGATTCCAAAAATGGGGTTGCAACCCCACACCGGTTCAGTATTTGGAAGGGATGTGTTGTTTGTGTCCCTTCAAAATACTGAGGGACTTATTTACAAGCCCATTGGCGCATCACTTTTCCCATATAAAAATGACGCTCTGGCGGTGCAAGGGGCTTGTAAATAAGCCCCAGAATCTGGATGCACTGTTTCAATGTTTTGTGAGCAATTTTACTGACTTCCGAGTTGGCAGCTGGTTATGCATTCCCAAAACCCTTCCCCTTTCTGAATAAAGTTTGTTGGGGAGTAGGCAGTGGTTCAGTTGACCAGATCCAATTCTCACATACTTAAAAATCGGAGAAAACCTTTCTTTTTAAATGCAGCTGTTTCCTGTAAGGAAAACGAACTGCATTTATCAAAAAAATGCTTACTTTATTGAAAGGCAATGACAGACATGATGGTCTGCACTTCATTATTATTCATGAGGTGGGTTGGATTGTGACCCTCTCCTAATTGAAATTTAGTGAACCGACATACTAGTACATAGGTTGGTTCATTAAATTCTTTACTGGTTGCAAAATTATTGGTTGCAAATCAGAATCAGATTTTTGCAAACAGTAATTAGTACATCAACTCCTAAGAGCTCTTTCTTGATCCGAACCAACAACACCTTTGGCATGTATTGTGCAAGAAGCAGCATGTAAAAATACGATAAAGGCTTCTAAGTACAAAAAAAGTGTGGGGCATATTAGCAAGACCGGCGATAAAATTATCGCCGTTTTAGCGGCAGGGAACTGCCGCTAAAACGGCGATAATGGGCTTGATAATATGCGTTATAGAATTCAATAGAAGCCCAGGTTAGATGTCCTGCACATCTAACCTGGGCTTCTATTGGAATTCTATAGCGCATATTAGCAAGCCCATTATCAGCCGTTTTAGCGGCAGTTTCCTGCCGCTAAAACGGCGATAATTTTATCGCCGGTCTTGCTAATATGCCCCCGTATTTTTTAACACAGGGACGCATTTCACCATATATGAGAATTAGCATTTATGAGAAGTAATGGCTTTTAAACATATACACAGAAACAATCATGTCCCCCACCGACAAATAGGGCAATGAAATTAGTGAAAAGGCAAGTCAGGTCTCACGTGTACCCTAAATGTGGCCAGGGTTGTTATTATAGATGGAGCAACATTAGAGTCTATTAAAACATATACAGGAGAAAATTTTATATAACGCACATCCTGAACTGTTGTATTTCTCAAATGTGATGATAAAGGAAAAAGAGACGCAGTCAAAGGTAATTGCCTATGATCACACAGTTTGGTCAAGCTGGGAAGTGGAGAGTGGTGTGGCTACACAATTCTATCATGAGATGGGTGTTCCTATTTTTTTTACCCCCTATTTAATCCAAACTTAATGCTTTATCTGTAATTCTTTGGGGAACTACATCTGTACGCTGTAATCAAGTGAAAACCAGAAGACTTTCTATGAAAATATGATTGGGGAGGCAGAAACCACATGAAGGCTTGGCTCAAGGTTCCAAGAGGACCTAGAGCTGGGCAAGGGATCTGACTCAAGTCTGTCTCAAACTTTCAGTGGCTCGCCAACCTCTAAACAGAACATAGCATAGCATAAAAATACCATAACAAACATAACATAGCATAGAAGTTTTGAAAAAGACAATGGTTCATACAAGGCCAATAGGTCCTTAAAAAGACTTATTATCATAAGAGATTGTTGATCATATAAAGTCTGGCAGAAATAACCTCCACTGGATAACTGTTGGAGGGACACAAAAAACTTTTTTTAAGAAAAATTCTTTTTATAGAAGATAGTGTCATTTATTTAACAATATAGGTTGTTTGGATTTATAGATCCAGTGCTCACATAGAAGTGAAAAAGAACGTGATGTGGTGTGAGAAGAAATATAAAAACATACGTCGCATTGACAACAAAGGTAAAAACTCCTTGGAACAAATCATTAGGAATAAAAGGAGTTATTTGTTGTAAGGAGGTCGACGGCATTTCGATCTCAAGAGATTGAGATCTTCATCAGGACAAAAGATGTTAGCAATTGGTATATAAGTGAGCCTGCTGATGGCTGAATGAATCAAAATAGGGCGGGGCAATGTAATCGTTTGAGGCGAATTATATGAGAAAAGGAGCCACGTAAAAATTGGAGGCAGAAGGCCGGGAGGGGAATGAAACCCAATTAATTATGGGTAGGACAAAACGAGGTCAGCGTCGTCGTGGCGATTATATGCGCGGTCGCACCAGCACCGAACTCAGGTGGAGCGGCAGCCCATCCTGTTCGCAGACCGACTCAGCGGTATTCTAATCATCATGTCGGCACCGACTTTGCGGTGTCTCCTCAATTCCTGAGGGCCTCCTCGGCTTAGCAGCTGCATGGAACATGTGCACTAAGGCTACCTGACTAAGACAGAGCGGATGCTCATCTAGTCACATCTCGGCCATTCCGACCGCGCATATAATCGCCACGACGACGCTGACCTCGTTTTGTCCTACCCGTAATTAATTGAGTTTCATTCCCCTCCCGGCCTTCTGCCTCCAATTTTTACGTGGCTCCTTTTCTCATATAATTCGTCAAGCAGAGCAAGCAGGCTTAACTTAAGAGGCAATGTGTAAAGTATTTGTGCAACACACACACAATAACACAATGAAAATGCCACAAAAAGAATCTACACAGGTTTAGAAAAATAGAGAATATGTATATGAGTAAAACAAGACCAAAACGACAAAGATCCAATCAGTACAAGTTGAGATTTGAATTTTTAAAGAATAAATGTAAAAACAGTGCTTAGAAGTCAATAGCGCTAAAAGGTAACTTGAGGGGTAAATCCAAAGTTCAGGCCGATCGCGATGGAGGGGAGGCCGGCTACGAGACTCATGCAGGCCCCGTTGAAAAATAACCTTGGATGGAGCAAATGGTCGAAACTGAGGCCGCGATGCGTTAATCTTTTCCATGCAGTCGTGTCACTGGGTCGTTGTTGAGATACATTGAGATGCAGGCAATGCGGCGGCGAGCCGCGCAGAACGTCATCGGGCCGCACAGGCTGTGGAACCGCTGTCATCAAACAGCCTCTGCATCGGCATCGAAAGGCGATAAGTCGGTCCCGATCAGCGTAAAGTTAACAATGCGTCAGTTTTGTAGCAGAACAGCTGCAGAACCCACTTCTGAGACCCAGGACTGGAGGGGGCACCTCGGGCAAGAGTAGGACTCACAGCTGGCAGAGCTCAGCAGCACTAGCAGGATTGTAGGAAGTCTTTTGTCTCCCTGAGACACCAGAAAACAGGAGGCAAGCCAACAAGCGCTTGGGGTAATTCTGGGTTCAAGTGAGATGGGTCCAGTCCTTGTCATCAGCAGGGCAGAGATCAACAGGCAGCAGGGCAGCTCAGCAAACCAGAGAAGCAGTTTTTCAGAACAGTCAGTCAAGACAAAGTGGCAATCCTTACAGCACAGCAGTCTTTACTCCAGCAGAGTTCTTCGCAGGTCCAGTAGTGTACTGATTTGGTAGGGTCAGAGTCCCAGTACTGATAGCCAAATGTACATTTGAAGTGGAAGTGGGGGGTGTCTTCAAAACAGCTCCTTGAAGTGCATAGGTCCCCTTTCATCTCAGCCCTGTCTGCCAGGCTATATGTGGGGGCTAATCAGTCTTTTGTGTGGGGACAGGACACAGCCTATTCAGATGTAAGTGTGAGCTCCCTCGCTCCCTTCCTGCCTAGGAAGGCTATCAGAATGCAGATGAATGCAGATGAGTCCTCTGTCACACCCATCCTGCCTGTGTTTGCGGCTGTCTAGAGGAAAGGCACAAAGGGTAGCTCTCATCCAGCCCAGACATATATTGGAGTCAGGCTGCAGGCCCACAGAGCAAAGTTAAGAGCAGAGAAATGTCCACTTTCTAAAAGTGGCATTTCTAAAATAGTAATGTGTTGCAATCAAAGAATGCTTCTCAAAAGGCAGGCCGCATTGGTTTTATGATGAAAATTATTAAGAGATAATAGTCTCTGTTATAGGTTACAGATGTCATGTAACTGCCATATCAATGGCCAACCAGGAGCAGCCTCCTCCTGCTCAGCCTGCTTACTCCTACTGATCTCTCAAGCATACATAAACATTCTAACTCTATGACACCACACTCACAAACACACACGCACTGGCTGAGCAGTAGGTAGCAGAGAACTAATGAGAGAATGCATCATACCTAATTCAAGATATAACATAATGTCAAATTCAACTTTACCACTACAGAGAATTTTTCATTACCATTCCAAACATATTGAAACATGATTTAGCTAGGCCTTTCTAATCAGGAATTAAAACTTTAAAGTGTTTTAAGGAATTCACAATGCTAGCCTAGGAGAGGAGCAGGTCTCACAATAGTGAAAATGAATTTAGCTGATTGTCTCTACCAGGACACGTAAAACCTAAAATTACATGCCCTGCCTTTTACTTACAAAACACCCTGCCCTTTGGGCTACATAGGGCCTACCTTAGGGGTGACCTATGTGTAATAAAAGAGGAATTTAAAGCTTGGCAAGTGGTTTTAAATACGAGGTCGAAGTGGCAGTATACTGCAATCACAGGTCTTGAAATGGCAGGCCTGAGACAGGTTTGAAAGGCTACTTGTGTGGGTGGCAGAATCAGTGCTGCAGGCCCATGTCACCATGTTTAGGGGAGAAGCACATGCACTTTAGTATTGTTAGCGGTGGTAAAGTGCTCAGAGTCCTAAGGAAGACCACCCTAAGGATGACAGGTCTAACAATATATATATATATATATATATATATATATATTTATTTATATATATATATATATATATACATACATACATACATATACATACATATATATATATATTGCAGGCTTCGTCTCCAAACATCCACTGCACTCGGACAGACGAACGCGGACCCAAAGTTCCTTGTGCAAATATATTTATTTCATATGCCCTGCATCTCCGCCATGACGCGTTTCAACCCCACCTGGGCCTTGATCACACACACACAAAGGTATTGCGTCCCAGCTGTGCCTCCCTCCCCTTTGCTTGTGGCGCGTGTACGGGTGTGAGAAAGCCTGCAAACCTCAAAATCCAGAACTTTGCCAAAATCCAAAGAAACACATGCGCCCTCTAGACGTAGCGATCTTCATAACTATTTAGAATTAAATCAGTTTATATTGGCAGAGCACTTAATAAAAGCTATACACAGCAAGCCGCCTACAACCCTAATGGGCCGGCCGCGAGGAAGTTACCAAAAGAGTCAGTGCAAGCAGCAATTTTGAGTGCAGAATACTAAATGGGGGTTACACAGCAAGCCGCCTACAACCCATCATGGGCCGGCTGCGTCAAAAAAGGAGCAGAGGGAACTGATCAATAGCCCATGTACTTTCAGTAACAGGTAAAGTCGATAGACATTACAGTGCGTCTCCCCCAAAAGATGTCCTCGTATAAGATTAGCTGCTGAATTGCCATTTCCAAACCTAAAAAAACAGAAAATACCCCAGAAATAAAACAAAGATTATAACCCCCCCCGCCCCCCCGGCCCCACCCAAACCCCGTACGAGCGAGCCAAGACAAGAACCTAGGACTGTTGCACACAGGGAAAGAAGCAGGGCTATAGCGACCGTGAGATGGCACCAGTGACGTCCTCCTCCTCCTGAGCGTCCGGGATCAATCTCAAAATGCGTAGATATTTGGGGCAAGTCAATTCCCGAAACTCACAGGAGAGGATAGATATAAAGGGGGCCCAAATCTTAGTGTAATCTGATTTATCTCCTAAGGTTGCCATCGACAATCTTTCCATACCAAGTAGAGACCACAACTGTTGAAGCCACTGCAGGTGGTCTGGGATTCCATCAGAGTTCCAGCAGGACAATAGCACTCGATGGGCAGCGTTGAGTGCCAAGGCCATCTGCCTACCCTTTATTGAGCAAATCAGGAATGTTAATGCGTTAGGTAGATCTAGGAGTGTATAGGCGGAGAATCTGGGGATGGCAGTGTCAAAGGCCCGATCGACCTCATCCAAAATCCACTCCCAGTATCTAGTGAGCTTCGGACAATGCCATAAGAGGTGAAGTAGTGTGCCAGGGCTGCCAGAGCCCACCAGCACAGGCCATCACTCTGAGAGTTCAATTTCTGTATCCAGGAGGGAGTATAAAACCAGTAGGAAATGATTTTATAAGACGTCTTCGTATGTCCCGTGGAGTGTGCTGTGTGGTGAGCTCTATAAAAAATGTAATTCCATTCCTTATCTGACAATGATCGGCCCAACTCCTCCTCCCACCGCTTCTGACCTGGAGATCTGCCTTTGTGCAAGCTCATAGATAAGTATGAGTAAATTTCAGAGATGATTTATTTATCATCTTTCTTGAGGAACAGCCATTTTTCGAATGGAGACATAGGTCTACTTCCATGGGGACGTGTGGACACGCCAAGCAGCCAATGCAGCATTTGCGAGTGGAGAAATCGGTCCAGCTCTGACAAGCCATAACCTTCCTTAAGTTGGGCGAATGGAATAGGGCCATTGTGATCAAAAAGACAACGCCCAACCGTTTACATCCACCCTCTACCCAGCGTCTGTCAGCACCCCTAGCCATACCCAGGGGAAAGTCCGGGTTTGAGAATAAGGGGGTCAAGGGTGAGGGGAACGTGGTGAGGCCTGCAGAAGTTGCTACCCTGTCCCAAACTTGGAGTGTCGGACATGTTACAGGGGAAGAGTAGAACCCCCATGCTCTAGAGGACCTAGGTAGCCACACGTCCCTCCAAATATGATGCCTCGAAATTGTCTGGTCCATGAAGACCCAGTGTTTCTCCGTGAGCGGGCGATTCCACTCCACCAAGTAGCGCAGCAGCACAGCTTGATAGTTGCGCGTCACGTTGGGTATCGCGAGGCCGCCGTCCCATTTCAGACGTTGCAAAAGTTGCTTCTGCAGCCTAGGTTTTACAGTCCCCCAGATGAAGCGATCGATTTCCCGTTGGAGTTTAAGGAGCAGTGCCGGGGGTGGTTGCAACGGAAGAGTCTGAAAGATATATAGGGCTCTGGGAAGGATATTCATCTTCGCCGCGGCAAGTCTGCCAAACCACGACAACGTGAGCCGCTGCCAATGTGTGAGATCCTTGTGTATGAGTGCGAGCAACCTGGTATAGTTGGTTTCGGCAGTCTTTGCCAAACTCCTACTGAGCACCAAACCGAGGTATGGTAGTTCCTCTGTGACCCAATCGAAATCGAACTGAGCGCGCAAAATGCCTTCTGTGTGTGGGATGGAAGTCAAATTCAAGATTTGTGATTTTTGCATATTGACCCGGAATCCCAAGATCTGCCCGAATGCATAGAGGTCTGCCACAATAGCCGGTAGAGAGGTCACAGGATTGATAATGGAAAAAATAACGTCATCGGTGTAAAGACTGATCAAATGCTGATCTGCCCCAAAGGGAATGCCCTTGGCGTTGGGGTTGTCATAGAGTCGTTGTGCGAAGGGCTCCATGTAAAGGGCAAAAAGAAGTGGTGATAGAGGACATCCCTGCCTCGTGCCCCGACCGATTGGGAAACCGCTAGATCTGACCCCATTCACTCTGAATGACGCACTGGGGGAACTAAAAATTCTCGCAATCCAATTTCGAAAGCATGAGCCCATACCAAATCGTTTAGAAGTTGCGAACAAGTAGGGCCAATGCACCCTGTCAAAAGCTTTCTCCGCGTCCACCGCCAGCAACAAGGCCTCTTCGAGGGAACGCTGAACTTTATCTATCAGAAGACAAAGGAGTTTGGTATTATCTCCACACTGCCGAAAGGGGATAAACCCTGCCTGGTCCGGATCTACAAGACCGGGCATCAGGGGGTTAAGGTGCTGGGCTAATATGCTAGCAAACAATTTTGCATCTATGTTCAACAATGAGATCGGACGGTATGAGCTGCAAAGCTTAGGGTCTTTGCCAGGCTTCGGAATCACTGTGATCGAGGCTTGAAGCATCGTTTCTGTGAGCGTGCCCGTTTCAGCAAAGGAGTTAAACAAGCGTGTGAGTATGGGAACTAACTCTGGAAAAAGGTCTTTTAGAAGGCGGCACTGAACCCATCCGGGCGCCTTCAGGGGTTTCATACGAGCAATCACCGAGATCAGTTCCTCAGTGCGTATGGGTGCATCAAGAACTGCAGCTTCGCTGGCAGGGAGGGGAGTAACCGCAGCAGCGTCTAAGTAGGCACGCGGATCCCACGAGATCGAGGAGTCGGTGGTATACAACTCCGAGTAGTAGGCCTGAAAAGTATCTGCTATGCAGGTATCTTCAGTGGCATCCGCCCCGAGATCCCCACGGACCACTTTAACTGCTTGTGCATGTTGTTTACTACGCAGACAATGCGCCAGCATGCATCCCCTTTATTAGTCCCTACAAAATATTTATGCTTCAAGCGAACTATTGCATGCTCAGCCCTATCCAGGTCAAGGCGTTTAAGGTGATGCCGTTCCCTTTCAAGTTGTCTCCAGATCCGAGGGGCACCGGAGCGCTTATGAATGGCTTCCAGCTCCCTCACCCTTAACTCAAGCTCCTCCCTCTTGGCCTTTCTCATTTTATTTTCATGTGCTGCTTTAGCTATACGAGCACCCCGGGCCACCAGCTTTAGAGCCTCCCAGATCGAGGACAGGGCAGTAGAACCATCATCATTAAGCATTAGGTAGTCCCGTATAGTATTCCGAATTGCGGTCGTAGTCGTTGGGGACAGCAGCATCGTCTCTCGAAGACGCCACGAAGGGGCCATAGTTTGGGCAGGAGAGGTATGCATAGTCAATGTAATATGTGCGTGGTCTGGAAGTGAATGGGCCTCAATAGTAGAGGCCCGGATGCGCTCCTAAGCAGAGGGGGGCTAGGAAATGGTCCAGCCGAGCATATGTTTTATGGGCAGCGGAATAAAAGGAATAATACCGTTCTCCAGGGTGCAGGGCGAGCCACACGTCCCGCATCCCACATTCTTCCAGCCACTCCCAGCTCGCGGATGACAGGGCTCCTGTGCCACCAACCCTCAGACCAGAACGGTCCAACTCAGTATCCATCACTACATTTAAGTCCCCGCCCACTACTACTGCCGCATCTGGGGTGTGAAGTACCTTGGCTAGGGCTTCCAGCAGAAAGTCCTCTTGGTGCTCATTGGGAGAGTAAATTGAGGCTACCGTAAAATGGAATGTATCCATTTGCACCCGAAGGGGCAGTAGGCGGCCTTTGATTTCGGCCACAGGACCCAGAACAGTGCCAGTAAAATGCTTGGAAAATAAGATAGCCACTCCCCCCTTCTTGCCCTTCCCAGAAGACCAGTATTGCTGTGGAAACCCTCTAGCATGCATTCTGTGTGTATCTTTTGGAAGTAGGTGAGTCTCCTGGAGCAAGCATATATCCCCCCTTGATTGCTCCAACAGGGATAGTACTGCCTTCCTCTTAGTAGGATTATTAAGGCCTCCAACGTTGAGGCTAATTATCTTAGTCTCCATGGGCATAAGGATACTGGTGAGTCTTGGTAGGCCAGACTTGTGCACTACTAATCTCCGGTGAGATATTAAAAAGGTGTGATATGTACTCCATTCTGCTATGGGTGGGCGTAAGTGGGGGGTGTACTGAAATTGGCTCTCCGGAAGGTGACCCCAAACAACCCATAATCAACCCCAACATTACAACAAAACGGATAAAATAATTAACTAACAAGAAATAGTCAAAGTCCATCACTGAAGGGAGGCCTAAATATGGGGGCAACCAAGAAGGCAAGAGACATTCACCAGCGCCGTGGTCAGCCGCCCCCACCCCCGTCAGGCCCAACACTGCAATTCACCCCACCCATCTAGAAATACCTCAACTGGGAGGGTCCAATGCATCTCCTTCAGCGCTGGAGAGCGAGCGAATCACCACTGACCTTTCTTTGAGAATAGTAGCTGGGTCAGGGCGAAGGCGCTCAAGTCTGAATCCGGTTCTCGAGCCTCGCCGGCGACCAAGTGGAGCCCTGTCCCCAGTGGAAGCGCTCTGTGAAGCCTGATCGTTGAGGTCCAAATTAAGGAGCTTGCTGGTCTCCTCCAAGAAGCAAAGCTGGTGGAGCTTGCCGTCGTATCGAAATATTAGGCGAAAGGGGTGGCCCCAGTAGTAAGCTATTCCGGAGGAGCGTAAGTGGTTGGTTACGAGTCGAAAATCTTTCCACTTCTGCAAGGTGCTTGCTGCAAGGTCCTGGAGAAGCTGCGGGGAGTGATCTCTAAATTGTAGTGCTTGGGTGGATTGGGCAGCTTTAAGAATGGCTTCCTTTACCTTGAAGTCTTGCACACAGACCAAAATGTCCGCAGGAGGATGATTAGACTGGCGGGGAGGACCCACACGGGGACAACGATCCACTTTGACTATACTCTCCGCTGAGGTGACCAAAACAGAGTTGAACAAGGCTTGCACATACCCCTCCAAGTCCGCTCCTTCTGCGCCAGTGGGGACAGCATGAATACGGATATTGTTCTGCCTCGACCTATTCTCCAGGTCCTCTGCATGCGATGGAGGTCAAGTTGTTGGTGCTGTAATCGAATGACCTCTTGTTGGAGTGCAGCGATTTGCTCATCCCTAGTTACCGTGCCCTCCTCCAGGGCCTCCACCCTCTCACCGACTGCATCGACATCCCGACACACCTTTCTCAAAACTGACTGCTGGTCAGTCTTTACCGCCAATATGTCTTCACGAAGCGAGGCAAATAAGGACTCCAAGAAGTCACAGGTCCCCGCACCCTCAGCACCTTCTCCTGTACCACCTGTCCCGGGCCCTGCAGATCCCCTGTATTTTTCAAAAGTAGATCACGCACTGAGCGCTCCTTTTTCGCCTTGGCCGTCGTCATGATTTCGGCCTGGGCACTTCCCTGTGAAGTACATGACGTCCGGGGCCAGGAGGGCAGATCCAACTATACCCACCCTCCGGTCTGGTCACAGCACTGATTGGTACCAGGGCAATGTGTACTAGGCCTCCATAGGGTGGAGCAGATGCTCGAGCCACATATCCTGATGCAGACCAGGCCCCCTCAAATCACCGTGCCAATGGCTCCCGAGAAGGCCGCCTCACTAAGCAAAGGGCGCACCTCTCTCCTAGTGCAACGATTGGAGCGATATGCAGTCCCAGGAAAAGATCCGTGACGAATTCTGTGAGCTTGCAACATCAAGTGTCATCCGTCCAACCTCCACCTCAGGGTCCCAAGCGGGTCCAAATGGCAGGCAGCGGGGGAACAATGAGGGCCTTACTCCAAAGCCACTGTGTCTCACAGGCCCACAAATCTGGTCTTGGGCCACCACCGGTTGCTCCAAAATCTGCTGTGAGGGTGTAGCGCCGGTCGTGTTCTGCCACCCTCCCTTGATCCCCTCACCTCAGGCCAGATGAGACTCATCACAGGCGGGGCCTCCATCGAAGGCAAGTGGGCGCCGTCATCCCAGGGGGATGCATTGATATGTAGTCTGCTCTGGGCTTCGATATAGAGGGAATGCGGGTCAGCCTGTCTTCAAGTAAATTTTAGGCCCAAATTGGATGCGCGACCCATCGTTGGAGATTGAGCTCACCAGGGCCACCGGCCCGGTTCTAGGCCCCTGCGGGGATACCACGACCTGACGTGAGGCTATAATGCTGATCGCGCTACAGGCCCTCTTCCACTCACCCTTCTCTGCAGTCCGCCGCAGTTGTACCCCAAGCGGCTCTTCTTCAAGGGGCAGATGGCCGATCCTCTCAGGGGGACGTTGTAGAAGGCATCAGCACGGGGCCATGCGACATATGCACCCCAGATCGGTGAAAGTCTCAGGTAAGTTCTCAGCCCCTCCACAATCACACCTCTAGGCGCTGCGGCCGTGTTCTAAATAACTCTCCCAGGGTCTTCAGAACAGGCCCAGCAGCTATCACGCTACGCAGTTCCCGGTCAATCGGAGCCTAGGCCTCTCTTCCAGACTCGAGACAGCGCTGCTCCCCCGCCTCGGCAGCTCGAGTCCCAGATGCGGTGACGGCAAGATCGAGCTTAATGCTCATGTCGATGTGACATTGCGGGCCCGGGCGTAGCCCCACTCGGGCAGTCAGGAACCTCCCACTCCTCTCGGCGAGGCACGATGGAGGCTCGCTGGAGACCCAGATCCTGGTCTCTTCACTTCGGAAGGGGAACAGACTGCTTTTGCGTGCGACTCAGTGGTGTCGCCAGCGCCCCTCGACAGGGGTGAGCCTCCAGTGGCAAATAGAAGAGGATGTGGGTGCTGTGTCAATGCGATGGGCCCGGTGGCGATGGAGCTCGAGCAGAACGCGTCCGTTCACTCCGCCATCTTGTGGCTTGTTCCTTCATAACTATTTAATGTGCAGGCAATGAAACACTCAACACGTTTCGAGAACACAAGTTCTCTTGGTCATGAGTAATCCTCATTATGTGAAAGACCCATACATGTAGATTTCCAAGTGTTCATAAAAACAAAGAATGGACCACAATCAATGTAATTATAATCAAAAGTGCAGGCGCCATCTTTGAATGGATATACATGCAATAGTTGTAACTTAAACATAATCACATTTAAATACCTCAAAGGAACTCTATTGTACAGGGCTATTCCAAACCTTGTGCATGTGAAGTAAACAAATTAAATTAGCATGCCATAGCATAGAGTAAAATGAAAATAAAATTAAAAGGTTAATTCAATGTCCTCATGGATCCATTACCCTCCTAATAGATCTCAGAGAGAAGACCCAAACAGAGCATAGGGAGTTACATCACCCTCCTACCCAACTGTGCCACTTATACCAATTTGATAAGCAGCTCAACATACCCCAGTTGGCCAACAAATCCCTTTCTCATTTTGCCCCCTCTGGGGACATGAGGAATTCTATGCTTCACCAACAAAGAATGCAAGAATAAATGTAGGGTAAACCATGACCTTTACAACATGGCCCCCTGTAAGATCATATTGCGCCCAAGTTGGCAGGTGAGATATGTTTCAGCGGACAACAAACCATATCTGCTATACAGTATAACGTGCTGAGTGAACCCAATATAAATCAAAGAAAATATATTACAACATAATAAAATTGCAAATCAAATCAGATGGGGCGGGCACACATCTATTACAATATCATATTCTGCTTCTCAATTCTTATGTTCTGTCTCTAATCACATAGCACATAGAGATGGCAGGACTCCGGTACACTATCATTTTGGTTGTACCCTCTCTGAACCATAATGTTAGAGACAACCACCTTTTCTGAAATAGCTCTTGCATCCTTTATGTAGTCCCTTTTCCGATCTTGGTGTCAATATAGAACAGACTACATACCATCCTATGCCTATACATAGACGTAACTCATAACTGATCATTGTGTGCCCCCTCCCCATTTAACAGTAAACCCAACAGGAGTTACAAGCAAAGAATAGGTGAATATAAACAAGATAGTTCTTGCTTAACTTATCCAGACGCCTATTTGACTCCATTTCCCCACCAAAAACAGTGCACCTGGGAATGAACTAAGAAAAACAATGGTTAAAACCAAATACAAAGAGGATAAAAAGTTTTCTATAAATTTTCAGTGTAGAGAGATGCAGCGATTAGGAAAACATATCGACTCGAAGCAAAACATTTCTGGCACAGAAACTCAGACTCATGCACTAACCCATTTAGCCTAAATGCACTGCTAATTCCTCATCTGTGTTTAGACCCAGTGGTTGCTGTGTATTAAACCCTATGATATACCG
Organism: Calotriton arnoldi; assembly: GCA_963921515.1. Classification (NCBI taxonomy): domain Eukaryota; kingdom Metazoa; phylum Chordata; class Amphibia; order Caudata; family Salamandridae; genus Calotriton; species Calotriton arnoldi. The sequence goes on from CAWUFW010001915.1 coordinate 251,013, forward strand.
GGATTCCAATCTTCTTAGGGTATAAACTCTGTCAACCGCAGGATACTTGCAGTGACCTAGCCAAAGCCAAAAAATTATATCAAATCTGCCCTCCCTTTGTAAACTTCTTTGAAGTGTTTTGTCACTGGGTATTGCCTGTCGTTGTATGTGATTGTCAACATATGTTCTAAAATGAGTTTCCTGACCCTATGTATCATGCTGTCACTATAGTAAAGTATGCATGGGCATTTCAAAGCATAGACACAGAACCCAGAATTGCAGGTTAGGCCCTTGGAGACAGTAAACTCCTGGGGAATGCCATTCGTCTCAAATGAGCATACATCTACACTAGAATTACAAGCTTTGCAATTCCTGTATGTCACAAATCCCGCACTCCTTATGCTGACCCTAGGTTCTACTTGGTTAATGATCATGTTACTGCAAAGTAAATCTTTATGAGATTTGCTATGTCAGAAAGTAACCTGTGTATGCAATGTTACACGTTTGTCAATGTTATCATCAGTGCGAAGGACATGCCAGTGCTTGTTAAGTACTTTTCTCACTTAATTGGCTCATTTACTGAAAGTGGTAATGAACCTGATATGTTCTACCGCTCCTGCCGTAACCTCTTTTTTCGAGACAAGGAGCGCTTTCCTTTTCAGCAAATTTACTTTGCTCGAAGCATCTTTCAGTATATTAGCATCATATCCTCTCACACAGAATCTTTCCAACATGATCGCCTTCTCTTTTTCAAAGTCACCATCTGTACTGCAATATTGCCTGGCGCAAATTAGCTCACCATAGGGAATACTGCTGATCAGATTCCTAGGATAAGAGCTGGAGGCATGCAGATTACTGTTGCCGGCTGTTTCTTTTCTAAATAGTGTGTTCTCAATGCGTGAATTTCTGATGGTCAATTTTAAATCAAGGAACTCTAGATTCTCTCTGCTAATGTTGCTTGTGAGCCTGAGGTTTGCCATTTAATTCTTCAACAAACTGCAATGCAAGTTCTGTAGATCCCTGCCAAATGACAAAGATATCGTCAATGTAGCAGGCCCAGATCACTACGTGTTCATCGTATAGATGAATGTTACTCACGGTTTGCTCCTCCCACCAGCTCATGTGAACACATGCAAAACTGGGAGCGAACCAACTCCCCTTTGCAGTACCCTGGGTCTGACGGTAATGTTGATATACCTATATATATATAGGTATATATATATATATATAGAGAGAGAGAGAGAGAAAGAGATATTTAGGTATTATAAACATGCTTACCAAAATATATTTATTTTTAAGTTATATCGGTTGTCAATATTTTGCCACAAAACTGCAGCAAGTCTATATTGAATCCTAGATATTCTGTTAGTAAACCTTCTTGCCTTCTACCTGTGTCTCAATGAAGCATTTTGGGACTGGTAGTACCAAATGACTCCAAGGTATATGCATTGGAGCCGTATTATTCCAACATGTATATATTTATTTATTGGTGCTCACAGTGCGAGTTTAGTACGAGAATCCTTGGGTGTCACTATTTGCAGAATCTGAGAGCAATACTCGCACATGTGAAAGTAGGAGACGGCAATCTGTTTCCTTTCTGGCTTGTTCAAAAAAGCAATACGAAGGCGAGTGTCTGAGTGTTATCAACTAATCTATAGCAGCTCTTAACATTAATACCAATGAAGTCTCTGAAATGTTAAACAATGGCAGCTCGCCAAACATGCAAGAATGTGTTTTCAAAACTAAGAAAGATTGTGTTTTATATTTCCCTGTGTAAAGTGATTATGGTAATTGTTTGTGGGCTACATATGTATTGACAGTAAAGAGACATTGGGCATTATGCATTTCTTTTTTTTTTATTTCTTTTTTAATAAATTTTTATTGATTAAATACCCGGCAAGTCAATAGATACATTTTACAATTCATTTTATACTATGTTATATACCATATAAAATCCTGCATATACATAAAATCAGTAAATCAATAAAACAGTTACTATAATTAATTAAAAATAGCTAAAACATAGGGGGAGCACATAATTAATATTCCATTATCTTTCAGTTCAGTCTATCTTAAAGAGCGACCTCACTCTCAATAATCGGATGACATTGCGCTTTATCTCTCCATCTCCTGATAGGGGCCCAGATTCTCAATCCCAACTCCCTCATCTTCCTACCTCTCCTTATATACAGGGTGGATTCCAGGTTATACATCCCTAAAAGACGTGTCAGCCACATTTGAAAAGTGGGGGGAGTTGGGTCCTTCCAACCTGCTGCTAAAAGTAGCCTGAGGACTGCTATACATATAAAAACGAGAGATTCATTTTCCTTACTGAGGCCCAGATTGCTATCATGCCCCATTAACATTAGGGTCGGGGATAGGTCGATCTTAGATCCTAGCAGCCCCTCCCAAAAGGTCCCAATCTCTCCTTGAATCATACTTAATTTTCCACATTGATAAAACATGTGTATAAGATCAGCTGGCCCTTCTCCACACCTTGGACATTTGTCATCTTCTCTCTTTCCCCACTTATACAATTTAGCTGGGGTGTAGTATAGATTGAATAGGGTTTTATACTGTTGAGCTTTTAAATTAGTTGATCGAAATAACTTTCCTGCTAAATGTAGTGCTTTATACATATCTACATCAGGATCATTTAATTCAGTTACCCAAGTTGCTTCAAATTTTTCCATATCATCTTGTAAATTCAAGAGCAGAGTACTATATACCATCTTTATTTTAGTTCCACCCCTACCAAGTACTCCATAAGAATGATTCTGTCCCCCGGAGAAATCCGTGGCCTAAGACCCGATAAATTTTTCTGAATTTGTATATATTTAAAGCCTTGATTTGCCGGGAGCCCAAATTTCTGCTGTAGAGCACTAAATCCCAACATTTGATCTCTTTTTGACATGAATAGATATAGTGCCTCTCGAAATATAGTCTGGGACGCATTCAAAGCTGCTCTTAGGGGGGAAACAATCAGCTTTATAGCCAGACTAAGGAAAGAAGGGGAGATGGAAAATGAAAGATTACTAAGAGAATTAATGGTAGCAGAGGAACAACATATAGAAGATATAGGTCAGGGGAAAGAGGGTGTAGAGATCCAGCATAGGATTTTGACCCTAAAATCTGAGCTGCAAAAATAGATATCACAGAAAGCTGCTGACGATTACCAAACTCATAGGGGTCAGTTGTATGAGACAGGAGAACAGGCAGGTAAACTTTTAGCGTTACGAATTAGACAACAAAGTATTAGGAATACAATTACAGATATACGGGAAGAAGATCAAATATATACGGAGTTAAAAGATATCCTTAGGGTATTTAAGGATTATTATCAAAAGCTATATAAAGAAGAGAATATCACGGAAGCCCCTAGGATGGAGGCAGAGGATATAGGCCCTCAGCTTGACAGACAGGCAAAAGAAGAATTAGAAAGAGATATTACGATAGAGGAAGTGAATGAGGCCCTTCAAGAACTATCATCTGGAAAGGCATCGGGCCCCGATAGCATCCCCTTAGAAGCTTATAAATGTATTCAGGGTGTGATCGCCCCTATTATGTTGGACTTGTTTAATGGTATATTACATACGGGTAAGATCCCAGAATCTTGGAAAGAAACCAACATAGTGGTATTTCACAAAAAGGGGAAACCAAAGGACAATCCAGCATCATATCGTCCAATATCCCTCATTAATGCAGATACTAAAGTGTACTCCAAGGTGCTAGCGAAAAGGTTGGGAGGGGTCATTGGCGGTTTGGTCTCCCCGTGGCAGCATGGTTTTGTACCGGGGCCTGGAACAACTGATCATGTAAGGCGTACTATTACGCTCTTTGATGTGCAGGCTGCCACGGGGGGCCGTATGGCCATGATCCTTCTCGACGCAGAAAAAGCCTTCGACCGAGTAAAGTGGACGTATTTGTGGGGGATATTGGAGCGAAAGGGGTTTGGCCCAAGAATGCTACAGGCTATCGGGGCAATGTATTCGGATCCAAAGGCCAAAATCCAGTTAATGGGGGATAGCTCCGATAATATTTTTATTTCCAGAGGGACTAGACAGGGTTGTCCCTGTTCACCAATATTGTTCGCCCTATATATTGAGCCATTGATAATAAGATTATTGGGCTGTCAAGATATCAAGCCTATAATAACTAATGGTTTTGAGACCAAGTTGCTGGCATACGCGGATGACCTGGCTGTATTAACTCCGGATCCAGTTAGAGCAATCAATGCAATAACTGAGATAACCAGGGATTTGGGTCAGAGGTCTGGCTATTTGTTAAATGAAAGCAAGACCCAGATAGTCTGTACGGAGAATATTAAAATGAATGATTCAAGGTGTATAGAAGGGGCAATGTACCTAGGAGTCAGAACTTCGACCTGCTGGTAGGATCAATCTCAGCGGATCTAAAAAGGATAGATGGTATGCGTCTATCATTAATTGGGAGAGGTAACGTACTAAAGATGACTATGGTACCTAAGATTTTGTATCTGTTCCGATCTATTCCATTTATGATTGATGAATCAACTATGAAATCAATTGAATCCGTTTTCATGAATTTTATGTGGCAATACGGGAAAATTAGACGTGCCATGAAATATCTGTCCTTACCGCTGGTAAGGGGGGCTTGCAATCCCGAATGTCAGATTTTATCAATGGTCTTGCTTAATAAGTCAGATGGCAATATTACTAGACCCAGAAAGGTACCAAACGGTTATAGATACAAGTAATTATATCCTCCATCAATATATGAGTTGATATTAGGTGGAGAGGCCATGGGGTTTTTACTTCGTATGTCAGATAGGCGATACTACAAGAAAATGCGGTATAAGGTAATGGTAAATGCATGGGAGGTTTGGAAGAAGGCATGTAAGATTTTGGCAATCCCAAAAATAAATTAATATACCCCCTCTGGAAAACAACTATATTGCCGCAACTATTGTATGATAGGATGGGTAGGATTTGGGATCAACAAGGTATAAGAAAAATAGGTGATATATATGAAAGGGCATTATGCATTTCAATGCAATATATTTGAGAGTTGTGTAGTTCCACAATATACAGGTAGTACTTACTTAATTTGCATTTTAATGCAATGGGTGTTTTTTTCTAAATATTTCATATATATTTATTTTTTCTATGTCTATGTATGGGACACGTTAAAGGAACCAATGAAAATGGCACTCACTAGATTGACAAAGGCTGTTGATACAGCCGAAACGCGTTTCTCCTGGTTGCTGGGTTGAGGGAGGCCCACAAAATAAAGAAGCCTTAATCTTACAGCCCTCGTGTGCGTGCTCTCTTCCTTCCAGGGAGATGGGGTTGTTTGTATATATATATATATATATATATCCAATTACCACTCAAAGGTGCATTCCGGCACCGAAAGGAGAGACGGACAACTGCTTCTATGCTGATACTGCCGGCCGCAGTAGCATATTTATTATTCCAAACAAGTGCAAAACTCGGACATGACGCGTTTCGGCCAACAAAGTGGCCTTGATCACATAAATGCGTCGCAAGACAGTGACGTATATATACAGAGATTGATTGACCATGTGACTTAGTGTTTGCTACCTGCATAGACATAGAGAGAATACTCTACATTATAAACAGAGCCTACAAGCGTTGGATAGCACCTAGATTAACAAATGATACTAATTTGCCATGAATAAATAAATACAAATATAAATATGAATACACACCTCACTAAAAATATAGAAATCTTATTTACAGATGAAATATACACCTAAAGACAAAGGATATGATGATATTTATGAAATTTCGTTCTGTGTAGATCAAAGTCCAAATAAAATACTGTTGCTATTTTAGACCTTTATAAACATATCTGGTCCTAATTGGAAATGTGGAGATATTTGAGTAATTAAATCATACTCCTCGTATACCGTAGGATCATAATTGAACTTATATGTTATTGAATACACAAATGCATCAAGATCCTACGAAACAATTTAGCACAATGGACCAAAATGAAGTAAGAATTACGGGTTCATGATTTAAAAGACTTGCCATCGTAATATGTAAAATTCATTTCATTATACATATATAGATAAACAAAAACCCATATCTAATTTTAATCAATGAATCTAACATGTTAAATGGATATTAATTAATCTAAGGTGCAATAAAAACATATTATCCTCACTCATATCTTCTTAAAATACTACCCACAAAATTCAATAGACTGTACACATGTGCAAAAAATCGCTAGATAAGTGCAAAAAGTGCAATGAATAAACTTAAAAAAGAACCTATAGAGAGAAGGATGTAAACAGATTCATTATGATGTCAACAGATATATATATACACAACTGACTATATGCAAAGGGCTATATATAACAAATTGGCGAACAAAGGAAGATACTGCTCAAGTGGAGACCACACTATAAAGACTATAAATTGTAGAATATAACTTTCTGAAACCTGCATAGTACTGAGTTTCACTGGTCCAATAGAATTATCCCCACTAGAATCAAAATCTACATCAAACTTGATCCCATTTAATACATGGGGAGATGGGAGACTACTGTGTGGAAGCTGGATGTGTATTTAAAGATAATGATGTAAATCTTCACAAATGTTAAGTCCCCTCGGGGCCTTAGAGTCCAGCTCTACTATGTATTTGGTCTCTAATTGTCTCAGTAGTTTCTCACGGTTGCCCCCTCGTTTGTTCACAGAAACACTGTCTATGACAAAATATTGGAGCACATTTAAGTTATTGCCGTGGACCAACTTTACATGACGGGCGACTGGATAAGAGGGGTCAGAATTGACTGTCGCACGTAGATGCTGCAGGATTCGCACATAAACCTGCAGCTTCGTACTCCCTACATAGCGAAGTCCACAGATGCACTGTAGAATATATACAGCGTAATCTGTGCGACAAGTATAATGTCCCTTAAGAATGACAGGAACATCTGAAAAAATGGTGGAATAAGTTTTAGTATTCACCCCAAATTTGCATGCACGACACGTGCTGCATTTGAAGAAACCTTTCTTGGGGGAAAGCCACCTACTTTTCGTCTCCACTTCAGGGCTAGTTTTGACTAAATCGCTGCGCATTGAAAGTGCTTTGCGATATGTAAAGTTAGGTTTGTTGGGTAGTATCTGCAGGAGCGTCGCATCCGTGAGAACTATAGGCCACTGTGAGTTAATAATGCTTTTTATGGCATTGGCTTGCCTGCTATAAGTAGATATAAATCTACAGGTGCCCTTCCTCGAATTACCCAGGCTCTCTGTATCTTCTGAGTCGACCGGAAACAAAGTAGTATTAGCCGTTGTTCCTGATCTCGTTTGCAGTAGTGATTGTCTGTCCTTACTGTTGGCCTTTTTGAGTGCTATGTCGAGTTTCTTAGCATTGTATCCTCTCTCCAAAAACCTTATTCTGGCTGCTTCTTGAGCTACTGCTAATGTCTCACTGGTGCTGCATGCTCTGCGGATACGCAAAAATTCCCCATATGGAAGGCTAGAGATGGTATGTTGGGGATGAAAGCTGGTGGCATGCAATAAAACATTACCAGCCGTCGGTTTTCTGTACAAACATGTCTCTATGACTCCGTTTTGTATATACACAGAGATATCTAGAAAGTTAGCTGTAGTAGGATCAATGTGTGCGGTAAATTTCAAGTTTAAATTATTGCAATTAATTGCCTCCACAAATCTTTCTGCCTGAGATGATGTTCCTTTCCATATAATGAACACGTCATCAATATACCTCCACATTTGTATAACGTGCTCATCATATAGTACTCTGTGGTACACCCTGAGGACATGCTCCTCCCACCAGCCTACATGCAAACACGCATAGCTAGGAGAGAAGCATGCCCCCATGGCAACTCCCTGTTTCTGCCTATAGATCTTGTCGTCAAACATAAACAAATTATTGTGTAAACACCAATGTATCATTTTCAATAACATAATATTGTGTTTGTACATGGAAATGCATCGTCTCTTCAAAAAATAATTAACTGCATTTAAACCATCACTGTGTCTTATGCTCGTATATAGGGAAGTGATGTCAAGAGTCAAAAGCATAAATTCACTGGACCACTGTAGATCATTTATTTTGGTCAAAAAATCCTTGGAGTCCCTTAGATATGAAGGTAAATTGACAACATGTTCTTGCAAAAAATAATCCACATATCTGGATGTGTTCTCAAAAATACTATCTTTGGCTGATATAATGGGACGTCCTGGAACAGGGTCCATTTCCTTGTGGATTTTGGGAATTAGATAAAAAGTGGGCAGGATAGGAAATTCTTTGTATAAAAAACTAAGTTCATCTTTAGTGATAAGCCCTTCCCTTTTCCAGATGTTAAGGTCGTCTTTGTATTCCTTACTGATCTTTCTAACGTAGGCCGCATTGGAAAGTTCATAACACTCCAAGTCATTAATGTGTCTGAATGCTTCCATCTTATATTTTGTCTTATCCCATAGGACAATATTGCCTCCTTTGTCGGAGTTATTGATCACGACTGATGCATTGTTTTTTAGTTTGTCCATTAGTTGAAAATATTCCTTGATACTTTTTTGCTTTGATTTGGATTTCACATTTTTAGTTCTGCGGTACAGTGCTTTAAGTTCATCTGTGACACGTTCATGGAAAATATCCAGCGCATCCCGAGGCATGATAGGCACAAACGAAGATGGTGCTTTGAATGGACTATTACCGGGTGCCGAAATAATAACATCCTCTGTGTCTGCCACTTCCTGTGTATTAGGCATAGATTCACTGTTGACAGTGGATTCATTTTGCAAAGCATGTAGTGTGGAAAGCAACGGAATTTGATCCACCGTAAGTCCAGAATGTGTGGCCCTTGGAGGCTTGTCTTGTGTGGTCTTCCCATGATTTTTGATGGTAAAAAATGTTGTCAACTTGAGTTTACGAATAAATTTATAAACGTCGACTCTTGTTTCCACATAATTAAAATTGCTTTCAGGACAAAAGCTCAATCCCAACGCTAGGAGTTGTTTTTCCGCTGCATTTAGTTGAATATCAGTGAGGTTCACAATTGTTTTATCAATTGTGCTGGGTGTCATTGCCAGTTTTTCTTCTTTCTCTGCTGACCTCTGCCTCTTGAGTTTGGCGCATTTACGCCTTTGTCTCCTCCGTTGGTTTCTGTTCTTGTGGATTGTGGATTTGAATTCCTCGGTCGTAGTGACATTTTTCTCTGTTCTCTGATAAAATCCATTTCCTCTGCATAGGATAAAGGGCCCATTGTAGTCGTATTTCCTTCTATACTTCCACTGGGATCTGATTCAGTATCACTGGGTATAGAACTAACATCTGAAATGGAGGCCATAGCGGTTTCTGATACATTGAAATTCACTTGGGATTGCTTTTGCGTCTGAATAATCCCTTTGCGTTTTTTGACAAAATCATACTTTCGTGCAAAAGTGAATACTTGTCCTTGCTCATAGTCATTTTTGTCACGGGCGAATTTAAAAGCTTTTCTGGCTTTAATTACTTCCTCTTGTTTCTTCATTCGGTCCGACATTGCTTTGATGCTTTTATCAATCAACTCCTTGTTATTAGGAGTCGTGAGCAGTTCTATTTCATTCTTAATGCGTGCAATTTCTTGAATATTCACAGCTCTGTCTATTTTGGCATATTTCACTAGAAGACAAACAAGACGCATTGAGGCTTCAAGATTGCTATCAGCCCAGTCTTTCAAGAGAAGTGGATTCGGACTTTCAAAGCTGGGGGCCAACATAATTCTGAGCCCTCTCGGCACTCGTCCAGCCTCATGATATTTTTCCAAACTTTTAATTTCCCACCACTTAGTGAGTTCGCTACGATTATTTAGCTCTAAAGCCTTTAGTAGACTTTTCACATCTGAGCCCTGCTCCGGTTCCTTTGATCTCCGGTTACTGTTGTCAGCGATTTTGGGTAAATTACTGAACAACTGATCTGCTGCCTTCTCTCTCTCTTGCAACGCCTCGTCCGACATTGCACTTGCGATAAATGGTAATTGTGATGCAAATTGGGCAATCTGTACAGTTTATACCCACTAGCTCTGCAGTTCACAGCACCTCCCCACTCTATATATATAGAGAGAGAGTTAGATATTATAAACGTGCTTACCAAAATATGTTTATTTTCACGTTACATTGGTTGTCAATATTTTGCCGCAAAACTGCGGCAAGTCTATATTAAAACCTAGATATTCTGTCAGTAAACCATCTTGCCGACATAGACTAAAAGGCTTAAAACAAGCATCATATCAGTTCTCTAATAAAAAAAAACCACACTAATGAAAACATATACAGAGAGATAAAAACCACCACCTGAGCATGATATTGGTGATTTTACCTAGGTTCAGTAAATTGAGTGCACTAAAATTGGGTTACTGTAAAATTTGCTAAATACATCGTTTAGCAACAGCAAATCCTTAACAAGCGTTATATGAAAATACGCTGTTGCAATCAGTAAATTTCCAGAATGATATACAGTGGCACAAAGAGAACACAGCTTCTCTGTGCAGTTGTCCAACAGAAGTGAAGTAGCCTGCTCAAATGTCCTTTGAATGTGTGAGCACAAAGGGGCATATTTACAAGCCCCTATCGCCACACGAACGTCACTTCAAGTGACTTTCCTATGGCAATATGTGCTTCGCCTTGTTTACAAGGCAGCGTTAACCCTGCCTTGTAAATAAGGCCCCCTTTCAAGCTATACATAGCGTGAAAGGGTTGGGCAATGGGTGTTACGGTGGACATTCCACCGCAACACCCATTGATTTTGATGCTGCCCTATATTTACAAGGACGGCATAAATATGGGGCAGTGCCAAAATTAAGACCAGGAAAAACCTGGTCTTAAACAGCCGCAATGAGAAGAAATATTTAATTTCTCCTCGTTTTTGCTATTTCCATGTGTGCTGCATTGTGCAGCACACATAGAAACAGCAAAAAGCCTTTGCACATAAACAATCTTCCCCTTAAAGCAGACACCCTTGCACTATTGTGCAATCGTGCCTGCGTTGGCGCTAGGCTGCTAAATTTAGCGCCAGCGCAGGGGGAAAAGCAGGGCTGCACCATATTATTGTAAACATGGTGCAGCCCTGCATTTAAGTTCGGTCTGGACTGTTCCCATGGGGCACAGGGTCAAGACTGATTTGCATATGGCTGGGTCCAAACTGGGGTGGCGTAGTGGGCAAAAGAACAATGGATTTAACCCAGATCTTTTGACTGGGGGAGAATGTTTGCATTGTCAGCATTCCGTCCATCCTTTGTTTGCTGTAACACTTTTCGCCCTAAGTGGGAAGGGTATGCCCAGACGTGGGTCCCTTGCTCACTGTGCCACTGGATTCAAGCCAGCCTGGCTGAAGAAGGGTGACATACCCTGAAACCAGTCCCAGGATGCTTGTTTCCGGTCCAGGGAGGACCTGGCCTGGCAGTTCGGTCTGGACTGTTCCCATGGGGCACAGGGGCAAGACTGATTTGCATATGGCTGGGTCCAAACTGGGGTGGCGTAGTGGGCAAAAGAACGATGGATTTAACCCAGATCTTTTGACTGGGGGAGAATGTTTGCATTGTCAGCATTCCGTCCATCATTTGTTTGCTGTAACACTTTTCGCCCTAAGTGGGATGGGTATGCCCAGATGTGGGACCCTTGCTCACTATGCCACTGGATTCAAGCTAGCCTGGCTGAAGAAGGGTGACATACCCTGAAACCAGTCCCAGGATGCTTGTTTCCGGTCCAGGGAGGACCTGGCCTGGCAGTTCGGTCTGGCCTGTTCCCATGGGGCACAGGGTCAAGACTGATTTGCATATGGCTGGGCCCAAACTGGGGTGGCGTAGTGGGCAAAGAACGATGGATTTAACCCAGATCTTTTGACTGGGGGAGAATGTTTGCATTGTCAGCATTCCGTCCATCATTTGTTTGCTGTAACACTTTTCGCCCTAAGTGGGATGGGTATGCCCAGACGTGGGTCCCTTACTCACTGTGCCATTGGATTCAAGCCTGCCTGGCTGAAGAAGGGTGACATACCCTGAAACCAGTCCCAGGATGCTTGTTTCCGGTCCAGGGAGGACCTGGCCTGGCAGTTCGGTCTGGACTGTTCCCATGGGGCACAGGGGCAAGACTGATTTGCATATGGCTGGGTCCAAACTGGGGTGGCGTAGTGGGCAAAAGAACGATGGATTTAACCCAGATCTTTTGACTGGGGGAGAATGTTTGCATTGTCAGCATTCTGTCCATCATTTGTTTGCTGTAACACTTTTCAGCCCTAAGTGGGATGGGTATGCCCAGATGTGGGAACCTTGCTCACTGTGCCACTGGATTCAAGCTAGCCTGGCTGAAGAAGGGTGACATACCCTGAAACCAGTCCCAGGATGCTTGTTTCCGGTCCAGGGAGGACCTGGCCTGGCAGTTCGGTCTGGCCTGTTCCCATGGGGCACAGGGTCAAGACTGATTTGCATATGGCTGGGTCCAAACTGGGGTGGCGTAGTGGGCAAAGAACGATGGATTTAACCCAGATCTTTTGACTGGGGGAGAATGTTTGCATTGTCAGCATTTCGTCCATCATTTGTTTGCTGTAACACTTTTCGCCCTAAGTGGGATGGGTGTGCCCAGACGTGGGTCCCTTGCTCACTGTGCCACTGGATTCAAGCTAGCCTGGCTGTAGAAGGGTGACATACCCTGAAACCAGTCCCAGGATGCTTGTTTCCGGTTCAGGGAGGACCTGGCCTGGCAGTTCGGTCTGGACTGTTCCCATGGGGCACAGGGTCAAGACTTATTTGCATATGGCTGGGTCCAAACTGGGGTGGCGTAGTGGGCAAAAGAACGATGGATTTAACCCAGATCTTTTGACTGGGGGAGAATGTTTGCATTGTCAGCATTCCGTCCATCATTTGTTTGCTGTAACACTTTTCGCCCTAAGTGGGATGGGTATGCCCAGACGTGGGTCCCTTGCTCACTGTGCCACTGGACTCAAGCTAGCCTGGCTGAAGAAGGGTGACATACCCTGAAACCAATCCCAGGATGCTTGTTTCCGGTCCAGGGAGGACCTGGCCTGGCAGTTCGGTCTGGACTGTTCCCATGGGGCACAGGGTCAAGACTGATTTGCATATGGCTGGGTCCAAACTGGGGTGGCGTAGTGGGCAAAAGAACGATGGATTTAACCCAGATCTTTTGACTGGGGGAGAATGTTTGCATTGTCAGCATTCCGTCCATCATTTGTTTGCTGTAACACTTTTCGCCCTAAGTGGGATGGGTATGCCAAGACGGGGGTCCCTTGCTCACTGTGCCACTGGATTCATGCTAGCCTGGCTGAAGAAGGGTGACATACCCTGAAACCAGTCCCAGGATGCTTGTTTCCGGTCCAGGGAGGACCTGGCCTGGCAGTTCGACCCAGATCTTTTGACTGGGGGAGAATGTTTGCATTGTCAGCATTCCGTCCATCATTTGTTTGCTGTAACACTTTTCGCCCTAAGTGGGATGGGTATGCCCAGACGTGGGTCCCTTGCTCACCGTGCCACTGGATTCAAGCTAGCTTGGCTGAAGAAGGGTGACATACCCTGAAACCAGTCCCAGGATGCTTGTTTACGGTCCAGGGAAGACCTGGCCTGGCAGTTCGGTCTGGACCGTTCCCATGGGGCACAGAGTCAAGACTGATTTGCATACGGCTGGGTCCAAACTGGGGTGGCGTAGTGGCCAAAAAAATGATGGATTTAACCCAGATCTTTTGACTGGGGGAGAATGTTTGCATTGTCAGCAATCCGTCCATCATTTGTTTGCTGTAACACTTTTCGCCCTAAGTGCGATGGGTATGCCCAGACGTGGGTCCCTTGCTCACTGTGCCACTGGATTCAAGCTAGCCTGGCTGAAGAAGGGTGACATACCCTGAAACCAGTCCCAGGATGCTTGTTTCCGTTCCAGGGAGGACCTGGCCTGGCAGTTCGGTCTGGACTGTTCCCATGGGGCACAGGGTCAAGACTGATTTGCATATGGCTGGGTCCAAACTGGGGTGGCGTAGTGGGCAAAAAAATGATAGATTTAACCCAGATCTTTTGACTGGGGGAGAATGTTTGCATTGTCAGCATTCCGTCCATCATTTGTTTGCTGTAACACTTTTCGCCCTAAGTGGGATGGGTATGCCCAGACGTGAGTCCCTTGCTCACTGTGCCACTGGATTCAAGCTAGCCTGGCTGAAGAAGGGTGACATACCCTGAAACCAGTCCCAGGATGCTTGTTTCCGGTCCAGGGAGGACCTGGCCTGGCAGTTCGGTCTGGACTGTTCCCATGGGGCACAGGGTCAAGACTGATTTGCATATGGCTGGGTCCAAACTGGGGTGGTGTAGTGGGCAAAAGAACGATGGATTTAACCCAGATCTTTTGACTGGGGGAGAATGTTTGCATTGTCAGCATTCCGTCCATCATTTGTTTGCTGTAACACTTTTCGCCCTAAGGTGGATGGGTATGCCCAGACGTGGGTCCCTTGCTCACCGTGCCACTGGATTCAAGCTAGCCTGGCTGAAGAAGGGTGACATACCCTGAAACCAGTCCCAGGATGCTTGTTTCCGGTCCAGGGAAGACCTGGCCTGGCAGTTCGGTCTGGACCGTTCCCATGGGGCACAGAGTCAAGACTGATTTGCATACGGCTGGGTCCAAACTGGGGTGGCGTAGTGGGCAAAAGAACGATGGATTTAACGCAGATCTTTTGACTGGGGGAGAATGTTTGCATTGTCAGCATTCCGTCCATCATTTGTTTGCTGTAACACTTTTCGCCCTAAGTGGGATGGGTATGCCCAGACGTGGGTCCCTTGCTCACTGTGCCACTGGATTCAAGCTAGCCTGGCTGAAGAAGGGTGACATACCCTGAAACCAGTCCCAGGATGCTTGTTTCCGGTCCAGGGAGGACCTGGCCTGGCAGTTCGGTCTGGACTGTTCCCATGGGGCACAGGGTCAAGACTGATTTGCATATGGCTGGGTCCAAACTGGGGTGGCGTAGTGGCCAAAAAAATGATGGATTTAACCCAGATCTTTTGACTGGGGGA
Organism: Calotriton arnoldi; assembly: GCA_963921515.1. NCBI lineage: Eukaryota > Metazoa > Chordata > Amphibia > Caudata > Salamandridae > Calotriton > Calotriton arnoldi. Next base: position 266,014 of record CAWUFW010001915.1, read on the forward strand.
GAATGTTTGCATTGTCAGCAATCCGTCCATAATTTTTTGCTGTAACACTTTTCGCCCTAAGTGGGATGGGTATGCCCAGACGTGGGTCCCTTGCTCACTGTGCCACTGGATTCAAGCTAGCCTGGCTGAAGAAGGGTGACATACCCTGAAACCAGTCCCAGGATGCTTGTTTCCGTTCCAGGGAGGACCTGGCCTGGCAGTTCGGTCTGGACTGTTCCCATGGGGCACAGGGTCAAGACTGATTTGCATATGGCTGGGTCCAAACTGGGGTGGCGTAGTGGGCAAAAAAATGATAGATTTAACCCAGATCTTTTGACTGGGGAAGAATGTTTGCATTGTCAGCATTCCGTCCATCATTTGTTTGCTGTAACACTTTTCGCCCTAAGTGGGATGGGTATGCCCAGACGTGGGTCCCTTGCTCACTGCGCCACTGGATTCAAGCTAGCCTGGCTGAAGAAGGGTGACATACCCTGAAACCAGTCCCAGGATGCTTGTTTCCGGTCCAGGGAGGACCTGGCCTGGCAGTTCGGTCTGGACTGTTCCCATGGGGCACAGGGTCAAGACTGATTTGCATATGGCTGGGTCCAAACTGGGGTGGTGTAGTGGGCAAAAGAACGATGGATTTAACCCAGATCTTTTGACTGGGGGAGAATGTTTGCATTGTCAGCATTCCGTCCATCATTTGTTTGCTGTAACACTTTTCGCCCTAAGTGGAATGGGTATGCCCAGACGTGGGTCCCTTGCTCACTGTGCCACTGGATTCAAGCTAGCCGGGCTGAAGAAGGGTGACATACCCTGAAACCAGTCCCAGGATGCTTGTTTCCGGTCCAGGGAGGACCTGGCCTGGCAGTTCGGTCTGGACTGTTCCCATGGGGCACAGGGTCAAGACTGATTTGCATATGGCTGGGTCCAAATTGGGGTGGCGTAGTTGGCAAAAGAACGATGGATTTAACCCAGATCTTTTGACTGGGGGAGAATGTTTGCATTGTCAGCATTCCGTCCATCATTTGTTTGCTTAACACTTTTCGCCCTAAGTGGGATGGGTATGCCCAGATGTGGGTCCCTTGCTCACTGTGCCACTGGATTCAAGCTAGCCTGGCTGAAGAAGGGTGACATACCCTGAAACCAGTCCCAGGATGCTTGTTTCCGGTCCAGGGAGGACCTGGCCTGGCAGTTCGGTCTGGACTGTTCCCATGGGGCACAGGGTCAAGACTGATTTGCATATGGCTGGGTCCAAACTGGGGTGGCGTAGTGGGCAAAAGAACGATGGATTTAACCCAGATCTTTTGACTGGGGGAGAATGTTTGCATTGTCAGCATTCCGCCCATCATTTGTTTGCTGTAACACTTTTCGCCCTAAGTGGGATGGGTATGCCCAGACGTTGGTCCCTTGCTCACTGTGCCACTGAATTCAAGCTAGCCTGGCTGAAGAAGGGTGACATACCCTGAAACCAGTCCCAGGATGCTTGTTTCCGGTCCAGGGAGGACCTGGCCTGGCAGTTCGGTCTGGACTGTTCCCATGGGGCACAGGGTCAAGACTGATTTGCATATGGCTGGGTCCAAACTGGGGTGGCGTAGTGGGCAAAAGAACAATGGATTTAACCCAGATCTTTTGACTGGGGGAGAATGTTTGCATTGTCAGCATTCCGTCCATCATTTGTTTGCTGTAACACTTTTCGCCCTAAGTGGGATGGGTATGCCCAGACGTGGGTCCCTTGCTCACTGTGCCACTGAATTCAAGCTAGCCTGACTGAAGAAGGGTGACATACCCTGAAACCAGTCCCAGGATGCTTGTTTCCGGTCCAGGGAGGACCTGGCCTGGCAGTTCGGTCTGGACTGTTCCCATAGGGCACAGGGTCAAGACTGATTTGCATATGGCTGGGTCCAAACTGGGGTGGCGTAGTGGGCAAAAGAACGATGGATTTAACCCAGATCTTTTGACTGGGGGAGAATGTTTGCATTGTCAGCATTCCGTCCATCATTTGTTTGCTGTAACACTGCATTTCAGAAGTGGCGGACGCCACTTCTCTAGTAAATATGCCCCTAGGTGTCTGCACATGCACTTATTGGATGCACAGTAATGTGATTTCCCATTCGTGCCAACTCACTCACAGGAACGTTTTTGGGAGAATGCTAGAAAAAGCTGAACGTTTTAACTCTTGCAAAATTCACTTGATACATTGTAAGAAAGCTGAATCATGACTGATTAAACCATCAAGCTTTTACAGGGGCGGAACATCAGCTGTACCAAAGCAAATGCAGTGGCTGAGATCAAACAGGCGTAAATGAATACTTCACATAAGCGTACTGCAAACATAAAAGGATGTACTTAACCAATGTTTTAATTAACTGTTAATTCAATTGACTATGACTATGACTGCTTAACTACTGCATAATTTGCTCTCCCAGTTACTTTTGTCCAATTTCCATTCACAATTCCCTTTAGAAATATGTGTGTGCTGGTGGGTCCACAATAACCATCTTGGCCCTAGAGGTCTTGCTTCACCTAATTGAGCCAATTGGACTCACACCCCGAACATCAGTGGCCTGTAAAAACACATCCCAGACCTGCAAACATGTGGTCCTACCTACATGATAGCAATCTGGCACAGGGATATAACTACCAGGACAAAGTGAAACCTGCCATTTGCCTTAAGCGTCACAAACATTGTGTATGTTCATTTATTGATCCTCTGAATTGATCTTCTGAAGTGAAAGGAACACAGCAGCATTACAAATCACCTTCGAGTTGCCAGTGCACTGGGAACGAAGGGTGTAGGCTTGCCAAGTGTAGCAGCAGGTGCTTTGGAGGTTCAGTGTGGCACCACGCCCTAGCACACCTTTGATATGCAACCACTTCCTTATTGAATCCTGCTGCTAGCATGTTAAGGCTATGAAAAGGAAACATATTTAAGTAGACCGTACTGAAATTAAGCTGCCTATCATATAAAAAAAAGCACCGCCGCATACGGACAAGATGTCTGGATGTCCGCGGTAAGTAATGTATGTGACATTTGCTACTTACTGGCGTCATGTCTGGTAAAATTGATATCCACCTGATTTGTTTTTTAAAATTCCTGTAAGTCACTAGTATATGGTACTAACTATACCCAGAGCGTGTAAATTAAATGCTGCTAGTGAACTGGAGCACGCTTTGTGCCACCCACTGCAGTGGCACTGTAAAGCGTGTCTCCAGGTCTACCATTGTAGCCGAGCTGCGCAGTTTTAAACTGCAAATTCAACCAGTCAAAATAACACCTATTGACAGGCCTAAACCTTCCTTTTAAATATGAACAGCAAACCTAAGCAGCCTTACTGCTGATAAGGCAGGTTGCATGGCATTTAAAACTGGAACATGTAAAATTGTAATGTTCCACATGTTCCTACAGTGAAAAAGCCTAAATCTATTTCACTGTGGCAAGCCTGACTGCTTCCCTAGGAAAGCACTGGGTTACATTATTACACCTTCTAATGATAATTTTGGTTTGGTAGCAGCTATAAAAATATTTTAAGGACTCTTTAATAGTTACACAAAATCCAATTTAATGATGAAGTTGAATTTTGCCTATTAAAGAAAAGATACCCTAGAAAGTTCCCTGTTCCCTGCCTAAAGCCTCAAAGGCTTCTCTGTGACTTCCCTCTGTCACCTGTCTGCTGATGCCTCCCCCACTGGGAGGTGTGAACTGCTCCCAGAACAGGGACAATGGCTATGAGTGTGGGGAGGTGTTGCTTGACAGGTCTGCTAGGTTTATTCATATACCATTAGGAGTGCACTTCAAAGGAGTAAAACAAGATGCCAAAAGTGTGTATTCACTTTCTGGTTGCTGAACTCAGAATTTGTTCTACCAGACTTCTTTCTCTGAGTTTATTGGGACTGCCTTAAACTGGATTTTAGTGGTAGACTTGAGAGGACACTAGAATTACCGTAGTACACCCCACACCCCCACACACACACATCCAGCCCTCAGACCCCAAGTTTAGTGTGGCCAAAGACTTTGGCCTTTGGCCAGCTTGAAAATGCCCAAATTGGTTAGGGCTAGCCCTGGGAACTCTTACTCCATTGGTTGGGGTGCCCCCAGGGGTCATTCCCACCCATTAGCTCATGCCAGGTATAAATATGGCATTGCCAGGCACCCATTTCAGAACACTCCTGGACTTGTCAATGATCAGAAGAGGACTGAACCTGCTGTCTGAGACCTGAGAACAGCCTGGAAGACTGGACCTGCTCTCCCTCTTGTACCCAGAACAAAGAAGTGGACTCAAAGGGTCATAAGATTGACCTTCGGTTAAAGCTACAAGGACACAACAAGCTATGAGATTCCTTTTCCTGCAGCTGCCATGCTGACCAGTGGCAGCTGGACCTGGACTGGACCTTTCCATTGGCCTCTGCCTGACACTCCGTGACCCTCCCCTGAGGTCCTGATGAACTTTAGATATGTACTCCTGTGGTGGATTGGGACTTAAAATCAGAAGGTAAAATCTTTGACCAGGACTAATCTGATTGGTGTATACGCCTGCACTCACTCACGGTCAATGTCAAAGTGTGCATCGGTCCTGTTCTACTGAGACCATTGACTGTCATTGGCACTTTGCGCTTCTTAAATTTAAAAAAATTCATGTCTCTGGTTCCTCTCATCATATTTGTGTCATTTTGTTTATCAAATTCTACTCTATTTTTTTTATTCATTTTGAGATTTTTGTGGTTTTGCATTCAGACTTTAATTACTGTTTTAGTATTGCATAAATATTTTACACATTGCCTCTAAGTTAAGGCTGTCTGCTCTGTGCCATAGCTACCAGGGGGTTGAGTTCAGGTAAATTTAGTGACTTTGAGGGTTCACCCCGACAAGAACTATGATTATTAATTGAGGTGGGTACTTACCCTCCCCAACTAATAACCCAGTTTTGTACAACAGGCCTCATGTCAGATAAAATTACATATTAACCTACATATTTTTCAAGATGTCCCTTTTGGCTGGTCTGAGATACTTGAAACTGTATTGGCATACCCACATTTTCATGGATTTTGCTTCAAATTACATGTTTGCCAGATAATTTAAATATTATTTTAGTTAAGTCCGCTAAAGTTATGACTGAATGTTGCTTGACTAGAGTATCCATTTGCTAATTGGATTGCAAGAGAAAACCCTAAGTGGAATTTCTCTCTTTGCCAAACTCAGATGTCCTGAGTGGTAAGCTTATTGGATTTGTAGGAAGTAAGTTTGACTACTGATTCCAAGCCCTGCATGTGATGGCCGCCTAGCATTCTAGCAGCTTCCCTTCCAAAGTATATAGAATAGGAGAACAAGGTAAGGGATGGCTCGTGCTCTCACTCAAAGACCACTGCCATTTGGGAGTCAAGGGACATAGGCTTGGGGATTTGCACTGTCCGAAACAAACTCTCCTAGAACTTTATCACGTGACTGTGTAGGTAAAGTGGGTGCTGACTACCTCAGGAAAAGCTCATGATTGGTACACTTTAGGCTTAGGAATTGCATGATTTTAGGCAAGCATTTCCCAATATATTGCTAAGCAGGGCCTGCTGAACCTTGAACAAGCTTTGCAGAAAGAGGACTTCTTTACCCCCTTTCTAAGAGAACGAAAAAAAAATCATATATAGTGAGCCCTTGCTTACCTGAAGACCTGATGCCCACCACCGTCATCACACATTTTGTCATGCTGTCAACGTGTATCAAAAAACAAAACAAGATAAAGATGACGAGACAGTCATTCTGGAAATATCAGCAAGATGCTCTTTGGAATAACCTGTTAGCCAGCTGCAGAACAGACAGGTCCTGCTATGGGGCTTAAACAGAAAATGCTCACACCCTGTTGACACCCCATGTCACCGTTGTGGGATAGATAACGGTCCACCTGACTCAGAATAGTGTGGAAGGACTGAGGGTTTGGCATTCAGTTTACTTCATAACGTTTGTGGCAGAGTACTCTGTCCCCCAAACTCTAATGCCTGCCCAGAGTTTGTCCTCATTACCAATGCAAGCAATCAGATTTAGGTCTAGGTGGGTCTTGATTATATGAACCACTAATAGTTTGCACAGCAAACTGTTGACGATGTCTGAGCTTCTACAATGATGCAAACCTCAGACTCTGCAGCGTAAAAAACATAACCACCAGAACTGGCAGACTGGTGTTCTTCCTAAATCATCTTGATGGTAGTAGCATCATTCTACAGAATGCAACCCTTGAGTCACATCTGCCACCCTGAAGAGTGTCACCAGTGCTGATTCCCGCCACTTCAATTGTCTCCTGAAAATCAACCGAAGAAATCCTACCCTCACTTAACACTTTGGGGCATATTTACAATGAGTTAGCGCCACCAGAACGTCACTTTTTCCGACGTTCTGGTGGTGTTGAGTCCCTCGCCTTATTAACAAGGAGGCATTAAGCCACTTAATGTGGCTTAACATCGCCTTGTAAATCATGCCCCTATTCACGCAGCACTTAGCATGAAAGGGGCGTGCAATGGGTGTTGCAGTGGGCATTCTGCTGCAACACCCATTGCTTTTTGACGCTGCCCTATATTGCCAGGGTACATCTGGTCTTAAGCAGGTGATACGAGGAGAAATGTTTCATTTCTCCATGTATTTTGTTCTTTCCATGTGTGCTGCACAGCCACGGCCGCTGCAGGTAAGAGCAGTGGGGCGGTGGGGCCGGCTGGGGGGGATTTCGAGAGACAACCACGAGGGAAAATGTATTATTTATTTAATTTTCCCTTGTGGTCGTCTCTCGAAATCCCCCCCAGCCGGCGTCACCGCCCCACCGTTCTTACCTGCTGCGGCTGCGGCTGGTGCTGCATTCAGCAGCACACATAGAAACAATAAATCGCCTGTAAAGATTCTTTATGTGCAGGAAGGTGTCCCCGACGGGGAGACCGAGAGGACACCTGTAGGAGAGAACCGATGGGAGCGCCGAAGTCAGACAAAAGTCACAAGTAGGCCCTCCCACCCTCGCCCTCCCATGGAGTATAGAGGATAGTATTTCAGGAATCTGTCACAGTGGTACTACACCAGACGGGCGATTGTATTTTATTTATCTTTTATCCCTGTCCCCAGATTAGCAGCTCCTTTTTGCATTAGAGGCAAAAAGGATAAACCCATTTGGTCCTGACGAATGCGACGTACCCTACGGGGACACTAACGCAGAAACATGTTGACCACACTTAATACGGTGAAGGGAGAATAATGTCCCAGATCACCGTACACCTATTTTAACACCATACATCTGTTCCCTGAATAAAACACTGTTGAGTGACAGGTGTGATGGTTTTTAAATCACCTTTCACTTTCACACGGCCATCACTTAGTTGTAGAAGTGCATCCCTGTCTCCAGGTGTATGCCCGCCCTCTATCAAACGAAGTTTTTAGAGGGCGAGGACAGCCTATGATGAAGCATGACACCGGGCGGTGTGTGAGGCCAGTCCGAAACTTTTTATGAGATGCCCCCACTGGTGTTGCATCTCAGCATAATTCTGTAAGAAACTGTAGGAACCCACGTGAGGGGCAGCCTTTTTGTGTTTGCCTTTCTGCACCTTAACAATCACCCCTGCAGCGCAGGCACCCTAGCAACATGGCGCAAGGGTACCTGTGCTGGTGCTAGGCAGCTAGGAGAAACACAACGGTGCACCGCATTTTTGTAAATACGGCGCATCCCTGCGTTTTGAAACTGACGGAGCACGGCGTTAGCAATTTTGGCGTAACACAGCTCTCCACCAGTTTCTAGTAAACATGCCCCTTTGTCTATAAGGCAGTCCATGACATCCACCCACAAGACATGATAACAGCGATCAAAATATTCAAAGGGCTTTACAAGCTGTGCAGACGGAACACTGCCAGACTGGAATCCTGGAAGTGAAAGAGGAAAACAGAGAAGTGCCAAGTGTTCTTCTGCTGTGCTCTGCGCGCATACAACTTCATCCCATTGAAGTCCGCCAAGCAATATCTGTATTTCGTGTGAGAAAAGAGCTCCCAACTCTACTCTTCAAAGCAATACCTTATTACAAGGACCACTGAAAGCCTGCCGCCATGTCCTCTGCAGGAGCTCTAACCCCATCCCCAGCCCAGCACCCTTCACTGGCACTCAACATCATCAGTCTCAGCTGTTGCTTTGCCTGCCGCCCCTGCTCCTCCCATCCCACCATCCATTGCTGTAACCTGCCCAACATCCTCCACCAAGAGAATGTCTGGGTGTTCTGTGCGCTCTATATTAGACATCGCCTTTTGCTTTAATCAGATCACGTGAGCTGTGTGAAACAGGCACTGTTTCATGAACTCGAAGTGGCATGAAGAAGACACAGAGGAGTAACAGTACTACTTAAGGAAGAATAATGTTAGAGCTTTTTTTATTTTATTTTTGCAGATTTATATAACGCAAACTCGACCCTTAGGTATTATGGCGCTTTACACTAGCACCAGTTACATTACACAAGGTGACGTTCATAATTTTTTAGACGCGGGGAAATTAAATTATGTGCCTAGAATCACAGGATGTTGAACGGACGCCGAGTCTCGAACCTGGTTCTCTCGTTGCAAGGTTGGCAGCTCTGTCCGTAGTACCACATCCTCTCCCCAACATAATCAATGGGTGTCAGATTCCCTATTTCTAATAAAGTCGATTATTTTGTGCTAAGATGGAAAGGGCAGACTTGATAGGTCTGATATTCCTTGTATGGTCATAAATCAGGTGGGAAACTACTTAAGCAGACCCAGAAGGCCTCAGAATGTTTCACAATGGCAGCGCTCTACGTCATGGCGAGGAGGATGAGGCTACGAGCAGCAGCACAGAGAAGAAGGAGTATACGGGAGCGCATTTTCAGAGTGCGCGTTACATTGTTGAGGCAGACAGAGGAAGAGATATATGACAAATATAGGTTGAATGCAGACATGATCTATGATCTATGATCTCATAGCTGAATTTGATCTACAACTGCAGCGTCAGACTCGCAGGACACATGCCATCCCCACTCATGTGCAGGTCCTATGCTCTCTGCACCTCCTAGCGTCAGGTAGCTTCCAGGGAGTAATAGCTGCAGCTGGAGTTGTCTCCCAAAGTGCCCTATCACGCTTTTTCAACTCATTCCTTGACGCCATGTTGCAGAGGATACACCACCACATAAGGTTTCCCACAACACCACAGGAATTGCAACAAACCAAATATGATTTCTATCAGGTAGCCCATTTTCCCCATGTAATTGGTTGCATTGATGGGACGCATGTAGCCATTTGTCCGCCCTCATTGAATGAGTACATTTACAGGAACAGAAAATCATACCATTCACTGAACATACAAGTCATCTGCAATGCCAAAAACATCATCACAGACATAGTGGCTAGTTACCCTGGCAGTACACATGACTCCTACATCTTCATACACAGTGGCATACACACACGTCTCCTTGCGGGTGAATTTGGTGAAGGATACCTGCTTGGTAAACATATGTAATACTGTCTTGCAGACTCTTTCGCCATGGTGACACACAGCAGTGAGTAATGTTTTTATTTTACACCCTGTAGGTGATAGCGCATACGCTGTGAGCTCCTTCATATAGACGCCATACCTAAATCCAAGTACCCCAAGTGAGCAGCGATATAATGAGGCGCATATTTCCACCCGCAACGTGATTGAGAGGACATTTGGATTACTGAAATCTAGGTTCCGCTGCCTCCACAAATCTGGTGGTGCATTGCAGTACAGGCCAGATACCTGCTGCAAAATTGTGGCCACTTGTTCCATGTTGCACAACATTGCTACTACTAGAGGCATACCCCTGGAACTCTCTGACAGCGAGCCTGAGGAAGACAATGAGCCAGGACAACCACCACAAGCAGCACGCAGTGCGAACGCAGCAGAGGGGAGACAGAGACGTGCCGAAATCACACAGCATTTTTTTAAGTTGGGTAATGATGAGACAACACACTACATGCTCAACTGTTTAATTAAACAAAATGTGGTAGTGTTAATGCACACATACCAGTTGCAAACAAGCATTGTGTTTTATAAAATTAAACAACATGACATTGCCATGGTACTTTAATGGGAGTCCAGACAATTTGCATGCTACTGATTACCTCAGCAGATTTAACTTTGTCCCACTTTTACTTCTTGTGGCCACGCACTCCCGGGGGCCTTTCTGTGGGCTCTGCCACATCCCTTGTGGAGCCTTCGGAGCCAGTTGTGCTCCGAGTACTGTGCCTCCTGCTTGTGGTTACTGGTGCCAGGAGACTACTGAGGCTGGAGGCCTCCTCACTCTCCCCCCCAGTACATTGTTGCCACCAACTGCAGCAGTCTGGAGTTGCTCCACCACAGTGGTGACCTGTATACGGCCCCTGGCCACATCCCACAGCAATGGGTCATCTCCACTTGCATCCCCACAGCACGACGGGACAGCTGAGCTGTGGTTTTGCTGAGGCGATTGATGGCCCTGGTGTACCCATCTAGGCGCACCATCAAATTATGATGCCTTTTACGTTGTGATGCATGGTCATCCTGCATCACCCTGCACAACTCATGCATGGCTTTGGTGACATTTGTGAAATTGTCATTTGTGGCCCTCTGTCCTTCCACAACTGCAGTGGTGAGCTCCCTCATGCAGTCCCTGATTTCTCCAATGTTTGTGGCCAATGTACGAAGTTGGGCCTGCACTAAGTGCATGTTCTTACATTGTAGGCGCTGGACCTTCAACATCTGTCCCTCCAGGCCACCCCAGACAGCAGACCCATCATCTCCTGCAGCTGCCATGTGTTCCCTTGCCCTGCCCCTACGGAAATGGAGGGTTCTGCGCCGCATCAGTACCTCTGCTCTTGTTGTGGGGGTATGGCCAGCCTGTGATGTTGGAGGGTCAGGTTGGCTCCCCTCTTCACTTTCAAAATCTGGCAGTGGTGGCATGTGGTCCTGCGTCTAGTGGTTGCAGGTATTGGTGTTGCTGGTGCCACTTGTGTCTCCTCTTCTGACTGGGCCTCAGTATCCTGGGTGTCATGGACTTCACCACCGTCAGACTTCTGCGCAGCTGCATCTGTGATGTTAAACAGTGCAAGTTCAGTATTTTTGGTGTACACGTATGTCACATTGCGCATGGCATTGTTTATTAAAGTTATTTAGTTACACATGATGTCTAGTTTATTCACCTGCTTGTTGTACTATGATGCACTAATTCTTTTTTGATCCCTCCTTGCCTTTCATATTGTATTTGCTGTCTGCTAATACCATAATGCATTTGGGTGTGGCAAGTAAAATGTGGACTGGAGTCAGATTTGCTACACTAAGCCTGATCTGCATAGAGGGGAGATTTTTAAGATTTAACAATGAATGATAATTTGCATGGATCTTACCTTGTGAAGTCCCGGCCTGTTCCGAGGTGTCAATCTGTGTTACGCCAACTACTGCTTCCGGCTGCAGTGTTGACTCCATGTCCACCAGGGGTGTGTTGCCAGGTTCTGTTGATGGTCCCCCTCCTGTCTTTTTGGCATCTGCAAGCCTTGAGGCCACCCTTTCCTTAACACGGCTTCACAGGTCATACCAGCGCTTGCGCAGGTCTGATATGGAGCGCTGAGTGACCCCCACAGCATTGATCCTGGATTGGATCCCAAGCCATATCTTCCTTTTCACCGACTCTGGGACCTGGAGTGACTGCTTGCCAAGCAGTTTGTCGTGGCTCTGGACAACTTCCTCAATGAGGACTTCAAGTTCTTTGTCGCTGAATTTCAGCTTCCTCTTGCCCCATCTGCTTTCTTGTCGCATGTTCCAGAAGCCATGCTGGTGTTCTTGCACAAGTTCTGCTCTCCAAAATGCTTCCTTCTGCTCTGCTCCAGCAGTCTGCCTCCTCCTATGTCTCTCTCAGTACTGTGAGCAATTCCAGCATCACTTCCTGGTTGTGATGTCATCATGCTGCATCGATATTTGAGAATCGCTAATTGCGATTCTGTAATAGTGGATTTGCTTTTTGCGATTCGGTAATGCGCAATCGCTAATAGCGATAGCGAATTCTACCAATTCGCAAACATTTAGCGATTTTTTTAATGCATAGACTTTTGCGATTACCAAATAGCGATTTCTTAAAAATCGCTATTTAGAAATAGCAAATTGGGAGTTTGCTGCATGTGGGCCATAGTGCTTACAGACTAAAATAAGACGTACCGTGTAACAACCAAAGTAAAAGGGCCAGTCCCCATGGGAGGTTACAAATGAAGACAAGGCGGTACTAAGGATAGACTAACAAGCCTATTAACGAATCAGAAGCCAGCATTTACAAAGGACAATGACACGAGCCAATGACAAATATGGGAGGGGAGTGGGCGGGGCTTCAAGTCCGTACTCAAATACAGCATGCCTCGCAGAGCAGTGCAGGCGTTGCCCATGCTCGACCTAAAATGTCTTTCTGTATTTCTTTGCTGCTGTGTTGGGCAGAAATGAAGGAGTATGCCTCCAGCCACAGAGATCTGGTCCCAAAGGAAGGTCTTCTTTCAAATCTTGCACTCCCAGTGCAAGGGGATGTACCAAAATGTTGTAAGTATGAAACATATTCAACAGTTGCCTGCTGCAAAAGCCATTTTAACTCTAAGAGGTCAGAGCAAATGTGGCTTTTACATGCTTATTGGGTTCGAATGTCAATGCAATTTTGCACAGCATCAGGGAGAATTATTGTATTTCAACCCAAATCATAACCACGTGCCACAGCACAGTCATGAGGTTAGAGTAGGAGACTTGGTGTTAGAAGGCCGCCGGGGCAACAAATATAGGAAAATGGCCCTCCTGTCAACCGGTTGTATAAATCAGCCAAAACTGATGTACAGAGGACCCCTTACATAATTGAGCCTGGTACCTACAGACCTGTTCATCAAATATATGCACCTCCTTACTTCATGGTTTAAACATGAGTGGCTAATTAGTTGCTAGCCGGTATTTCGTGTATGCAATCCTTTTCTCTAATATATGAAATGTCCTTAAAAATATCAACACAGGGTCAAAAGTGCAATTGTTTCATCAGCTCAATAGTTATGTATTTCTCAGTCTGTGAGAGAAGTCAACAGGCACTGGCCTGCAATAGCTCAAACCTTGGTATCGAGGTCATTCCAGTCCTGGAGCTGCCTCCCGGGCTTTCAAGTTCATCTTTACAAGGTCACAGATTCTGCTCTATGAATCTGGGGTAGGTGACATGAAATCTTATAAAGCAACAATATTCCCAAAACCCCGTGATGGACCCTACTGGTGCAGTGATTGGACTCAGGTTAATTTCTAATTGCAGCTCGGTAAATTGCATCAATTAGTTCTTGTGACATGAAGATGCTTTTTAAAACCTTCGGGGCAAAAGTACCTTTCACTTGCGTGCTGTTCTGCAATTTAGGTTAATTGAATTTCTATTCACTTCCCATTCCATTCTAGTCTGCCAAATGCTATCCAAGCCGATCTACGATAGTACAATAGATTGAGTGATTGATAATATTTGACTGTTTCAGTTATTTGAAACAATGTACAATATGTGATGACATTAAAAACCTAAAATTAAATACGATCACCCTCTCCAAGTTTAAAAAGAGTGGAGAAAAACATTAAAAATCATTCCTTTCATTCCAGCTGTACCCGAGTTTAAATCATCAGAACTTTATCTTCCCAAGGTCTGATGGCTAAAGATAAAAATTTCGTAAGCTGTCACCACGTGCTTTGGTGTGGAACCCCAAAAACATAATAAAATACCATCACGTACAATAGTACAATAGTTTGATTGTTAATTAATTTTCTTGATAAATGTTCTAAGGGACTCTTTGCACAAACCTTTGCTTGGCAGACGCGGGCACGAAGCACCAGTGGCAATAGAAGCCCCCTAAAGAGGGCAGGGTACCATCCTCCCACCTGGTGACTCTTCTTCAGACATCTGCCCGCACACGTGTTTCCTATGGAGATGCCAGTCGAGGGTCGGCGGAAGACCATTGTTTTCACAGGTCCTAAATGAAGTGGGGGATTTGAAAATTTGGTAGAATAGGGGCTCCTCCAATTCATGTCGGCCCTCATTCTCCCCAAACTCTAATTCAGGCTCTTAATCCGGTTCCTGTAATGTGTATAAATGTACAAAAACCTCTCCCAACTCAAAATTTTAAGGTTAGCATCCTATCTAGGTAAAAAGGGCTCACAACAATGTATGTATAGGGTGATTACAAAACAGATTTTTTATTGGTAATCAACAAAGTTATAAAATATAAAAGACATAATTATATCCAATATCCATATGCATGTGCAAATACTTTGTCATTTGGGATAGATGACACCAATCCTGTCCATCGCATACTTCACCATTCATATCCTCATACATTCATCTCACCCAGACATAAAGGCAACATATGTTAAGTAACATTAAAATCTTTAAAACAGTGCTCCTTGATTGTATGCAAGAATTATAAATACAGGCATCTTGGTAATTTTTAGAAATAAATGAATTGGACGAATGCCTTGTTTTCAGTCTTCTAGTGGCTTTAGTCTACGCGTGTTTCTTGTATTGTGTATGACAGTCAGGAACTCTTCTGGCTGTTCTATAGGCCGTGCACCTATTCAAATCTAGTTCTATGTGTATATTAAGGTCTAGCTACAGAAAGTTTTAGCTGGGTGGAAGACCTAAAGCCAGCAATTCTTCACAAAAATACAATAAGAAAGATTACAGCCAGAGCATGGACTTTGGGTCAACCCCCTTTCCAATCCAATTCATGTGGTTTTCCTGGTTTGTCATTGGTTGGATGGGCAGTCACGCAAGGCTTTGGTATTTTGTGGATGGCTACATTGTCCCACTTTTGTTCCCATTAAGTTTTGGTGAAGGGACATCAAGTAGCCTTTTTAGGCTGCAGATGTGACATGATATGTAGCTTGTAATTCAAAGGTAGTGTGTTCTTTGAAGTTATGCTTTGCAAGCATGATGACATTTTAATGACCAATGACTGATTTGTGGTTGTTATCCTGACCTAAAGATACAGAGATATTCATAAATTAGCCTTACATGGTCATTTTGTTTTACTTTACTGTCACAATGACATATTTTTGTAGTTATGTTTATTTCTTCACCATGTAAATACATACAGCGAATTGGCTTCCTTAAAATGAGACAAAAATACTAAGTTCCATGGCTGTTGTCAGGCTGTTATTAAACAATCCATTCAATTCTTTTGCTACCAATAACAACTAAATACTAAACAAGCATTAGTGTAAGAAATTGGTTTATTTGTTTAGAGGGGTGAGAGTTCTACTCAAGTATTAAACATAAAACTTGTCAGGGTGAACCACAAAGGTCACCAAATAAACCTGTGCTTAACTGTCTGGTAGCTTGGCATGAAGCATTCAGGCTTAACTTAGAGGCTATGTGTAAAGTGTTTATGCAGCACCAACACAGTAATAAAGTGAAAACTCACCACAAGAAAAAATCTCAAACCAATTTAGAAAAATAGAGTTAATTTTAATAAATAATAATACACCAAACCGCTATTATGAGTTTTACAGTTCAGGGAAAAATAGCTCCAAAAAAGGGTGTGCAGCCCCAACTGCAGGTATCTGGGTGCTCCGGACTGGGACTGTAAGAAATTGGGTTACTGGTTGAGGGGGCGAAACACTTCTCAAGCAGCAACCACAATTCTTCTCAGGGTGAATCTACAAGCAAACCCTAAATTAACCTTTGCTCAACCCTCAGGTAGCTTGGCACATTGCCTGAACTCCTAGGCAATGTGCCAAAAAGCACAAAGCAGCAACAATGCCGAACCAGGACAAAGTCACAAGTTCAGGCTGACCGCGATGGAGTGCAGGCAGTTTACAGGGACCCAGTTAGGCCCACTGAACAGCTTACCTTAAATTCTGGTTTGCGGAGCGTTGCGAGGATCTGCGTCAAAGATGCGCCATACAGTCGAGGTTATGCATTGGTCATGAAGAGCTGCGTGGCTGTGATGCAGAGTTCAGCGTCATAGTCGAGGCTGTCATTAACGAGGTATGCTAGGGCCTGCACCAAGGATGCGTCGCGCAGCGGCAGTTCTGATGAGGCAATGTGCTGCTATGTGATGCAGGTCTTTACGTTGGGTCTGATCTATGAAGCAGCAGCGATACATTGGTTCTGCTCGGCGTTGCGCTGCACAGCAGAGGAGATGCGTCTGTTCGGCTGAGTCCACAGAGGCTGGCAGAGCACCTTAGGCCCACTTCCAAGGGTTCAGCACAGGGGAGGCACCACTTGGCAGGTTAGATTCACACATGGCAGAGGCCAGGTGCTGGCTCAAGGTTGTTGTAGCCTTCTGTCTCTGAGGCTCTAGTCAGGAGGCCAGCCAACTAGCCCTTCTAGTCACTTTGGGGTCCTGGGTTCAACAGATGCAGGTCCAGTCCTTCTCACACAGGCAAGAGGGCAGCCGGCAGCAGATCAGCACAGCAGGGCAGCAGTCCTTCAGAGCAGCATTCCAACAGAGTGACAGTCCTTTCAGCAGCACAGCAGTCCTTCTTACTGGCAGAGTATCCACAGGTCAGGAAGTGTACTGAAGAGGTGGTGTCTGAGGTACAATAGTGATACCTGGTACCGCCCTTTCTGGAAAAGGGAGAAGCTTCGAGAGGTTTCCCTTTGAAGACCCCAGGCATCCTGCCTTCCCTGTCCTGGCACCAGACTAACTACAGGGGGTATCCAGCCCTTTGTGTAGAGGCAGGACACATCCTATTCAAGTGTAATTAGAGCTTGGCCCAGCTACCCCCTCCCATCCTGCCAGTGATGGCCCATCCAGACACATCTAAGCTCTCTATTGTGTGTGGCTGTCTAGGAGGAATACACAGAGTCCACCTGCCAGCTACACATACTCATGTGACACAGAGACATGCTATAGGCACTAAATGGCTAAGGCTGGAAAATGCCAATGTTCTAAAAGTGGCATTTTCAAAATTGTAATTTAAAATCCAACTTTATCATGAGTTAGGTTATTTATTACAATTCCAAAGACACCAAACATGAACTGGTTACCTGTTCCCATTTGGAAATTACAGCTCATTAAATATAATAAGGTAACTCCAATGTTATCCTATGGGAGGGCTAGGCCTTGTAGTAGTGAAAAACAAATTTAAGAGTTTTACTATCGACATGTAAAAGTTAAAATTACATGTCACACTCTTTAAATACACTGCACCCTGCCCTCTGGGCTTTCCAGGACCTACACTAGGGGTGACTTATAAGTATTAAAAAGGAAGGTTTGGACCTTCCAAAGGGTTTATTTTGCCAAGTTGAAATGAAAGTTTAAAACTGCACACACACAGGCTGCAATGGCAGGCCTGAAACATGTGTGAAGGGCTACTTAAGTGGGTGGTACAATCATTGCTGCAGGTCCACTAGTAGCATTTAATTTACAGGCCCTGGGCACATGTAGTGCCACTTTACTAGGGACTTATAAGTAAATTAAATATGCCAATTGGGGATAAGCCAAAGTTACCATGTTTTAATGAGTGAGCACATGCACATTTATACTGGTTAGCAGTGGTAAAGTGCACAAGAGTCCTACGGTCCGGTAAAACGAGATCAGCAAAAAAGGAGGAAGGCAAAAAGTCTGGGATAAGACCACCCTAAGGCTGACAGGTCTAAGAGGGACAAAGTCACAAGCCTACCGCAATGTAGTGTGGGCTGGATACAGGACCAAGTGCTGCCAACTGGGAGTTATACTTTTTGTGTGGTGCGGGGGCTGTGAAGCACTGCAATGCAAAGCTCTGTGTCACACTGCTTCGGTTCTGGTGAAGCCACTGATCAGGAGTTGCGAGGTGCTGCGGTGCGAGGACCTGTGTCAGTCTGCACCTCTCTGCGTCACTTCCAGTGAAGCTGCTGATCAGGTGTTGTGAGTTGCAGTAATGCGAGCGCCTGTGTCAATCTGCTCTGCACTACGTTGGTTGCATTAGAGCCACTGATCAAGGGCTGGGAGTTGCTGCGATGTGAGGTCCTGTATCAGTCTGCACTATACCACATCAATTCTGGTGGAGCAGCTGGTCAGGAGCTGCGAGGTACTGTGATGCGAGGTTCTGCAATGGTCTGCACCATGCTGCTTCATTTCAGGTGAAGCTGCTGATCAGGTGCTGCGAGGTGCTGTGATGCGAGGCCCTGCATTGTGTTGCACCAGATCTAGTGAAACCTTCAGTTGGACAGGGTTGAGTATACTGTGACACTGCCAAGGGTCCAGGACCTGAACGACAGCGCTTGGAGGGTCAGGACTCACTCCTACAGAGGCCAGCAGAGGGGACCAGGTCAAGTCTAGTGGGGTCAACTGGGAAGCAGGAGAGGGCTCTGGAAGCTTGTTGTGTCACTTTAGCTCAAACAGGAGGTCAGCCAACTGACCCTTGGAGTCACTTCTGAGGACCTTCTCCCTTTCCTAGATCTGGCTACAAACTGTCTAGGGTAACAAAGAGCAGGCTGTCAGAGGTGTGAGATGCATTTATCAGTGCCAGGGCAGGTAGCCTTAGAAACCAGCAAGGGTGTGGGCACAGCCCCCAGGCTATCCATTGAAGTTCAGGAAGGGCTGAGTACAACCCCACAAAACACCACAGGAGAGCCATTCACAGTCATATGACTCTGGACAGTGATTGAAATGCACATTGGTTTAGACAGACATATACCAACTTTCAAAAAGAATCATTTTCAGAATAGTAGCTTACAAGCTGACTTTACGATTAAAGATGATATGAAATTCCAATTCAAAAGAGTAGAAGAAACATTTCTGTGTCTGTTGCCAGACTGAAGACATCACTTGTTAAGTGTAATAAGATAACCCAATGTTAGTCTATGAGAGAGACACCTTTGTTACATTCAAAGACAACTTTACGACTTTTACAGTGAAAAACGACTTTAGGAGTTTTTCACTGTTAGGACATGTAAAACGTAAATACATATGTCCTACTTTTTAAATACCATGCACCCTGCCCTATGAGCCTTTAGGGCCTACCTTAGGGGTGACTTATAAATATTAAAAAGGAAGGTTCAGGTCTGGCAAGGATTTATTTTGCCAGGTCGAAATGACAGTTTAAAACTGCACAACAGGCTGCAGTGGCAGGCCTGAGACATGTTTTACAGTGCTACCTTGGTGGGTGCTTCAAGAGGCGCTGCAGCCTACTTGCAGCACTTCTGGTGCCCCCACTCTTAGCTTGTTACAAAGCAGTCATGCTTAACATGGAGGCAATGTGCAAAGTATTTGTGCAGCACTCAAACAGTAATAAACACTCAACACAAGAAAAAAAACCATACCTGTTTAGAAAAATAGAGTTAGTTTTGATAAATAAAATGACACCGAACCGGAGTTTTGAATATCAAAGTTTAAGGAAAAATAGCACCAAAAATGGGCACGCAATGCCCTCTGCAGGTATCTGGTCGTGCCGGACCAGGATGAAGTCACAAGTTCAGGCAGACCGCAATGAAGTGCAGGTTGCATAGAGGGCTTGGTCCTAGGTGCAGGGCTGCGCAGTGAAGTGATGTGAGGTTCTGTGTAGCGCTGCATCTGCTCCAGTGAAACCGCTGATCAGGAGTTGCAAGGTGCGGTGAAGCGAGGTCCTGCATCAGCCTGCGTCTCGCTGCATCATTTACAGTGAAGCTGCTGACCAGATGTTGCAAGGTACTGCAATGAGAGGTCCTTTGTTGGTCTGCGCTGCTCTACGTGGGTTGTGGTGGAGCTGCAAATCAGGAGCTGCGAGATACTGCGATGTGAGGTCCTGTGTCGGTCTGCAGCATGCTGCATCGCTTCTGGTGAAGCCACTCATGAGGTGCTGTGATGTGCTGTGGGGAAGCCTGCAATCCCATTGTAAAAGCTGGTCTCTTATTTCCTATTACAGGTGACTTTTGGCATCTCAACTCACCTGTGATAAATTGTATAGCTGCTGAACTGTAATAACTTATTACACTTGTGTTCAGACATCATAATGCCTCCTGTCAGAGCCAGCAGCCACTGTAAAAGGCAGGTCACGAAGCATAATTGCCACTGCAGTTTAAACAAGTAAAATGGGTCTGCCTTTTCCTTCTTTTGAGATCTGTTTCTAGAAAGAAAAATTGATCAGCAGAAAGGAGCTATTTATGACAACTTGTTTAGTGTTTGCCATGACAGGCGTCACTGCAGGAAAGATTGAATCTCTGCATCTTTCTACATAATCTGAGCCACAGCATTTTTTGACCTGACTTATGTTAAACTTATTCTAATACTTTTTTTTCCAAAATATACTAACTGCTTTTTGATGTGTTTAATTTTGCATAACAAATTCTGCTTTTATTCTTTTTGTCTGCGATGAACATGAAAGTGCAAGACTCCCAGGATTTAAGGGATTTGTGCAGAGGGTGATGGAATGATCATTTATTATTTTACAGTACCCCTGCTGTACATTATAAGGTTATTGCAAGTCACCTGATGGGTAGGGGCAGACAACTCATACGATGGTTCATTGATTTACTCTGCTCCCACACAATTCCACAGCTCCACACTCTAAGACACCACTGAGAAGCGGACCTAACACGTCCTTGCACTGATAAGGAATGGGCTGCCGTGTTGGAGGGCCCAAGACACGTACCACACAATGCCCGGTTTAAGCTTATTCAGCTTTATATAGTGCACAGGGCTTATCTCACACCTGCCAATGTAAATCGATATTATCACAGAGAGGACGCAGCTTGCCCGGGTTGTGCCCACATAGACGCTGACTTGCTACATATGCTTTGGGTCTGTCTGTCCCTGCTTACATAACTACTGGACCAACATCACAACAAGTTTATCTGCTTGCACTGAGCCCCCGGGCCTGCACAAGTTTGGAATATGTCTCCTGGGATTGTATCGTAGGTACAAGAAACACAGGGTAACTACCCGCTTTCTAGACTTGGGTTTCATAGTTGTTAAGCGTCTTATTACCCACAGATGGAAATCCTGTGAACCCCCACTAGCCGCAACTTGGGAGCACTCGAGAAAGTGTAGCCCTGCATAGAGAAGACATGCCTGGGCTGAGAAATTATCCCATTGCCACTTACTGGGATACTGTCTATCCGACTTGTCGTCTAATCACTCACACAAGTCAGGCGATAGCGCTGACAACGTGGCAGGGGCCCTGAAAATGTAGACTATGGCTGATGCTAATCATCTTGTTCGCCATGATGCCCCTCACGCACACACTTTCCGTGGTCATTAGCAGTGGGTATTTAACACAGCATCTATCAAAGATGAAGAATGGGAGGAGTGGTGAGGGTGGGTCGCCAAGTCGTGTGGCCTTCTAAGTTGTTTCGTTGGAGTTATTATTGCTAAATTTCTATCAAAATGTATGAATCTGTTTCCAGCATCACCTGTGATTTGCCTGGCATTCCGCCTCTCCTGATTTTTATTGCAGGGGTTGCCATACAGACTTTTCATAATACGCACAGAGATGTACCTCTTGGACAGGTGTCCATATTGAGAGCTAAGCTCTTCTGTTCATCCTATCGGAGAGGTTTGCTGGAGCTTCCTCACCACTACAACCCAACTGTATTATTGACATAACATGTTTAGCACAACATCTTGCTTAAATTATATGTCATTATGTTTTACAATGTATACTATGCTACCTGTCACTTGCATTGTCTTGTATAAATGAAAAAATCTATAAACAGATTTTAAAAATAATAATAAGGTTATTGCAAGTCACCTCAGAGTTCCATGATGATATAATGGAACTCGTCCTTCAGCCTTGTTCCTCTATATTGGCATGGAACTCCTTGGTGACTTTCAATATCCTTATAATGTATAGCAGGGTTAGTTCATCCCATATATATCTAAAAAAATACAATCTTTCAGGGTCATATTCCATCATCTTTCAGAAGCTTGGTATTTCCTTATTTTTTGGATTACTCTTGAAGCAATACACACCAATTACCAAATTAGGTAGCAATGTCAACATAAAAAAACGTTTGTGTTGAAACAACTTTGTATATAGCATATTGACACTTACTTTAGGAAAGTAGGATCTGCTTTGATGGTCACTCCCACTTTTTGCTGGTGTCATTATGTTTTACTGACTAGTCTGACTGGGATCCTGCTAACAGGACCCCAGTCTCTGTGTTTCTTCCCTAAATTGGACATGGTGAGTACTTAGGTACACTCCAGATTGGCTACCGGTGTACCCTGGTAAGTCCCTACTATATGGTACTAAGGTACCCAGGGCATAGGTACACCAGGGGTCTTTCATGGGCTGAAGCATGTATTATGCCACCCATGAGAGACCACTCACATTGTGACTACAGGCCTGCCATTGCAGCCTGTGTAAACTGGTGCTAGCACCACTTACAACAGATATGAGCTTCCTTATATCTGAGGTCACTGCACTTAAAACCTATAAGTCACCCCTAAGGCAGGCCTTTCAATCCTGAAGGCAGGGTGCTCGGTTCTAAGTGTGAGGGTGCCCCTGCAGGATCAGGACACCCCTACCACCTTCTGAGTCCATTCTCCCTGGTTGTAAGTGCATCAGCAATTAAGATACATAGAGTGCGTCATTATGCGATGGCTATCTCTAAACTGGCTGTAACAAACCCTGTCGTGTTTGTTATCAAACATGTTGAAATCATACCCCCACACCGTATGATCCCATACACTGTAAAGCTCCTCCGGGAGGCCCTCAGTGCTCCCGGTACCAGTCTCCTAGACCTGGACAGCAAACTATGACTGCTGCCAACCAGAGACACGATTCTTCCCTTCTGCTGCTGAGCCAAGCTTGAGCAGGGGAAGGCAGGACAATAGGTTTCCAGTCACAGGGAGATGTGACCACCTCCCAGACAGGACTTAGTGTATTGGTACACGGTGGAGGCCGTGCTTGCCAGAGCCACGGACACTGCTTGAAGGGCACATTTGGTGCCCTCCTTGCATACTTCAGTTCAAACCAGTTCAGGGAGCCGTTGGCTCCTGCTCTGGAGCGAAACTGGACAAAGGACATGGGAGTATCCTCCCCACTATCCAGCCCCTCCTCTGGGAGGGACCCCTGAATTGTCCCAACCCTTTCCTTAGGGGAATTAAGGGCTTATCTGTGGGTGGGTCCCTAGATTCATCATGGGACAAGATTCAGATCTAATACCACTTCAACTTCAACCATCTGGGCACTCTGGACATCGCTGGACTTCGCGTTGGGAACCGAGACTGAAACTGGGAAGACTCCTGCTGCTCCTGGTCTCATTGTCTTGCAAGTCTGCTGCAACTTCTGTGCCTGTGCTCCATACAGGTTCTTCACAAGGCCTGTGGACATCCAAGACACCCGAAGGAATCTCCCTTGGAGTGAAGGATTCACACCCCTGCATCTGCAGGCACCTCAACGCAGCTGACCAGTCTGCTGATCCTGGGCTCCCACGGACTCTGAATGGCTCAGAAAAACAGATGGCAGTTCTGAAACTCCATTGAGGCCTGCACTGTCTTCTCACCGAGTTTGAGGCCAGTATCCCTAGTCAGAATCGCTGGAGCAGAACCCCTGTGCATCGCGTCGTCTTGCCGTTGCAAAGGCTTGTTGACTCTCTCCTCCAGAGATCTTCGGGCTCCAGGAAACTCCAGCCTCAAGCATCTCCTGCAGCCAAGACCTTTGCCTGCACCACACCCTTTGCACCGTGGGCCTTCATTCTTTGTTGAGCTGCTCAAGGTCCTCTTGCGACTCCTGTGCCTTCGGCCCATGGGTCCCCTCGAGGGTCTTCTTTGGCTTCAGTGGGCTCCCCAGCTTGCTCGAGGCCTGCTCTGACTTAGCTGCTTGTGGTGAGTCACTTGGACCTTGCTGGTCCCGACACTGCACATTTTTCTTCAACCACTTTGGTTGCCGTTGCCAAGGCTTGTTGGTGCCCCAGCCGGAAACTGACCTTTTAGCTCTTGACATCCGACGTGGGACAACTTGTGCATGGCTCCTGGTCCTCCTCTGCATCGCCTGGTCTGTACAGGTGCAACTTCAAGGGCATTGTCAACTCTCCTGGATCCCCGACATCGGTGGGCATTCATCTTCCGTGCCTCCTGTTCTCTCCTGAGTGGCATAGACTCTGTCCCCTCTGCTTGCAGGTACCTCTCATCTTGAATCCACCTTTGGGTTCCACCGGACACTTTCACCTTCCTCGCCAGTGGCATCTTTTATGAAATCCTCCATTGTGGTCTACGGCGGTTTCCGACGTCACTTCGCTCCTATGCACTCAACTTCCCTGGTGTAGGTATCCTGGTTCCTGGGGTATCCAAGGATGGGGTGACTCTCCAACCTTCCATCTTCCACTGGGTTTCTTTAGGGTCCACTGGGATGGGTCCTTTTTCTTTAAAACTGCAACTGCGACTTACCTATTGACTTCCATTGAGCACGAGGTCGTGTTCCCATTCTGCACACGACCTCCGTGGGGTTCCTAGATACTCACCTTGGGTGGTTCCTTGGGTCCCTGGCTCTTCTACGTCTTCTGAGTCCATTCTCGACATAGGTCGTGGTTCGCATTCCATTATTTTAGTATATGGTTTGGCCTCCCCCTGGAGACCACTGTGTATTCTGTGCTACTTACGTATTCTATTGACAAAGTATTGTGTGCATTGTGTTTATATCTCCGGGTAGGAGATAATACATTGTGTTAGTGAGTGTTAATAATAAATTCTTATATTTAATAACTACACGGTGTGGTTCTTTTTCATTTAACCTATACCATAAGATTAAGTACGGGTAAAACAAGCTGCTTTACACTCCTTCTGGACTAAGCCAGAAGGCTGCTCTCCACAGCTACCAGTTAGAGAGCTTTCTAAGATTGTCTAAGACCACTAAAATCACCATAAGGGTTGTCTGGATTAGTGCAGGGTGCTACACTTACATAAGTGTTCACATTTACTAAGCCAGCCTCTCACACTTACCATAAGCAAAATAAATTGTTGGTAATACAAGCTTTTTTTCATTTGATTTCGTTGTGACATGCCAGATACTATCTTTCTGCCTGTCGTACAAAAGTCCGTTGTTACACCATAGGTAGTTACAACATAGTACATTACATCGCTGTAATTACATCGCGATTACCCATACATCATGATGTATTATCACACTGTACTTTACAGGGCATGGAAATTAGTATTTATTGCAGACACACACCAACCCACACACACATATAGTAATTGAAAAAAGGTTACGGTGATGCTTTAATTAGGCCTTGTAATAATATAAAAACTTTTGTTTTTAAACAACAAAAACCTGAAATTCACCAGTTATAGTTTACTGAGTTAACTATAACTTGCACCTGGCATACACTACTTATGACCTCACATATTACATCACTCATGACATGTTATGTGACATCATTGGTGAGATCACTGACGACATCTCAAATGACAGCATTGATGACATCACTGATTGCATTATAGTCATATACTGCACAGAGTTACTGAGTGTACATGTAAGGATCCATAACTTGGAAATAGCATAAGCGCTGGAAGCAAGCATGACTGTGCAAGCTGAACGTTATGTGTGCACTGTTTACAAGTCACTTAAGTTTAAGGTGCAAGTATTACTCCATTTTAAACAAGCTAAAGGCTGAGTGTACCTGATGCATATTGCAGTGGTATTTTTCGAGGTAGTTTGTGGCTTAAAGCTAAAGCCTGTACCAACAAATGTGTGCGAAAGTCCAAAGCTTCTCTTGACAATAGATTATCCACCAGTGGATACCTGGCCATGCATTCACTTTAAATATTTGTAAAATAGTGTTATAGACAGGGTCACTGGAATTGTGGAATTCTGCTTCCACAGCTTTTTTTGCATAATTATGGATTTTCCATATATGCCACATAATCCATCAACTGCGGCATAATCTGCAGATATTAACCAGAAAAATGTGTTTCTATCTCAGACGGATCAAAAGTTACTAAAAACGCTTTACAAATGTTAAAGGGCCATCTTTCATGCTTATTTCTGTGTTTGGTTGTTAAACTGGCACTAATGAGGTAAAATCTCTGCCTAGATAGTATTATCATGACAAAAAATGATAAAATAATGGAATAAAACTACCAAAAAATATGGCACTTTATTCCGGATAATTTGCCTTTTCATCCTGCATAATTTAGTAAACTCTGCCGCATAATTTGCGAATGATTCCAGTGGCACTGATTATAGACAAAGTCTATGTTGCAAGGAAGTTTATAGGTTTGTGGTTACAATTCAGATTGCTAAATAATGTAGATGTAGCCCTGTCCCACTTAGAGGTGGTTTATCTCACAATGGCACAGATAGCACGGCTCTAAGGTTGTATGTCATTATACTCATCTCAGGATTGTGTATAGTGTAATTTACCAACCTATGGAGTGTTGTCCATAGGGCCTGGCAGAAGGTGACTTTTCAGAGGCAAATGCATACTTGTCAATCTGCAGGTCACGAAAGGCCCGTAAGAAGGTAATCCCATTAAGGTGAATAGAAAATTGGCCATAGCTGTAACATGTTGAATTACGTCAGATCCACAAAACCTATAAGAAGCTGTAACAATGACTGGATGTTCTCATCAGTGATGTCATCAACGATGTCATGTGAGATGGCATCAATCATGTTATTTAACATGTCATGAGCTATGTTATGTGATATGTGATTTGATAAGCAGTGTATGGTACTTGTACAGTTACTCTCAGCTTAGTAAACTATAACAGGTAAATTTCACATTTTTTTTTTTTTTTAAATATTGGTCTTTCTGCTACTTTGACACCTAACTATAAAGTCACTTTAACCTTTTGTTTTTTCATGAAATTTGTAGTTTTTTTTTAATGTAAGCTAAGATTTTATTACCATATCTAATTATAACATACCTTCTATAACTCAACTTTAACCTTTTTTGATTCCTGGATCAATCTGGAGAGAGATGCCGATACAGTCCACCAATGGTCTGCAAAATTATTGTAATGTGTGCAGCTCTGCATAACATTGCTAAGTGGCTTCATCAAAATTCCATTGATTTTGATGAAGAAATAATTGATTTGTCAGATGATGTTGATTTGGAAGATGTTATGGATTCAAATGAGGGACGTGTGAGGAGGAATTTATTATTTTCTAATTATTGTAGAAATCATTTTTAGCATTGTGGCAAGCATTCAGGTTGTTCCTCCCTCCTTCAGCAGAGAAGAACGCTGGTGAAAGGGACGGTGCAAAACAGGGATCTAGGAGCGGTGGTGGGTCAGCTACCTAATTCCATCACATTCCCCAGGGACCAACTGTGGTTACTTCTCAACGGATTTGAGGGGAAAAATCTATCCCTCGTTGAGATATTCGATCTAATTGTGGAGACGCCATTGGATGAGGATGAGAAACATAGGGGCATATTTACAACAGAATGACGAAGCACGGCGTTAAGCAAAAATTGCCAACGCCACGCTCTGTCATTCCCAAAACGTAGGGATGTGCAGCATTCACAAGAATGCGGCGCACCCCTGCCATTTCCCTAGCGCTGGCGCTAAATGTAGCTGCCTAGCGCCAATGCAGGTACCCTTGCACCATAGTGTAAGGGTGTCTGCATTAGGGCGAATGATTGTGTATGTGCAGGAAGGTGTCCCTTCCTGCACATAAACAATACAGAATGCCGATTTGTAACTCCTATGTGCGCTGCATTGTGCGGCACACATAGGAGTTCCAAATCACACATAAACAATCATTCATGGTGATTTGCTGTTTCTATGTGTGCTGCACAATGCAGCACACATAAAACCAGCAAAAACAAGGAGAAATTAATAATTTCTCCTCGTTTCACCATGTTAAGACCAGGTTTTCCTGGCCTTAATTTTGGCGCGGCCTCCTATTTACGTCACCCTTGTAAATAGGGGACAGCATCAAAATCAATGGGTGCTGCAGCGGAACGCCCACTGCAACACCCATTGCATGCCCCTTTCACGCTAAAGGTAGTGTGAAAGGTGGCCTTATTTACAAGGCGGCGTTAAGCCACTTTAAGAGGTTTAAGACCGCCTTGTAAATAAGGCGAGGGTTTATCCCCACAGGAACATCACTAAGATGACGAAAAGTGTCGCACCTGTGGCGCAAGGGGTTTGTAAATAAGCCCCTAAAAGTGACGTTCCTGTGGCGATAGGGGCTTGTAAATATGCCCCATAGTAGGGAATGCTCACATATGCCGCATAAGCCTAAAGTAGAGAAGTCTTTGTCTAATTGAATCAAGGATTTTATGATTTTTCAGCATGTTCTAACAAAGAAGTCACCGAAACTGGGCTTGCATTTGGTTTGTTATTGGAACAGTATTGTCTGTGCTCATGATGAATTTGGTGGTACTTGTTAGAAAGATTATGATAGGACAAGCCATGATAGAATTTGTCATTGCACAAATTGGTACAAAGCGGGACAATCAAATGTGACCAGTATTTTTCTTAAAGAAAGGTGGCACCTCACACTCGTATCATTCGCTCAGCTTACCAGAACCACCTTCAGGTTACCCATTTTTGTAGGTCGAGGAAGGGTAGCTGAAACGTCTCGATACTCACCTCCATTCTCACAACTTCAATCTAGGAAAATGTTGAAGACATCGCTTTTCAACCCTCATCTTTCTACGTGATGATCTTTGTCGACTATCGCCCTCATTACACGTCACCCATTCTTTTCCAATCCCTGTGCAGATAGAAATGACAAGTTTTTGGGGAATTATCAAATGTTAAGCCCCCATTCTAAAGAGCATAACTTGCAATAGGTGATTCTTATTACACCTTTTAAAACTCACCTTTTAAAACTCTGATCCCACGCTGTCACATTATAAAAGGTGCGATAATTATTACATTGCCTTCCGGGCTCCTTGTGATAAGGGCTGCATTAACACTTTAGGGTGTACCTTGTGCTTAACAAATGTTACATTCGAAATAAATGAGTGCATCTATAAGCAAAATTGTAACTGTAGGGGGAAAATATACTAGGGTCCATCGTTTATTTTGTCACACTAGCTCCTGCATATTTGTTTGAGTTTTCCCCAATACTGTTAAGAAATAAAGTAGTTATAAGTAAATTAAGAATCACGGGGCATATTAGCAAGAACGGCGTTAAAATTATCGCCGCTTTAGCGGCAGGAAACTGCCGCTAAAGCGGCGATAATGGGCTTGATAATATACCCTTGAGAATTCCAATAGAAGCCCAGGATCACAGCAGAACATGGGCTTCTATTGGAATTCTCAAGGGCATATTATCAAGCCCATTATCGCCGCTTTAGCGTCAGTTTCCTGCCGATAAAGCGGCGATAATTTTAACGCCGTTCTTGCTAATATGCCCCCACATTTTGTATCATTTCCCCATTTAAGAATGCAGAGCCTGCCAGGTACACAAGAACAGGGAGACATTGGGACTGGGAGACCCATACGCAGGAGTTCACAAACAACACAAACTCACATGGACATAGGCACTGGAAGTAGGGTTGCAGGGGGTGTTGCAGCACCCACAAAATAAACATGTTGGAGTTCAGAATGTGAATGAGCAAGAAAGATGCCTTTACATTTTGTTTTCAAAGATAGAGGTCAAATGTCAGGTTTATTCTTTTACTTTGAGGATCAGTGTTCACTTTTCTTTCCCTTACTACTAAGTTAGAGGATTTTGTAAAGTGAACTACCTGACAATCTTTCTGGGGTACAGAGAGTGTGAAAGGACAGGCTGTAGGGTGTCAGTTTTTTAGCACACAACAACATTTAAATACTTGTAAATGAGCTGTGCAAATATTTCAGAGCATAGCAGTTGGGAAAGCACCAATGAAGCACATTTATAATTCTGATGAGTGACAGAAACATAGATTTTAATAGGACCAAAACAAACCAAGACACTTTGGGGCATATTTACTAGAAAATGTCGGAGCATGGAGCTGCGCCAAATTTGGCAGTGCCGCGCTCCGACATTTCCAAAACGCAGGGATGCGCCGTATTTCCTACAATACGGTGCACCCCTGTATTTTCCCTAGCGCTGACGCTAAAATTAGTTGCCTAGCGCCAACGCAGGAAGGGTGCCTGAGTTGCAGGGAATGATTATTTTTCCGCTGGAAGGTGCCCCTTCCTACACATAAACAATCCATAATGACTATTTGTAACTTCTATGTGTGCTGCATTTTGCAGCACATATAGAAGTAGCAAATCATCATTATTTAATGATTGTTTATGCTAGAGGAAGGGACATCTTCCTGCACATAAACAATCATTAGTGGCCTTTTGCTCTTTCTATGTGTTCTGCAGAATGCAGCACACATAGAAAAAGCAAAAACGAGGAGAAATAAAAGCATTTCTCCTCGTGCACCATTCCAACGCTTGCTCTTGCATGGCGTTAGTCTTTGGCACTGCCACAGATTTACACCTCCTTGTAAATCAGGGGCAGTGTCAAAAAGCAATGAATGCTGCGGTGGAAGACCCACAGCAACACCCATTGCATGCCCCTTTCAGCTGCCTGAAAGGGTAGCATATTTACAAAGCGGCGTTAAGCCACAAAAAATGACTTTGTGCCACTTTTGTAAATATTGTGCAGGGCATACCGCCACCGGAACATCAATAAAAGTGACTCTCCAGTGGTGCTAGGGACTTGTACATATGCCCCCTTATTTGGTAATGTGCAAATCATAAATATTTGCTGAAAGCCGATTTCCACACAATATTGTTTGTGCGAATTATTGTTATCAGTAAAACTGTCAGTGCGAATTTTATGGTCACTACAACAGAAAATGTGCTGCCTGTAAATGACAGTACACTATGCTTTATTAATATATTTCAGGCATGCACCACCAGCTACAAACCACAGCGTTACCACTCTCCTGCTGATTGGAGTGGCTCATTTGCCATACTTGTTCTTTGTGTGATGTTTGGATTTTTCACAATCCCTACGACTTCAGCGATGTAACATTGATCTCAGCACTTTCATCACCCTCACTCCGAAAATAGATCCAGCACCACTGCACATGGACACACAACCCTCTGCTCCAAAGAATAATAGACATAAAAAAGGGGGAAATTAAGAATGTCAAAGCAGCATTCTCCCGATCCCACCGATCTTTTCATGAGTGATATCACTTCACGTGCCTGCTAGGGAGGTTGTGCATGATTGCAAGTGATGGAAATGGGCATTCCTACACGCAAATATCTCATTAAATACCTAGCGATGGGTCCTTGAACATTAGCTGTGTTCTCACGTTAATACTAAAAAAAAACAAAAAAAACTGTCTCGATTCTTAGGTGGCACAGCATGTACTCGAGTGCTGCTCCAAGTTCCCAGTGCACGTGGGAAACCGACTACTCCGTAAAAAGTTTCCTTTGTGACAAAAATTCTCTCACAGTCAGGGAGAAAAGAAATACATTGTTTACTCAACTGTTAAAGTTGCAATATCTGGAAAAGTGAAATAGTGTAGGCGAGCCAGTGCCAGGAGCACGTGACTTTGGTCTTGGTACCCAAGGATGAGCCCCTTTTTTGTGCTACGCCAGCACAGTAAGGGTTAGTTCGCTTCTTATTGGCGCCTTGAGTCCATGCATTAACTCGAAATATCTCCGAGTTAGTGCACGTTTTTTATTAACAGCAGAGCTCAGAAGCACAAAAAGGAAATTATTACCTCGTGTTGACGAGCTCTACTATCAGCAAAACATACATGAACTCGGAGTTGTTTGGAGTTAATGTATGCACTCAAGACACCAAAAGGAAGCACACAGACCGCTTCTGCGCTGCAACAGCACAAAAAATGATACATGGCCCCTCAGTGGTATGCGTTACAGGTGAAACGGTAGAGACATGCTGCTCTTTTCAGAAATTAAAAAAATATGCTGCTTACTGGAAGTGAACACCTTTACTTAGCAGGGTAGTTTTAGCACACATGGCTTTCTACAGCTTCCTGAAGATTCCACTTCACAATTTGACACTGTGCAAAACTTATATTCACGGAAATCAACAAAAAGTTCCGAGAACACCTGGACAAGAAGTGTTAGTCCAAGCTGTTGTCAGTTAATATTCCGATCAGCCGTGCTACAGAATACACCTTTTTAATCGTAAGAGATGAAGGGAGTATCGAGGGAAGAGCAGTTTGAAGGCATGAGCAAAGAGAGCAATTTCCCAGGGTTCCCATCTTCAAGAGGCCATTAACCTGCATGGATCTTTAGGTCTGGCTTAAAAGTGCAACTGTCACCGACCTTTTAACCTGCACCAATATTATTTTACTGTTTTTTGCTTCCTCACAAATACATATTCACTCCAATGCTATCTACTTGTAATACTTCACATTACCATATAACATTCTTTTAAAGCCAGACCTATTGGCATTGCCAATGCCTGTTTACGTTTGACAGCTGGACATGCCATGCCTGCCCAAATTTAACCCTCACGTTCTCTGGCTGTTGGTGGCAATTACAATAGTCAATGATGTTTCTGTCTCTCTCCTTGCTTTATCATAGCTCATTTACCTCACAGTGTCTCTTTCCCACAGTCTTTCTTTGCTCAACTCTGCATCTCTATGTGCCAACCTCCCTCTTTCTTGATCTCATTTCTCTCTACCTCACCTCTCTCTCAATACACCTCTCTCCAACCCACCTCTCTCTCAATACACCTCTCTCCAACCCACCTCTCTCTCAGAACCTCACCTCTCACTTTACCACCCTCTGTTCCTACCTCTACAGCTGTACCTCAACTATCCCTCACGCCTATCTTTCTTCCTCACTACTGTTTCCATTTCAACTCTACGTATCTCCCCTCCATCTGCTACACTTATCTCTCAAAAACATATTTACTTCTCTCTCATCCCTTTCTGTCTCGCCAATCTATCTCACCTCTCTGTACATCAGTCCCTCTGTAATTCATACACCACTCACTCACTATCTGACCTCTCAGTTTATATCACCACTCATGTGCTACTGCGTCTCCCCTCTCTCCTATTTTGCATTTACATCTCTGTTCCCTCTACCCCAACTCTCTCATTCCTATCCTCCTTTCTTACTATGTCTCTATCATTACCTTCTATCTTTCTCATCTCTGTGCATCTCCTCCATTTCTACTCAGCCACCTCTACACCACCACTCTCTCTCTACTTTTCTAAGTCAGGCTTGCTTTTATTTCTCCCCCACACACTGTCTCTTTATTTCACCTCATCTCTCTTTCTACCCTTTACCTCCTTCTGCCTATCTCACTCTTTGATTCATTCTTCCTTTGCTCAACATGTCTTTCTACACTTCAACTGTTGTCCCTCTCACTAACCCACCACTCACTCTACCTTGCATCTCTTTATTCTTCTCTCACTAAATCACCTCTCCATCTGTCTTCCCCTACCTCTCTTGGGGTATATCTCTCTCTAACTCACCTCTCTTATTACCTTGCATCTTTTTTCCTCCCTCATCTCCTATACATTTCCTACTCCTTTACTCTAGTTTTGACTACCTCATCCTAAAACCTTATGTATCTCTGTGTCTTTTGCTTCCCTTCTTCCACTTTCTACTATTTTGTATATTTTGTATCTTTCTTTCTGGCTACTTCACATTTCTTTCTTCAGCTTATGTCACCCCCACTTCATCTTTCTCTTTTTCTTCTCTCTCTTGTTACTGCTATATTCTTTTTACCTCTGTCCCTTCCTCTTCTGCCCAATCCCATTTCTCTTATTCAACACGGTTGGACCTTTAGCCAGAGACAGATATACATACAAAGAGGAGAGGAGGGACAAGGCAGGGAAAGATAATTAAGGAGAAAATTATCAAATTTCACCAGATAGAATGGTGAATATCTTAGGATCTGTGTTTTAATTTTCACTCTTGCAACGAAAATGTCAGTTGTGTATCCACCAACTAAAGTCACAATTTCCAGGGCTATGTGCATGTGTTTTATTTTTAATTTTGCAAGCATCCACTAAACATCCGCTGCAACCAAATCACTCTTACTGTGTCTTTCCTACAATTGGGGGAAAAGTTAGTTAGATACTAAAGTAACATATTTTTTATCCAAGCACAAAAAGAGTGGGTTTTATTAATGATTGTTCAAATTTTCTTTTGGCTGGAGGATACCAGGCAGATTGAGCTTTTGAATGTTTTTCCTGCTCGTTTTTCATAGAAAGTTTAGCATATAATTTAATATTGTTTTAAATCACAGGGACTTGAATTAGCTGAAAATGGATAATAAATTTAAAATTGTTCCGGACAGGAAGCCCCAAAGTATGTTCAGGGCCAAACAAATCCTTATGATGACACTGTCATGGGGTACACTTAAAGTATATCGTGACATGACGTGGCACAACTCATCTATGGCAGCAACAGTTACTTAAAAGTAAGGAAAGACTTTGACAGACAAATAGGAGCACAGACAAAGTACTATTAAATCAAACGGGGATATAAACAAAAGACAGATGATGGGAAGAAGACGAAAGAAAACAGAGAGTATAGAAAGAGACAGTGAGAAAGAACTTCACGTTTCTTCAGGAGGGTTGCTGACAGAGGAGGGCACCATCTGAACAGTGAGGGAGCCACACGAGTGGCTAGATACTAGGAGTGAGAGAAAGGATGAACTCCCCATCACATTACAGGAAGAAAACTAGCCACTCCAGACAGAGGAAGGAAGCAGGACCAAAGTGGGAAGCACTGAAAAGCAGGGCAAAGAGGATAGGAGGTGTTTTATGGCATGGGCAAAGTGGGCTATGTCCCAGGCCCCCAGCCTTTCAGTGGCAGCCTGATAGAGCCAGCTCTGTTCTGCAGAGTCTTGCCCTGATGACCTTGAATAATTCTGAAACAGATTGTTTTAAATACTGTTTTACTTTCATTTATTTTTAATGTGAGTGATATGTGCGAATCTTATTACAGACATTTTGCAGAGAAATGCTGTGTTTACGTTTCATGAAACACCCATAAAAAAAGTTTCTTGTACATCAAAAGAAGACCTCACATATGAGAAATGGGAGAGTGTCACAGAAATTATTTGCAGTAATATTAATGAGTTGCTACTGTGTTACAATATTGAAAAGACATCATTGTCCCTGAATATCAGATGTAATAACTTTAGAATTTGGAAGTGACCTGACCAAAATGGCATGAAAGAGCTGAAATGGGATCATAAATTCAAAGCTGCTCCAAACAGGGGCCCCCAAATTACGTTCGAACCTGGGCCCTCAAAATCCTTAAGATGTCCCTGAAGATGATGAAGACCCACGGGATACCTGGACAGAGGACTGATGGTCCCCTGGACCTCCTTCCAGTTAAACTCTGCAACCCAACATTGCTCAAGGATAAGACATGGCATAGGTGAGTGAATGGGCTAATGGAGATGCCATTGGGAGGCATAAGACCCTAAACTTTACAGAAGAATCGCCTTTTTTGCATATAATAGTTAGAAGCTTAACTGTTAAGAAGTGCTTTAGCAAGATAGTGCTAGACCAGGATATGGCAATAGAACATATGTAGCGCTAGAAAAGGATAGCAATAAAATGGGAGAAAAAGAGCAGGAATTGTTTTCCAGAACCTAAATAAGAACGTAAAGCTTTCAATAGGGGAAGAGAGTGAAAGAGAGAGAGAGAGAAAAAAATGATTAAACAAATGGAATAATGAAGTAGAACAAATTCTGACTCACAAGACAAAACTAAGGCCTAGGGGCCGATTCCGATCTCGGCCGGTAGGGCTCCGAATCGGATTCGGCTTAACCGGATCCGATTCGGAGCCCTATTTCCCGACCGATCCGTACGCGCGTCCGGGCGAGCGAGTACGATGCGTATTCGCCGACCGACTCGTCCGGGCGTCCCGACTGCTCTGACCGACTCGATCCCGGGTCGAACCGCGACCCGACCGACTCGCACGGACACGACTCGCACCGCGCAATGGAGACCTTCCCCGGCCGGGTAAGTACGATGCGCGCCGCGAGCAGATCCGACCGAGCCGCGCACTCCGGCTCGAAAGAGCTGTCGGAGCCGTACTTTGGGGGTCCGTGTCGGACCCCCTGTACGCATAGCCGCGCGAGTCGCACACAGGGGGACCCATGGGTCCCCCTACCTGTGCGTTTACGGCGCGAATCGCTTCGCCGCGTACACGCTGTAGGGGCGCACTTGTCGCATCGCACCCATTGAGTTCAATGGGAGCCCGCGTACGCGTTGTACGACCTGCTCCCATTGACTTCAATGGGAGTCCGACCGACTCGAGTCCGATGGCATATGTGCGCATCGTACTCGTTAGGTCGGACTGCACGGGTCCGATTCGGTCGGAAATCTCTCCGGGTCCGGCTCGGTCGGGGAGATTTCTGGCCCGAATCGGAATCGGCCCCTTAGTTGTTTGTTTATTTATTTTATTTTTCTGAGATATACTTACTTACCTGTGTTCTTTTTGAGGATCATTCCGGTGCGTAGAATGTTGTGCCCAACTAAGGGTTATGGTCATCCTGGAACAAAGGAAGACAAGGACAATTTGAGAAATCACTTTTTTAAGACTGTTTTTGATGCCTAAGGGTAAGACTGGAACATTTACCAACTTCGACTTCTTGGAAAAAGTAAACTCTTACTCATAGACTACCATCAGTAACTCAGTCTAGTGTTGTATTATTTCCCATTCTTCAACAGTGAAAGAAAAGTGGAACCAAGCTGGAGGTTGTGTGCCGGTAATAATGTATCTGAATGTAATGTTTTACAAAATTCATAAATAAATAAATAAACTGCACCATATATCATAGGTTCTACAAATGAACATAAACCTTGTGCTCTCTTTTTGGGTCTTTGCTTCAGCTGTACCTGATGTTGTTGAAGACCTATTGTAACAATAATATGCATAGAGTGGGCTCTGGGTCAGCTCCTTCCTCATGAATGGATGACTTTCTTGTTGGACATAAAATGTTTCTGCCCTTAGCCATTCGGAACATAAAAAGGAGATCAGTACAGAGCTACCAGAATGATTAAGAGCCTCCTTAAAAGGCACTAATATCTTCTGTAATCTAATATCATGCCAGAGAGTGCAGTGCAGTTCTGGCTGACTGTTCTTTTAAAGAGAAAGCTTTGTGTCTGATGTAGACGGATGCCAAATATTTTGACCTTATTGTAATAGCTTCCTAAAACCATATTGACCAGAGCATGTCCCCTGACTGCGGGCAAGTTCCAGTCAAGCATGACTGGGTGGTAGGAAAGTACCTGAAGATGTGATGAGCTCGTGAAAAGATCGTTTCTCGCCTAGAGGGGCCTGCAGAAATTCTTTCTTTCCTGCTTGAAGATGCACCTGCACTCCAAAAGCAGACATCATCATCTGGGCTTTATAATCTTTTTACTTCTACTTGTTCTAATTGCCACACTTTTTATGTATTCTGTATTCCTGGTGGGTAACCTGTTGCCATTTATGCGGCTGCAAATATTAATTTGGTACTGTCACTTGATGCTTTGTCTCAAGGCGTTGCACTTTGGAGCAAATCAAATCTAGTTGAGCACCTTGGGACTTCTTCCTGGTTGAGAGAAAGGATGAAGTGGAATAGGAGGACAGAGCATACCGCCCCTCCTGCCCCCATTGTTAGAGGACACATGGTCTCTCGCGTTGTGAGATCAGTGTGTAAAATGAGAATATTAATGAAGGCACCAAACATCTTCACCTCTCTTCAATCTACCATAAAAGTACTTTGCATACAGCAGAAAGGCTTGCGTGGAAGAGGTGTGGCGCCGCGGCCAGGGCGACTGACGCTGGAATCTGGGGCTCACGGTTCGATCCCCGGCGGCAGGTCAGCCCAGCACCATGTGACTCTGGGCAATAGCTTGCTTAATCTTCCCGACGGCCCCCAGCGCCGGGATGCCTTCGGGTAGCTGTTCGCGCTTTACAAATACTGGATTTACATTTACATGTGAGACCCAGAGACAGAACCCTACCCTGGAAGACTTCACACTGTCCACGCTGGACACCCTTGGTGGAGTGCGATTGTGGTCCATCCCCAGGATCTCCTAGTTCAGACACATCACTGCCTCCTGGAGGAGCATGAGGGCTCTTCTAACCTGGAGCGCACATGACCTTCACCGGGTCCCCACCCCCATGCTCTTGATCTGTCCACCATAGGAGATTCCCAAAGCTGGTGATAGACCGCTCAGGATGAGTCTGCAATCAACTCCTACACTTTCCATAGTGCTCATATAAAAAAAAAAAAAAACACATGTCACCCAGAACAGTGGCACACTCCTGCTGGATGCAAGATAACAGAAAGACCCTTACCTGGTTGGTTTACACTTGCATCTAATCAACATCTTGCAGGCCACAGGCTCGCCCATAGAATTATCTGCCCCACTGCCTGCCACAATGCCCTCAAAGGCTAGATGGATATACGTTTTCCTCCGTCTGCCTTCTCGTATCAAGTAAAAGCAGGAAAGGGCTTTGCTATGTTGGATAATCGAGAAAAAAAATCCTCCATCGGCTTAAATCAGACAAGCGTTATTTGCGTGGGTGGGAACTTGGCAGCAAATTACACATCTCTCACCATCACAGTGAGTTCTCATAAAATTTCCATTTCTTTTTAATGGCTTTTCCTATCGCTTGCCTGCTAGGGCTCAGTGCTGTTTGTATAGAAAAGCACACAGTACAAGAAATAATATATTGTGTATTGTTAAAAAGCACTCAAGCCAGCAAAAGAATCTAAAACGTTATACCTTGCAACAAACAAACAAAAAAAACATCGACTTGGCTTCTACACTAAACTGCGGCATTCGTGAGCAGGGTTTTATGCCACGCATTCGCAATCATATTTTCTGGTCTCTATCAACATGACATACGTTATTAATGTTCTTCTGAAACAAATCACTCATAAATATAGTTCTGTATTTTCATATTAAACGCATCTAATAAACTAAAGGTGTTCTATGTTAATAGATTCGTAGTGTCAAGAAAGATGTAACTGGTGATACAAGCTGCTATTTCTATGATCAAAATATACATTATTAATGAAGACTGGATTGTTTAAATATTTACTATAATGTTCAAGGATCTATCACCGTGCGGACACCTATAACTCTTTGGTTCTAGAACAGGAGCATTCGGCACTTATTACCATGTGAATGGCCTACAGTGATTAGAGTGAGTTCCTTTTACAGTTGTCTTGTATTTGTTTGGAAAGTTTCAAAATGATCAGTTGTGCTGTCAAGTATAATAACCATCATAGTGTGTACTAATTGTGCCATTCAGCACCTTAGTTCGCAGTGTACTACAGTAGTGTGTTGGTGGTAAACTTGGTAAAAAGCTAGCCCTGAAGTTCAGCAGAACACTTTACATTTTACCAGGGCTGCATACAGGAGTTTAAGTTGCATATGTAGTATATTACATAATGCAGAGTGTATAGGAACATAGAGTCTGGGGGTGGGAGTGTGGTAAGAAGAGAAAAGGAAATAACTGCTGTGGTGTCCAGGAAGGCGGAGAGCAAGTGGGTTGGTACCTCTTTTCTGAAGACTTGCACTGAGCAAGAGAGTATGAAGGCCAGGGACGGCTCATCCCTTAGACTCTGGTCACAGATTGAAAAAGCTTCTACGTGCTTATCTTCCAATAGTGCTTTCTGAGTCTACGACCTCGCGAGGTGCGTAGTGCAGAAGACTAGCAGGTGCAGATTGCAGGTTGTGTTGGTGTGCTTCCTCATGGAGCACTCATCTCATGCAAGCTAGAAGAGGCAACTAGGAGCTGCAGCCAGAGGAGATATTGAAGGATGGGTTGTTGGGGTCGAATTTGTCTGGTTTATGGTGAGTTTGGTGGCAGCCTGTAGATTTCAGCTGAGACAGAATGACTTCATGCAGGCCAGTGAGCAGAGGAGTCTCCTGATCTCTGTGAGGGAAAATGAAGGACTGGAGAGTGCAGGTGAAGCTGTGGCAAGGGTTTTAATCCGCACAAGATGGTAATTTCCAAAATAGTCTGTGTAGGCCTTTTTTATTCACCTGCTCCTTGTTTGTAAGATTGCTACTCATTTGATGCTCGATTATCATACTCTGACTGGGGTGTAGGGAGCTACCATTTACAAGTTGAAATGATTTTTAAGATAAATGGCGGACATCCATGATTTGATAATGTCTAGGTATGATAGCAGGCTAGAGATTCCATCAGCCGAAAACATTTTCAGTTAGAAATGCCTATCTTCAGGTATTGGTGTGGGGCAGGACTGTGTTAGGAAGTAGAGTCTCCTGGGTTTCCGTATTCAGAATGAACATCATGGGGTGGGAATGAATGCTTAAGGAATGGTGCATGAGATCTGGAGGATGGAGATCCATTTGGATATTCTCTTGCTGTTCAGAGAGGAAAAGGTGAACCAGTCCGGGATAGTGTCAGAGATATCCTAATGGGCCACAAGTTTGCCAGCAAGTCTTTTGATCAACAGTATCAAAGGATACCATTAGGTCTTTGAGCACTGGAAGGCAGAGATCACTCTTGTCTGTGATTCACAGGAAGTGATCTACTGTCTGGCAGCTGTTTCTGCACTGCAGCAATGAAGCATTAACTGGTAGAACTTACACAGCCAAGTGTGATCAATATTTTGGGTTGCGGTTATTCTTCTTTAGTAGGGGTAGGATTTGGAGTGTCTTAAGATTAACAGAAAGGCTGGTTATTATGGAAACCTTGACCTTCACTAGTGACTGGCAGAAAAACCTGCAGGAGCCCCAGGAGCTCTGTCCCTGAAGGAGTCCTATGAGATTTGTAGAGCGCACTACGACCCAGGAGGGTATCCTGGCAGTGAGCAGGTATGAGCCTAGCTAAACCTAGGACCCATACCGCAGTTTCCCTGTTTCTGGGAGGAGAAGTCACCAGAGGAGTCACCCGACAGGTTGTGCCACATCGCCGAAGTGTTGTTGAGCTGCAGCTACTGAGTCCTGCCGCACCGCCGCACCACCGCACCACCGTACCACTGCAGCTTTGAAATGTGAAGCCCTGAAGTCTGGGAGCTGAGCTAGGGGCCAAGGCCATGGCGGAGGCAGAGGCGACAGAGGAGCACAAAGGCGGAGCCCAAGAGCGAGCTCAGGCGGCTGGCAGCAAACTTCAGAAAAATCCAGACAGCCGCAGGCCTGCCGCAGTAGAGGCTGATATCAGGGAAAAGTGGTGGGGCAGTGCGGGGGGCTATAACAAAAAAAAATAACTTACCTGGTGACAGCCGCCTTTCCGCTCTCCTGCTCCTCTGCTAGTGCACAGGCTGAGGCTCAAAGACTCCCCTATGGCCAATCCAGACGCAGCTCTCATGCTGGTAATACTATTACCCAGCATGAAAGAAGCGATGGGATTGGCCTGAGCGGGTTGGTTTTGCACTCCTGGAGGGGCTGGGAGCCTGTGCCTGCTGTTCTCCACCCAGCAATGCAGCTCGGGTTGGAGAGATATCAGTGAGCATTTCGGTTTGGCCATCCAAAAACAGTCAGTCAAACCAACATGTGCACTTGCAGCAGTGCAAACCACTCCCCCTCCGTGCTTGCTGCAGTGCTTGCGTGAGGATGCCCCACCCCAAGACACAGCTCCAAGAAGAAAAATAAAATGATAATAAACCTATTTTATCATTCTATTTTTCAAGTTTGCATCTGTTGGCAGGTGAAGCTCCTCCACATAACAGAGGAGCCGCCACTGGCCAGCCGGCGGTTACAGATTTGTCAGGGGTGCGAAGGGGAGAGCAGCAGAAGGAGGCCAATGGCCAAAGGCCACACAGGGTAACATGTTCCCCCTTGACTCTACCCCTACGCTCTACATCCAGAATGCTCTCTTGCCCAGCTACAGAGCACCGAGCATGAGGTGTGCTTCACGAAGTGAAGCGGTGGTGGCGGGAGGGGGCCGCCTTTATGGTTGAGCGCAGGAGGTGAGGATGCAGCTGAGCTAGGTCTTGGTGTGCCTTGTGCTTGCCTGGTGTGCTCCCCAAGCTCCTCCCCTTGCCACCACCCCCTACAGAGGACCATGGTGAATGCAACTTCTCCAGCCAGGGTCGGCCTCCCCCTTGCTTCCCTCGCGTTCCTTCCTCCACCAAGTTTTATCAGGGAAGGTTGAAGTCCGGCTGCAGGAAAACTGAAAGGGGGTGAGAAAACAGTTGCTGGGAGCCAGTGTTGGTGTTTCCAACAGTAGCAAAAACAACGGACTGAGGAGTAAGCAAGAAGGCTCAGGCTGAAGGCCTAAGGAGATTTGTGGTGGTTTAATCTCCAGCCCCAGCCAGCTCCTGCATTTCCTGGCAATGGACTTAATAATCCACAAGGGCTGGCGAGGTAGAAGGCTGTAAGTGTGATTGTCTGAAATATGTACTGATTAAGGAACCAAAGGAGTCAAAGGAATCCAAATCATATAACGATTAAAGAAATTAAATGCACTTTATGCGAAAGTGCTTTAATACAATAGCGTGTGGAAGCAAGTGGCTTTGGGTTTAGGAAAGCTCTCAAACATCATGCATCTAATTAGTTAAAGATCAAATTATCTCTAAAAGCAGTGGGTTTCTAATTATTTTTTAAACATCTTACACCTTTTAACATTCCACTCGAACAACGTGGTACCCCGGTTCACTCAAGGAAAGTTCTAAAATATTTCAAAAAATGAATGTACCCCTGACAACCTTTTGGATTTTAGGAATGAGTACACGTAATTCCCATCTCTTTCAGGTGGGCGTTCACACTACAATGCAAGCACCAAGGTCTCTGAAACGGAAAAGGATGATCCCTTTACTCTAAGAGTTGCCTTTCAAAAGCAATCAAGACGCTCTGGGGGCTGAAAACCATCCTCAAATGATCAACGGGGAGGTGGAATCTCCGGGGCCCAAGATAAATAGACCAGGAAACCTCACTATAAGGGAATTTTCTGGTTCAATCAAGAAAAGAAAGAGGTAAGGCCAGGCAAAGCCTGCCAAGACATTAAAGGGTCTGGTGGAGAAAAGAAGAGATCTGTGAGCAGGGGAATTATGCCAGTACTGCCCAGGGGGAGATCAGTCAAGCACCATTCATGAATCGCTCTGCAAGCCAAGTCGCATTGCCAGCAAAGGGCTTAGCAATGACAGGAGGTGAAGCCCTAATAAAAACAGTATCAGCCCTCACAAATGCCAGTAGGCTTCATGCAGATAAACTGAACATATAAATTAGTGCGTTACAATCTCTAGCCACATTCACTATGGCAATTGATGCCAAATTGGAGCGATTAAACCAGTTAATATGGCAGGCCCGAGACTTTGCCAAAGACAAGCCCGTGTACTGTCAGTGTGACCCTACTGTGGAAAAGATAGCTAGCCTGACGGAAGTACTGATAGCACTAATTCAGGACCTAAAGGCGGAAGTTGCTCAAAATGTCTCAAGTGGAAGAGGAAGAACTGAATGCGAAGCAGAAGAGACACCCAGTGGTCCCGAAAACTCTTTAGTGTCTGATTCACACGCATGCATACCTGGAGAAATGGCATCCAGGAAAAGCCCCAGCCAACAAGACGCAGGATAGGACAACCAAGGAAAGGGAAAGAGACCATGGCAGATATAGTAGTATATAAGTGGAGGAAAGCAAACCTTTGGAGGACGCTAACGTAAAAGATCGTTTGCAAGTGCCACCAAAAGTAAACTGCAAAATGAACATTGATGACCGTTGGGACGGTCTATCAAGGAAAAATAAAAAGTGCTTACAAAAATTAAACAAGAAAGGCACAAAAAAGTACCCTACGGCCGAGTTCATGCAATAGAGGACTGCACTCTTTGGGCCGGATGTACGAAATCGTGTTTGCGACTTCCTAATACCAAATTTTAGTGCTTTGCTATTAGGAAATTGCAAACTGCGATGTACAACATTGTGTTTGACACTGTTAGCGATTCGCAGGTGGTCGCAAATGGACCTGCCTCATCAATCTTCATAGGCAGGTCGCAATTTGCGACCGATTGTGAATGGCTACAATCACAGGGATGGTGGCCTGCTGGGATCAGCAGACCACTGTCTGTGAGTGCTTTTTAAATAAAGCAATATTTTGTTTTGTAATGCAGCCTGTTTTCCTTAAAGGAAAATGGGATGCATTTCAAAAATAACAATGAAAAGCTACCTTTTCATTTTTTAAGAGTAGGCAGTGGTCTGTGGGACCACTGCCTGCTCTTAAAAAATGTTGGCGCCCACATTCACAAAGGGGAAGGGGTCCCTTGGGGACCCCTTCCCGTTTGCGAATGGGTTACCACCAACTTGAAGTTGGTGGTAACTGCCAATGTTTTGCGACCGCATTCCTGGTCGCAAAAAATTAATAAATACCAGTGCTATTTGGTATTAGGAAAGAACGCCCGAAACACTCACCTTCTTAATACCGAATCACAAAAGCAAAATGTGATTCAGTAACAAGTTACTGAGTCGCATTTTGCCTTCTGTACATGGCAAAATGCATTTTATCAGTTGTAAACATCAGGCCGTTTGCGACTGGTAAAATGCTTCGTACATCTGGCCCCTTATCCGGTGTTCACACAAAGGAAAGGCAAGAAAATATCTGTGAACTACCTGCCAAAGCGGGAAGCAGAAAAAAATGAACAGAGCCAGTATTGACCGGGAGCGGAAGATCCTGGCTGCACTAATGATCAAAAGGCCCAAGCAGTAACTAAAATGGACTGACAGTGGGACTGACAATTTCCGGTGAAGCAACTCAAGCCACTGAAACACTTCCCAATATGGGTGGAGCAGAGGAATCAAAGCTGGCTACTAACATCGAGTCCGGAAATGATCTAGGGGAAGGAGAGAGTGTCGGCAACTGGCAGGGAA
The DNA here is from genome assembly GCA_963921515.1 of Calotriton arnoldi. NCBI lineage: Eukaryota > Metazoa > Chordata > Amphibia > Caudata > Salamandridae > Calotriton > Calotriton arnoldi. The sequence continues at coordinate 310,568 of CAWUFW010001915.1, forward strand.
GACCTTTCCAACAGTGGCGGCTCCTCTGCTAAGGCGGAGGAGCATCGCCCCACTGGAAAATAAAAATAAAATGATAATAACAAGAAGTTATTATCATTTTATTTTCCTTTGCGACTCTAGATGGGGAGGGGCTGGCTCGCCGCAGAGGGAGCAGGAGTGTTTTGCACTGCCTCCCTACATGCGCATGACGCTTTGACCGGCCCTCTACAGCCAGCCAAACAGTCATGCGTAGTTGGCATGTTCTCCATTGGGCTGTGTTGCAAAGCTCTGTGGAGAACATGCCCAGCCTCCCTAGGCACTGCCAAACAGGCCACTCAGACCAATCACGACGCTGCTCCTGCAGCGTTGTGATTGGCGGGCAGAGTCCGGAAGCATGGGTGCTTCCGGTGCAGGCTGCAGGCAGCAGCTGGGAAGACGACAAGAAGACGGAGGAGAGGCGTGCGGCAGCGGCGGCGGCAAAGCAGGTACGTTTATATTTTTTCCCATCTTTTCACCCCTCCCCCACCACCCCTGTTCAGAGGCAGCCACCACTGCTTTCCAACTCATGGGGAACAGGCGAGAACTGTGACAGAGAAGACCCAATTAACAATAATTAGATGCCTCTAGGGGGCACAGCAACATGTATAGCGAATGAAGACCGGATAATAAGGATCATAAAGGTACAATCTGAGAGCAGTAACTGGGGACCTGTAAGAAGAGCATATAATGTAACACTAGGCCCAGAGTATAAATCCTGTGGAAGATGTGACATTTTGAATAGACAGAACATATTTAGATTAGCCTCAAAGCTCCCGGGACTAGAAAAGTTGATGTCAAATGACATCGACAGGGGCGTAGCTTGGTCAGAAAGATTTGGGGGCCGTGAGCTTTAGATTTCTGGACAATAAGGCTAGCATATAATGTTTCAATACATTATACGAGATGCAGGGTGCATTTGAGGGGCCTTAGGGGCAATGGAAAGTGCGAGGAATGCGGATTGGTAGGATTATTAAGAGAGAAAACACAATATTTTGTAAAATAACCAATATTTTGAGGACTTTCAAAAGAGAGAAGGAGAGAGTGTGTGTGTGTTTTTGTCTGTCTATATGTAAACATCCCTGGTGGAATTCGACACACCTCTCACAATACCCGACTGAAAGCACATGTACCCAACTATTTATCAGAAAATACATTTATTAGGGGGGTGTCACACCTCAAACACCCCCCTGAAGCTACGCCCCTGTACATCGAATATGTTTAAGGCCCCGGGCTGTGGTGAAATTAATGAGCGAACAGAGAGACGCCTTAAAGTAGGAAAAATTGACCAAAAGTTCGAACAAAATGAAACCCAAATGTCAGCGTGGGGCATAAGGTTGATCAGTAATCATCCTGACCGATATCCATTGATACTTAAACCACCCCTACAATCTGTATGGCAACACCCCCTACAGGGGGTCATTGGGTGAGACTACCACCTATGTGCTGAGAAACGGTAAAGGCAGTATGAACAGAAAAATTTTGTGATACGGGAATAGATACAAGTGAAATAATTTCCAGTGTGATTACCCAAATTAATCACTGGTGCTTTGGCATAATTACAGCACATTTATTTAGAATACATCAATCACGGTTATATTTGGTCCCAACCACACAAAGAATGTATAGGTTCTACTTGATGTCAAACAGAACTGTACACATGACAATCCACAAAGTTACATATACATAAATCCAGTAGCGGCTCGCATAGGGCGTGCCTCGGGGCGGTGGGGCGGGGGGGGGTAGCAAACACGGACATACGACGGAACGGAGGAAAGTAATTATTACGTTCCTCCGTTGTCCGTGTTTGCTAACCCCCCACCCTGCCCCTCCCCCGCCCCGCCACGCAGCACGCCCTATGCGAGCCGCTACTGCAAAAATCACTCCAAACAAACAATGTAAGACAGATTCTGTCTAGTTTAGGGATAGCTAGACCTTATGGAGCATTAGAGCAGGAAACCATTAGAAGTAGGTTCTACTTCTGCTGCCTGTTGCCCAGCTTGGAGCTCTATCAAGTCTGCTGGCCTGATATCCTAACACCTGTCATGGAGCTGTTTGCTGCCAAGTAGTGCAGGAAAGTACTGAGAGTGCTCAACTATCACATGGATATAAGACCAAGAGGGATTGGTCCCTCAAAGTCATGTGTTTCTGTCATAAGCATAGCCAACAGTAGTGAGTATGTGTGGATGTTTCTAGGGAACCTAGACTAAGGATGCACCTGTTGTGTCATCCTTGGTACCCTGAATGGGGTGAGCTAGCCCAAAAACATTGGCTGTTCCACTCAACCTTTACATCTTCAAGGTAACTTTCAGTTTTTCTCTTGGAGCATGACTGAATCCTGGTTAGGACTCACCTTTCAGTCTTAGAGTGTCATCTAGTGGTAGACCTGGGAATGCGTCAAAATGCTACGCCTCCCCAGGTGAGGAGTAAATATCTTTATTTCTCCTCATTTTTCCTCTTTCAATGTGTGCTGCATCTTGCAGCACACATAAAAAGAAAAAAATGCCTCAGAGGATTGTTTTTGTGCAAGGAGGTGTCCCTTCCTGCACAAAAACAAACCTGCTTACAACGCAGGCACCCTTGCACCATGGTGCAAAGGTGCCTGTGTTGGTGCAAGGCAGCACATTGTGTGTCAGCGCAAGGAAACAACAGGAATGTGCCTTATAATGTTAAACACAATGCATTCCTCCCTTTTCACTTTCATGCAGCTGAGCACAGCAAGGTGGCTTGCTGCACTGCGCTGCTTGAAATGTTGATAAATATGGCCCTGTATTCTCCATAAAGTCAGCCATGTGCTCATAGCCTCACGTCTAAAAGGTAATCTATTGTTAGTCTTTTTCCACATCACTGAACTAAAACTGAAGTCTGAAGAGAGAAAACATAAAGGTTTAGATAAATATCCTCTCTGAAAGGAAGGTGATGGAGGGTAGTAATTTGAAGAAACAAAGAAAACAATTGCTGAAAGGCCTGACAAACAAAAAGCGTTGTGGCAGCATTCCAAATCTGCATATTTTATATTCCAGTTAATTTAACACAAAACAACCAAATGTTTCTGAGACGTCAACCCCACTGTGAATTTGAAGGCCTGCAACGATGTTTTAAATGTAATGAAAATTCAGAAGCATATTGGAGGAGAAAAGTATTTGAGACAATCAAGAAATGACTGTTGAGATTAAGGTCAGCCTTTCTCAGCCATGCACCTCCCTATAAACACCTTCAGCAGTATGCCAAGCAGAAAAAGTGAAGCTATACTTTTCGATATGTGCAGGAAAAAAGAGTCATCCTTCACACATCACACAGACGAAATGCAGCCCTTCATCAGCACAGTGGCGGCCGGCACAGGTAAGCGCGATGGGGCCGGGGCGGGGCGGTGTGGCCTCTGGGAAGTTGACAGATGACGGAATAGGTATAATTAAATAAATAAATAATACCTATTCCGTCGTCTGTCGTCTTCCCCCCTGCCGCGCACTGCTGCGCCCTGCTGCGCCCTGCCCCGCCCTGCCGCGCCCTGCCCCGCCCCATCTCCCTACCTCGCTTACCTGTGCCGGCGCCTCTGGCACCTTCCAGATCAAAGTAAATGAACTAGCAGAAAATGCAAGCATAAAGCCTTACAAAAGAGAAACAACACTTTGCTTCTATTAATGGATCCAAACTAAACTTCAGTACAACATCAATATCTAGGAAAATGTCTCTTTAAGCTTACTCTTGTCCTTTCGAAGTTGTGCAACGCCAAGGGATGACCGTGATTCTGTGTTGTCACTTTTCAGGATGAGTCCACATGCTTTTTGAGATGAAGCGGGAGGGCAGCTAATACCTAGCTTCTTCAATATTATAGTGAGAATGCAAAGACTTTATTAAAGGTGCTTTCGGAGGACAATGTAAACACATGGCTAGCTTTCAAACAAGCATTTACACGAAATCATTTAATAAAAACCTTAAACATATCTAACATTAAAAAAGGCACATGTGTTAAAGTTTCTGCTTTTGTCCTGAAAAGTTCTTTTGTCATGAAGCTGAACACCTGGTGGAGAGTTTTTAGCTGTGAGTCGACCGGAGGCTCAGGTTTTCACAGTTCTTGATTGCCAAAGGTATGGGCAACCCCTTCCAGTAGCGATGTTGCTGCCCACACAGAAAGCACCTAGGCAGAAAGTGCCTTCCGGAATTGGCCCCAGGAAGGAGTATAAGTCTGAGGGCGAAAAGCATCCACGATGACTTCTGGGCACAGTTGGAACTTTTAAGGCTGAGTACCCAAATAACTGGAGATTCCGGAAGGAGCCAAGGAAAGTTTGGAGTACTGGAATGGCTGGAGACAAACTGCAAATTAACAGGAGAAACCTGAAGATTCCTTGAGGAGCCAAGGAAGGACTGGAGTGCTGGAACACACCACAGGAGACCTGGAGCATTGAGACGCAAGGACAGAATGAAAAACCTTTGCTTATATAGCTCTAGGACATGAATTACATCACAGAAAGTTAGACATCATGGTGGATTAAAACGTCCTATTGGAAGGAATAGACAAGGCACCATCTGTGAACAAGCAGTATTTCCTATCCCAGAAATCCTCTCCTGAAGATTGTGTGAAGAAGAAGGAGAAGAAACATGCAGACCCCAAGGCTGTCTCCCAGCATGTCTACAAGGAGAGGATCGCCTCCCAAGAGAGCGCCAGTGAGCTGGGCGCCTTGAGGTAAGTGTGTTTAGGGCCCACGGCAGCCCGCCAATACCTCCGCCATCCCTCCAGCTCCTGCGGGAGCTCACATCATGCCCGCTGTCGAGAGCCAGCCGGCGTGCAGAAGTATGCCCCCCTCTAGAAGTCCTCCAGAAGTTCCAGGTTTATCTGATTATATACGGAAGAAGCGCCAAACCAAAACCGGAGCATGAACAGAAGAGGCATTTTCCCAAGACTGTTCACTAGGAGGGCATCCTTTCCAATGGATCAAAAAATGTAGTTTTCCACAAAAGATGCGAGACTCACAAATCTCCTGTACCTTAAACTCAGGCACATCTCCAACCAAAACAGGAGGAGGCAGAGTAAACAATTGTTGAAAGGTAGCGATGCAGTAAGGTTTCAATTGGGAGACATGAACACAAGGATGGATTTTCCAATGGCAGTTGAATCAGGTAGGTTACTGGATTGATGACAATCTTAAAAGGCCCATAAAATCTTGGTGTGAATTTAATATGGGAGTGGTGAGACGGAAAGAACTTGAAGGAAACCCAGACTTTGCCTCCAGTCCTGTAGAAAGGCGAAGAGATGCGGCGAGAATCTGCATAGAATTTCATCCGTTGTTTAAATGCATGAAGATAAAGTGAGATCTTCAGTTGAACAGTTCGCAGCTGGATTCCAGAAGGGAAATCCCAAGGATGAAGGCCATGGATACAAAAAAATGGTGACAATTGAGTAGCTCTATAGACGGAATGATTGTAGGAAAATTTGGCCAAGGCAAAAACAGATGACCAGTCGCTTTGAGTGGAATTACAGAAGCAGCAGAGGAACTGAACACAGTCAGGGAGGCGCCGCTATGGCCTTCACCGAACGTTTCTTTCATACAATTTGATACTTTGAGCAGACTGCAAGCCAAGCTTTTACAGCAGCCCGTGCCCTTAACCTCCGCTCGAGAAACCTATGAACTTCAAGTTGCAAGGACCTCGAGTGAGATACAGGCGCTCATACGTACAAACTGCCCCATTCATTTCGCAGAAATGGTGGGTCGTATCTTCAATATGTCTGATACGAGCGGTATTGTACACCTATTTAAGACCATAGGGTCAGGACTGTTAAGCACCTTTCAGACAGTCCTCGGAGTAATCCCAAATTTTATACACTCCGTATTGGGAAGCGTATTTGGAGGACTCCCGCTTATCCTATTGCTGATTGCAGGGGTCCTATTTATAATACTACTGCTACGCAATGGATGGCCCAATTCCCGAGGGAATGGCGAACATGCTCCTGGAGCGGAAATACCGTGAACGCATGGTACAACTTCTGGGCATTTCTTGCCTACGAGAACTCAATGCCTCCTGGTTTCTATCCTTTCAACCAGTCTGGGTAGACTGCATCTTACCTGTTCTTCAATGCCTGTTTTGAGGAGAAGAATGCACGTTGGATCTTTGTCTAACTTTTCCTTTTTAAAAAAAAAATATTTTTAATTTTTATTGATTAATACTCGGCAAGTCAATAAATACATTTTACAATTCATTTTGTACTATGTTATATACAATATAAAATCCTGCATATACTTAAAATCAATAGATCAATAAAACAGTTACTATGATTAATTAAAGATAGCTAAAACATAGGGGGAGCACATAATTAATATTCCATTATCTTTCAGTTCAGTCTATATTAAAGAACGACCTACCTACCTTTGGGGAGCTTCCTTTGATCGAATACCTATATGATATCCTACTCCCTCACTCTCAATAGTCGGATGACATTGCGCTTTATCTCTCCATCTCCTGATAGGGGCCCAGATTCTCGATCCCAACTCCCTCATCTTCCTACCTCTCCTTATATACAGGGTGGATTCCAGGTTATACATCCCTAAAAGACGTGTCAACCACATTTGGAAAGTGGGGGGAGTTGGGTCCTTCCAACCTGCTGCTAAAAGTAGCCTGAGGACTGCTATACATATGAAAACAAGAGATTCATTTTCCTTACTGAGGCCCGGATTGCTATCATGCCCCATTAACATTAGGGTCGGGGATAGCTCGATCTTAGATCCTAGCAGCCCCTCCCAAAAGGTCCCAATCTCTCCTTGAATCGTACTTAATTTTCCACATTGATAAAACATGTGTATCAGATCAGCTGGCCCTTCTCCACACCTTGGACATTTGTCATCTTCTCTCTTTCCCCACTTATACAATTTAGCTGGGGTGTAATATAGATTGAATAGGGTTTTATAGTGTTGATCTTTTAAATTAGTTGATCGAAATAACTTTCCTGCTAGATGTAGTGCTTTATACATATCTACATCAGGATCATTTAATTTAGTTACCCAAGTTGCTTCAAATTTTTCCATATAATCTTGTAAGTTCAAAAGCAGAGTGCTATATACCATCTTTATTTTAGTTCCACCCCCTACCAGGTACTCCATAAGATTGATTCTGTCCCCCGGAGAGCTCCGTGGCCTAAGACCCGATACATTTTTCTGAATTTGTATATATTTGAAGCCTTGATTTGCCGGGAGCCCAAATTTCTGCTGTAGAGCACTAAATCCCAACATTTGATCTCTTTCATATATATCACCTATTTTTCTTATACCTTGTTGATCCCAAATCCTACCCATCCTATCATACAATAGTTGCGGCAGTATAGTTGTTTTCCAAAGGGGGGTATAGTCATTTATTTTAGGGATTGCCAAAATCTTACATGCCTTCTTCCAAACCTCCCATGCATTTACCATTACCTTATACCGCATTTTCTTGTAGTATCGCCTATCTGACATACGAAGTAAAAACCCCATGGCCTCTCCGCCTAATATCAACTCATATATTGATGGGAGGGTATAATTACTTGTATCTATAACCGTTTGGTTCCTTTCTGGGTCTAGTAATATTGCCATCTGACTTATTAAGCAAGACCATTGATAAAATCTGACATTCGGGATTGCAAGCCCCCCCTTACCAGCGGTAAGGACAGATATTTCATGGCACGTCTAATTTTCCCGTATTGCCACATAAAATTCATGAAAGCTGATTCAATTGATTTCATAGTTGACTCATCAATCATAAATGGAATAGATCGGAACAGATATAAAATCTTAGGTAGCATATTCATTTTTAGTACATTGTCTCTCCCAATTAATGATAGACGCATACCATCTATCCTTTTTAGATCCGCTGAGATTGATCCTACCAGCGGGTCAAAGTTATCCTTTACTATTTTATCCACTACTGCGCTAATTCTGACTCCTAAGTATATTGCCCTTTCTATACACCTTGAATCATTCATTTTAATATTCTCCGTACAGACTATCTGGGTCTTGCTTTCATTTAACAAATAGCCAGACCTCTGACCAAAATCCCTGGCTATCTCAGTTATTGCACTGATTGCTCTAGCTGGCTCCGGAGTTAATACAGCCAGGTCATCCGCGTATGCCAGCAACTTGGTCTCAAAACCATTAGTAATTATAGGCTTGATATCTTGACATCCCAATAATCTTATTATCAATGGCTCAATATATAGGGCGAACAATATTGGTGAACAGGGACAGCCCTGTCTAGTCCCTCTGGAAATAAAAATATTATCGGAGCTATCCCCCATTAACTGAATTTTGGCCTTTGGATCCGAATACATTGCCCCGATAGCCTTTATCAATCTTGGGCCAAACCCCTTTCGTTCCAATATCCCCCACAAATACGTCCACTTTACTCGGTCAAAGGCTTTTTCCGCGTCGAGAAGGATCATGGCCATTCGGCCCCCCGTGGCAGCCTGCACATCAAAGAGTGTAATAGTACGCCTTACATGATCAGTTGTTCCACGCCCCGGTACAAAACAAGATGGCGGCCGCGTAGAAGGCTGATAGCAGCACCAGTGAATTGGCTGTTGGTTTAGTGAAACCCCGTATGAGTTGAGGAAAAGTGCTTACTGATTGGGAAGCCCCCTCATGCAGAGATCCCGGAGCTGCTGCTGCTGCGAAGACTGGACTAACTGGATCGAGTCCGGGATACAGGTTTTGAAACGCGCTTTGACGGCGCATCCGTCCTGCCTGAGGCATCGTCTACCTGGGAGCGGCGGGAGCCGTGGAAGAATGGGCCCGAAGGTAGCCGCGAGTGCCGGGATGTCAAAGCCGGCGGGAAGTCGTGGGGTGCGAGGACGGAACCCGGCGGAGGCGGAGCATGAATCCCCGGACCTAGCTATGGGACGAGCGCAGCCTCAGACTCCCAGCATAGAGCTTCCAGCGGTGAAGAGCGGAAGAGGCGGGGGAGCTGGGAAACTCCGTCCGGCCGGTCCATCGGTGGTGGAGCTCTTGCAGCACCCAAAGGAATCGCAGGCTGTCGTGGAAAGGAGTAGACAAAATCGGGAGGTGAGCCGCAAGGAGAATCGGGACTCATCAGCGGGGAAAGGTACTGTGCCAAATGATAGGCAATTGAGAGAGGATGTCCCCCCCCGCGAGGGACTGATGGAAGCGGGGAGCGGGTCGATAATGGAGGTGGCGAAGAAATCGTGGAACTGGAGGAGGCACCTCTGGTTACTCTGGGGCATTAGGGTGCAGCGGTTATGGCAGTGGAGCAGGTAGAAGCCGGCCCCAAGATAGTAACGGTGTGTCCAGAGGGACAACAAAGGGCTGAAGAGGCAGTTCAGGAAAATATATCGGTCTTGGGAAGTGAATTAAATATTGCAGCAGACCTGGATGCAGGGGACAAAAACAGTGGGGAAAAAGAGCCGAGCGACTATTTGTTTTCAGTCTCAGAAGGGGCTGAGTGGTCGGAGGATGGTTTCAGTACGTCATCGGAGGTGAGCAACCTAGATACCGACCCTGAGGACAGTGATAAGGCTCAATCTAGAACAGTAAAAAAAAAAAAAAAAACAGCGCCTCAGTACACAGAAACGAGATAGAAAGGACTTGAAATGGGATTACTCAGCAGCGACCCAGCTATCTGGTACAGCGTCTGGGACAACCCCCGCAGAGGCTAGTTTTGTACCCCCAACATTAGAGGTAATACACCAGGCTATCCTCTCACATAGGGAAGAAACGCGCCAAGACAGCCGCAAGGCGCAGGCTGCTCTTCGAAAAATGCAAGGCATTGTTAGGAAACTTTCCAAATCCTATATGAATATTGGGGAGAGGGTGACCAACTTAGAAGAAAGAATTGTTTCAACGGAAACAGAGGCTTCAGGTGCTGCAATACAGGTGGAGGCTCAAGGCTCTCAAAATAAAGATATCCAATGGAAACTCGAAGAGTTTGAAAATAGACAGAAGAGGAATAATCTCAGGGTGTTAGGGATCCCGGAGGGGGTTGAGGGGTCTGACACTAGGGCATACATAATCGGGTTATTCAAGTCCTCGCTCCCTGAATTATCAGAATGGAATTGGGCAGCAGAAGTCCAGAGAGCACATCGCACTCCTTTTAAACCAAGGGCACAAGCAAGGGAAGGAGCTAAGCCACGGGCGATTCTTGTGTACTTTGGTAACTTTCTCCTTCGCCAGGCAATATCGGAAAAGGCAAGACCTGACTCTAAGAGAAGAAGCGGGGAGATATCATACTTTGTGCGCCCGGACTTCTGCCATACCACGGTAGAAAGACGATGGAGGTTAAGGCAGCTCATTAAACCGTGTCAGGAGAAAGGTATCCAGGCCTACTTGATAAATCCGGCCCAACTCAAAGTGATCCATGATGGGCAGACGCGGAATTTCGCATCAGAAATAAAAGCAAAGGAATTTCTAGACACTATAATCAAATAAAGTTAAAAATTGGTTAGCGAAGGGGGTATAGGAAAGAAATGGAGAAGGGGCAATCTTGTAAATGTTATAAATTGTGTATTACTAGACCAATGATTCTATGAGATTAGTTGGGGTAAACTTTAAGGGAATTTTGGAAGAGGATCAGCCATGTCACTGATGCTGCAATCATCCTATGCACAGACTAGAGTCTGAGCGCTTCAAAGGGGAGGTGGAGGGTCACGGTAGAAGGGAGGGAGGAGGGAGGGGAGTGAGAAGGGCTGAAGGGTTGGGTGAGGGGGGGGAGTGGGGGTGGGGGAGAAGGTCATGGGGAGGAAACGAATACCCGGCATTTGATAAAGAAATGGGTGAAGGTCCTGCAAATAAAACAGTTGATCAATGAAAGTAGTGAAGGATGGAACAACTCTATAAAGAAGAATGGGGAAGCTTAAGATATGTACTGTAAACGTGTTAAATGATTGGAGGAAGAGGCAACGATTAGGGGAGTTTGTAAGATCAAATTATTTCGATGTGGTGTGCTTACAGGAAACCCACGTATCGTGGGCAAAAAGAAATATGTTAAATATAAAAGGATATGAACTATTGGCCTGTTCCTCCCAGACTTCTACTATTAGGGGGGTAGCAATATTGGGTAGAACGGCTCTTGGTGGCGTGAAACGTAAAATAATAGACACCCTGGGGAGATGGGTGGTGGTGGAGCTTGGAATTGGAATTACTTTGTGTACTATATATGGGTCTAATCAAGATGATCCCGAAATCTTTGCTCACCTTGAAATTGAACTGACGACATGGCCAACTCCAATGATAGTATGTGGAGATTTTAATATCGCAGCCGATCTGGCTAGTAATAAGCCATATACTGGGCGAAAGCCCAAAGTATACCGGGCTTTGAATGCATTAATTAGTAGTCATGGACTGATAGATGTCTGGGGGAATAAAGAACCAAACAAGGCAGGATTTACCTACTTTTCATGTCCAGATAAAAAATATACAAAGCTGGATTATTTTTTAATATCGACGACAGTAATAAAGAAAGTTAGGATTGAGATATTACCAAAGGTAATATCAGATCATAACCCACTGGTTTTATATCTGGAAATTGATTCCCCTCATAAATGTTATGCAAAATGGACTTTTAATAGGAAGGTATTAGTAAACCCAAATTACCGTGAATATTTGAAGAAGTGGGCCCAACATTTTTTTGACATGAATAGATATAGTGCCTCTCGAAATATAGTCTGGGACGCATTCAAAGTGCTCTTAGGGGGGAAACAATCAGCTTTATAGCCAGACTAAGGAAAGAAGGGGAGATGGAAAATGAAAGATTATTAAGAGAATTAATGGTAGCAGAGGAACAACATATAGAAGATATAGGTCAGGGGAAAGAGGGTGTAGAGACCCAGCATAGGATTTTGACCCTAAAATCTGAGCTGCAAAAATGGATATCACAGAAAGCTGCAGACGACTACCAAACTCATAGGGGTCAGTTGTATGAGACAGGAGAACAGGCAGGTAAACTTTTAGCGTTACGAATTAGACAGCAGAGTATTAGGAATACAATTACAGATATACGGGAAGAAGATCAAGTATATACGGAGTTAAAAGATATCCTTAGGGTATTTAAGGATTATTACCAAAAGCTATATAAAGAAGAGAATATCACGGAAGCCCCTAGGATGGAGGCAGAGGATATAGGCCCTCAGCTTGACAGACAGGCAAAAGAAGAATTAGAAAGAGATATTACGATAGAGGAAGTAAATGAGGCCCTTCAAGAGCTATCATCTGGAAAGGCAGCGGGCCCCGATAGCATCCCTTTAGAAGCTTATAAATGTATTCAGAGTGTGATCGCCCCTATTATGTTGGACTTGTTTAATGGTATATTACATACGGGTAAGATCCCAGAATCTTGGAAAGAAACCAACATAGTGGTGTTTCACAAAAAGGGGAAACCAAAGGATAATCCAGCATCATATCGTCCAATATCCCTCATTAATGCAGATACTAAAGTGTACTCCAAGGTGCTAGCGAAAAGGTTGGGAGGGGTCATTGGCGGTTTGGTCTCCCCGTGGATCTTTGTCTAACTTTTCCATCAGATGTGCCTCCGGACACGGATGCAATGCTGGACCCCATAAAGGCCCACGCTCTGCGTTGCCCCCAGCGGCTTCCGATTCTGATGAACGCATTCCTGGAGAATCCACAGGTGCCGTTTGCTCCTGCTAGGTTAGGTGACTCCTCCACAGGCACCCAGGTAACAACTGCTGCACAAGCTGCCGCAGCACCGACTGTTGGCAGTGCTACATACCATCTATGTGCGATTGACGTTCTCTGTGAGGCGTTGGATTTGTCGTCTGCAGTAGCTCACACTGATAATGTTGTGCTTCCCAGCCAGGACACTTAATCTCAAATTGGCTCATCGCGTCCTAGGAAAGAATTCGGCTTCTCCACTCGTTTTCATAATAAACGAGCAAGTTTGGAACATTTCCTAAAGTGACACTTTCGCTTGAGAAAAGCATGGCCTTCTTCCGCTTTGAGTGAAGCAACTTATATAGAGAAACGGAATAGACATTTTCTTTAGTGGCAATTGGAAATAGCTGAATTGTAACGTTTTTGAATTTTTTTTAACAATTTTAAAACCATGTTTTTACTTGCTTTTAAAATGCTTTTAAATTGTCCAGATTTTAAGTATGGTCATTGTCATCCTGTTCGGAAGAGGAGTGGGTGTTATGTCCCGTATAGAGGCCCTAATGTAGACCCGTTCATACATGCTCTAAAATGGACGTATTCGTATTTGCCCTATTATGGTCAAAGCCGCGTATGCCCTATTACTGTCATAACTGTACATGTCCTATTATAGTCATGATTCCTTATATAGGCATGATCTTTCACCTACATTGGTCCTCGCTAGTACACAACGAGCTCTGTGGGCTGAACGTTATCTTGCCTGTGGTTTTGAATACAGCAGGGTGTTTCCCAAACACAGGCCCACACTGTACTCATCAATTATGCATGACTCTCTAGGAATACACCACCTGCATAATATGTATGTACAAAGTTCACCCCTGACGTCTTCCTCAAGTCTAACAAGGGCCAATACAAACCATACGAAGCAACTAGAGTCTTCAGGGTATAAATACACCACATCTTACCCCGGTAAGACAGAGGGAACCGAGACTTCCATGCTGACACACTGACCAGAGACGCTGAGGCTCCTGCATGCAGTCACTCCAGCTGACAGCGGTCTAACACAGCCCTTGCGGGGTGTCCAACTCGAGACCAGGACGGGGTCCAACACTCTCTCTATTCAGGTATGGGGGTTCGACTAAATCCTAGAAGGATTCTTGGCTCTTAGGCTTTTAGACCTACACATATGCTAGGTAAACTCAGGTACATCTAGTTAAGCATCGTAGGAGTACGCACACTTTTATAATGCTTTTATATTCATGTATGTATTCATGATTATTGCAATATGGTAGAACTGTTCTATCCCTTCACTTTTATCGTACTGCTGATAATATATCTCTGCTATTGTCTGCTGGTTACTGCAGCACATATATTTTACACTAGAATAACAACTGTTCAATAAATACTTATTGAAACGCCCAGACTGTTTATTCCGTGTAACTCTCTGAGACAAACCGAATAAGTAAGCACGAGTGACTGAGCGAAAAGAAGTACATTGTTTCCACGATTCTGAGGGATCAGGGTTGTCATGGTCTAAGGTTGCCAGAAACTAATCTCTCCCCGATAAGAGGAGATTCTAGTGGCACTGTGAGCTAGCTAATGCAAATCAGGCTAACATACGCGGTGGGGGTGCACAGAATCAGTCTAACACCATGCCCACGGTTTATGTTATCCAAACGCGCAGGTCCTGCAGGGGTACTATAGGAACTACACGACATGGCGCCGCCAACGTTGGTTGGGTACTTATTTAACAGTAGAATCTGAGTAGTTCAGTCGTGCTATTCTCAGAGAACCTACTCACAAAACCCCAGAGACGTCTGGAGTGGGTGGGCACAAAATCCGCCGCAGCTGAGTAGTACGAAAATACTATTTATTGGCTGTTGGTTAATCAAGCTTGAAGGATATTTAGTTCCTAAATTGTGCATAAAACCTTTATCTTAGTTCTCACCTAAGCTTTTCTTTTCAAAATGACTGAGAGCGAGGAAGAAAGAGTAAATCTGCAGGTCTCAGCAGGAGAACAACCTGAAAATGCAATTGAAATTGCACCCAAATTCAGACATACGCTCACCATGAAACTATTAAAAAATGGTTTACCACCAAGGGGTTGTGTAGTAGCTCTCGTGATTGAGGAACACGAATCAAATAAAACAGAGGTATTCTATTCACGGGTTACATTCCCAGCAGCAGATGCTGTAACAAAGACATTTCACTACTACATAGAAGGAGATGCACCAGCGGAATACTGTCCATTCGACGACATAGAGATTCCACTCACTTACCAAGAACACTTATACTGGTTTAAAGCCGCCCTACCCCACTTAAGAGCAAGAGTAAGATTAGGCCCGCTCGGAGGAGACGGGGCCACATGGCCGATACTAGCGGCTTATACACCGCATCCTGACATTGGCACAATGCCACAGCTAGAATTACTCGTACAACACAGAGATTTAATCAAAATCTACGGAAACTTGACACAATTTGTCATGAGGACTCTCACAGTTCAACCAACAACAGTTGCAACAAACGAGACCCAATTCCAGGGTACGGCAACTAAAATTACTCCTCAAACATTACACGCAGTAATGGGCAAAATGCCCGCAAAACGCGAACAAATACCATTCTGGATAGCTCAGAAAATAACTCAGCATGAGGCAGTATTTCCGAATACTACCACCTGTGATAAACACAGGATACTAACAATCTGCTTGCCCATGGGGATCACACCACAAATAGAGGACTGCACCTCCTGTGGTTCAGTCTTTGCTGCCATATATACCAGAACACATGGTATCCCGTCATTAGCAGTAGTACCTGACGTATTGAGACAGATACAAAATGAGTACGGAGCAGAACCTGCCCTAAACTTAGGGATGAAGTTACTAAATAACTTTGACCAGGTATCAGCCATAATACTAGCTAACATTAAGGGGGAAGCAGCTTCAGTAGCGATCCGCCAACGCCTAAGGGAGTTCAGTCCAGTAGATCAACAACACGAACTACCCAAAATAATTGAAACTGCATATGCAGAACTAGGCAGAGACAGTCTAGGTGGGAAAACATCAAAACCACAACTGGTGGGCAGTCCTGAAAAGGACACTACAAAGCAGATACCTTAAAAGAAGTGGGAAAATAAAAAACAACAAAAATCTAAAGACAGCAGATCTCAATGCAGAGGTAGGTCTCCTCAACAGGAGCCCTCTGAAAGGAGGTATAACCTCAGGAATAGGGATAATATTAAAAAACCTGACAGGTATCAGGATACTGATACTCGTTCCTCTCGTTCCTTTCAGGGTTCATCAAAAAACTCCGAGAGGGAAGGACGGTCAGAACACAGACAAGAGGAGCGTACAAAGTCCAGAGACATGCAACGCGCTGCGGACTACGCACCTAAAAAAGAAGATAAACAAAAACCTCAGTTCAAAAAGAAGAAGGTAGTAGGTCTCAAGATCAGACATGCCCAGAATTCTGAGGACACAGCTTCTGAACGGGGAATGGGCTCTGACGATGCTAGACAGCGTGGCAGAAGTAACAATAGCTCGCCAGAACCTGAAGGAATTTCTGGTGACAGCGGAGTTGAGTGAGTATATCACGGTGGAAACACCTGATACTCGGGTAAGTGTCCCACATAAGTTACATGAGATAACACTCCGGATGGAGGGGGACAAGCCCAGGAAAGTTAAGGGTCTATTTTGGAAAAATCTGTCATCTGGATATGACATCCTATTAGCAGAGCAAGACTGGCCGCCAGCATTCGTCATGGAGTGCGCTAGGGGAGAAACTATAATTTTTCCAGCATTTTCCGACCTCGTTCCTATACATTTAAAACATGCATATGCGCAGGAGTGGGCGGTTGCCCTAGCTCCAGCATTGTACAAAAATCATGCTGGTTGGGATGAGGATTCAACCCACCACGTGATCCCATTAAAAGTTTCCCCAAATGCTCAAAAGCAATACCCTATAAAGCAGGAAGCTAAAAAACAAGTCAGGGAGATCCTAGATCAACTTGAATACCAGGGAGTGATTGAAAATTGTACTTCACCTATGAACAATCCTTTGTTCCCCGTATCAAAACCTGACAACACATATCGTTTAGTTTTGGATTACAGACATTTAAACACTTCCACAAAGACATTTGCAGTTCAAAATGCACACAGTGCCGCATTAATGAGTAACATTGTGCGGAAAAATACAAAACAACACTAGATATCTCAAATGGATTTTTCTGCCAAAATAGAGCGCCTGAAAGCAGGTATCTGACCGCATTCTCAGCGCTAGGGTCACAACGGCAATTTTGCCGACTCCCCCAAGGGTATAAGAACAGCCCAGGTGTATTTTCAGCAAGGGTAACAGAGTTACTACAAAATTTGGATGAAGAAGCATTGTCCTATGTAGATGATATTTATCTGACGGACGATGACTTACCGAGGCACTTGACCAGGGTGAGCACCATTATTATGGGATTTGCCTCTGAGGGCTATAAATGTAATTTCAAAAAATCAAAAATTGCCCACCTCAGTGTCCTATTTTTAGGATACGAGCTGTCAAGTGAAGGAAAAAGCCTAGCAGCTAACTTTTTAGAAAAGTGTGCGCTGCTCCAACCTCCAAAATCATTAAAGAATTTACAATCAATACTGGGATTCCTAAATTTTGGTCGAACATACATTTTGGATTATGCAGAAAGAGTAAAACATTTGTACGACTTAATAAAACCTGATTTTTCTGTCAGACAATGGACCCAGGAACATACAGACATCCTGCGTTCACTACAAGAAGACATGATAGCTTCAAAACATTTACAGACACGCGTAAACGTACACAATTTGGTGATTCGAGTAATAGTGGGTCAATGCGGGTACACTTATTTGACCTTCAATGAAGGAGAAACAGTACCAATCACATACAAATCACACCTGTACACGAACGCAGAGATGCGCTTCACTTCAACAGAAAAAATCCTGACAGCAGTGCAGACCGCTGTAGCAAGAGAAAGAGCTCTGGCTCAGGGGAAACGCATAATTGTCGTAACCCCGGTACCGGCTTTAGAAGCTGTTAGAAAGGCTAGCATTCCAAATGCGAAAGCCTTACATCCGAGATAGATACAATGGGCTAATTCTCTTACTGCAACGGATGTTGAATACAGATTTGATCCAAGTTTAAAAACACAAGCATTTCTGCAATACGAACAAGAATATCCTCTACCAAATGAGATTTTGCCTCTAGATCAGTATGAATACATTATTTACACTGACGGATCTGCTCAACCGGCCATAGGGAGTAAGCAAGCCTACAGCGCAGCGTGTGCAATCGTTAAAGGTCGCATGCGCGATGGAAAGTTCCATCCAAGTTGCACTAAAACGCAATCTCTAGGAGACTGCACAGCTCAGTTAGCAGAACTAAAAGCACTGATACTGGCACTTGTAAATACGGAACACAAATTCCCCACACTAATTGTGTGTGATTCCTTTTACTGTGTACAGTCGTACAATGAATATTTACATCATTAGGAACAAAACGGGTTTAAAGACGCAAAAGGTGGCACAATTAAGCATAAAATGCTATGGGAACAGGTAGTGGAGTTGTGAAACGAACTACCAAGGGCTCACGTGATACATACACTGAGTCATCAGCGTGATGGCGTTCACGTTGAAGGGAATTCATTTGCTGATGAAGCCGCAAAGGGGGCTGTACGCACAGCGTCCGTAGCTGCAGTCACTCGTTCAAAAACGAGAATTGACGGCGAGATTAAGGTAGCTGTCAATGCATCACGCAAAAGCAGCACAGCAGTACCAAAGAAATTTCCACTCAAGTACTCCTACAAGTTAGATGCACACAACATTCCATATGCTCAGATTCCTGGAGTGGAGGCTAGAGTAATACCAAATATGGATCGTAGGCAAAGTTTAATTCTAGCAGCACACGAGGGTTTGGGTTCTGCACATACAGGCGTTACAGCGACTATTTCTTTACTGAAACAGCGCTACTGGTGGCCAGGGTTAACAAAGCAGACCAAAGACTACGTCTTAAAGTGCGACATCTGCCAGCAGATGAAAGGCTCCACCGTAGCACGCCCAGCGCAGACACCATTACTAAAATCAGACAAACCCCTCGCATGTGTATATTTGGACCACTGCGGACCCCTATAATCTGGTGGGGCCAAGAAATATATCATGGTTGCAGTGTATTCCTGCTCTAGATTCCTATGGGATTGGCCTCAGCGCTCAGCTGACGCTCGAACTGTTATAAAAGATTTGCGAGTCTTTATCGGCACATACGCAGTTGGCACGTTACATTCTGACCGTGGCCCGGAGTTTAGCTCTCGGGCTTACAAAGAGGCCATGGAAGGAATGGGCGTAGCATTGCGGTACTCCTCTCCATACCATCCTGAGGGTAATTCGGTCGTGGAGAGGAAAAACCGTGACTTAAAGCAATCTTTAACAGCTTGGGTATTAGGCAAGGGCGGTAGATGGGTCGATCACTTATATGGGGTACAAAGGGCAATAAACAATCAGCCAAGAAGCTCTCTGGGGGATGTCACTCCTTACGAGGTCCTATTTGGGACAAGAATGTGGGTACCTGATCTTGATTGTGAAGGCACAGTGGCGGATGAAAAACCGTTTGATATCCATGATCGTTTGGCTGTTTTACAGGATCTAAATGAATCCAGGACACAACAAAGCAACGTCCACTTAAAACAGACCGCCACTGAGGAAGTCAAGGCAGTAACGGCAAGACCTGTCTGGATCCCAAAAGTAGGGTATCTGGTCAGAGAAAAGATTGCAGACAAGAAAGAATTCGGACCATCCTACAGAACAGCGGTACCGGTCCTAGCAATCCAAGGCACAAGGGCAGTACTTCTGCCCCCTCTTGCTGGAAAAAAGGAGAAAAGATTTGTCTCAATAGACTTAATCAAACCACACTATGTGGCCGATACTAAACAGTAGGCCTCGTGGACTCCACAGTAGCAGACGCCTTCCTCTCGCTACAATCCAAGAAGTTCAAACAGAAAGACTCATCACGTTTGAAGAGCCACCTGTACGGACTGAAGGACTAAGCAACAATGCTATGGAACTCGTTCCACTTCAACAAGAAGAAACTCAACTTAACAACCAAGTTGCATTAAGACCGACTACAGATGACTACGTCAACATTCCTTGTCAAGAGCAAAATCCGATTTCAACGAATCCCGATGCAATTCCAACAATTGATCGAACTGCTTCTGGCTATTTCATGAACTTTGATACGTTTTCACTGGATCCAAGCGAGCCAGAAACGACGCCAGCCAAAAAATCACACTAACAGAAACTCATTGACTTTTTGAACTTTTTTATGGTTTAAATCTTTTTATTAAGTATGCTGCATTCATAAACAGTACGCCCACCTACAACCACCGGCCGGCGGGGAACGTATTTATTCAAAAGTAAACTTTATTCAAGAGTAAGATAAGGAAGCAAAGAGAAGGTGAAAGAAAGCAAAGAAAAGAAAAGACTGAGGAAGCTAGAGAAGATAGAGGACAGGTAACCACCCATGGCTTATGGTATGCCGCGGAGGGGTCTAGGGCTGAGTGACCTTCGGAGGTGGCGGCGGGTCCGTTATGTGGGTTGTAGGGAATTGCAGGACACGGAGATAGCGAGGGCAGGTAAGCTCTATAATTCAGAGGATAAGTTGGCCACCGTGGACCCCCAGGTCTTATCAAATTTAGGCAGTGTGTGGTTGATTCCTGCTGTAATCCGCTCCATCCCCACAACTTCCCACATTTTGTGTAGCCAATCTAACCTGGTCGGGATGTCGGTCATGCCCCACTTTGCCAGGAGGACCTGCTTGGCTGCCCCTAGTGCTAAAGTGATCACCCTACCCCTACAGGACCGAAGAGGGTATGTGAGAGGATTGGGTAGCCCCAGCAGGATGTAACTTGGAAATCGGGGGAGTTCCGTCTGGTATATCTGATCTACTAAAGGCAAAATAGTTTCCCAAAATGCCCGTATTTAGGATATGGGACAGTGTACCCTCCTCCCTGCAGTTGCGCCAACAGACATTGCTGCTACGGGGCTTCCATTTAGCGACCCTCACCGGGGTATAATACCAATAGTGTGCAATTTTTAGGAGCATCTCCTTCCCTGAAGTGCTGCATGAGGATGCCCGGGCCCTGTGAACGATATCCGCCCACTCCTTAGGGGAGAACTCCCGGCTCAATTCCGCCTCCCACCTACGCTGCGCCGGGGATTTGGCCTGAGTTCCCGCCTTGTTGAGGAAGCCATAAATATCTGACAGAAGGTGTTTATTGGAGGTGCGGGTGATGTACCAAATCTCAAATTTTGTGAGGAGCCAACCAGCATGCGGACGGGCCTGGGGCTGTGTGACCCAATGGCGCAGCGCCAGGTACTGCCAGTATGCGTCTTTGGGGATCCCATAATGAGCCACGAGCCTGGGGAAATCCAGGATTCCCCGCTCGTCGAAGAGGTCGCCTATGCGCTTACAGTTTGCCTCTTGCCATTTTAGGTAGGCATTGCCCACTAAGGCCGGGGGGAAATCCGGGTTCCCAATAAAAGGGGTCAAGGGCGAAACGGCAGAAGACAGCTGACACTTCTCTTGGACCCTATCCCACACCTGTATAGTGGCTCGCAGGACTGGGGAGAGATACGCACCCAGCGGCCGGTGACGTCTGGGTAGCCAGGGAACTTTCCAAATGTGGATCCCGGCGACCCCTCTATCCATAAAACACCAATGTTTTTCCTACTCTAGCTGGTACCACTCAACCATCCATCGCATTTGCGCTGCTTCATAGTAGCGACTGAGATGCGGGATACAGAGGCCGCCCCCGTCCTGCTTCAGATAAGTGAGATGTTGCGCCATATGCGGCTTCTTACCCTCCCAGATGAAGCTGTTAATAAGTTGCTGCATTAGAGCCAGTGTCGTGGGTGGCGGACTTAGGGGGAGCGTCTGCATTATGTAAAGCAGACGGGGCAAAATCGTCATTTTGACGGCGGCAATCTTGCCTAACCAAGAGAGGGCGTGCTTTTTCCAACTGTTCAGTTCGAGGCGCATTTTGTTCAGAGCCTCCGTGTAGTTCACCTGAGCAGGCTTCGTGGTGGTAGAGAAAACCCGTAACCCCAGATAAGTGATATCAGTAGCTTCCCAAGAAAATGGGAAGTGAAGTGATAGTTGGAGCCGATCTGCCGCGGGGAGGGTGAGGCTCAAAGCCTGAGTCTTTTTCAAGTTAATTTTAAAACCTGACGCCGCACTAAAAGCCTCGACCTCTGCCAGCAGAGGGGGAAGAGAGAGCAACGGGTGCGTTAAAAAAAGGAGCACGTCATCCGCGTATAAGGAGATCTTATGTTCCCTGCCCCCCATCCGGACCCCAGTGACCGAGGGGAGTTGGCGTACTCTTTCAGCGAATGGCTCCATATAGAGCGCGAAAAGAAGGGGGGAGAGAGGACAGCCCTGCCGCGTGTCGCGTCCGACCTGGAAGGGACGCGAAACCACCCCATTAACCCGGATGCGAGCCTGTGGGCCGTGATAGATGCAATTCACCCATCTCCGGAACCTGTCACCGAGTTCGAAGCGACAGAGGACCTGTTGCAAATAAGTCCAGTGGACCCGATCAAATGCCTTTTCATCATCCACTGAGAGAAGCAACGCCGGGATCTGGGTTCATTGCGTCTTGTCCAATAAATGGCAGAGTCTGCGAGTCCCATCCCCACAATTGCGATCCTGGATAAAACCCGTTGAGCAGGGAAATGGGGCGGTATGAGGCACACTCTCGTGGGTCCTATCCTGGCTTAGGAATGACCACTACCTCCGCCATTGACATTGATGGAGTGAGTTCCCCAGAGGCACTAAAGGTGTTGAACAACCTCGCCAGCAGGGGAGCGAGGTCCGGCGCAAAGATTTTATAAAAGTCGACAGGGAAGCCGTCCTCTCCCGGCGCCTTGCCAGCCGAAAGGCCCTGGATAGCTCGTAAAACTTCATCAGGGCTAATGTCTGCGTCTAAACGGCCGCGACCGGGGCCACCAGCGGGGTCACCGGTGCCTCTTGTGCATAGTCCCTGGCCACAGTAGGATCCAGGCTATCGGCCGAATAGAGAGCCTTATAGAAGGCCTCAAATTCGGTTGCTATGACCCCGTCTGCGCGCAGGATCTCCCCCCGTTCGGTCATGATTTCCGCGACTCGACGCGACGCCGTCTCAGCCCGCAAAGCGTGTGCAAGGAGTCGCCCCGCCTTGTTCCCCCCTTCATAATAGTGTTGTTTGGTACGGAGCAGGGCGTATTCAGCGCGGTCGAGATCCAATGCCCGCAGTTGCTTCCTCGCCTGTGTGAGCAGGCGCCGAGTTTGGACCGCCCCTGTGCGCCGATGTACCCCCTCAAGCTCCTGGATTTGTTCCTCCAATTCCCCCCTCTTGGCCTTGCGTTCCTTATTCAGGCCCGCCGCGATAGCGATACAGCGGCCGCGGCTGACCGCCTTCAGAGCGTCCCAAAGCATAGCAATCCCCACCGAGCCCACGTCGTTCACCTCCAGGTACGTCTTGATAGTGCCACGTAATTCAGCAATATTAGCGTCGTACGTGAGTAGTTTGCGGTTTAAGCGCCACGAACTCTGCCGCGGGGCGCCGCCCGGGAGAAGCAGCGTCAAGACGACCGGGGAATGATCCGAGAGCGCCGCGACCCCAATAGATACGTCATCAGTGGCTGCCGTGACCCTGGGGGAAGTCCAAAAAAGGTCAATGCGAGCATACGTTTGATGGGCCGCAGAAAAAAAGGTGTACTCCCGTGCTGTCGGGAAGCGGTTGCGCCAGGCATCTGTGAGACCTGCCTCCCTCAGTCTCTGAAGCATCATGTCAGAGATCGAGCCCGTGTGCCCCATCCGTAGCGTCGACCTATCCTGCTCCGCATTGGGGACTAGGTTAAAATCCCCTCAGATGACGAGATCCTCATCAGGTGACTCCAGAATCGAGCATATAGCGTCTCGTAAGAAGTCTTCTTGGTGCTCGTTGGGACTACAGACCGAGGATATCATATGTACCCTCTCACCCAGTAGCACCCTCAAAGCCAGGAGGCGACCCGTAACCTCTGTGTGAGTTCCCACCACTTTCCCCTGAAAATGTGTGGCCAAAAGAATCGCCACACCGGTCTCTTTCCCGCTCCCGATGAGAAATATTGTCTATCGAACCAAGGGGATCGAAGCCGCTTTCAGTCTGCCCGCATGAGGTGGGTCTCCTGTAGGAGGCAAATATCACACTTAGCATCCCTCAACAAGGCAAGGAGTGCACGCCTTTTCGCTGGTGAGTTAAGGCCCCGCACATTGAAGCTCATAATGACTACTTTAAGACGTGTCATGTAAAAGGGAAAGGGGGCGCAATCGCGCATTGGGCGAACCTGTCTCGGAGGAAACCAGCAACAGCCAGGCACCCACTCCTCCCCCACTCGCCCTGCCCCAGGTTCTCAGCGTCAGCCGTCCCCCCACCCGCAACAGCTCTACAGAGTGGACTTCTAGTGTAACAGGGCAGCCCCAACATGCGCAAAGGGAGGTCGGGCAGGGCCTCGAAGCAGGCAACCAGCGCAGCCCAGCAAAGGAGAAAAAAACAGAGCACACCGACCACCTCCCCCCAGGTACCCAACAGGACCGCCCTCCTACCTAAAGGAGCACCATCCTCCCCATCTCCTCCCGCCGCCCCCAGCTGCCAAAGACGAAGACTCACCCTACCTGTCCGTGGAATGTCGTCATTTCTCACAAACTGCATGAGGCCTACAGCTCTCTCGTGAGCGGAGAAGGGGGAGATGAGAAAAGTGAGAAAAAGAGAGAAGGAAGCAAAGGAAAAGTGAACAAAAAGAGACTTCAAAGTCTTCTTCAAACGATAACGTAGCGCACCAACGTGCAGGGGTCCATGAGTCTGACGATCGGTCATCACCACTCCGAAGATGGGGCTCCCCCCCCCCCAAGACCGATATTACAGGATACTAGGCTTGGACCCTTCTTCCCAACTCTTGATCTCAGGACAGCAACTGATCAGATCAGTCACCGGCTTGTGCAGCAGAGTTCTCCCGGTCTATCATCTGTCGTAGTAGGGCTTCCCTCTCCGTTCGGCGTTCCTCTTTGGTTGGCTTTGCCTGGGCCCCCCTCCTGGGGCCCCGTCTCCTGCCCGGTCGCCGCAGCCTCCCCGATGCTGGATCACCCTCCGCCGTGTCCGAATCCTCAGCTGATGGCAGGGCAGATCCAAGGACAGCCTTCGCCACCCCATGTGTTTCTTTCGTTCCAGACAAAGGAAAGGCGGAACGGATGCCCCCATCTGTATCGTATTCCCTGCTCACGGAGGAAGGTCGTGGCCGGTCGCAGCTCCTTACGCCTTTGGAGGGTGAGGGGCGAGAGGTCCTGGTACACCCCCACCTGGAGGCCCTCGAACTCCACTGTTGGGTGGTTACGCGTGGCGGCCATAATGACCTCCTTCTGCCTGTAGGAGTAGAGGCAGGTCAGGATATCCTGCGGATGGCCGGGACCCGAGGCAGGACGCCTGGCGCGTGTGTGCGGTCTAGTGTGATCTCTTGATACTTCAGAGCCGGGGCCATATGCTTAAAGAGGCAGAGAATCCAGTCTTCGAGCTTGCCACCGTCCGCCCGGAGTGGTACGCCTTTAATGCGGATGTTAGAGCGCCTCGAACGGTTCTCCAAGTCTTCCATCTTAAGGTATAGCTCCTCCTGCTGCTCCCGGAGGGCGATGAGTTCTCGGGCTTGCTCAGCGAGCTCTTCCTCCTGCCTGTCCCCATTACTCTCCAGAGTGTCCACTCTATCCCCTACTTCGCCGAGATCCGCTCTGAGCTGCTTAACATCGGCGGCCAGATCTTGTCGCAGCGCAGCGAAGTCATCACGCAGCGTGCCAAAGAGCTGCTCCATGAATTCCTTCGTGACGGGCTCGACAGCATGCCCGGCCGCCGGGTCCATCGTGGCGTCGCCGGGTTGTGTCCCGTGAGAGTCAGTGCTAAGCCCCCCAGTCTTCTTCCCTCCCAGCTTTTGAAGGAGGTCTTTAATAGAAGATTCCTTACTTGGGAGGTCCTTTTTGCCTCGTTGGGTGGCCATGGCCGGCAGTACGCTGACGGGGGACCAGCGCTCCCCCAACGGCTGTCAAGTCCTGTCCCAGAGGGTGTCGCTGAGCCTCCGGGGGTATTGGCCCGCCTGAGGGTGCTGAGGGCCTGTTCACCCCTATTCACTCGTCACTGCCGGCGTGAAGGCGCCACGCGGCCAAGGCCTCAATGAGTGCCACGTCCAGGCGAGGCGATCCACTGCTGCACCCCTCTGCGGCACCGCGGCTCCACAATACAGGCTGCGTGGTGCTGCGGTCCCACCTGGTGCGTCGACTCCCCCGCTTCAGGCGCTACTGCCGCGCGGGGCCCCACCTCCAAGCCCAGGGGCCCTCTCTTCACTGAGGCCTACGTGGGGGGAGGCAATAGAGAGATGAATTTGCCTCAATGGCAAAGGCCGCCCCGGCCTTCCAGACACCCTCTCCGTTGTGGGGCCAATCACTTACAGGGCTTCCTAGGGAAGCGCTCTGTGCCTCCCAGTGCCGCGCCCACGCGGTATGGTCGTCGCACGGCTAGCGCCCCATCGGAGTCAGCCGCCACCGAGGTGCCCGCGCTGATCAGCCCCCTGCTGCTGCCTAGATATCAGATGAAACACCCCTGGGGGAGAGGGCTGCACGAAACACCCAGGCCTCGCTCTCACCTCCGGGGGTATCCCACTGCTCACACCGCTCCTCCGCCGCGGGGCCAGACACACCACTCCTTCCCGGGCTGTCACTGCGGCCTAATGGTGCGTCCAGGGCATGGGGGCCTCCTCCTCGGGGCCAGCTCCTCCGGGCGGTCGAGGATCTCCCCGATTCCGCAGATCTTCACTGCCGGCAAGGGCGCGGGCTCCGTGCCCCTCCCCCTCCAACGATCGCTCTGGCGCGGCCTACACGTTCTCGCCGCCTCCGGGCCCTCTGCGCTGCAGCGGCCGCCCAGCACCGTAATCCGCCCTCCACCACAGATGCACAGACGCTGCTCGTGTTGCGGGTGACCGGGGACCACGATCCTGCAGGTTACCGGTCTCAAAGCCTCCTGTGGATGCAATTTCTCGGCCTCGGCGAGCGGAGCCCCTGAAGAACGGTACTACTCCGCTGCCATCTTGGCCACGCCCCCTTTGAACATTTTTAGAAAGACTTACCTGGTGTCACCTTGGATAGAACTATGGTATATCACTGGGATTCTATTTTTTTCTTTTCTGGCTAGGTTTAATTATAACTTTTAGTATGCTTATTAATTGACGATATATTCAGCAGAGCTCTACAGCACAAAGAGTCAATTTGATTTTAAAACCACACTAGTCTTCACATCGTGAACCAAGAGACTTGTCTTCAGTGAACATCACAGCAGTTCCTATACCGGACGGTATAGTATGGGACAAGATTGATTTTGATATATTCGGTCCGACTGAACTTTTAAAGCTTAAACATGTATTTAAAATTTCTTTAAGTGATATTATTACCTCCAGTACATTATCTGATGATTGGAACACTGAAACTGTAAATGCTATGATGTCTGATTTAGAAAAAGTGCAGCATTTCCGAACAATGAAATGTTAGAAGGTGCTTCAGACTATGATACATTGTACTGTTACCAACATTATGGTCATCATTTCTTGCACAAATCTATAACACCTAGAAATGTATTAGAATACCACCAGTGGGAACACTGCCCGACACCACCGAAAGGTAGTTCGCAAACTTTTGCACAGAAATTCACATACTTTTCAGGGTTTAATACATCTGACCCAAAGTCATTTTATTACAAAGTGGCAAAAACATCAGCACAGAAAATTATGTTAACTAACACCAAACAGATTTACTCTGCTTCCTTTTTGGCCCAGTTGTCTACACAGGGTTTCGACCTATTGAAGGACACTATAGATTTAAAATCAATCTGGGGTTCTAGGGACTGGCAAGTCCAGGGAACAGAAGCGCTATTTAGAGCATGCCTCATTCCACAGCAGATTATATTTCTGAATGAAACTGTGCAACAGACATCCTGTCTTGGACTAGCCAAGAACAAGGAAATGAACACACCGGGGTTTCCAACACCATCACAGATGGGTGGGGGGGGGGGTAGAATTCAACTACACATGGGGTAGGATTAGATGACATTCTCCAGTACAACAGATCAGATCCTGATTGGACGAAATGGCTGATTTCGCCCATTGACACAAACACCTGTCAACAGAGATTTATGAATACAACCGAAGGGTTTAGTATCCATAGGCCAGATACACGTTATGTACAAAGACAACACCCAGGGGTAGTGACATCCTATAGTGTTGGGAAGTTGTGCCTTGATTGGCTAGAGACCTCAACACTCACAGAAGTGAAACATCACTTGACCTTACTCACACCTGATGTAGACCTTAGGGATTTCTTGTCAGGCCCAAGGAAAACACGTCAGAAACGTTTCATATATGCTGGCATTTATGCCTACTATAATGAAAACTGGAAAATATCCCAACAGGAGGCCGCAGACAGAATACGGGAAATAGACCGCGTTAACTTAGAGAAGGCATTAGCTGTAGTTGATAATGGGTTAACAACTTTGACCTCCAGGATTTACTCCTTAGGCAACATTGTGGTACCTTGCCAGGTAGGTTGCTCCCCCACCACACAGCTCCGCCTGTGCTGTCCGCCCGCTGCTGCTGCTGGTAAGCTCGCCGCTCCGCTTGTGGCCTCGGTGCCCGTGTTTTCTTCTGTTTTTCCCTCGCTGCCCCCACCCCCTTGTGTCCATTTTGCCTTCTGTGCCCTCGTGCCCCACTGTACTGTGCCCGTGTTTTCTTCTGTTTTTCCCTCGCTGCCCCCACCCCCCTTGTGTCCATTTTGCCTTCTGTGCCCTCGCTGCCCCACTGTACTGTGCCCGTGTTTTCTTCTGTTTTTCCCTCGCTGCCCCCACCCCCATGTGTCCATTTTGCCTTCTGTGCCCTCGCTGCCCCACTGTACTGTGCCCGTGTTTTCTTCTGTTTTTCCCTCGCTGCCCCCACCCCCTTGTGTCCATTTTGCCTTCTGTGCCCTCGCTGCCCCACTGTACTGTGCCCGTGTTTTCTTCTGTTTTTCCTCGCTGCCCCACCCCCTTGTGTCCATTTTGCCTTCTGTGCCCTCGCTGCCCCACTGTACTGTGCCCGTGTTTTCTTCTGTTTTTCCCTCGCTGCCCCCACCCCCTTGGGTCCATTTTGCCTTCTGTGCCCTCGCTGCCCCACTGTACTGTGCCCGTGTTTTCTTCTGTTTTTCCCTCGCTGCCCCCACCCCCTTGTGCCCATTTTGCCTTCTGTGCCCTCGCTGCCTCTCTCCATTCCCGCCGCTGCGCCTCTGCGGCCCCGCCCCCTGACTGCCCATTCGCTGCCCCTGCCTCCCAGCTGCTCCTCCCTCCCACCTCCCCATATATGGCGGCCGCTGCGCGGCCGAAGGCGCGCCTAAGGCAAGCCCGTCTGCGCCCGTCCACGACTGGACCGCGCCCAGCGCCAGAACCCCTGGGCCGCGCGTCCCCCGCTCCAGCCTCGAGGACCGACGCCTATACGATGCCACCACACTCCACGCTCTCAACCCCGGACGGACACACAACTGCTTCAAGGCCGCCCCGAAACGCACCCATGGTCCCTTCACCTGCCGGAACTGCAGCTACACCAGCCTCAGAGCCACCGAGGCGCCCGCCAAGAAGGACCTCAACCACCTCCGGTGCATCCTACTGAACACCCGCTCTGCACGCAAACACGCCTGCCGAGCTCTGGGACCTGCTCGGCCACATCATCACCAGACGTCGCCTTCCTGACTGAGACCTGGATGAACGACTCCTCCGCCCCGACATCGCCATAGCCATCCCAGACGGCTATAAGATCACCCGCAGAGACCGCATCAACGCAGTAGGAGGAGGAATCGCCATCGTCCACAAGAACACCATCAGGGTCTCGACCAGCACCGACGACACTCTCAGCACCGCCGAACACATGCACTTCCAGATCCACACGGACCCCCAACACCACCCTTAGAGGCACCCTTGTCTACAGACCCCTTGCGCCCGACCCCAGTTCAGCGACTCCATCGCCGACTTCATCAGCACGCACGCCCTGACCTCTACCGACTCCATCCTCCTCGGAGACCTGAACTTTCACCTGGAGAACAACAACGACAGCAACTCCACCACCCTGATCGACAGCCTCGCCAACCTCGGTCTGAGCCAGCTCGTCACAACACCGACCCACTCCGCCGGCCACACGCTTGACCCCATCTTCTCCTCAAGCTCCCACGTCTCCTTCAGCCACACCACGGAACTCCTCTGGACCGACCACCGCTGCATCCATTTCACCTTCCAGAAACCCACCACACACCACCGCACCCAACAGATCCCACGCCGCTGCTGGAGCAAAGTCACCGAAGACCAACTTCGGGCAACCCTCGCTCTCAGCCCTCCCTCCGACCCATCCAACACCGACGAGGCTGCCTGCAACCTCAGACGATGGATGGAAGACTGTGCCAACACCCTCGCCCCGCTGAAAAAGCTCACCTACAGTGACACCACCAATAGAGCCAGCTGGTTCACCTCGGAACTCCTAGCTTCCAAGCGTACCTGCCGGAAACTAGAGAAGAAATGGCACAGTGATAAGACACCGGACAGCCACACAGCCCACAAAGACGCCATCCGTAACCACCACCACCTCATCAGGTCCGCCAAGAGAATCTCCTTCAAAGACCGCCTCGACAACAACGCACACAACAGCAAGGAGCTTTTCAACATAGTGAAGGAACTCTCCAATCCCAGCTCCAACACCAACGACATCCCGCCGTCGCAACCCCTGTGCGATTCCCTCGCCACCTTCTTTCTCCGCAAGATCGCCGACATGCACGACAGCTTCAACACCCAGACAGCCCCAACTAAGATCGATGCACCAGACCCGCCACACACCATCGACCACGACCCCCTGCCAGCCTGGGCCAGCGAGAACATCGAGGACACCATCAAGACCATGAGCACAATACACTCCGGCTCCCCGTCAGACCCTTTCCCGCACCACATCTTCAACAAAGCCAGCAGCTCCATCGCACCCCACCTGTGCAACGTCATCAATCTCTCCTTCGAGACCGCGACCTTCCCAGAGAGCTGGAAACACGCAGAGATCAACGCCCTACTCAAAAACCCAAGGCGGACCCGAGAGACCTCAAGAACTTCCGGCCCATCTCCCTGCTTCCGCTCCCAGCCAAGGTCATCGAGAAGATCGTCAACAAACAGCTAACCCGATACCTCGAAGAAAACAGCATCCTGGACCCATCCCAATCAGGGTTCCGCAGCAACCACAGCACTGAGACTGCCCTCATCGCCGCCACCGACGACATCAGGATCCTGCTGGACAATGGTGAGACCGCAGCCCTCATCCTGCTGGACCTCTCCGCCGCCTTTGACACTGTCTGCCACCGCACTCTACGCGCACGCTTCCACGACGCAGGGATCCGAGACAAGGCCCTGGAATGGACCACCTCCTTCCTCGACGGCAGAACCCAGAGAGTCCGCCTCCCACCTTTCCGATCCGAAGCCTCCGAGATCATCTGCGGCGTACCCCAGGGATCTTCCCTCAGCCCAACACTGTTCAACATCTACATGGCCTCGCTCGCACGCATCGCCAGACAGCACGACCTCAACATTATCTCCTACGCCGACGACACTCGACTGATCCTCTCCCTCACCAAGGACCCCTCGCCGCCAAAGCCAATCTCCATGAAGGAATGAAGGCCGTCGCCGATTGGATGAAGATCAGCCGACTAAAGCTGAACACGGACAAGACGGAGGTCCTCATCCTCTGCTCCAACCCTCAGCCTGGGACGACTCCTGGTGGCCAACGACGCTGGGAGCAGCCCCGACACCCACCGACCACGCACGCAACCTGGGAGTCATCCTCGACTCAACGCTCTCCATGGCCAAGCAAGTCAACGCAGTCTCCTCCTCCTGCTTCAACACCCTCCGCATGCTTCGCAAGATCTACAGGTGGATCCCGACAGACACAAGAAGAACAGTCACCCAGGCCCTCGTCAGTAGCAGACTTGACTATGGGAACGCCCTCACGCGGGAGCCCCGGCCAAGCTCATCAAGCGACTGCAACGCATACAAAACACCTCCGCACGCCTGATCCTCGACGTACCACGCCACAGCCACATCACCCCCACTTGAGGAACCTGCACTGGCTCCCCGTCGACAGGAGGATCACCTTCAAACTCCTCATCCACGCACACAAGGCACTCCACAAAACTGGCCCAGCCTACCTCAACAGACGACTCTTCTTCTACGTCCCCAACCGCCAGCTCCGCTCCGCCGACCTCTCCCTCGCCACCGTCCCTCGCATTCGAAGAACAACCACCGGCGGCAGATCCTTCTCACACCTCGCCGCCAAGACCTGGAACACCCTTCCACTAAGCCTACGACAGACCCAAGACCTGCTGACCTTCAGGAGGCTACTCAAGACCTGGCTGTTCGACCAGTAGCAGCACCCCCCCCTTCCCTCTCCCCAGCGCCTTGAGACCCTCGCGGGTAAGTAGTGCGCTCTACAAATTCTGTGATTGATTGATTGATTGATTGATTGTGTCTTCGGCAATCGACATATTAGAACAAGATTTGGCCTTGTTACAACACGGGCAATCTCAGCTACGTTCTATTATGATGCTAAGCTGGACGCTACAATCTTTGCGTGCAGGCTACGTGCCCTGGCGTTTTATAAACACCACGTCTCTGTTTTCAGAATACAATCTAACTGATAAACAGACAGAAATGGCACAAAGGGGAGCCAAATATACAATGCTGCGTATTGAGAAACTGGAAAGGTTACCATTCACTGTAGCCGAATCACCATCAACTGAATGGCTAATTCATGGCCAAATCACTCTGCCGGTCACTACGTTTCAGTTTCAATATTGCCTTGAGCAAAGGCAGGCAGGCAAATATGAAAGAATGGGTAAGGGATACATTAAGGAAACTTGGGGGTTACCATATAGATATCGATGCCGGAATGGGGATCGAGAAGTATTTCTGAGCGGTGCAAACTGCTAGAACGCTTTAAGCGGTTCTCTCATGTGTCAGGATATTTCTCTACACGGAGCCTGTAGCAGTTCAGTAGTGAACCTATCTTGTCACATGACTGGGACCCCAGCTGCAGTGATCACGCCGGTTTTCGAGTTGCTCTCGAATGGGAGTTACTTGATACTAAATGCCTATCTGGTCACCGTTAACTCCAGGGTTACTTGCTGTATGCAAGTATTGTTTCCGCCACTGAACACAGTCAGGGATGCGCCGCTATGGCCTTCACTGATCGTTTCTTTCATACAATTTGATACTTTGAGCAGACTGCAAGCCATGCTTTTACAGCAACCCGTGCCCTTAACCTCCGCTCGAGAAACCTATGAACTTCAAGTGAGATACAGGCGCTCAAACGTACAAACTGCCCCATTCATTTCGCAGAAATGGTGGGTCGTATCTTCAATATGTCTGATACGAGCGGTATTGTACACCTATTTAAGACCATAGGGTCAGGACTGTTAAGCACCTTTCAGACAGTCCTCGGAGTAATCCCAAATTTTATACACTCCGTATTGGGAAGCGTATTTGGAGGACTCCCGCTTATCCTATTGCTGATTGCAGGGGGTCCTATTTATAATACTACTGATACGCAATGGACGGCCCAATTCCCAAGGGAATGGCGAACAAGCTCCTGGAGCGGAAATACCGTGAACGCATGGTACAACTTCTTGGCATTTCTTGCCTACGAGAACTCAATGCCTCCTGGTTTCTATCCTTTCGACCAGTCTGGGTAGACTGCATCTTACCTGTTCTTCGATGCCTGTTTTGCGGAGAAGAATGCACATTGGATCTTTGTCTAACATGTCCATCAGATGCGCCTCTGGACACGGATGCAATGCTGGACCCCATAAAGGCCCACGCTCTGCGTTGTCCCCAGCGGCTTCCGATTCTGATGAACGCATTCCTGGAGAATCCACAGGTGCCGTTTGCTCCTGCTAGGTTAGGTGACTCCTCCACAGGCACCCAGGTAACAACTGCTGCACAAGCTGCCGCAGCACCGACTGTTGTCAGTGCTACATACCATCTATGTGCGATTGACGTTCTCTGTGAGGCGTTGGATTTGTCGTCTGCAGTAGCTCACACTGATAATGTTGTGCTTCCCAGCCAGGACACTTAATCTCAAATTGGCTCATCGTGTCCTGGGAAAGAATTCGGCTTCTCCACTCGTTTTCATAATAAACGGGCAAATTTGGAACATTTCCTAAAGTGACACTTTCGCTTGAGAAAAGCATGGACTTCTTCCGCTTTGAGTGAAGCAACTCATATAGAGAAACGGAATAGACATTTTCTTTAGTGGCATTTGAAAATAGCTGAATTGTAACGTTTTTGAATTTTTTTTAACAATTTTAAAACCATGTTTTTACTTGCTTTTAAAATGTTTTTAAATTGTCCAGATTTTAAGTATGGTCATTGTCATCCTGTTCGGAAGAGGAGTGGGTGTTATGTCCCGTATAGAGGCCCTAATGTAGACACGGTCATACTTGCCCTAAAATGGACGTATTCGTATTTGCCCTAATACGGTCATATTCGTACTTGCCCTATTATGGTCAAAGCCGCGTTTGCCCTATTACGGTCACAACTGTACATGTCCTATTATACAAAGCAAAAAAGGGAGCATCCCAGGGGCCAAGGAAGGTCCCAGTGACAAGGGAAAATGGAGAAGGACGTAACATAGGAAGATAATCTTCTTATTTAAGAAACCCCTCACTCACCAACCTGGTTGGTGACATGCTTCATCATCGGGGTCCACCCGAGTAGCCGAGTGCCACTCAGGTGTGCTTCGACGCCTGGAATACAGCGGAGCTGGATTTTTCGTGAAATAGTGTGAAAAAATATGTGTAAGTGAAGTTAAAAATGTCTTTATTGTACTCTCTAACTAGTTTTATTTGTAGAGCAATAAGACAGAGTTAAAATCAAGTGTGATACTGTAAAATTGGTTAGATTGACCAATAAGTATCAGTGATAAGTGAGAAAGTTTTGGTCAACATGTTTCAACCTATCTGTGATAGTATCAGGTATTCGTCAGGACCAAGTAACTGGACCGGGGGGTGTGCACACACTAAGGTGCACCCGTCCCTGGATCCAACAATTCACCCCACCGTATACTCACGGCAAGGTAACCTTACAGCAATTCTCTTGAAGGGTAAAAAATGGGGTTTTAAGAAAACTAGATTCGGTTTGCCCCATGGAAACCGTGAGGAAAGGGGCTGGCGACTGTTGCATTAGTCAGTAGCCTCAGCGCCCACCGTAAAACCTATTCGTCAGCCTGCACTGGATCCCGTGCACATATTTTTTCACACTATTTCACGAAAAATCCAGCTCCGCTGTATTCCAGGCGTCGAAGCACACCTGAGTGGCACTCGGCTACTCGGGTGGACCCCGATGATGAAGCATGCCACCAACCAGGTTGGTGAGTGAGGGGTTTCTTAAATAAGAAGTTTATCTTCCTATGTTACGTCCTTCTCCATTTTCCCTTGTCACTGGGACCTTACTTGGCCCCTGGGATGCTCCCTTTTTTGCTTTGAAAAATTGACCCTAGGGGACTGGGTGCATTCACCCAAACATAAATACCCTTACTCTCTCCTTTTGTTGTTTGACATGTCCTATTATAGTCATGATTCCTTATATAGGCATGATCTTTCACCTACATTGGTCCTCGCTAGTACACAACGAGCTCTATGGGCTGAATGTTATCTCGCCTGTGGTTTTGAATACAGCAGGGTTTTTCCCAAACACAGGCCCACACTGTACTCATAAATTATGCATGACTCTCTAGGAATACACCACCTGCATAATATGTATGTACAAAGTTCACCCCTGACGTCTTCCTCAAGTCTAACAAGGTCCAGTACAAACCATACAAAGCAACTAGAGTCTTCAGGGTATAAATACACCACATCTTACCCCGGTAAGACAGAGGGAACCGAGACTTCCATGCTGACACACTGACCAGAGACGCTGAGGCTCCTGCATGCAGTCGCTCCAGCTGACAGCGGTCTAACACAGCCCTTGCGGGGTGTCCAACTCGAGACCAGGACGGGGTCCCACACTCTCTCTATTCAGGTATGGGGGTTCGACTAAATCCTAGAAGGATTCTTGGCTCTTAGGCTTTTAGACCTACACATATGCTAGGTACACTCAGGTGCATCTAGTTAGGCATCGTAGGAGTACGCACACTTTTATAATGCTTTTATATTCATGTATGTATTCATGATTATTGCAATATGGTAGAACTGTTCTATCCTTTCACTTTTATCGTACTGCTGATAATATATCTCTGCTATTGTCTGCTGGTTACTGCAGCACATATATTTTACACTAGAATAACAACTGTTCAATAAATACTTATTGAAATGCCCAGACTGTTTATTCCATGTAACTCTCTGAGACAAACCGAATAAGTAAGCACGAGTGACTGAGCGAAAAGTAGTACATTGTTTCCACGATTCTGAGGGATCAGGGTTGTCATGGTCTAAGGTTGCCAGAAACTAATCTCTCCCCGATAAGAGGAGATTCTAGTGGCACTGTGAGCTAGATAATGCAAATCAGGCTAACATATGCGGTGGGGGTGCACAGAATCAGTCTAACACCAAGCCCACGGTTTATGTTATCCAAACGCGCAGGTCCTGCAGGGGTACTATAGGAACTACACGACAGCAGGTCATGTTCTTCATTGTTAGATCCAAAAACAATTATGTCGTCTTGATAGCACTTCACACCGGGCTGATCTTTCAAAATGACCGACATAATCCTCTGAAAGACTGCAGCAGCAGAAATTAAGCCAAAAGGCATCCTCTTAAAACGAAAAATGCCAAAAGGAGTAGTAAAGGCAGTCAGATCCTGTGAGCTCTCATGTAACTTGACCTGGTGATAGGCCGACATTAGATCTAATGTGCTAAATACCTTAGCACCAGTAAAAGTCGTGATCATTTCCTCAATGTTGGATAACGGGAATCTGTCAACCACAACCTCTTTGTTTAGAGCTCTCAAGTCCACGCAAAGGCGAATGTCTCCATTGCCCTTGCGAGCAACGACAATGGGAGCCAACCAATCCGTAGCTTCAACTCCTTCAATGACCCCACACTCTACAAACCTCTTGAGTTCATTGTCAAATGCCGTTTGCAAATGCATGGGAATCCTTCTCACCTTTGCCACAACAGGGGTAGCGTGATCTCTTAGTCTGATCTTGTGTTTGTAACCAACCAACTTGCCAAGTTTGTTTTGGAACAAGACATTGAACTCCTTGACAAACTTGCTTTGATTACATTCAACCTCGTCAACATGTACTTGAGGGGTTCTACTTGGATGCAAGCTGACACCCAACTCCTTCTGATGACTCCAACCTAAAAGATCATCACCTTTACATGACACATAAATTTTACCACAAGTGCTTTTCCCACACACACCTATGGTTGTTTCAAAATAACCTAGCATTTCAATCTTGCTCCCACCATAGCCTCCAGGTTGTATGTCCATTTTTGTGAGTGACTTATTATCTGGAAACAACCTCAACAACGTTTGTTCAGAGATAATAGTGATGCGAGAACAAGAATCAAACTTCATCAAGGTCTCTTTGCCATCAATAGTAACTACCTCAGTAGGGAATATCTTTTTGGACTCATCAACTTGTAATAGAATTTCCTGACACGGTTCCTTGTTCCCACCCTTGTTGTTTCTTTTATATCTGTTCCTACAACATTTACTGAAATGACGCTTGAAACCACATGAGTTGCAAACTTGGGATAAAGCGGGACAGAATTTATCATTGGCCCTATGGCCTACGAACCCACATCTGTAGCAAGTAACATTGAGATCCTGTTCCCTTCTTCTGGCACCTTTGACCTCAGAGGTCTGTTTCGCCTCAGGAACACTTCGAGACTTATCTTCAGTAATCACTGCGATATTTTCTGTTCCAGAAACATTAGAATTATGTACCTTTTTCCCTGCCTTTAGTTCACCCACACACTTCACATGTGCTCAACTTGTTTTGCGACAATGAGAACCTCCTCAAGAGGTGGCTCATCTTTCATCCAAAGTTCCTCCCATAATTTGTCACTGTTGCACCGCAACACAAACTGATCTCTAATCCTTTCTTCTAACGCCCCCCCAAATTTACATTTTGAGGCCAACTTTCTCAAGGCAGTCACAAACTCTTCCACCGACTCATCCTTACCCTGACACCTCAAACCAAAGTGATATCTTTCTAAAATTGTGCTAACATGTGGCAAATAATGTTGATCTAATTTTGCAATGGCAATATCATACTCATTTAAATCACGTGCTTCAGCGTGAGGGAGCTCAGGTAAATTCTCCAACACGTCCTGGCCCTCTGCCCCCAATCCAGAATGGCTGAAATCTTTCATGGAGCCATGGAAATTCCAGTACTATTTATGCATAAACCTAGGCAATCAACTTCAAACTAGTCGAATTCACAATTTTCAAGCTTGCAATAGAGTTAATTTTGGCACAGCCTAGTTAGCACTTGTCTGACATGCTCGTGATGCAACTGAGGATCTTTTGAGAAGACAAGAATATCCTCAATGTACACTATGACAAATTGATTGAGCATGTCTGAGAAAAAGTGATCCATAAAATACTGTTATATGGATGATGTGTTGCTTAGGCCGAAGGGCATAACCCGATATTGAAAGTGACCTAATGGAGTCGCAAAGGTGGTCTTACATTTGTCTCCTTCCTTTATCTGGAGAAGGTGGTAAGCTCCTTGAAGATCTGGGGGCATATTATCTAAAAAGTGCGCTAAACATCGCAAAGCGTGTTTAGCGAGCACCTTTTTATCGTCGGAATAATTTGCCATGCTAACGCTGTATTAGCGACATTTAGCGCTATGGCGATAATTATTCCAGCCATAGCGGTGTTTTCCATGAAACATCGCTGGTTTTCCAGCGATGTTTCATGGAAAACGGCGATAACCTTTGCTGATACGACCCTGTGGTCGTATCAGCATAATCCACCCCCCATGTTAGATATGGCTAACACCTGCTAATTGCAGGTGTTAAATAAATGGCGATGACCCCGGTTAGCGCGACTTTTCACGTCGCTAACTGGGGCCATGGCCACCTTGCTAATAGGCGATAGGCCTGTTAGCGGGTGTTTCCCAGGTTTGTTCGTCGGAACGCCCACTTTGCATGTCATTAGCGATAAATATCGCTGACATGCAAAGCGGTAAAAACACGGGCGCTAATGCCCAAAAATTGTCGCTAACTGCTGTTAGAGACAGTTTGCTGATAGGGCGATAAGAATATCGCCGCTTTAAGCGGCAAAAGTGCCGCTAAAGCGGCGATAGTGCCCTTGCTAATATGCCCCTAGTTTGGTGAATGTTTTAGCACTCCTTATTGATTGTAAGATGTCCTTGATTAATGGAAGGGAAATCTGTACTTTATGGTGACCTAGTGCAAGCCTCTAAAGTCTATGCATTGTCTCAGCTCGTTGGAGTTTTTCCAGGATCAAAGAAGATTGACGCCCTAGCCGGAAAAATTAACCGGGTTATAAGGTGGTTTTGTAGGTTTTCTTGCAGATATTGCCTTCAGGTTTCTTTTTTAGATTCAGATTGAAAATACACCCTTCCAAAAGGAATGGTGTTTAGACAAAATATCGGAGAAAAAATACAGTGTGGACAAAATATTGTGTCAAGAATATCAAGGACAGAATTATTGTGAAGGTAAGTTTCTAAAGGTAAGTAAAGTTTTACTATATATAATGCCACATATATGTACCTTGATGACATACATATCTTCAAGGTCCGTAGATGTGGAGTTAAGAATAATAAATATATACTTGCCTTCTCGACATTTTGGTCCTCAATATGTTTTCCACAATATTTTGTCCACACGATATTTTTGTTTCCGATATTCAATCAGAGATCCAAATGGAAGAGTAGCTGCAGGCTCAATAGGAGTAGCACAATCAAATTCTCGATGAGGAGGCAGGGATATTTATTTTGGTTTCTTAAAGAGGTCGGAAAAAGAGCAGTATTGAGCGGGAACTTGGAAAAGGTTTATAATTCCAGAGTCTTATGCTGAAACAATTTCCATAGGAGTCCAGTAATCATCTGATAAATAGCAATTGTTATGACACAGTTGTAAAGATAAGGATATAGTTCTGGTTTCCCAATTGATATATGGGTTATGGCGAGTCAACTAAGGAATGCCCAGAATTGCAGTTTCCTGATGTTTTCCAAAGGTCATTCTTACTGGTACAGTCATCTCCTTGATTGGCCCAGAGCTTAAGGGGGTGCCATTGATGGTCTGGAGCTGTTTCGGGGACTCCTTAGCAATCCTAGGTACAATCTTGTTCCTGGACCAGCCCTCATCTAGGTACAGGCCACTTGCACCACTCTTGCCATCAGGTAGATCCAAAACCCTGGTAACAGAAAAAGTGGAACTAGAGTACCACCTGACACTCAAACAAAAGGGGCTCGAGATATTCTTGTCCTTCTCCCTTTCATAAAGGATGGGGCCTGGTGCTTTTCTAAGGCCTCGAAAGACAAGCTAGACAATTGGGGATCAGATGTTCAGGTGATCCACAATACATACACAGGCTTTTCTTCTGGCTAGTTTCTCTTTCAGCCTCAGAACGAAGGCCCCGGGCAAAGCTTATTTGCATAGGTTCTTAATTGGGATTTGAAGATGAGAATTCTTCAGAAGGAACCTCTACCCTCTGACATGGAATTTGAGAATGACCAAGGCCGGAAGAAGGACGAACCATTCGCTGTTCTGTTTTATGCTCGCATAGGCAGTGTTCGATCTGAAGAACATGATCAATCAAGGCAGATAAGGAGTCTGATCGAGCTAAGTGGACAAGTTCATCCTTTATTTCCTCCTTGAGGCCTCTACATAGAGGGTTATCAGTGTTCGTTCGGCCAAAGTCTTTTCGGCTGCCAGTTGATGAAAAAGACGGTTATGTATGTTAAAACATTCTGATTTCCCTGTTGGGCTTCACAGAGGGCTTCTTCGTCGGAATATTTCACATCTGGTTTCAAACATGCACTTAAAGGCAGCCAAGAAGGTGGCATAGTTGGAGAGACTGGAATCTTCTGAAGCCGTCAAAGGGGTCACCTAAGCTAGTGCTGGTCTGGACAAGGCACTGATCAAATATCCCACCTTAGCCCAATCTTGTGAAAACGGAGCAGGGTGAGAGGGGAAGAATACTATCAAAGAATCAAGAAATCCTTTAATTTATTTGGGTCTCCAGAAAACTGTTGAATGGTTGATGAGACCATTGTAACATTTGAGGCTCGGGATGTTAAAGCTTGTCCTAAAGGCTTGTGCTTGGTCCACCAGAACTGCTTAGAACTGCAATGGATCTGGTTCCATGCTTTAGGGGCTAAGACTGGACTTTTGCCATTGCAAAATGTCACGAAACTGACATCTGGTGGAGAGTCTTAGGCTGCGAGTATGACCGCAAAACCAGGTTTTCACAGTTCTTGACTGCCAGAGGTCCACGTTGCTGCCGACAGAGAAAGCGCCTAGGTAGAAAGTGCCTTCGGGAATTAGCCCCAGTAAGAATGAAAAAGCCAAATGGCAAAAAACATCCGAAATGACTTCTGAGCTCAGTTGGAACTTCGAGGCAAGAAACAAGGCTGAAGACCCAGCCAACAGGAGATGCCTGGAGATTCCAGAAGGAGCCAAGGAAAGCCTGGAGCACTGGAGTGGCTGGAGACATACTGGAAATTAACAGGCAAAGACTGAAGTTTCCTGGAGGAGCCACAGAAAGACTGGAGTGCTGGAACACACCATAGGAGACCTGGAGTCTTGTAATGCAGGAGAGAATGGAAAACCCTTCCTTATATAGATCCAGGACAGAAATTACATCACAGGAAGTTAGAGCACCATGTTGTATTGGGAACATCCCATTGGAAAGAATGGACAAGCTGCCATCTTGGAACAAGCAGTATTTCCTATCCCGGAAATCCTCTCCAGAGGATTCTGGGAAGAAGGAGAAGAATCATGGATCGCCAAGGCTGTCTCCCATGTCCCAAAAGAGAGGACCACCACCCAAGAGAGCACTGGTGGGCTGACTGCCTTGAAGTAAGCGTGTTGAAGGCCTGTGGCAGCCCGCAGGTACCTCCGTGGTCCCTCTGGCTCCTATGGTAGCTAATGTCTCCGTCCACGGTCAAGAGCCGGACGCAGGTTGGGTGCAAAATGTGAAATGTTCTTATGTTTGTTCTCAGGATTTTAAGTTCCCGGACGTTTTATCTGGATGTCCCAGCTTTTCCTCAAGTATAAGCCAGTTTGTTTTTTTGTGTGGCTCAAGATGTCACTTAAGAGGAAGAACATTTGTTCCTCAGGGTTTTTATGCTGTTCTCTTTGCTACTGTGTTAGACCTGAC
Organism: Calotriton arnoldi; assembly: GCA_963921515.1. Lineage (NCBI taxonomy): Eukaryota > Metazoa > Chordata > Amphibia > Caudata > Salamandridae > Calotriton > Calotriton arnoldi. The sequence continues at coordinate 352,628 of CAWUFW010001915.1, forward strand.
CGTTGTGCACAAACTGCAATTCAATATGAAATGTTTCATTAATCTACTCTACATCACAGCTACTGCCATGTTATGCCGTCTGTTAAATGGATGACAGGACATATATGTTGAAGGAACGTCCTACCCGATCTATTTCCCCTATACGCACCAAATCTGACATCTGGCAAAGCAAATTTGGTCACACTACCCTAATGCAACTGAATGAGCATGATGAGAGATTTACTCAGATGTTGGGTGCACAAATATGGAACCTGTCACAACCAGACCTCAGTAACCTTCAAGTCTGGCAGCATTTAAGGAAAAATAGAAACCTTATCCCTTTAAGGAGGCATCCTAGATCAAAATGGTGGGGACTAAAACCACTTTTCTACAAAATGGTCAGACTGAGTATAGAATGATCTCCAATAAAGAGTGGTCCTGAAAAACCACCAGAAGATCCCTGTCCCACCGCACACTTTTGTTCTGCCTTGCAGGAGTAGGAGATTAGTTGAGTCTTGATCGGCCTCATGAGCTGCAGTGGTTTTACGAAGGCGCTTGTGCCACATGCCAGCACTTTACATAACAAGCAAATAAATAAACAAATATCAGGAATGTCTGGTTTCCAGAACAGATCAACGCATGCCAGAGTTTCAGGACATCACTTAACCCCTTCCGTGCTTCCGTCGGCCAACGGCCGTCGCGAGCACTACCTCGCTAGTGCTGCGCACGTCCGTTGGCCGACGCGGCCCCGCCCACTCTTTTAAACTGCCGCACCGCGGCGGAATTCGTGCCGCGGTTAAGAAAAATCTACAACCAATGCTACTTAAATATAACTATTTTTTTGTAGAGTTGTTGCATGTCAGAATATTCTTAGCAACAATATCATCTGACAGATATATTGGGCCTGATTATGATGTCGTTCGGAAGGCCTCCGAATCGGATTTGGGTTTGCCGGATCCGATTCGTAGCCCTTGTTTACGACCGAATCGTACACAGGTCCGAACAACCAAGTACGATGTGAAGATCGCGTAAGCGCTGACCGAATCATTTCCGGACCCAAACCGCTCCGTCCGACTCATTTGCAGCTGGATCGTACTGCGCAATAGAGCCAAATTCCGACCGAGCGAGTATGATGCACGATGCGGCCTGCCGCTTCGCCTCGGTCTCAGCGAGACAAAACGGCTGTTGGAAGCGTACTTCGGGGGGCCGTAGCAGGCCCCCTGCACCCAGGGCCCTCCAAATCTGTCATGGGGGTGTGCCCATGGGTCCACTCGATCCTGGCATGCACAGTGTGATGGGCAACATGGGGTGCCCGCCACAGGGTGTGCGCTTTTCCCCACCCACCCCTTTTCTGCCATGGGAGCCTGTGTACGCGTCTGTACACAGGCTCCCATAGAGTTCAATGGGAGCCCGAGCGAGCCGAGTCCGTAGGCATACAGCAGCATCGTACTCGCTCGTTGGGACTCCAGGAGCACGTCTCGCTCGGAAAACACTCCGGATCTGAGTCGTACGGAGGGCTTTCCTAGCGAGATCGGAATCGGGCCCATTGTGTCCTAAATATAATTTACTAAATTATTGTGCCATTTGGTTTTATTATTCACTCCACTGGGATGGTATTTTTGTGAATTATGTTTAGAACACAATATCAGCTGTAATGGTAATTGTCTTGGAGCTGGGTCACATGCTGTTCGGCATTCTAATACACTGACTTTTTGAACTGACCATTTGCACTCAACACTCAAATATTTTGACCATTTTTGTCACTTTATCGGACCTAGCTAGTGCATTCAGGCAGTGCTTGATTTGTAAAATAATAAGTGCCGGTCACCAAAGCGATGATCGAAGTCCGTGGCTGATGCTATTAAATAAAGATCAGTGTGTTGAATACCAAGGCTGTGTAGTTCTGATTCCACCTCAGACCTCTGAAATACACTTACAGAAATTTGCTGCCCCTTTATCTCCCTGCTTTCTCCCTTCTCAATCTTTTTTCATCTTTCTCTTCCTTCATCTTTCCGATCTGTGTGTTTTTCCTCTCTTGCTCTCTGGAAATGTCTGATGAGGAAACGTTTGTGCTGGCAACTACCGGGTCAAATTAAACACTGCATTCAGGTATGTGTAGTGTTGTAGTTTACATTTTTATTTGTAATCACAGGAATTGTGCACAATATTTGGGAGTAAACTTCTAACACGTTTCATAGTCTTTATTTACTGATTATCAGAGGGGCTGGAATTTTCCTTTTCTGAGCAAGCTGCCATGGTCCTTCATAATCAGCTTTGGTTTCGATACCACAAAGAAGAGTGGTATACTGTACACCAATCATTTTCAGGAGAACTTGTAGAGACTTAAATTTTTCTACAATGGACCACACTTCCTTGGTGTGTTCAGTACCTGGCTGATGTTTTGTAGCCCAAAAGGACTAGGGTGAATTTGCAAAGCTTTCTAAATGAGGCAACCTAGTTACAGAAACAGAATCCTAAGGTGCACTGTTTGACTTCTTCCAGAAATATTCATTACATTTAACAAAATGTTAGAAGAAGAAAGGGTGCATGCTTTTTGTGCAGCAAACGAAATGTTTACTGGTCCTACTTATTCTAGTAATCTTGGAGACCAAAGACAGATTTTAAGCTTTCATCTGCCTAGCATGGGTTCTGGCAGCTGTTGACAGAGGTGTTGGAATTCTCTTTTTTCTACATGGGGCTAGTACTCACAAATAAGGAAAATGATTGGGGCCTGGGAGGAACTCTGCTCTTGGAGGTCTTTTCCCTGCCCTGTTGGATTTTATCTGTGCAAAAGGACTCCTCAATTCAAAAATCCCTGCCGATGCCACTTTTCCCAATATCCACATTGAAACTTAGAACAGGAAAGAAGAAGCTCTCAATCCAAGAATTGGCTTTTAGCATTGTACCGGACAATTTCCTGACTGACTCCTAGAGACAACTGAGTGACCTGCTTAAGATGATGACTGCCCACAAGTAGTCTATGTGATTTTTTGGATTAGCTTGATCTTGGGGTCCTTCCGTTCCCTGTAAGGCACCTTTCCTGAGGACCCGCGTGTGTTGGAACTGGCATAGAATACTAAGTATTGTTGGAAGGTCACTGATACTGGTGGTTCTGAAGAGCTAAAGAGCAGTGCTCAGCAGGAAAAACAGCTGGCAAGAGCTTGCTGACGGCTTCAATCGATTCCCTGGGCCATACGGGAATCTTCATGGGCCTTCTAGTAGAAAAAGACATTGCTAAGAACACTTAGATCTTAGACAGCTTAATTGTATCTACCCATAAAAGGGGATCACCCATAAGATAAGTCAGGTGTATGCTATAACTGAGGCATTTAATTCTTTCAAATAGGTGGTGACTGTAATCCTTGCTCTCCATTATCTAAGCTATGTGTGTGGCTATTGTTACCATGTAGGTACGATTATCATTGATTCCATTGATCAAGTCTTCACCATCATCCTCATGGAATTCTGCCTTGGGGCACATCTTGTCATAAGTTCCCCACCCAACTTTCTAACTGCCCTCTTTATCAACTGCTTGCCTCTGAGCGTGCACATCTCCTATGGTCGAGTAGGTAGTGCCTGAAGGAATCTCTGGCTAAAGCTGGGGCTCTCCTTAGACATTTGTTTAACCTTTTCTGCTTGTCTCAGATTTCCTGACCACATCTGCATCTCTAGTTTCTTTGCCCTCTACATGTCCTGTAACATAGCATTATAGCTGATTGTAGAGGGCTATAACAGCTGGTTAAGGCCCTTTACTCTACTTATAGACAGGGCCACTAGGAATTATGTGATTGTCAGGCTGTGGAATTTTTCGCATAGTTATAGATTTGACACATTTGACACATAATCCATCATCTGCTGCATAATATGCACATTTTAACAAATAAAATTGTTTCTAGCTCAAACGGTTCAAAAGTTACTAGAAACGCAGCACCCATGTTTCAGCGCAAGTGCAGACCCTTTGCAAAGGTTGACTGGTCACCTTTCTGCTGCTCATTGCTATTTTTGGCTGTTAAACTGGTACTAATGAGGCGCAGACAATTCCAAAACAATTTTAACAGGTGTAAAAATGACACAATAATTAATACTATCACAAAACGTGCTGCATTACACCACACAATTTTCCTTTTCTTGCTGCATAATTTAGCCAATCATGCCGCATCATTTTGCCCAACCCTGCCACACAATTCCAGTAGCCCTGGTTATAGGCCTGAGCCACAGGTAAGGGCCTTTTTTTTTTTAGAGAGAGTTTTATATAGCGCAAACTTGACCCGAATCAGGTATCAGTGCATTACATGAGGATACATTCATTTTTTGTTAGGCACGGGGAGATTAAGTGATTTGCCCAGAATCACAGGATGTTCAGTGTCATTGCCGAGACTCGAACCCAGTTCCCTAGATTCGAGGTTGACCACCCTAGCCGTTAGGCCAACTCCACATTTAACAACTGAGGTAGTCCAAGGCAAAAGGACTATCATGCTATTAGATCATGATACCATTCAGGGTAGACTATTCAAAAATAAACAGGGAGAAACAATAAGATAAGCTTTGAAATGCTAAGAGGAAGGCTTATACCAGCTATTATTATCCCTTTGCCAGTTCATTCTGGCACATGCATCAAGCATTTTACCGGTCGCAAACGGGCCGATTCGCAGAATCGGCCCGTTTGCGGCCGGTAAAATGCCATTTCCGATGCATCAAACACAAAACCCATTCGCAATATAGGGAATCGCAAATTTTGCGATTACCTAAATTGCGAATGCTTTAGAGAATCGCAAATTGTGATTCCCTATTTGGAGATGCATCAAAGCCTTTCCTAAATGCGACTTCGCATTTAGGAAACGCTAATTACCATCAACTGCAAGTTGATGGTAATTTGCTAAAACTTTGAAAAATGCACAAAAGTGCATTTTTCAAAGTATCATAGTGAGCACACATATGCCCTTAGGGCATATGTGTGCGCCACATAAGCATACATGCCAAATTTGGGGGTGCAGCAGGGTGGCCTTTAAGGCCCCCTGGCACCCTTCAAATCGCATTCGCAATTCTGCGAGTACCTATTTGGTACTCGCATATTGCGAGATGACTTCCCTTTCATTCCTATGGGCCTCTAGGCTCATAACAATGAATGGGAAGGCATTCCTTAATTGCGAATCCCAATTTGGGATTCGCAATTAAAAATGTGTAGGAATCGCAAATATTTTTGCAAAACCTTCATGCATGGGCAATTGCGATTCCTTAATAGCAATTCCTTAATAATCGCTATTAAGGAATCGCAATTGCCTAGCTTGATGCATGTGCCCCATTGTCTTCAATGGAACGTACCACTCTCCAATGTTTTAATGACAAATAGGATAATGTTCGTGCCCTTGTCCTAAGTTCAGGCACTGAAATGTACCTACTGACCCCTATTTGGCAGTTGTAATGGTCTATTGAATAATACAAAATTAAAGTGTAACATGGCTGAGACTGAATATTCGAAAAAGTTAAAATATAGTTTCTGTTTATTGTTTTCATAAAAAACTTCTCTAAATTTGAATAGGTCCAAGCAACTTTGTGGAGTAGCAGATGAAAACAAGGGACTTGGTGCCATGCGCATCTCAAGTGAGAGTGATGTGCTTGCACATGCAGGCTCTTTGACAGCCTACTTGGCAGATTGCTTGCACGCCTTGGAAATACTGCATATTTGAAAAGTCTTTAGGAAAGGTCAGATTGCCTAACAGACTGTCATGCCTTTGTATATTTCTCAGAGTGCTGAGACAAGCATAAATTACTCCCAGTTTAAATATGCAAATATTGTCCTCTGAAGGACTTCCATTTGTAATCATGTTCTTTTGAGAGCAGAAATGCATCCCTCACTGCCAGGGCCCTATTGAACCCTGATAATGGCTGTATATCGCTACCAAAGCAGAAGTCAAAGATACCATTTCTCTTGCTTGCACCAGGGCCCAGGGCATCTTTGATAAACTGCTGCCAATGTAACACACAACAACAAATCTCTTCGAGTGGAGGCATATATGCCCAGTAGGTTTGAAAAACGGGGCCCAAGTTTATTATGCTTTGGCATGGGAGTTTGTGCCGTGCAAAGCAGGACAAACAGCAGTGTCGATCAGCTTTCCCATATAAAATATATATTTTCTGCAGAACAGTTGCCAAATGACTTTGAATCACATAGTGCCAGATCTCTAATTATGATGAATGCAAAGGGAACGTACCAGAGTTGGTGCTATAAAACACCTGAAGGATTTCACGCAAGCCTGGTCTAATAAAAAAGCATAACCTGGCCCAGGCATAGGGGGTGCCCTATGCAAATGAGGGAATTCCTTTGACTCTGCGCCCGCGCCCTATTACAGACCGGGGCGCTGAGGCAAAGAAGCCCTCAGGAGGCGCACTGACATTGCGTCAACTAAAAGGTGGCGCACTGTCAGTGCGCCCCCTGATGGCAGCCCTATGGCAGGGAGAAAGGGGCTCCCATGGACACTCCAGACATCCCCTTGCAGCCAGCTGCTCCGTGTTTTCACATGAATGCGCTGCCAGGGCAGCGCATACATCCTAATAGGGCGCATTGTCATTGTTTGCTCCCCGCGCACCTTTTAAAAGGTGCACTGGGCGCAAACAATGACAATGCATAATACGGCCCCAGATGTCATCAATGGGCATGTGGAATAATGTCTGATATATGTAGCGTAATTTCTGAACATTTTAATATTTCACTTGGCTTTTACAGTTGTAACTCGAGTACAAACGTCACACATGGCGCCGCTCTCTCGCCTTTATTTATTTATTTGAAAAATTTTATAAAGCGCAAACAAGACCCAGACGGGTATCAGAGCGCTGTACAAAGAAGCAAATTAACGTTGACATGAAGAAACAGTAACCGTACAATACAAAATAGCAGCATAAGAGGAGCCTGAGACATAAAAGAAAATGTGGGTGCTAGGGGAGGACGTGGTGGCAGGAGGACAAACAAGTAAAAGCCCTACTAGACGGGCCATGTAGTTTAAGCAGCGCACTACGTCCAACCAATGACAAAATACATTTCAGATCCAAAGTAAAAGTGATTGTCAAGTACATATTTCAAAACATAAAGAGAAAAGATTGTCAGGCATACATTTCAACACACAAAGTAAAAATGATTGTCAAGCTCTAGAGGGAAGTGTCTATCACATGGCCTAGAAGTTATTGCTGCTGAAGTTCTTCCAGAAGTATCCATTTGACCTGTTTCTTGAATGAAGCAGTTGAGGGGTTGGCTCTGATCTCCGTCGGTAGGGCATTCCAGATTCTTGGAGCCAGCCCTGAGAAGGTGCGATTGTAAGTACTTTTTAAAAAAAATTTAGGTGGTTTCAGGAGTAAGGTATTAGAGCTTCTTAAGTTCCGCCTGGAACCAGAGAGCTCGAGTTTCTTTGCCAGGTAAACGGGGCTATTGAAGTGTATAGCTTTATGTGTCAGACAGGCTATCTTGAAGCGGATCCTTGCTTCAATGGGAAGCCAGTTAAGTTGAATTAAGTCAGGTGTAATATGATCATGCTTTCTGGAGCCTGTGATTAGTCTGGCAGAGGCGTTCAGAGTAGCTCTTAGCGGAGCTAACCTAGATTTAGGAAGCCCAGCTAGGGTCACCAAGCCATATTCAACTCGCGACATAACAAGGGATTGGACTACTGCCTGAATGTCCTCAGGAGGTAGGAAAGGTTTGATTTTCCTAAGAGTTTTGAGCTGATGATTGGCACTCTTAATGGTGGCACTGATGTGTCCTTGTGTTAGACCCGGGCTCCCTGGTTGGCTGAGGTAGGTACCTTAGGCCAAATAGGGACCTGCGTTTCCAAGTCAGGGAAAGGAAGGACACCTTCTGAGATAGCCCCCGCTCACCCCCTTGGTAGCTTGGCACGAGCAGCCAGGCTTATCTTCAAGGCAAATGTGTAAAGTATTTGCAACCACGCTCACAACAACCCAATGATGACACCACAAATGGACTCCACACTAGTTTTATAAAAACTAGTATAAATTTTATATAGAAAGATATGCGATAAGACCACACAATATAAATCCAACATATGAGTATGGGTAATATTCCTCCTGGCTGGTTGTTAGGCCAGCCAGCCCTTGTAAGTTCTGACGATATTAATGAGCACTTCCAAACATTCCACTGTAGTCCTAATACAATATTATGCAGTTCGTAATGCTAGAATCAGGCACTTTGCAATGGAAAAACAATGCACTGCGTAACGCAACAATCAGGCACCCTGCAATGGAAAAATAGTGCAACGCGTAACGCAACAATCAGGTAATTCGTTATGCAGAAACAATGCAATACGTCATACGTCAATCAGGTAATTCGTCCCAATGATGACACCACAAATGGACTCCACACGAGTTTTATAAAAACGAGTATAAATTTTATATAGAAAGATATACGATAAGACCACACAATATAAATCCAACATATGAGTATGGGTAATATTCCTCCTGGCTGGTTGTTAGGCCAGCCAGCCCTTGTAAGTTCTGACGATATTAATGAGCACTTCCAAACATTCCACTGTAGTCCTAATAAAATATTATGCAGTTCGTAATGCTAGAATCAGGCACTTTGCAATGGAAAAACAATGCACTGCGTAACGCAACAATCAGGCACCCTGCAATGGAAAAATAGTGCAACGCGTAACGCAACAATCAGGTAATTCGTTATGCAGAAACAATGCAATACGTCATACGTCAATCAGGTAATTCGTTATGCAGAAACAATGCAATGCGTCATACGACAATCAGGTAATTCGTTATGCAGAAACAATGCAATACGTCATACGACAATCAGGTAGTTCGTTATGCAGGAATAATGCAATGCATAATACACTAATCAGGTAGTTCGTTATGCAGAAATGATGCAATGTGTAATACGACAAACAGGTACTCCGTCAACAGTTGCCCCCAACATGGGTATGGAATAACAAAAAGTGCAGCTCCGCGCTCCGGCCCCGGAACTGCCACTCCCTTGGCCAGTACGGGCCGCGATACGAGCCGAAGCAGAGGCTCGCGCTGCCGAAATGAGAGAGAGGCCAAGAGCGTCTCCCTCCGAGCCCGCACCCCGCCCCAGGCATCGACACACGTTACCTGGGGGGCGCGAACTCACTCTCCTCTCCTCTTCCAGCGACTTGGGCCTCAGATGCAATCTTTGTGAATTGGCAACGGCGGGCTCGGGCCGGCGGCTCAGCTCTTCCGGGGCTGCCGGTCCGGGCCACTACTGCTACGAAGATCTCAGGCTGCCACAGGGCACACGCACACAGCGTCGCTGAGACTCCCTGGAGCTTCAGGTGCACGATCACGGGGCACTCCTCACGAAGGTCTCAGGCTGCACGAAGAACACGCACACAGCATCGCTGAGACTCACTTTAACTCCGGGTGCACGATAACAAGGCAATCCTCACGAAGGTCTCACGCTGCACAAAGCACACGCGCACAGCGTCGTTGAGACTCACTTGGATTCCGGTGCACGATAAGGCAATCCTCACGAAGGTCTCAGGCTGCACAAAGCACACGCACACAGCGTCACTGAGACTCACTTGGATTCCGGTGCACGATAGCAAGGCAATCCTCACGAAGGTCTCACGCTGCACAAAGCACACCCACAAAGCGTCGTTGAGACTCACTTGGATTCTGGTGCACGATAACAACAGGACGATCCTCACGAAGGGCTCAGGCTGCAAAAAGCACATGCACACAGCGTCGCTGATCCTCGCTGAGACACTCCTGGAAACTTTTGTGTTCCTGAGTTTCCGCAACAGGGAGCCAGCTCACCTCGGGCCCTTGGGGATAAGTTACTTCAGGACACAGCACAGCAAAGTCCTTTCAAGCAGGGGGACACAGCACACAGCAAAGTCCCTTTAGCCTTTCCTTGGTTAAAACAGCAAACTGCAGGCCAGCCCCCGAACACACAGCAAGGGTCAGTCCTTTCCTTCAGTCTCTTCAGTTGTTTCTTCCTTGGCAAAGGTTCCTCTTGACCACAAAGTAGCTCCAGTCTTGTTCAATCTTGATCAAGCCATTCTCCAAAGTTAAGGGGCTTCAGCTCTCATAGTTATACCCCTCAATGGCTTTGAACTCTTTGTGTTCAGGGGGCACTGACCCCTGTTCAAACCAGTTCTGGGTGCCTCCCTGCCAGTGACACCTTTATTCCTTTGATAGTGGGGGTCTGGATCCTCAATCACTCATTGGTTTATGGCTGCAGCCCAGGCCTCTTCACCTCTAGGGGCTACTCCTCCCCCTACACTCCAGATGCAGGTCAGCCTGTTGCTGTCTCACCTCCTCCCCGGGGTGAAGACATTCCCCAGATCCTATCACTTTCAAATCCAGACAGTCAATCCACAACCAGGCAGAGACACACAGAAATGTTAGAGCACACAACCCAGCCACTTCTAAAAAGAGTGGCTTCTAAACACACAATGCAAAAACCACCTTCATAAAAAGATGTGTTATTACATTGTGAGTTCAGGCATACTAAACTTCACATCTCCATCTTAAGCCTTTGGGAAGATAGGCTGGAAAACATATTACACAGCCTCCCCATTCTGTCCTATGGGCAAGATGGCCTTTCAACAGTGAAAAACGAAATGGAGATTATTTTACTGTCAGGACATGGCACACACCTTAGTACATGTCCTACCTTTCACATGCACTGCACGCTGCCCTGGGGGTACCCTGGACCTACCATAGGGGTGTCTGATGTGCATAGAAAGGGAAGGGTAAGGTCTGGCAAGTGGGTGCACTTGTCAGAATAACATGTCAGTTTAACAAACTGCGCGCAGGCACTGCAATGACAGGCCTGAGTTCCCTCTTTAAGGCTACTTGTGTGGGTGGCACAATTCGTGCTGCAGGCCCACTAGTAGCATTTGCATTACCAGCCCTGGCACACATAGTGCACTTTACTAGGGACTTTACTAGTAAGGCAAACATACCAATCATGGACAACCAATTACCATTATACTTTACACAGGGAGCACTTGCACTTTGACACTGATCAGCAGTGGCAAAGGCCCAAAGCATCTAAGTTGGCAACACTATGTCAGAAAAGAGGTCTAGGGGAAAAGCAAAAAGTTTAGGGAACTTTAGCCAAAAGGGCCAAGTCCCACACCTTGCATGTTTAGAAATTTGTCCAGGGTGACACCTAGAGAACAGGCGGAGTCCACCATATGCGGGGTGCAGTTGAGTGCAGAGATTTTTTTGATCCAATTTTGCGTTGGGGTCTCTTGGTTGCGGGGGTAAACAGGAGAAATTCTGTTTTGAGGGAATTTAGTAACAGATGGTTATGTGTTAGCCACTGTTGAGTTCTGTGGAGCGCTCCATTAATAGTTTTAATGTCATCTGGAGAGGAGATCTTCAGATACAGTTGAGTATCATCCGTGTACATATGGTACTGAATGTTTGACCCGTTCATAATAACAGTTAGCGGTTCCATGTAGAGATTGAAGAGCGTGGGCGAGAGTACAGATCCTTGAGGTACCCCAATAGTGACTGTGGAGCTGTCAGCCAAAGATTGGTTGACTTTGATTCTTTGTGTTCGGTTATGCAGGAAGGAGGAGAATCAATTTAAGACAGGGCCAGCTAACCCCATCCTGTATTGCAGAAGGTTAATTAAGTTATCATGTTTGATAGTGTCAAAGCGGAGGACAGGTCAAGAAGAATTAGAAGACAAGGCGTATCTTGGTCCAGAGCTCTCAAGACGTCATCAACAATGTGAGTTAGCGCTGTTTCTGTACTATGGCCTGATCTAAAGCCTGACTGATGTCGGTCAAGGAGCTGAAATTTCTCGATGTGGTCGCAGAGCTGTGTGTGAACGCATTTCTCAAGCAACTTCGCAAGAGACATGATGCTGGTGATCGGTCGGTAGTTATTGGGGTCTGTTAGGTCTGCATTGGGCTTCTTGGGGATGGGTGTGACTTGCCCCATTTTGAGGCAGTCTGGAATCCTCCCCTGTACAAGAGATTGTTGGATGATCTTGGACCAGAGAGGCAGAGCGGCCAGGTTGAGGTCTTTGAGCAACTTAGCGGGGAGTGGATCACTGAAATGGTTGGATGGTTTAAGAGATGCCAAGGAATGTGATAACTCCTCCCGGTCCGGGAGTAGAAAGGTATTCCAGCATGCATTGTTTTTGGGTGTGTACTCAGTAGGGTAGGGCGGAGCACTCACTGCTGCAGGTACTGTCAAACCCGAGGGGCTCATCGACAACAGGTTTGCAGCGGCACGTTGCTGCTCCCGATCAATACTCCTAGACTTTTCAGAAAAGTGCGCTGAGAAGTCCTCCTCACTGGGACCAGCGGATTTGATTGCTGGAGTAGGATAAGCCTGTTGTTTGATGATATCAAACAGTTTTTGGGGCGGTTTTTAGCGCTGTCAAGCTGATCTCTGAAATGATCTGATTTAGCAATGCGAATGTGTTTGTTATAAGAGCTTCTCATCTTCCTTAACTGTTTGAGAATGGAGGTAGAGGGGGCATTTCTCCAGCGTCTCTCAGAGAGCCTTAGATTGCGTCGTTCATCATTAAGGGCACCATTGAACCAAGGTTTGTATTGTTTGCAAGGGATCCTTTTGAGTTGCTTCGGGGCTGCAGAGTCGAGAATGTTTGACATGGTGTTGAAGTAGTGATCCGTCAACTCTTCCAAATTATTCATGTCAGTGGGAGGTTCTAGAAGATTCTTGCTCAAGTTGGAGAGGTTAGGGATGTTGACGTCTCTCAGATTACGGGTCAGTTGCTTGTTTTTGAGCAGTTGACCTTGTCTGAGCAATACCTTTTCTTGAATGTGAAAGGAGATTTGGTGATGATCCGACCAATCACATGGTACTATGTCATCCAGTTGAATGATGTGATCTCTAGCTATGATAAGGTCAAGGGTAGCGCCCTTGGAGTGAGTGGGTCTGTTGCAGGCCTGTATATAGTTGAGGTCGGAGAGGAACGTCTTAAAAGACCAAAACTAGTGGATCATTAGTGTCATTCCAGTGAAGATTGAAGTCACCGAGGAAGATATGGTTAGGGTGGAGGGCTGAGCTGGCAGAGATGGATTCCATAAGTTGCTCTACAAAACGTAAGTTATCCCCAGGGGGGTGATAGATCGAGTGTAGCACACAGACAATCTTGCCCTTGTTCCAAATTTCAGTGACTAGGATCTCACAGGATAACATCAGATCCTTATGAGTCTGATTCAGAATGAGGCTAGAACGATGGATGCAGGCAATGCCCCCAGGGTTAATAGGTCTATTGCATCTAATAATGTCATAGCCAGGAGGAATTAGGATGTCCAGTATAGGGGAGGAGGAGTCATTAAGCCACGTTTCCGTAAGAATCAGGAGATCCAGTTCTTGTGATATGATGAGTTCGGAGATATCCGCTGCGTGTTTCACTGCTGATCTGCAGTTGAGAAGCATCGATTTGATATGAGAGTTTGTAGTTGCTTCCACTCTGTGTGCTGTGGCGATCTGAAGTAAGTTATCCTTATTCAAGGATCTAGAGTTAACGCTAAGTTCTCTATCTGGATCAGAAGTGATAGTGGGGATGATGTTCGTAGAGACCGTATATTCATCATAAGATAGTGAGAGTGTGAGCGTGTCCTCCTCAGACAACGGGGGCTGGAATCTAAGAGGTCTATCCTGGAGGTTGGTAAGAGGGCGAGAGGGCCAGCGTGGCTTACTAGGGTAAGTGTCAAAGGACCTTTCCATTCCACCCCTTAAAGTGGTTGTTAGGGGCTTAGGGAGATCGTACCCCGGGCGAGGGTGTGGTTTGCACAATTTCTCAATCTTCAATGAGCAGTGTAGGGGGGTCTGGAGGTTATCCTTTACAGTAAGTAGGTCCAACTTCAGTTCAGTTACTTTTTCCTCAATGCGGCGAAGGCTGTCACAGTCATGTACCCGCCCAGAATAAGATGTAGGGCGAGGCACTTTCTCCTCACAGCACTTACACGGGGAGAAGGACTCATGCTTGGGTTCATTTATGAGCTCCAAATGTTGGGTGGGATTGGCAACTATGGTGTTAGGGATCTGAGCAGGAAGTTGGGGAGAACACCCTTGAGTATGCCAGTGGGGGGGCCCAGTGGACGTAGCCTGTGCCATGGGAGTAGCGTTAGAAGAGGCGGAAGGTCGAGGGGGTTTATAGGTGAAGGGGCCCTGATGTAGTGTCCAGAGCAATAGGTGAAGAGGTAGAGGAGGAGGGAGGGACGTGAAGAGGTAAAGGAGGAGGGAGGACTTAAAAGGTTCAAAGAACGGGAGCTGAGGGTTAAAGTTGTGTGAGGGGAAGGAGGAGCAATCAGATTGGTGTTATTGATACTCGGAGACGCAGCCAGATTAGGGTTACTGGGACTAGGAGACGAGAAGTATGTAGTGTCAGGGTTGGTATTGGAAATGTTCAGCTCCAACGTGTTGCTGGCTGTATCAGAGCGGAACATCGTGAGAGAGGTGGAGGGTGTGGCCCCATGGTGTGAGGTAGCTGGTGGTTCAGTAGTAATGGGGCGGCTAGAGTATTCTGGTCTGGTAAGTTCTGGGTTGTTGTTACAGATGTTTGGAGGGGAGATAGGAGGGGAGGGCATGGAAGGTGTTGCCGAGCTGGTGAGATCTGGATGACCTAAATTGACAGGATTGGCCTTTGCGCCATTGTGCAACACTGAGGGTCATATTTATCATTATTTCACGCAACTTTGCTCTGCGTGAAAGGGAGAGGGCAGGAATGTGCCATATCTATCAAGATGTGGCGCATTCCTGCCCTCTGCTCCCGGCTGCCTTGCGCCAATGCAAGCACCCTTGCACCATGGGCGACTTGCGCTGCCTTGCGTTACTACAGATTTACCATGTCGCGCAGGGCCATGCAAGGTGACCTTGAGTGTCTTGGTAAATATCATTCTAGGTTTTGCGTCACCCTTGCGCTACCTTGCATGGTGCAAGGGGGATGCAGAACTTTGATAAATGTGCCCCCTAATGTTGCTCTAAACATCCGTTCTTTGTGCAGGTCTGCTGTTGATTTCATTGGTGTATGACTCTTTGTAAATATGCCGCAGCTCAGTTTTTTACTGTGAGGTCAATTTGTGGTAATAAAAGATGCAGGATGTTTGAAGGAGAACTTGTCACAGGTGCGTTTAGACTTAGAAATAGTACCAACATAAACAAAGCTATGTGACCTGTATGCGAAGTCATTTTGAATCTCTGCAATTCCCTTTAGTATGACTTCCTGTAGGCCCTTTTCATGTTGGTGGAGCCCTGCTCTTCGTTGAGGATCCAGCCCAGCCTGCTGTGGGATAGAAGCTCAACACCTCCTAACTAAAGATAACTAGTTAAGTGAAGCCACCCACTGTATCTGGCATCCCTCATCAAGGATTGGCCATCGAGGGACACCTTCCCCTGGCTGCACCTTCTTCGAACGTGTTTGTTTTCTCTACAGTCACCCGACCATTGTGTGCAAAGTTGAGGAATCTTCCCCTAATTTAACCATGGGACCAATAGCTCTGACGACATCTTTGCTCTAGAACGTGTCTACGTCAGATTATAAGTGTAATAACAAATGCCCAGATTTGCTTATGAAGTATCAACCAGGACTCATACGCTTCATTTACGATTTAGGAGTTTTTAGTTGCAGAAATTCTGTGTGGCCTGAATAAACGATTCTGCCCAGTATAGCCACACCAAAATATGCCAATTAGGAATGAATCCCCATGAAACGGGGAATAACTGTGTAGACCCCGCTTTCCGGGCTAAAATCAACATGGATTTCCCAGTTCCATAAGGATTAATGCTCACATTTACCACCTGCTCTGAGAAGGTCTTATTTGTGAGTACAAAGCCTGTGTATGGGATCTGAGTGGGGTGAAGGTTAACCTGAGGTGTGAGGTTGTAGGAGACTGGCAGAA
This sequence comes from Calotriton arnoldi, assembly GCA_963921515.1. Lineage (NCBI taxonomy): Eukaryota > Metazoa > Chordata > Amphibia > Caudata > Salamandridae > Calotriton > Calotriton arnoldi. The sequence goes on from CAWUFW010001915.1 coordinate 368,476, forward strand.
GGAAAGGAAGGATATGGCCAGACTGGGGGGAGCATTACATCCACTTACAACCAAAGATTAAAAGCCATTTTACTGGCTGGATCTAAGGCTTGTAAAACTAGATGAGTGAACACCATGTAACAAGCCTCATCAGGCAGGGCGGCATGTCACCTGTTGATATCACTCTCTCTGACTCGTAATTGGAGCATCAATGTAAACAATAGGAGCTGTTTCTTGTGAAGTAGAAGGTACAGGTAGACCTTTAAGTACAGGATCTCCTGCCAGAAGAATCCCATGCCCACTGCACAGCCTTTACACAGGTGCTGACTCAGTGCCAATACCAGACAGTGTGTCAGGCGTTGTAGAGCCCTCGCCCAATGAGCCATGGAACCCATCTCAGTGGTGTCGTTTTTGCACTGGAAAAGCGAGGACACCAGGTCAAAAGTATAAAGTCCTAAGCTGCAAGTGAAGTATCAAGCTGAACTCTTGTTTTCAAAACCAGAAAGTTTTCTTGGTTTAATAAATGTTACAGGTGGAGCTACCGAATACAAGATGGAATGAATGTCATTACTTTGAATGTATTACTTCTCAATTGACTTATTTTTTTACTTCTCATTTTACTTTGTTTTATCAACTTTTTTTATCACTTCAAGCCTTCATCCCTGTACATCTTTTTAATTCACCTTTTTTATGTATTTTTGGTTTTGTCTTTAATAATTGCCAATTTTCTACAAGAAGTGACCACTCAGGCTCCTATTTTCTTTGTTCCCCTTTTCGCTATTTCACCTTTATTCCCACTGTCCCAGTCAGCTTTTTGTTATTTATTTCTATTTCACATTTTTCTTTCAGGATAACCCGCAGACCCACTTATATCGTCTTCCTTTCCTTTCTTTGCTCTCTTCTTTTTCCCTTTGAGTTACGATTTCCTAAACCCTGACTCCCTAATTTTCAATTTATTTAATTTTGTTGTTGAAATTTCGGAAATGTAGATTTTTTCCGTACAACTTTGAAGTGTTTAATTGAGAAGTGATAAATATGAATAGTAATAATGATAATACCACATAATGGCCTGCCATAAATAGTGCATTTCCCCTATAAAGTCTTTCTAGGGGTTCTTGTTAACGTCAGTACAGCTTTCAGTGACAGTGGGACCCTCCAAACATCTCTAGCCCTGTAACCTGAGCAGGGAGTCTGGAGAAAATGGACATACAAACAAACCCATACACATAAAAATCCTCTGTGCTTGCAAATTATAAAAGACTTTTGCAAATAAGCATCACTCATACATGCATCCCCTCCCCCCACAAAGACTGCAGCAAATACCAAGGATGGCACCTGGGTGATGAAATGGAGGAACAGACACACACAGGGACAGCAAGGAATAATGCAAATGGAAAATCAGAGAAACATAGCTTAACTAATTTAGAGGTTGGCAGACAGGGCACTCCACCAGAAACATGGCAGAATAACCAGTGTGTCAAACTCATGGTCCACCTGCCCTATGTAGAGTTGGGTAGAACATGATGTTTTTGATGCTGGTTCCCCGCTGGATCTGCTGCTGGAAACTCTACACCAAGGACCCAATAGAGTTGGGGACATCGGTGTAGGTACATCAGACCATCCACCCTATTTTGAGTGGGCATTCGGATATACATTTTTCTGTTTGGGACCCCCCGCCAGACCCCCCCCCCCCTCCGGTCAGGAAAACATGGAGCTTCCGACTGGAACAAATAGAAGAATTACTACAGCACTATGGAGGAAACTCCTGTGGTGTCAGTGTCTTTTATTTTGTGTTTTTCAAAATCCAACTCCCAGTTTGGTCAGTGGCTGTCTGAAGCATGATTAGTGTTCCCCAAACCTTCAGTGCCTTCAGAGGAGCTGACATAACAGGAGCTCCTATGAAGGCACAGAGTTCTCCACAGATCCAACAGGTTTCTCTTAATATGGTGGGCAGTAGTGCAGCCAGTGTGGCTGAGGAAAGACCTTCACCACCCTGATGGACGGCAGGCAGCCCACCAAAGTATAATTCAGGCCTTAAGTCACAACACAAAGTAGCGACACTATTGTTTCCAAATCCCACAGAGTACCAAGGTAACAAAGTCCTCAGTAAGGGGATGCTGGAACCTGAAAAATGGCACTCAAGGTAACCAGTGGCTATATCTCTGTTAGAGCTGTGCAACATTTAAATTATGGCTGTGCGGAAGTTAAATCAGGCAAGCTTGGCTCGTGATGTGCTAAGCATATAGTCTTGATCTTAGCCTATCCAGCACTGACACCAGAACTTAACAAACTCAAAGCATAGTAATAATCTGAAGCATACTAACATTACCCATTCTGGTCATACCCACGCTACAGGCAATACGATCTGCCCACAAGGAAAGCCACACTGTACTCTCATTAACAATGCGCAGTATGGATTTTATCTGAACAGCAGTGCATGCAAACTGTGACAGAATCCTCCTAAGCAGCTTATCCACATCGTCCTTTTCAGCACATGGTTTATGGACAGTGGTGCCTTCTGAAAGATTCCTTCCGCACCGATCTCTTTTATGAGGTAGATAGACAACATTGTGTGGAATGTGCGCACCATCTGCTGCATGCCACCGCATTCAGCACCCATTTGAACAGTCACAGCATACTATACCCAGAACATCTTCACCAGCTTCTGAGCTGCATGGATGGCTCCACTATACAAACACCAGTGCTGCACACCCCATGCACCTTAGCAGACTGGAGTCTTCTGTTACAGTCCTCCCACAGCACACCGGGTCACCCGGAGAACCTCGTGAGGTAAAGACCTCACTGTACCCAGAACATCTTCACCAGCTTCTGAGCTGCATGGATGGCTCCACTATACAAACACCAGTGCTGCACACTCCATGCTCCATGGAGAGAAGTCCATTTTCTTACACCAAGATCAGATTAACATGTCAAAAGAGTGAAAACGGAAATGCTGATTCGCATGTGAAGAAGCATAAAGGCCTTATGCTGTACAAAAAGAGCTCTTCATTAGATAGGATTATCCAGCACACAGTGTTCATCAGTCCACCCCCCCAGTACCTATTCTACCTCTACCCTGGTTCTGCTTCACTTGCAGAAATGTTGCATACTGGCAATACCTGCATCCCCTATGTTGTACTTGTGCAGGAAGTCAGGAGAATAAAACCACTCACACAAACACAGAAGGACAAGACCCACAGTAACTTTGCCCATATACCTAATTCTTTCTTCTTATAGGACTCCATGTACCCTTGAGATAGATCCCTTTTGGCCATGTTTTCACTGAAAAGTTCAACAGAAATACTTTTTCATATTTCTTTTTAATTTCCAGCTTACTTAAACTGTATTTCTTAGCATCCCATGGTGGTGGTAGTTGCTCCCAGTGAAAGTCATTCATCGTATTATTTGCATTACTTCCACAGTGAGTTTTTAACTGAAACTTGTGCATTCAATTGGGCTACATTATGTACTTTGCACTAGTGTCTTAGCAATCTTTCACTAGAATTTGCACTGACCGACCTTTGCAAGTCAATGTTTGTGCTGACCTATGAGTACAAAAAAGAAGTTTGCTAGTACGTAACATGACATTTTACATTGCTCCACGAGAGCATATTCTGGTGAAAAACTCTCTGTCAACGAAAATAAATTAGCCAATCACAATACATGTAAGCCAGCGCTTGAGTGTAATTTAAAGAATGAGAGTGAAAAGCCTAGCTGATGAACATCACCTCATACTTCCAAACAAAATCCTCAATTCTCTTACACTGAGAGGTGCAAAATTGCTGCATTTTGTTGGGTCTGGAGATACATCTCACCTAGTTAAAGTGGTCCCCTGCAAGGATTCCTTTTACAATCTTTCTGCAATCATTTTTGTTAATATTATTTCCAAGAAATTGGGTTACTGGTTGAGGAGGGTGGAAGCCCCACTCAGGCAATGTGAGAAACTGGCTTAGTATATGGTTTACACTTATGTAAGTGGCCACCTTGCACCAATTCAGACAACCCTTATGGTGATTTTAGTGGTCTTAGACAAACTTAGAAAGCTCTCTAAGTGGTAGCTGTGGAGAGCAGCCTTCAGGCTTAGTCCAGAAGCAGCTTGTTTTACCAGAACATAATCTTATTGGTATAGATTAAGTGAAAAAGAACCACACAGTGTATTTATAAAAATATGTATTTATTATAAGACACTCACTAACATATACAAATATCTCCTAGCCGTAGATATACACAATGCACACAAGACTTTGCAATATAAACAGGTAAGTAGCACGAAATACACAGTTGTCACCAGGGGGAGACCAAACCATATACTAAAATGGTGGTATGCGAACCACAACTTGAGTCAAGATTATACCCAGAAGACGTAGAAGTGTCGGGGACCCAAGGAACCACCCAAGGTAAGTAACCAGGAGCCCCAAGGAGGCCGTGTGCAGAGTGGGAACACGACCGCGGGATCAATGCAAGTCAATAGGTAAGTCGCTGTTGCAATTTTAAAGAAGAAGGACCCTTCCCAATGGACACTGAAGAAACCCAGTGGAAGACAGAAGGTTGGAGAGCCACCCCACCCATGGATACCCTAGGAACCAGGATACCTACACCAGGGAAGCCAGGTGCATAGGTGTGAAGTGGCATCGGAAACCGCTGTCGAACCCAATGGAGGACTTCAGGAAGATGCCGCTGCTGGAGAAGGTGAAAGTGTCCGGTGAAACCTAAAGGTGAATTCAAGATGTGAAGAACATGCAAGCAGAGGGGACAGAGTCTATGCCACTCAGGAGTGACCAGGAAGCACGGAAGACGAATGCCCACCGATGTCCGGTGTTGCAGGGAAGCTGACGGTGTCCTTGAAACTGCAGCTGTGCAGACCAGGCAAAGCTGAGGTCAACCAGGAGCTGGATACGAGCTGTCTCGCATTGGATGTTGAGAGTTGAGGGGTCGGTGTCCAGCGGGAGCACCAACAAGCCTTAGCAACTGCAACCAACATGGAAGTTGAAGAAGGTGCAATGTCGGGACCAGCAAGGTCCGGGAGACTCACCACAAGCAGGGCAGTCAGGGCAGGCCCCGAGCAATCAGGGGAGGAAGAATTCAAAGATGACCCTCAAGAGGACCCACAGGCTGATGGCACTGGAGTTGGGAGAGGAACTCAAGCAGCTCACCAAAGATGCAGGCCCACAATGCAATTGATGTGGTGAGGATGAAGATCTTGGTCACTGGAGATGCTTGAGATTGGCGCTACTTGGAGCCTGAAGATCTTGGTGGAAGGAATCCAACAAGCCTTTGCAACTGCAAGTCAACTCGGTGCACAGGGGTTCGGTTCCTGAGGTCCGACGAGGATACTGGCCTCCAACTTGGTGAGAGGACAGGGCAGACCTCAAGGGATGAGAAGAACTACCACCTGTGTTGCTGAGCCTTTCGGAGTCCGTGGGAGCCCAGGATCAGCAGACCGGTCTACTTAGTTGCAGTGCCTGCAGATGCAGGGAAGTGACTCCTTCACTTCAAGGGAGATTCCTTCAGGTGTCTTGGATGCCCACAGGCCTTAGAAGGTTCCTGACTGGTGCACAGGCACGGACGTTGCAGCAGACGAGCAGGGTAACGAAATCAGGACCAGCATGAGTGTTCCCGGTTGCAGCCTTGATGCCCAGAGCGATATCCAGCGTAGTCCAGAGTGCCCAGACAGTTGAAGAAGAAGTGGTGTCGGAAATGTATCTTGTCCCATGATGAATCTGAGGACCCACCCACAGGTAAGCCCTTAAATACCCTAAGGAAAGAGTTGGGACGATAAAGGGGTCCCTCCCTAAGGAGGGGCTGGACAAAGGGGAGGATACTCCCCTGTCCTTTGTCCAGGTTTGTGCCAGAGCGAGAGCCAATGGCTCCCTGAACTGGTTTGAACTGGACTATGCATGGAGGGCACCAAGTGTGCCCTGCACGCAGACTATGTGGCGCTGGCAAGCGCTCCCACCCTCCCCAATACACTAAACCCTGTCTAGGAGGTGGTCACACCTCCCTGTGACAGGATACCTATTGTTCTGCCATCCACTGCCTGAGCTTGGCTCAGCAGCATGAGGGCAGAAACGTGTCTGTGGCACGCAGCAGTCCTAGCTTGCTGTCCGGGTCTGAAAGACTGGTACCGCAAGTACCGATGGCCTCCCAGAGGAGCTTTACGGTGCATGGAATCATACCTCCCACACCGTTTATGGTGTGGGGGTAGTGTGAGGGTATGATTCCAACATGTTTGATACCAAACATGACAGGATTCGCTACAGCCAGTTTTGAGATGTATTTTGAGATGGTGCCCCTCTATATGTCATATGGCTGTCTCACTTACAACCCAGGAGAATGGACTCCATGGGCTTTAGGGGTGTCCTGTTCATGCAGGGGCACCCTCCCACTTGGAACCAAGCAGCCTGCCTTCAGAATTGTAAAGCCTGCCTTAGGGGTGACTTATACGTTTTAAGTGCAGTGACCATAGATATTGGGAAACATATGCCTTTCATAACTGATGCTAGCACCAGCTTACACAGGCTACAATGGCAGGTCTGGAGTTGCAAATTGAGTGGTCTCCCATGGGTGGCATAATGCATGCTTAAGCCCATGGGGGACCCCTGGTGTACCTATGCCCTGGGTACCTTAGTACCATATACTAGGGACTGATAAAGTTACACCAGTGTCCAATCTGGGATGTATCTAAGTACTTACCAAGCCAATTTAGGGGAGAAAGCACAGAGACTGGGGTCCTGATTAGCAGGATCCCAGTCAGACTAGTCAGAAACAGCATTACATCAAGCAAAAAGTGGGAGATCCTACTTTCCTACAGGCACCAACTATAATCCTTGTCAGAGTGACGCACAAAAGTCACTAAATTAACCTGTGCTTAGCCCTCTGGTACATTGGAACAAAAGCAGTCAGGCTTAACTTAGAGGCAATGTGTAAAGTATTTATGCAACACACAAACATTAATAAAGTGAAAACACAACACAAGAAAAATCCAAAACTGATTCAGAAAAACAGAGTACAATTCAAATTGGTTGGTTCTGATCTTAAGGATGGCTTGACTGTACAACAAAAGGCTTCAGCTAAACCAAAGCAAGACATTTCGTCCTTTAAAAACAAGCTTGAAGAATTATAAAATCATTCTTGTCGTTCTAATTTAAGATGCTTGGGCATGCCAGAAGAAAGAGAAAAACCAGATGGTCCAATTCAATTTATCGAAAATTTGATTTAAAAAACACGCTCTTCTTGATTGTCCTGCTGATCTATCAATAGCATGAGTGCTCATTGTGTTCAAACTCCATGAAGTTTAAATGCAAAATATCCAGGCACTGCCTTAGTGAATGTATCTTATTACCGTATTAAGGAACTAATCTTTTTAAAAGCTATTCAACAATGGTCATTTGGTGCATCAGACTAGTTTAAGTTTCAGATATTTTCTAACATGACTCTTTTAAGATGCCTGGGATTCAGGAAACTCTTTTTTTACAGTCAAAACTTAAAGTACTATATAAAGGCTACTTTGGGTCCTTCTCCTCAGTGCCAGAGGCTTCTGAGTTGCTTAAAGTATTGCAAAAGGCTTGATTTATGGAAATTATGGGGCTTCTTTACAAGCCCCTTGCGCTGCCAGTGTGTCACTTTTTATCACATAAAAAAGCCCCTATGAGTCTATGAGAAGTGGCATAGGGTAGCGCCACAAGTCATTTTGCTGCGCTGCCCTACGCCAATTCGAAAGGGCAGGAATGCACCGTATTTACAAGATGAAATGCATTCCTGTCCTTTCAGCCGGCGCACAATTAGCAGCCCTGTGCCAATGCAGGCACCCTTGCACCATGGTTCAAGGGTGTCTGTGTTGTTGGTATAATTGTTTTTGTGCAGGAAGGGACACCTTCCAGCACATAAACAATCATTGCAGGTGTTTTCCTCCTTCTATATGTGCTGCAGAATGCAGCACACATGGAAAGAGGCAAAAACGAGGAGAAATAATGTTATTTCTCCTCGTTACGCCACCCCTGGGGAGGGGCACGGTTTTAAAGCGTTCCCAGATTTATAGCATGTTTCAAATCTGGGAATGTGTCATTACCTATGGCTGTTGCGTGGGAACACCCACAGCAATACCCATTGTACGCCTCCCCAATGCAGTGTGAGGCAATGCAGTGGCTTGCGCTGCATTGCCTCACTCCATATCTACAAGGCCATAAAAAACCAGGCAGGGTGGCTTTACGTGGCCTTGTAGATATGGCTAAGCCCTGTGCGCCACCGGAATGTCACAAAAAGTATTGTTCGGCGGCGCACAGGGCTTGTAAATAAGCCTGTAGGTTTGAAGAGCTCCAGCACATATATTTTCAAATTAAGCCATGGGAACAGTGATCTTCCCAGTGGCACAGCAGTTGGTTGTCCTGCCATCAGCAAGAACACCTTCCCCAGTGCTTGATATAGTGAAGCCAAAAAAATGGTGCGGAACCACCTGCCCCATTTTAGCATAACGATTCACAAACACTTTTTTCTTCTGTCTGTGGGATGCATTGTAAACAGTAGTCTTACACAGAAAGCCCTGCAAATGTCATGACATGCTGGACGAAAGCTCCCACCATGCCAGGGACATATATGGGAACCTGATACAGACTCCCTCAAGGGGGTACAACTTCAGTACAAAGCTTTGTGACATAAAATGATGGGGCCCTCAAGCAGAATGTGAAGAAGCGCCCTGGAGTCTTGCATATCTCACAGGCATTCATTGGCCTTGGGCGCAATGGGGACCCCCTGAATGGTTGGGGGCTGCTGAATTATTGGGGCCCCTCTGTGGTGCTGGATTTGCAGAGGCCTGTTTTATGGTTGTATGCCAGAGGCATGCATGGCTAAACCACGTGTGCCTCTACAATGCTGCCGAAACAACTAATGCATCTTAACACTGCATTCCTTTACCATGCATGCCTTTACCACTGATGCCTTTACCATGCAATTTTGTGGTAAAGACATGACTGCTAAAGGGATATGTGTGGTAAAGATCACACCCCAGCCCTCTGCCCTGAGCGCTAAAAACAACACCGACCCCCACTGAGCTCTAAAAACACCCCGACCCCCCACAAGACCTAAAAACAACTCCAACCCCCCCAGCACTAAAAAACAACCCTGACCGCCCGTGCCCTAAAAACAACCCTGACCCCCCAAAACCTAAAAACAACCCCAACTCTCCCTGAACCCTAAAAACAACCCTGAACCCTAAAACCAACCCTGACCCCCTGAGCCCTAAAAACAACCCCGACCCCCCTGAGTCCTAAAAACAACCCTGACCCCCCCCCCTTGAGCCCTGAAAACAACCCTGACCCCTCTCCTGAGCCCTAAAAACTACCTCATCCCCACCCCCCTAAAAACTGGCCCCAGCCCCAATTACAAGAGCACATCCCGGAGCTCCCTCTCCAGATCCTTCCTCTTCCTCTGCCCGCCCATCTGCGCATCTAGACCCCGCACTGCCTTAACCACGCATATGGTCTTTGATTCCCCTAATTCACTAGTGTGGCCTCTCCTCACAAAAGACAACTTCTCTGATGTCTTTATATGAGGCAAATCTTGGGCGTGATTAGGTAGAATGCACAAGAGCCAGAATCTAATATACATAGCTTGTTCTGTGACCAATACAATTTTGCACCAGCATTTTTCAATTTACGTAGCCGCTGTTCCTATGAGTTCAACTTTGCACCAGCATTTTTGATTTATATAGCTTGTACTGCTTTGAGAGCAATCTTAAATTAGCTTTTGCAAGACCTGACAAATGCAAAAATATTTGTACAGTATCACCAGTTCAAAAACACATTTTTGCACGGTTTGGTCCTGATGTTGCTGCAAATATTTGTGGAAAATTACACCGGTGTCAATGCAATCTATGTAAGTTGGCAATCATGTTCACACATCTTTGTTTAATACATTATGAGCAGAGTCTAAAAAACAGTAGCATTAAATAAAATGTTTTAATACGATACAATGGGGAAAAGGTGTATACATGCACTATTTCCACATATTGTATTGTATTGTAATTGGATTTATATAGCGCTTACTACCCCTGACAAGGTGTCAAAGCGCTTTTTTTGTGAGTAGCACGCTACTCCGGAACCCATAAAGGATTAGTGGAGAATTAGTATAGTGAAAAATGAAAGTAATTTGAGTGGTGGATATGTTAGTCAGTTATTTGGATTGAGAAGGATAGTGGAGGGATAGAAGCGGGAAAAAGGTTTGCATTTATATAGCGCTTGCTACCCCTTTTTCAGCAAGTAGCACGCTACTCTGGAACCCATAAAGGATTAGCGGTGAGTTAGTATAGTGAAATATGAAATTAAATTGAGTTGTGGACATGTTAGTCTGTTATTTGGATTGAAAAGGATAGTGGAGGGATAGAAGAGGGCAGGATTTCAAACTTTGGTTTTGTTTGTTTTGGAAATCATAGCAGTAGGAGGAGGCTTGGGGTGAGTAAAAGGGAGGTGGAGGGGGAAGAGTCAGAGGGAAGGGTTTAGAAAGGCTTGTTTTGGGATATTGGAATAGTAAAAGGTATGAGATGATGCAAGGAGGGGTAGAGTAGGGAAGAGTCTAGAAAGGGTTATTTTGGGGATCATAGTAGTGGTATGGGGTTTGGGATGAATGAGGGATTGGAGGTAGAGGATATATTGATAGAGGTATAGGGTGAGAAATAGGGTAGTGCATTGGAAAGAGTAGTAGAAAGAGGTTTGAGATGAGTCAGAGAGTTGAGGTAGAGGATATATTGAGAGCGGTATAGGGTGAGAAATAGGGTACTGCATTGGATATGCTGAATTAGAAGAAAAGTAATAAATATATAGATCCATAAGTACATGGAAGGTATATAGATGCATAAAGGAAGGTGGTATATGTAGATTAAAGATGCATTAAATAAACTCTAGTTTTCAAGTGTTGTTGTACTTTAAATTATTATTTTTGTTAATTCAATAGTGAAGCAATTCTAAATAAATAGTTATGATGAAAGATTTACATATGACACACCTGCTTTATTTCCTATTTAAAAAATAGGCTCCCAAATCCCCCAGATATACGGAAACTGTTGCCTGTGATTCTTGATATTCTAAAGCAGTCTGTCCATATAAAGTAGCCTCAATGCCTCCCCTCAGCATTCAAAGCAGAAGGCGTTCTAGGGCTCTTCTCATTTCCTTGGCAAATGCATTCTGGCAATCGGTGTCGGATTATATGCACAATGGACAGGACAGATGAGAAGGACTCAATTTCAACCCAGGGCAGTACACTTGATGCAAATACTCCTTTTTGGCGTGTGCAAGAGACACATCATACAGTGCTGAAAAGATCCAGTACATCTCGTGTGGAGAGCATGCTGAAATAAATAGTAGTTTTGGGCACATCGTCAGTGTGTAAATAATTCTTCCATGAGTAAGTCTTACTTCATGAAAGTCAGGAGTAAATCTCGTAGGTCAGTACCAAAGGCCTTATTTTGCACGTGGCAGATGGGTCGGGGGTGAGTGAGGGTCATAGGTCACTGTTTGCCGGTTGCCCTATTTGGATCCATGCCAGTCTAAGGGTGATCCCTTGCTGAGCATAGAGCCGCCTCCATGGCAAGTCCCTTGATAGCACTGAAGTGGGAGCCATGTTTAAAGCGCCTGTGTGGCAAACGTTTTTCTTCAAGGAAACAAACTTCCAAAGTAATTGTCCAGACGCACAGGGAGCTTTTTAGAATTTTCCCTGCCCGTTCCTGTGGGCAGAGAAAATTAGTGTCTTAGTCTCACCCAGGGCCGGACTGGCCCTACAGGGCATTGGGCTTTTCCCCAGGAGGCTGGAAGGATGGCGGCCGGTTTTGCAGAGGTGGGGACCGGTTCTGTTACTGGGTGGCCGGTTTTGCAGCATTACTGCAATATCGCCCCCTAGTAACAAAAGCAGTAGTGCTTCACACTTGCCCCCCTCACCCCTCCTCGGGGGAGGTGGGGTTGGTCCGACAAAATTGCCGGGGCTGCTTTGAGTTCCCAGTCCGCCCCGGTCCCACCGTCAGATAAATGTGACAACTGTCACTGTGACCAGGGCTTTAAGTGGGCCGGGTCTGTCCGGGTCTGAGCACCAGCAGTTATTTTCAGGGGGCCTTGAAACGGGTCTCTATCGGGCTCTATTTTCGGGCCTCGCAGAGGTAGTCCGTTTTCTTTTTTTTTCTTGCACCAAACTTATTTTGCTCTAGCTGGAATTGCCAGGCTAGATCCTGAGGCCGCTGACCTTTGTGCACGCTGTAGATCCTTTCATGCAGATTTTTATCATATGATGCAGGACTGTGGGGAAGTATCACAGTTTAGGACAGAAAGTCCTCTCTTTAATTAATGACTTTTCAGGCACCTATCTCCGAGTCATTCTGAGTAAAGCTTTGTTTGTTGGGTAAGTTACCTAGAACTAAGGATAATAAAAAAACTTGTAATTTCATAGATTTAGCTCCTTATTTTTGGTAAGCGTAAGATTGCAATCCTGCAACCAGCCTCCAAACACACACAGCCGCACCCGAGTACTTCACAGGTCTTTAAAAGACCATTTGCTTGTTAATGAGGCTTTGTTGTTTTTCACCCCTTTGTAGAGCCCCTGCAGCTCCACTCTGCCTATTGCTTGAAGAATTAGCCCCCCCCGAAATGTTTTCTTAGCCCCCCCCCCTCGAAATTTGGTTCTACTTGCGCCTCTGGGGAGGGTGTATGGCGTTATCCATACATATCTTTATTTAGACCACGCCCCTACTTGGATAGGTCACACCCCTTTAAGAGGTTTGCCCTGCCCCTTTTAGAGCACCCCCAGTTTTTTTCCCCACTTAAAGCCCTGACTGTGACCTAGGGGGTTCTGTGGCAGACTGGCTGCTAGGTCAGGGGTTACCATCAATGGAATCAGCAGAAGCGCCACTGAAGATATCTCACACACTGCCCCTGACTCCAAACAGAGAGTGGGAAGCATGGGTTTGGCGAAACAGGAGGACTGCGACTTTAGAGCGTTCCACCCTAAATGAGTCCCGAAGACACAATTAGTCAGAGTAAAAAGTTTGAAAAGCAAGACTTATGTTTTCATTTCAAAACATACTTGGAAAAGTCAGCGTGCTTGTAATGCTGCCAGCATTTAAATGCAATGTAATTTGCATGTCCAAATGCATAGTAGATGATGTTGCCAGTGTAGGGAGGGAATTTCATGAAATACATGCAAGATGTACATATACTTGGAATAGCATTAGTCATAACTGATGAGGCAGGTCTGTCTGGTACAGGCAAGCACTCCTGCACAACAATCCAGAATGAAAAGCATAAGCCCACTGTCAGAATTGCAGTAATTAATTTGGGAGAGGAGACAACTCAATAAACCCAATCTAGTTAGGACAAAACACAGTTCTTTGAGAAAATGCTCAGCTCCTGGTAGCTATGGCATATCCAGCAGGCACTCCACAAAAAATGTGTGTGCTAAATTCAAGCAGTCCCAACAACTTCAAAATAAATAACACAACACAGTAAAATTCCCAATCCAATTTAGAAACCTAGAGGCAAATGTAATTAGCAAAAAGACACCAAAATCATCAAAATAGTTTAAGGGGCACCAGAGATATGTTTTTTTGAAAGTCTTGAGGCAAACAGTGCCTAGAAAAAGTTAAACACAATGAAAAAACAACATTTCATGGTGGAACAGGACCTAGTCACAATTTCAGGCCGATCGCACTGGAGTGGAGTTTGGATACACCAAGCGGTGTTTCCCAGCCAAAGGTTTTACCTTTAGACTTAATTCCCGACTGCTGGGAAATATTCTTCTGGTCAGTCCTGCAGCCCCTCGCTTCCCTGGGCAGGCTCGCAGGCACCAAGCCTCTGTCCAGCCAGGTCTCCTGCATGTTCTAGTCCTTGTTAGTCAGATGGGCCCTCTTGAGCAACCCTTCTGCTTTGTGTGTCCCTGAAACAGGTAAACAGAAGGCCAACTACTTAACCCTTGAGATCAGTTCCAATCCCTGGGTGCCAGCAGGATTCAGGAATCCTTCAGTCTTTGAATGCTTGGGTGAGTACTCTTCTTGTGGCAGGAGTCACAAGTGAGGATACTTCTTCCCGCAGGGCATTCTTCTTCAGATGAAGTGTTCCCAGGTCCAGGAATGTTCTGAGGAGGTGGCGGAAGAGGTACCAGATTTATACTGCGTACTAACCAGTGATTGGAGAAATTATACCACTTACTCTTAACACTTTTCTCACAGCCCCCCACCATAATTCTTAAAAGCACTTTGTCTTTGCCTTACTGTAAAATTACACAGGAGCACTGTTTGAGGATGGCGGGATCCTGCTGCAACCAGGCAGGGCTATTCTTGTGCTTCTTGGCCACTCCCCTATCTGACAGGGTCAGAACTGACTTTCACTGCTAATATGGCTGTAGCCTGACAATATAGTAGGGTCCTGTGGATGAATTGGAGAATCCCTCCATGGCATCTCCTAGTCTAAAGAGATAGGGGCATATGAGCAAGACCCACGTTAAAATTATCGCCGTTTTAGCGCCAGGAAACTGCCGCTAAAGCGGCGATAATGAGCTTGCTAATATGCGTAATGGAATTCAATAGAAGCCCATGTTAGATGTGCAGGACATCTAACCTGGGCTTCTATTGGAATTCCATAATGCATATTAGCAAGCCCATTATCGCTGCGTTTAGCGGCAGTTTCCTGCCGCTAAAACGGCGATAATTTTAACGTGGGTCTTGCTGATCTGCCCCATAGTTCGAAAGCTGCCCTTTGTTCTGACAACTGTTCCTGTCTACTCACAGAGAGCTAAGCCCTGCTTCATGGTCAGAAGTTAACAGCAAGAGGCAATTCATTGTTCTTTGAGCCAGAGTCATCATCATCATTCAACTTTATTCAGCTTTATTCGGCTTGGAAGCCATAAATGTACACATCAATAAAAAGAACAATTCAGACACAAATGCATAAAATATGCAATAAGATCACTTATTAAAACAATTCTCAGACACTATTCCTCGGATACATACGCAAAACGTAATCACGAGACACAGCGAGTAAAATTTACCACAGCAGCACGTTTTTAGATTGTTCAGATTTTGCAAATACCATAAGGCTTCCTTCTGATACTAGTGATGCGCAAAATTGGTACCAGATAGCACTTTCGGGACAGGAATACAACTGACAGAAAAGCATAAAGTATATAGTGCTTTGAAGGGACACATTATCACAAGGATATTTTGGCAATGAGCCATTCCAATTACCCGATCTGGGAAATGCTACTAAAAATGGATAAGGTTAAAACAAAGTCTTGTAAGATAAAACCTATGCTTAACAATTGGGACACTGACCAGATACAACTCACAGCCCAGAGACTATTTAATTAGACTGCAGTTAATGCTGGAAAGCAGTTTGTCAAATTTCTCATAGTGAAGTCTAGCCTGCCTTACCAGGAACATTTCCTTCATCTCTTCACCTGCATCTCAGTTTGTGCATCAATAACCTCCAGTTTTGTGAAACAACTTCCCTAAACCCAGATCTAAAAAATACTTTAAATGTATCTAATGCAGGGGATTGCAATAGCGTTGTCTAAAACCAGGCAAACTATCAGCACTTCCTTTGTAAAATGGGCCTAAGGGTGCCCCATACTCTTGTCCACAAAAGTAGGGGACTTAATTCTATCCTCTCCACCATAAAATCCAGTCTTACCTCGAGATGAAACATAAAAGATGGTGTGGATTGAGGGACAGCCAGCAGTCTGCAAATAAATTTATTTTCAACCCATTGTAGTTGGTTTGCACCCTTGTACCCCCAAACTCCAGCTACAAATATTGCCACTGAGACACACTTGCTTTTATAGATGTTAATTAGCTCACTTACAGGTTTCTATCCTGAGTCGCCGTGCAAAGCTACAAAGCTACAAAGCGACGCTATAGCTCTCTGGGATTGCATTACCCTTGTATTAAACATGCTACTCCAATTTAGCTGTGAATTCAGGGGAAATCCTAAATAGGTAAAAGACGTTATTTTGGAGATCACTGACTCTCCCAGTTGAAATGTTCTTCTTTTCAGATTTTTTGGGCCTTTGCTCATGGCAAAGGATTTCCCAAGATTAGTTTAAAGATGCGCACCCCCCCCCCCCCATAAAAGAGTAAAAAGCATCAATAAGAAATTGTAAACCATTGGCTAGAGCAGAACTGGAATTGCACATTAGATCATTTGGGGTAGATCTTTCCCTATATTGCACAGATGTTGCTCTAGGCCATTAATGTAAATGAGGAATAGCAGTGGGGCTATCACACATCCTTGACAAACCCCTAAAGAAGATTTAATTATGGGGAAGTTAACCCTCTGTGTCATACCGAATCCTTGCCACAGTGTCCCAATGCATCCTTTGTAGTATATCAATCAGTACCTGATCAATCCCCATCATTCTCATAATGGTCCAAAGTTTCACCCAGTTCACCATGTCAAAGGCAAAGGAGAGGTCTATAAAAGCGAGGTGAATAGAACTCCTCCTGGCTTTGACATATTTTCCAATTATCAGTTGAAGATTTAGGCACTGTTCAACAGTGCGTACACCTGGCCGAAAGCGATATTGCACTTTGGGCAGGACCTATTTTCCCACCATTCAAGCCTCTAATTGGGCAGCCAGACTCTTCCTAGGATCGCAAACAAGCTTTTTAGGAGGAAAATTGGGCGATAACAGCACGGGGAGTGCCTGTTCCCCTCTTTGAAAATGGCGGCAACCACACTTCCTTCCAGGTGTAGGAAATTGCCTATAAGTTGAGGCCTGAACAACATTAGTTAGTATTGGAGCCCAAAAGGCAACACTGTCTTTATGTAGGTCTAATGGTAGTCCATCGAGCCCATGGGCCTTACCAGGGGGACTCAGATTCATAGCAACAATTACATCCTAACAGTGACAGTTTTCCTAAATTGGGTGATGGCTTCATAATTGCATGGTGTTACTTCCCTGTTACCTAGAGTGGCATCCTTGTTGCCTATGTCAACAATGAAAGTGAAATGATCCACCCAAGCTTGAGCAGGTATATTGGACTCCATTAAAGGCTTTTCATACCCGGTGAAAAAGGGATGATTAATTACCTTCCAAAAAGCCGCACTATCTTTCAGCATAATTTCCATTTCTAACTTCACCCAAATCTCCATTCTAAGCTTGTTTTTCCAAGCCTCGAGGGTCTCTTAATTGAAATTCCTGGCACACTGTTAGAAACTGGGTTTCTGGTTGGCAAAGGTATGCGCCCTGTCCAAGCAGAAGCCACAATCCTAGTCACGGTAAACTAGATACACACTAGATACACACTAAAAGATAACCTGTGCTCACCCTCTGCTAGCTTGGCACAGAGCAATCTGGCTTATCTAATGAGGCAATGTGTAAAGTATTTTTGCAACACACACACACAGTAACACAATGAATACACCACAAAATACTCCACACAGGTTTAGAAAAATAGATTATTATATTCTGAACAAAACAAGACAAAAACGACAAAAATCTGATGTATAGAAGTTAAGATATTGCATTTTAAAAGAATAAATGCAGTAAAAGCGCTTAGAAGCAAGTAGCGCTAAAAGGTTACTTTAGGTCGATCTGGACCAGGGCAAAGTCAAAGTTCTGGCAGACCTTGTGGAAGCGCAGGCCTGCTACAGGACCCACGCAGGCCCCAGTGAACAAAGTACCTTTCCTGGTTGCAAGCAATGAGATGCGGCAATCTTTTCCACACAGTGAAGGCGATACGTGAGTAGAGAGGCGTCGAGCGATGCGCCGGATTCTGCCATGCAGTTATGGGGAAGTTAATGCATCGATCTCACCAAGCTGCAGTGGCAGACGATTTTACTCTTGCAACCGGGTCGATGCACCTGTTCTATTACACACAGACAGTAGACGCCAAAATCCATGTTGCAAGTATCTGGGCCACTTCCAGTGAGCCAGGGACACAGGAGCATAGGAAGAGACTTTGATTTCCCTGAGTCTCAAGCAACAGAAGGCAAGCCAACAAGCCCTTGGAGCTCACTTAGAGAGAAGGCAAAGTCCAGCTCTCCTTCAGCAGAGTCAGAGAGCAGTAGGCAACAGGGCAACACAAGAGAAAAGCAGGCCTTCCAAGTCTGCAGTCCAAAGATGAGTCCTTTAAGCAGCACAGCAGTCCTTCTGATAGAGGTTCAGCTCAAGATCCAGACGTGTCTCATTTTAGGGGGTCAGAGACCCATTGCTTATACCAAAAAGTGCCTTTGATGTAGGGGGTGACTTCAAAGCTGCTCTCTGAAGTGCACAGACACACCTTTCAGCCCAGTCCTGTCTGCCAGGCTATCTATGAGGGGGTAAATCAGTCCTTTGTGTGGAGACAGGCCACTACATATTCAAGTGAAGTGTTAGCCCCTCCCTTCCATCCTGTCCAGGCAAGGCCATCAGAATGCAGATGTATTTAGATAGGTACTCAGACACACATATCCTCCCTATGTTGTGGCTGTTTAGAGGGAATGCACAAAGTTTAGCTGTCACCCACCCCAGACATGTACTGGAGCCAGGCTGTCAGGCCCACGGAGCAGTAGGTCCAGAGAAATTTCCACTTTCTAAAAGTGGCATTTCTAAAATTGTAAATTTAAATTCAACTTCACCAGTAAGTGGGATTTATCAATACCATTCAAACATATGAAACATTAAAGAGCTACTCCTCCTGCTTAAAAGTGTATTAAGGAATTACCAATGCTGACCTATTAGAGGAGTAGGCCTCCCAGTAGTGAAAAACAAAATAGGCTGTTTGTCACTACCAGGACATGCAAAACATAAAAGTACATGTCCTACCTTTTACTTACATAGCACCCTACCCTTAGGGCTAACTAGGGCCATCCTTAGGGGTGACATATGTAATAAAAGGAGAGTTTAAGGCTTGGCAAGTAGTTTTAAATGCCAAGTCAAAGTCGCAGTAAACTGCACAGACAGGCACTGCAGTGGCAGGCCTGAGAAAGGTTTGAAAGGCTACTTCTGTGGGTGGCATAATCAGTGCTGTAGCCCACTACTAGCATTTAACTTACAGGCTCTGGATATATGATATGTCACCGTACAAGGGACTTACAAGTAAATTAAATAGGTCAATCAGGTATACATCAAGTACACACCATTTTAGGGAAGAAGCACATGCACTTTAGCACTGATTAGTAGTGGTAAAGTGCTCAGAGTCCTAAGGCCAACAAAAAGATTCAGCAAAACGTGGAGGCAAAAAGCAAAAAGACTGGGGAAAGAACACCCTTAGGCTGAGTTGTCTAACATGCACCAAATGTCTTCCTTTGAACGCAGGCTTTTGAATAATGCTAGCTTTAATTTTTTTAAGGGCATCTGTGCATGCATGGTCAAACCAACCCTGCGGGGGGACTTTTTAGAAGCATTGTATTGAAGTGCAAATCGTATTAAAAGCTGTTCGAATATTTTCAGGAGATTCATCAGGGTAAGTTATTGCTCCTTGAGCCAGAGTCATTAACTCTCCCAGCCAAGGTTGTATATTCTCTCTATGGCATCTCCGAGTCTAAAGAGGTAGTGCTAAAGCTGCCCTTTGTTCTGCCAACTGTTCCTGTCTGCTCCCAGATAGCTGATCCCTGCTATGTGGTAAGCAGTTAACAGCAAGAGGCAAGGCATTGTTATTTGAGGCAGAGTCATTAAATCTCCCAGCCAAGGAAGTGTATTCCACCCTTTAAGGTGTGATATGTGGCAGAAATAGTTTTTCCTCCTCCTACTGTGACTCTAGACTGGCAGTCTGGAAGTGTCCTGTAAATGAATAGGAGAGGCCCCCAAGAGCATCTCTGAGTTAAAAGAGGTACTGCTAAAGCTGACATTTGTTCTGCCAGCTGTTTCTGTCTACTCCCAGATAGCTAAACTCTGAGTGGTAAGCAGTTAATACCCATTAGCCTTTCCTGATCTCAGAGCCAGAGTTGTTAACTCTCCCAGCCAAGGATATAGATTCCAGTTCTCGAAGTATTTTGAGTGGCAGAACTGGTTTAAACCAGTTCTGGCTCACGCAGCCTCAAGTAAATTTTTACAAAGTTACTTTTTCTGCTTAAAATATAAAATATATGATTTCATACTTAAGTCAGATTGGGAAAACTAAGCAGAAAATAACTTTGAAGCATTTTTTTAGCCATTTCCTAGGGGAGGTGGAAAATAAAGATTTTAATCCTACCTAGCCCTACTAAAGTACAGTCTAGACAGGCTTACAGAATGTCATAGCTTTTGGGTTTTTTCCACTGTGAGGGCACCTAACCCCAATACGTAGTGTGTCCAGTTTCTATATTAAAAGACACACAATTGATGGACGGAATGCAGAACAAATCAAAACATTCACCCCCAGTCAAGAGATCTGGGTTAAATCCATCATTCTTTTGCTCACCATGCCACCCCAGTTTACACCTGGCCATATGTAAATCAGTCTTGACCCTGTGCCTCATGGGAACAGTCCAGTCCGAACTGCCAAGCCAGGTCCTCCCTGGACCGGAAACAAGCATCCTAGGACCGGTTTCGGGGTTTTACCCCTCTTCAGCCAGGATAGCTTGATTCCAGTGGCACAGTGAGCCCAGGACCCACGTCTGGGCATACCTGGCGCACTTAGGGCGAGAAAGCAAAAGACACACAATTGATGGACGGAATGCAGAACAAATCAAAACATTCACCCCCAGTCAAGAGATCTGGGTTAAATCCATCATTCTTTTGCTCACCATGCCACCCCAGTTTAGACCTGGCCATATGCAAATCAGTCTTGACCCTGTGCCTCATGGGAACAGTCCAGTCCGAACTGCCAAGCCAGGTCCTCCCTGGACCGGAAACAAGCATCCTAGGACCGGTTTCGGGGTTTCACCCCTCTTCAGCCAGGATAGCTTGATTCCAGTGGCACAGTGAGCCCAGGACCCACGTCTGGGCATACCTGGCGCACTTAGGGCGAGAAAGCAAAAGACACACAATTGATGGACGGAATGCAGAACAAATCAAAACATTCAACCCCCAGTCAAGAGATCTGGGTTAAATCCATCATTCTTTTGCTCACCATGCCACCCCAGTTTAGACCTGGCCATATGCAAATCAGTCTTGACACTGTGCCTCATGGGAACAGTCCAGTCCGAACTGCCAAGCCAGGTCCTCCCTGGACCGGAAAGAAGCATCCTAGGACCGGTTTCGGGGTTTCACCCCTCTTCAGCCAGGATAGCTTGATTCCAGTGGCACAGTGAGCCCAGGACCCACGTCTGGGCGTACCTGGCGCACTTAGGGCGAGAAAGCAAAAGACACACAATTGATGGACGGAATGCAGAAAAAATCAAAACATTCAACCCCAGTCAAGAGATCTGGGTTAAATCCATCATTCTTTTGCTCACCATGCCACCCCAGTTTAGACCTGGCCATATGCAAATCAGTCTTGGCCCTGTGCCTCATGGGAACAGTCCAGTCCGAACTGCCAAGCCAGGTCCTCCCTGGACCGGAAACAAGCATCCTAGGACCGGTTTCGGGGTTTCACCCCTCTTCAGCCAGGATAGCTTGATTCCACTGGCACAGTGAGCCCAGGACCCACGTCTGGGCATACCTGGCGCACTTAGGGCGAGAAAGCAAAAGACACACAATTGATGGACGGAATGCAGAACAAATCAAAACATTCAACCCCCAGTCAAGAGATCTGGGTTAAATCCATCATTTTTTGCTCACCATGCCACCCCAGTTTAGACCTGGCCATATGCAAATCAGTCTTGACCCTGTGCCTCATGGGAACAGTCCAGTCCGAACTGCCAAGCCAGGTCCTCCCTGGACCGGAAACAAGCATCCTAGGACCGGTTTCGGGGTTTCACCCCTCTTCAGCCAGGATAGCTTGATTCCAGTGGCACAGTGAGCCCAGGACCCACATCTGGGCATACCTGGCGCACTTAGGGCAGAAAGCAAAGACACACAATTGATGGACGGAATGCAGAACAAATCAAAACATTCACCCCCAGTCAAGAGATCTGGGTTAAATCCATCATTCTTTTGTTCACCATGCCACCCCAGTTTAGACCTGGCCATATGCAAATCAGTCTTGACCCTGTGCCTCATGGGAACAGTCCAGTCCGAACTGCCAAGCCAGGTCCTCCCTGGACTGGAAACAAGCATCCTAGGACCGGTTTCGGGGTTTCACCCCTCTTCAGCCAGGATAGCTTGATTCCAGTGGCACAGTGAGCCCAGGACCCACGTCTGGGCATACCTGGCGCACTTAGGGCGAGAAAGCCAAAGACACACAATTGATGGACGGAATGCAGACCAAATCAAAACATTCACCCCCAGTCAAGAGATCTGGGTTAAATCCATCATTCTTTTGCTCGCCATGCCACCCCAGTTTAGACATGGCCATATGCAAATCAGTCTTGACCCTGTGCCTCATGGGAACAGTCCAGTCCGAACTGCCAAGCCAGGTCCTCCCTGGACCGGAAAGAAGCATCCTAGGACCGGTTTCGGGGTTTCACCCCTCTTCAGCCAGGATAGCTTGATTCCAGTGGCACAGTGAGCCCAGGACCCACGTCTGGGCATACCTGGCGCACTTAGGGCGAGAAAGCAAAAGACACACAATTGATGGACGGAATGCAGAAAAAATCAAAACATTCACCCCCAGTCAAGAGATCTGGGTTAAATCCATCATTCTTTTGCTCACCATGCCACCCCAGTTTAAACCTGGCCATATGCAAATCAGTCTTGACCCTGTGCCTCATGGGAACAGTCCAGTCCGAACTGCCAAGCCAGGTCCTCCCTGGACCGGAAACAAGCATCCGAGGACCGGTTTCGGTGTTTCACCCCTCTTCAGCCCGGATAGCTTGATTCCAGTGGCACAGGGAGCCCAGGACCCACATCTGGGCATACCTGGCGCACTTAGGGCGAGAAAGCAAAAGACACACAATTGATGGACGGAATGCAGAACAAATCAAAACATTCACCCCCAGTCAAGAGATCTGGGTTAAATCCATCATTCTTTTGCTCACCATGCCACCCCAGTTTAGACCTGGCCATATGCAAATCAGTCTTGACCCTGTGCCTCATGGGAACAGTCCAGTCCGAACTGCCAAGCCAGGTCCTCCCTGGACTGGAAACAAGCATCCTAGGACCGGTTTCGGGGTTTCACCCTCTTCAGCCAGGATAGCTTGATTCCAGTGGCACAGTGAGCCCAGGACCCACGTCTGGGCATACCTGGCGCACTTAGGGCGAGAAAGCCAAAGACACACAATTGATGGACGGAATGCAGAACAAATCAAAATATTCACCCCCAGTCAAGAGATCTGGGTTAAATCCATCATTCTTTTGCTCGCCATGCCACCCCAGTTTAGACATGGCCATATGCAAATCAGTCTTGACCCTGTGCCTCATGGGAACAGTCCAGTCCGAACTGCCAAGCCAGGTCCTCCCTGGACCGGAAAGAAGCATCCTAGGACCGGTTTCGGGTTTCACCCTCTTCAGCCAGGATAGCTTGATTCCAGTGGCACAGT
Source organism: Calotriton arnoldi (assembly GCA_963921515.1). Classification (NCBI taxonomy): domain Eukaryota; kingdom Metazoa; phylum Chordata; class Amphibia; order Caudata; family Salamandridae; genus Calotriton; species Calotriton arnoldi. The sequence goes on from CAWUFW010001915.1 coordinate 391,905, forward strand.
GAGCCCAGGACCCACGTCTGGGCATACCTGGCGCACTTAGGGCGAGAAAGCAAAAGACACACAATTGATGGACGGAATGCAGAACAAATCAAAACATTCACCCCCAGTCAAGAGATCTGGGTTAAATCCATCATTCTTTTGCTCACCATGCCACCCCAGTTTAGACCTGGCCATATGCAAATCAGTCTTGACCCTGTGCCTCATGGGAACAGTCCAGTCCGAACTGCCAAGCCAGGTCCTCCCTGGACCGGAAACAAGCATCCTAGGACCGGTTTCGGTGTTTCACCCCTCTTCAGCCAGGATAGCTTGATTCCAGTGCCACACTGAGCCCAGGACCCACGTCTGGGCATACCTAGCGCACTTAGGGCGAGAAAGCAAAAGACACACAATTGATGGACGGAATGCAGAACAAATCAAAACATTCACCCCCAGTCAAGAGATCTGGGTTAAATCCATCATTCTTTTGCTCACCATGCCACCCCACTTTAGACCTGGCCATATGCAAATCAGTCTTGACCCTGTGCCACATGGGAATAGTCCAGTCCGAACTGCCAAGCCAGGTCCTCCCTGGACCGGAAACAAGCATCCTAGGACCGGTTTCGGGGTTTTGCCCCTCTTCAGCCAGGATAGCTTGATTCCAGTGGCACAGTGAGCCCAGGACCCACGTCTGGGCATACCTGGCGCACTTAGGGCGAAAAAGCAAAAGACACACAATTGATGGACGGAATGCAGAACAAATCAAAACATTCAACCCCCAATCAAGAGATCTGGGTTAAATCCATCATTCTTTTGCTCACCATGCCACCCCAGTTTAGACCTGGCCATATGCAAATAAGTCTTGACCCTGTGCCTCATGGGAACAGTCCAGTCCGAACTGCCAAGCCAGGTCCTCCCTGGACCGGAAACAAGCATCCTAGGACCGGTTTCGGGGTTTCGCCCCTCTTCAGCCAGGATAGCTTGATTCCAGTGGCACAGTGAGCCCAGGACCCACGTCTGGGCATACCTGGCGCACTTAGGGCGAGAAAGCAAAGACACACAATTGATGGACGGAATGCAGAACAAATCAAAACATTCACCCCCAGTCAAGAGATCTGGGTTAAATCCATCATTCTTTTGCTCACCATGCCACCCCAGTTTAGACCTGGCCATATGCAAATCAGTCTTGACCCTGTGCCTCATGGGAACAGTCCAGTCCAAACTGCCAAGCCAGGTCCTCCCTGGACCGGAAACAAGCATCCTAGGACCGGTTTCGGGGTTTCACCCCTCTTCAGCCAGGATAGCTTGATTCCAGTGGCACAGTGAGCCCAGGACCCACATCTGGGCATACCTGGCGCACTTAGGGCGAGAAAGCAAAGACACACAATTGATGGACGGAATGCAGAACAAATCAAAACATTCACCCCCAGTCAAGAGATCTGGGTTAAATCCATCATTCTTTTGCTCACCATGCCACCCCAGTTTACACCTGGCCATATGCAAATCAGTCTTGACCCTGTGCCTCATGGGAACAGTCCAGTCCGAACTGCCAAGCCAGGTCCTCCCTGGACCGGAAACAAGCATCCTAGGACCGGTTTTGGGGTTTCGCCCCTCTTCAGCCAGGATAGCTTGATTCCAGTGGCACAGTGAGCCCAGGACCCACGTCTGGGCATACCTGGCGCACTTAGGGCGAGAAAGCAAAAGACACACAATTGATGGACGGAATACAGAACAAATCAAAACATTCACCCCCAGTCAAGAGATCTGGGTTAAATCCATCATTCTTTTGCTCACCATGCCACCCCAGTTTAGACCTGGCCATATGCAAATCAGTCTTGACTCTATGCCTCATGGGAACAGTCCAGTCCGAACTGCCAAGCCAGGTCCTCCCTGGACCGGAAACAAGCATCCTAGGACCGGTTTCGGGGTTTCGCCCCTCTTCAGCCAGGATAGCTTGATTCCAGTGGCACAGTGAGCCCAGGACCCACGTCTGGGCATACCTGGCGCACTTAGGGCGAGAAAGCAAAAGAAACACAATTGATGGACGGAATGCAGAACAAATCAAAACATTCAACCCCCAGTCAAGAGATTTGGGTTAAATCCATCATTCTTTTGCTCACCATGCCACCCCAGTTTAGACCTGGCCATATGCAAATCAGTCTTGACCCTGTGCCTCATGGGAACTGTCCAGTCCGAACTGCCAAGCCAGGTCCTCCCTGGACCGGAAACAAGCATCCTAGGACCGGTTTCGGGGTTTCACCCCTCTTCAGCCAGTATAGCTTGATTCCAGTGGCACAGTGAGCCCAGGACCCACGTCTGGGCATACCTGGCGCACTTAGGGCAAGAAAGCAAAAGACACACAATTGATGGACGGAATGCAGAACAAATCAAAACATTCACCCCCAGTCAAGAGATCTGGGTTAAATCCATCATTCTTTTGCTCACCATGCCACCCCAGTTTAGACCTGGCCATATGCAAATCAGTCTTGACCCTGTGCCTCATGGGAACAGTCCAGTCCGAACTGCAAAGCCAGGTCCTCCCTGGACCGGAAACAAGCATCCTAGGACCGGTTTCGGGGTTTCGCCCCTCTTCAGCCAGGATAGCTTGATTCCAGTGGCACAGTGAGCCCAGGACCCACGTCTGGGCATACCTGGCGCACTTAGGGCGAGAAAGCAAAAGACACACAATTGATGGACGGAATGCAGAACAAATCAAAACATTCAACCCCCAGTCAAGAGATCTGGGTTAAATCCATCATTCTTTTGCTCACCATGCCACCCCAGTTTAGACCTGGCCATATGCAAATCAGTCTTGACCCTGTGCCTCATGGGAACAGTCCAGTCCAAACTGCCAAGCCAGGTCCTCCCTGGACCGGAAACAAGCATCCTAGGACCGGTTTCGGGGTTTCACCCCTCTTCAGCCAGGATAGCTTGATTCCAGTGGCACAGTGAGCCCAGGACCCACGTCTGGGCATACCTGGCGCACTTAGGGCGAGAAAGCAAAGACACACAATTGATGGACGGAATGCAGAACAAATCAAAACATTCACCCCCAGTCAAGAGATCTGGGTTAAATCCATCATTCTTTTGCTCACCATGCCACCCCAGTTTAGACCTGGCCATATGCAAATCAGTCTTGACCCTGTGCCTCATGGGAACAGTCCAGTCCGAACTGCCAAGCCAGGTCCTCCCTGGACCGGAAACAAGCATCCTAGGACCGGTTTCGGTGTTTCACCCCTCTTCAGCCAGGATAGCTTGATTCCAGTGCCACACTGAGCCCAGGACCCACGTCTGGGCATACCTGGCGCACTTAGGGCAAGAAAGCAAAAGACGCACAATTGATGGACGGAATGCAGAACAAATCAAAACATTCACCCCCAGTCAAGAGATCTGGGTTAAATCCATCATTCTTTTGCTCACCATGCCACCCCAGTTTAGACCTGGCCATATGCAAATCAGTCTTGACCCTGTGCCTCATAGAATAGTCCAGTCCGAACTGCGAAGCCAGGTCCTCCCTGGACCGGAAACAAGCATCCTAGGACCGGTTTCGGGGTTTTGCCCCTCTTCAGCCAGGATAGCTTGATTCCAGTGGCACAGTGAGCCCAGGACCCACGTCTGGGCATACCTGGTGCACTTAGGGCGAAAAAGCAAAAGACACACAATTGATGGACGGAATGCAGAACAAATCAAAACATTCAACCCCCAGTCAAGAGATCTGGGTTAAATCCATCATTCTTTTGCTCACCATGCCACCCCAGTTTAGACCTGGCCATATGCAAATCAGTCTTGACCCTGTGCCTCATGGGAACAGTCCAGTCCGAACTGCCAAGCCAGGTCCTCCCTGGACTGGAAACAAGCATCCTAGGACCGGTTTCGGGGTTTCACCCCTCTTCAGCCAGAATAGCTTGATTCCAGTGGCACAGTGAGCCCAGGACCCACGTCTTGGCATACCTGGCGCACTTAGGGCGAGAAAGCAAAAGACACACAATTGATGGACGGAATGCAGAACAAATCAAAACATTCAACCCCCAGTCAAGAGATCTGGGTTAAATCCATCATTCTTTTGCTCACCATGCCACCCCAGTTTAGACCAGGCCATATGCAAATCAGTCTTGACCCTGTGCCTCATGGGAACAGTCCAGTCCGAACTGCCAAGCCAGGTCCTCCCTGGACCGGAAACAAGCATCCTAGGACCGGTTTCGGGGTTTCACCCCTCTTCAGCCAGGATAGCTTGATTCCAGTGGCACAGTGAGCCCAGGACCCACGTCTGGGCATACCTGGCGCACTTAGGGCGAGAAAGCAAAAGACACACAATTGATGGACGGAATGCAGAACAAATCAAAACATTCAACCCCCAGTCAAGAGATCTGGGTTAAATCCATCATTTTTTGCTCACCATGCCACCCCAGTTTAGACCTGGCCATATGCAAATCAGTCTTGACACTGTGCCTCATGGGAACAGTCCAGTCTGAACTGCCAAGCCAGGTCCTCCCTGGACCGGAAACAAGCATCCTAGGACCGGTTTCGGGGTTTCACCCCTCTTCAGCCAGGATAGCTTGATTCCAGTGGCACAGTGAGCCCAGGAACCACGTCTGGGCAAACCTGGCGCACTTAGGGCGAGAAAGCAAAAGACACACAATTGATGGACGGAATGCAGAAAAAATCAAAACATTCACCCCCAGTCAAGAGATCTGGGTTAAATCCATCATTCTTTTGCTCACCATGCCACCCCAGTTTAGACCTGGCCATATGCAAATCAGTCTTGACCCTGTGCCTCATGGGAACAGTCCAGTCCGAACTGCCAAGCCAGGTCCTCCCTGGACCGGAAACAGGCATCCTAGGACCGGTTTCGGGGTTTCACCCTCTTCAGCCAGGATAGCTTGATTCCAGTGGCACAGTGAGCCCAGGACCCACGTCTGGGCATACCTGGCGCACTTAGGGCGAGAAAGCAAAAGACACACAATTGATGGACGGAATGCAGAACAAATCAAAACATTCAACCCCCAGTCAAGAGATCTGGGTTAAATCCATCATTCTTTTGCTCACCATGCCACCCCAGTTTAGACCTGGCCATATGCAAATCAGTCTTGACCCTGTGCCTCATGGGAACAGTCCAGTCCGAACTGCCAAGCCAGGTCCTCCCTGGACCGGAAACAAGCATCCTAGGACCGGTTTCGGGGTTTCACCCCTCTTCAGCCAGGATAGCTTGATTCCAGTGGCACAGTGAGCCCAGGACCCACATCTGGGCATACCTGGCGCACTTAGGGCGAGAAAGCAAAAGACACACAATTGATGGACGGAATGCAGAACAAATCAAAACATTCACCCCCAGTCAAGAGATCTGGGTTAAATCCGTCATTCTTTTGCTCACCATGCCACCCCAGTTTAGACCTGGCCATATGCAAATCAGTCTTGACCCTGTGCTCATGGGAACAGTCCAGTCCGAACTGCCAAGCCAGGTCCTCCCTGGACCGGAAACAAGCATCCTAGGACCGGTTTCGGGGTTTCACCCTCTTCAGCCAGGATAGCTTGATTCCAGTGGCACAGTGAGCCCAGGACCCACGTCTGGGCATACCTGGCACACTTAGGGCGAGAAAGCAAAAGACACACAATTGATGGACGGAATGCAGAACAAATCAAAACATTCACCCCCAGTCAAGAGATCTGGGTTAAATCCATCATTCTTTTGCTCACCATGCCACCCCAGTTTAGACCTGGCCATATGCAAATCAGTCTTGACCCTGTGCCTCATGGGAACAGTCCAGTCCGAACTGCCAAGCCAGGTCCTCCCTGGACCGGAAACAAGCATCCTAGGACCGGTTTTGGGGTTTCGCCCTCTTCAGCCAGGATAGCTTGATTCCAGTGGCACAGTGAGCCCAGGACCCACGTCTGGGCATACCTGGCGCACTTAGGGCGAGAAAGCAAAAGACACACAATTGATGGACGGAATGCAGAACAAATCAAAACATTCACCCCCAGTCAAGAGATCTGGGTTAAATCCATCATTCTTTTGCTCACCATGCCACCCCAGTTTAGACCTGGCCATATGCAAATCAGTCTTGACCCTGTGCCTCATGGGAACAGTCCAGTCCGAACTGCCAAGCCAGGTCCTCCCTGGACCGGAAACAAGCATCCTAGGACCGGTTTCGGGGTTTCACCCCTCTTCAGCCAGGATAGCTTGATTCCAGTGGCACAGTGAGCCAGGACCCACGTCTGGGCATACCTGCCGCACTTAGGGCGAGAAAGCAAAAGACACACAATTGATGGACGGAATGCAGAACAAATCAAAACATTCAACCCCCAGTCAAGAGATCTGGGTTAAATCCATCATTCTTTTGCTCACCATGCCACCCCAGTTTAGACCTGGCCATATGCAAATCAGTCTTGACCCTGTGCCTCATGGGAACAGTCCAGTCCGAACTGCCAAGCCAGGTCCTCCCTGGACCTGAAACAAGCATCCTAGGACCGGTTTCGGGGTTTCACCCCTCTTCAGCCAGAATAGCTTGATTCCAGTGGCACAGTGAGCCCAGGACCCACGTCTGGGCATACCTGGCGCACTTAGGGCGAGAAAGCAAAAGACACACAATTGATGGACGGAATGCAGAACAAATCAAAACATTCAACCCCCAGTCAAGAGATCTGGGTTAAATCCATCATTCTTTTGCTCACCATGCCACCCCAGTTTAGACCTGGCCATATGCAAATCAGTCTTGACCCTGTGCCTCATGGGAACAGTCCAGTCCGAACTGCCAAGCCAGGTCCTCCCTGGACCGGAAACAAGCATCCTAGGACCGGTTTCGGGGTTTCGCCCCTCTTCAGCCAGGATAGCTTGATTCCAGTGGCACAGTGAGCCCTGGACCCACGTCTGGGCATACCTGGCGCACTTAGGGCGAGAAAGCAAAAGACACACAATTGATGGACGGAATGCAGAACAAATCAAAACATTCAACCCCCAGTCAAGAGATCTGGGTTAAATCCATCATTCTTTTGCTCACCATGCCACCCCAGTTTAGACCTGGCCATATGCAAATCAGTCTTGACCCTGTGCCTCATGGGAACAGTCCAGTCCGAACTGCCAAGCCAGGTCCTCCCTGGACCGGAAACAAGCATCCTAGGACCGGTTTCGGGGTTTCACCCCTCTTCAGCCAGTATAGCTTGATTCCAGTGGCACAGTGAGCCCAGGACCCACGTCTGGGCATACCTGGCGCACTTAGGGCGAGAAAGCAAAAGACACACAATTGATGGACGGAATGCAGAACAAATCAAAACATTCACCCCCAGTCAAGAGATCTGGGTTAAATCCATCATTCTTTTGCTCACCATGCCACCCCAGTTTAGACCTGGCCACATGCAAATCAGTCTTGACCCTGTGCCTCATGGGAACAGTCCAGTCCGAACTGCCAAGCCAGGTCCTCCCTGGACCGGAAACAAGCATCCTAGACCGGTTTCGGGGTTTCGCCCTCTTCAGCCAGGATAGCTTGATTCCAGTGGCACAGTGAGCCCAGGACCCACGTCTGGGCATACCTGGCGCACTTAGGGCTAGAAAGCAAAAGACACACAATTGATGGACGGAATGCAGAACAAATCAAAACATTCAACCCCCAGTCAAGAGATCTGGGTTAAATCCATCATTCTTTTGCTCACCATGCCACCCCAGTTTAGACCTGGCCATATGCAAATCAGTCTTGACCCTGTGCCTCATGGGAACAGTCCAGTCCGAACTGCCAAGCCAGGTCCTCCCTGGACCGGAAACAAGCATCCTAGGACCGGTTTCGGGGTTTCACCCCTCTTCAGCCAGGATAGCTTGATTCCATTGGCACAGTGAGCCCAGGACCCACGTCTGGGCATACCTGGCGCACTTAGGGCGAGAAAGCAAAAGACACACAATTGATGGACGGAATGCAGAACAAATCACAACATTCACCCCCAGTCAAGAGATCTGGGTTAAGTCCATCATTCTTTTGCTCAACGTGCCACCCCAGTTTAGACCTGGCCATATGCAAATCAGTCTTGACCCTGTGCCTCATGGGAACAGTCCAGTCGACCTGCCAAGCCAGGTCCTCCCTGGACCGGAAACAAGCATCCAAGGACCGGTTTCAGGGTTTCACCCCTCTTCAGCCAGGATAGCTTGATTCCAGTGGCACAGTGAGCCCAGGACCCACGTCTGGGCATACCTGGCGCACTTAGGGCGAGAAAGCAAAAGACACACAATTGATGGACGGAATGCAGAACAAATAAAAACATTCAACCCCCAGTCAAGCGATCTGGGTTAAATCCATCATTCTTTTGCTCACCATGCCACCCCAGTTTAGACCTGGCCATATGCAAATCAGTCTTGACCCTGTGCCTCATGGGAACAGTCCAGTCCGAACTGCCAAGCCAGGTCCTCCCTGGACCGGAAACAGGCATCCTAGGACCGGTTTCGGGGTTTCACCCCTCTTCAGCCAGGATAGCTTGATTCCAGTGGCACAGTGAGCCCAGGACCCACGTCTGGGCATACCTGGCGCACTTAGGGCGAGAAAGCAAAAGACACACAATTGATGGACGGAATGCAGAACAAATCAAAACATTCAACCCCCAGTCAAGAGATCTGGGTTAAATCCATCATTCTTTTGCTCACCATGCCACCCCAGTTTAGACCTGGCCATATGCAAATCAGTCTTGACCCTGTGCCTCATGGGAACAGTCCAGTCCGAACTGCCAAGCCAGGTCCTCCCTGGACCGGAAACAAGCATCCTAGGACCGGTTTCGGGGTTTCACCCCTCTTCAGCCAGGATAGCTTGATTCCAGTGGCACAGTGAGCCCAGGACCCACATCTGGGCATACCTGGCGCACTTAGGGCGAGAAAGCAAAAGACACACAATTGATGGACGGAATGCAGAACAAATCAAAACATTCACCCCCAGTCAAGAGATCTGGGTTAAATCCGTCATTCTTTTGCTCACCATGCCACCCCAGTTTAGACCTGGCCATATGCAAATCAGTCTTGACCCTGTGCTCATGGGAACAGTCCAGTCCGAACTGCCAAGCCAGGTCCTCCCTGGACCGGAAACAAGCATCCTAGGACCGGTTTCGGGGTTTCACCCTCTTCAGCCAGGATAGCTTGATTCCAGTGGCACAGTGAGCCCAGGACCCACGTCTGGGCATACCTGGCACACTTAGGGCGAGAAAGCAAAAGACACACAATTGATGGACGGAATGCAGAACAAATCAAAACATTCACCCCCAGTCAAGAGATCTGGGTTAAATCCATCATTCTTTGCTCACCATGCCACCCCAGTTTAGACCTGGCCATATGCAAATCAGTCTTGACCCTGTGCCTCATGGGAACAGTCCAGTCCGAACTGCCAAGCCAGGTCCTCCCTGGACCGGAAACAAGCATCCTAGGACCGGTTTTGGGGTTTCGCCCTCTTCAGCCAGGATAGCTTGATTCCAGTGGCACAGTGAGCCCAGGACCCACGTCTGGGCATACCTGGCGCACTTAGGGCGAGAAAGCAAAAGACACACAATTGATGGACGGAATGCAGAACAAATCAAAACATTCACCCCCAGTCAAGAGATCTGGGTTAAATCCATCATTCTTTTGCTCACCATGCCACCCCAGTTTAGACCTGGCCATATGCAAATCAGTCTTGACCCTGTGCCTCATGGGAACAGTCCAGTCCGAACTGCCAAGCCAGGTCACTCCCTGGACCGGAAACAAGCATCCTAGGACCGGTTTCGGGGTTTCACCCTCTTCAGCCAGGATAGCTTGATTCCAGTGGCACAGTGAGCCAGGACCCACGTCTGGGCATACCTGCCGCACTTAGGGCGAGAAAGCAAAAGACACACAATTGATGGACGGAATGCAGAACAAATCAAAACATTCAACCCCCAGTCAAGAGATCTGGGTTAAATCCATCATTCTTTTGCTCACCATGCCACCCCAGTTTAGACCTGGCCATATGCAAATCAGTCTTGACCCTGTGCCTCATGGGAACAGTCCAGTCCGAACTGCCAAGCCAGGTCCTCCCTGGACCTGAAACAAGCATCCTAGGACCGGTTTCGGGTTTCACCCCTCTTCAGCCAGAATAGCTTGATTCCAGTGGCACAGTGAGCCCAGGACCCACGTCTGGGCATACCTGGCGCACTTAGGGCGAGAAAGCAAAGACACACAATTGATGGACGGAATGCAGAACAAATCAAAACATTCAACCCCCAGTCAAGAGATCTGGGTTAAATCCATCATTCTTTTGCTCACCATGCCACCCCAGTTTAGACCTGGCCATATGCAAATCAGTCTTGACCCTGTGCCTCATGGGAACAGTCCAGTCCGAACTGCCAAGCCAGGTCCTCCCTGGACCGGAAACAAGCATCCTAGGACCGGTTTCGGGGTTTCGCCCTCTTCAGCCAGGATAGCTTGATTCCAGTGGCACAGTGAGCCCTGGACCCACGTCTGGGCATACCTGGCGCACTTAGGGCGAGAAAGCAAAAGACACACAATTGATGGACTGGAATGCAGAACAAATCAAAACATTCAACCCCCAGTCAAGAGATCTGGGTTAAATCCATCATTCTTTTGCTCACCATGCCACCCCAGTTTAGACCTGGCCATATGCAAATCAGTCTTGACCCTGTGCCTCATGGGAACAGTCCAGTCCGAACTGCCAAGCCAGGTCCTCCCTGGACCGGAAACAAGCATCCTAGGACCGGTTTCGGGGTTTCACCCTCTTCAGCCAGTATAGCTTGATTCCAGTGGCACAGTGAGCCCAGGACCCACGTCTGGGCATACCTGGCGCACTTAGGGCGAGAAAGCAAAAGACACACAATTGATGGACGGAATGCAGAACAAATCAAAACATTCACCCCCAGTCAAGAGATCTGGGTTAAATCCATCATTCTTTTGCTCACCATGCCACCCCAGTTTAGACCTGGCCACATGCAAATCAGTCTTGACCCTGTGCCTCATGGGAACAGTCCAGTCCGAACTGCCAAGCCAGGTCCTCCCTGGACCGGAAACAAGCATCCTAGACCGGTTTCGGGGTTTCGCCCTCTTCAGCCAGGATAGCTTGATTCCAGTGGCACAGTGAGCCCAGGACCCACGTCTGGGCATACCTGGCGCACTTAGGGCTAGAAAGCAAAAGACACACAATTGATGGACGGAATGCAGAACAAATCAAAACATTCAACCCCCAGTCAAGAGATCTGGGTTAAATCCATCATTCTTTTGCTCACCATGCCACCCCAGTTTAGACCTGGCCATATGCAAATCAGTCTTGACCCTGTGCCTCATGGGAACAGTCCAGTCCGAACTGCCAAGCCAGGTCCTCCCTGGACCGGAAACAAGCATCCTAGGACCGGTTTCGGGGTTTCACCCTCTTCAGCCAGGATAGCTTGATTCCATTGGCACAGTGAGCCCAGGACCCACGTCTGGGCATACCTGGCGCACTTAGGGCGAGAAAGCAAAAGACACACAATTGATGGACGGAATGCAGAACAAATCACAACATTCACCCCCAGTCAAGAGATCTGGGTTAAGTCCATCATTCTTTTGCTCAACGTGCCACCCCAGTTTAGACCTGGCCATATGCAAATCAGTCTTGACCCTGTGCCTCATGGGAACAGTCCAGTCGACCTGCCAAGCCAGGTCCTCCTGGACCGGAAACAAGCATCCAAGGACCGGTTTCAGGGTTTCACCCTCTTCAGCCAGGATAGCTTGATTCCAGTGGCACAGTGAGCCCAGGACCCACGTCTGGGCATACCTGGCGCACTTAGGGCGAGAAAGCAAAAGACACACAATTGATGGACGGAATGCAGAACAAATAAAACATTCAACCCCCAGTCAAGCGATCTGGGTTAAATCCATCATTCTTTTGCTCACCATGCCACCCCAGTTTAGACCTGGCCATATGCAAATCAGTCTTGACCCTGTGCCTCATGGGAACAGTCCAGTCCGAACTGCCAAGCCAGGTCCTCCCTGGACCGGAAACAAGCATCCTAGGACCGGTTTCGGGGTTTCACCCCTCTTCAGCCAGGATAGCTTGATTCCAGTGGCACAGTGAGCCCAGGACCCACGTCTGGGCATACCTGGCGCACTTAGGGCGAGAAAGCAAAAGACACACAATTGATGGACGGAATGCAGAACAAATCAAAACATTCACCCCCAGTCAAGAGATCTGGGTTAAATCCATCATTCTTTTGCTCACCATGCCACCCCAGTTTAGACCTGGTCATATGCAAATCAGTCTTGACCCTGTGCCTCATGGGAACAGACCAGTCCGAACTGCCAAGCCAGGTCCTCCCTGGACCGGAAACAAGCATCCTAGGACCGGTTTCGGGGTTTCACCCCTCTTCAGCCAGGATAGCTTGATTCCAGTGGCACAGTGAGCCCAGGTCCCACGTCTGGGCATACCTGGCGCACTTAGGGCGAGAAAGCAAAACACACACAATTGACGGACGGAATGCAGAACAAATCAAAACATTCACCCCCAGTCAAGAGATCTGGGTTAAATCCATCATTCTTTTGCTCACCATGCCACCCCAGTTTAGACCTGGCCATATGCAAATCAGTCTTGACCCTGGGCCTCATGGGAACAGTCCAGTCCGAACTGCCAAGCCAGGTCCTCCCTGGACCGGAAACAAGCATCCTAGGACCGGTTTCGGGGTTTCATCCCTCTTCAGCCAGTATAGCTTGATTCCAGTGGCACAGTGAGCCCAGGACCCATGTCTGGGCATACCTGGCGCACTTAGGGCGAGAAAGCAAAAGACACACAATTGATGGACGGAATGCAGAACAAATCAAAACATTCACCCCCAGTCAAGAGATCTGGGTTAAATCCATCATTCTTTTGCTCACCATGCCACCCCAGTTTAGACCTGGTCATATGCAAATCAGTCTTGACCCTGTGCCTCATGGGAACAGTCCAGTCCGAACTGCCAAGCCAGGTCCTCCCTGGACCGGAAACAAGCATCCTAGGACCGGTTTCGGGGTTTCACCCCTCTTCAGCCAGGATAGCTTGATTCCAGTGGCACAGTGAGCCCAGGACCCATGTCTGGGCATACCTGGCGCACTTAGGGCGAGAAAGCAAAAGACACACAATTGATGGACGGAATGCAGAACAAATCAAAACATTCACCCCCAGTCAAGAGATCTGTGTTAAATCCATCATTCTTTTGCTCACCATGCCACCCCAGTTTAGACCTGGCCATATGCAAATCAGTCTTGACCCTGTGCCTCATGGGAACAGTCCAGTCCGAACTGCCAAGCCAGGTCCTCCCTGGACCGGAAACAAGCATCCTAGGACCGGTTTCGGGGTTTCACCCCTCTTCAGCCAGGATAGCTTGATTCCAGTGGCACAGTGAGCCCAGGATCCACGTCTGGGCATACCTGGCGCACTTAGGGCGAGAAAGCAAAAGACAAACAATTGATGGACGGAATGCAGAACAAATCAAAACATTCAACCCCCAGTCAAGAGATCTGGGTTAAATCCATCATTCTTTTGCTCACCATGCCACCCCAGTTTAGACCTGGCCATATGCAAATCAGTCTTGACCCTGTGCCTCATGGGAACAGTCCAGTCCGAACTGCCAAGCCAGGTCCTCCCTGGACCGGAAACAAGCATCCTAGGACCGGTTTCGGGTTTCACCCCTCTTCAGCCAGGATAGCTTGATTCCAGTGGCACAGTGAGCCCAGGACCCACGTCTGGGCATACCTGGCGCACTTAGGGCGAGAAAGCAAAAGACACACAATTGACGGACGGAATGCAGAACAAATCAAAACATTCACCCCCAGTCAAGAGATCTGGGGTAAATCCATCATTCTTTTGCTCACCATGCCACCCCAGTTTAGACCTGGCCATATGCAAATCAGCCTTGACCCTGTGCCTCATGGGAACAGTCCAGTCCGAACTGCCAAGCCAGGTCCTCCCTGGACCGGAAACAAGCATCCTAGACCGGTTTCGGGGTTTCGCCCCTCTTCAGCCAGAATAGCTTGATTCCAGTGGCACAGTGAGCCCAGGACCCACGTCTGGGCATACCTGGCGCACTTAGGGCGAGAAAGCAAAAGACACACAATTGATGGACGGAATGCAGAACAAATCAAAACATTCAACCCCCAGTCAAGAGATCTGGGTTAAATCCATCATTCTTTTGCTCACCATGCTTTTGCTCACCATGCCACCCCAGTTTAGACCTGGCCATATGCAAATCAGTCTTGACCCTGTGCCTCATGGGAACAGTCCAGTCCGAACTGCCAAGCCAGGTCCTCCCTGGACCGGAAACAAGCATCCTAGGACCGGTTTCGGGGTTTCACCCCTCTTCAGCCAGTATAGCTTGATTCCAGTGGCACAGTGAGCCCAGGACCCACGTCTGGGCATACCTGGCGCACTTAGGGCGAGAAAGCAAAAGACACACAATTGATGGACGGAATGCAGAACAAATCAAAACATTCACCCCCAGTCAAGAGATCTGGGTTAAATCCATCATTCTTTTGCTCACCATGCCACCCCAGTTTAGACCTGGCCATATGCAAATCAGTCTTGACCCTGTGCCTCATGGGAACAGTCCAGTCCAAACTGCTAAGCCAGGTCCTCCCTGGACCGGAAACAAGCATCCTAGGACCGGTTTCGGGGTTTCGCCCCTCTTCAGCCAGGATAGCTTGATTCCAGTGGCACAGTGAGCCCAGGACCCACGTCTGGGCATACCTGGCGCACTTAGGGCGAGAAAGCAAAAGACACACAATTGACGGACGGAATGCAGAACAAATCAAAACATTCACCCCCAGTCAAGAGATCTGGGTTAAATCCATCATTCTTTTGCTCACCATGCCACCCCAGTTTAGACCTGGCCATATGCAAATCCGTCTTGACCCTGTGCCTCATGGGAACAGTCCAGTCCGAACTGCCAAGCCAGGTCCTCCCTGGACCGGAAACAAGCATCCTAGGACCGGTTTCGGGGTTTCACCCCTCTTCAGCCAGGATAGCTTGTTTTTGCATTTGTCACCCCGAGTGGGACGGGTATGCCCAGACGTGGGTCCCGTGCTCTCCATGCCACTGGACTCAAGCTATCCTGGCTGAAGAGGGGTGAAACCCCGAAACCGGTCCTAGGATGCTTGTTTCCAGTCCAGGGAGGACCTGGCCTGGCAGTTCGGGCTGGACTGTTCCCATTGGGCACAGGGTCAAGACTGATTTGTATATGGCTGGGTCCAAACTGGTATGGCATGGTGAGCAAAAACGATGGATTTAGGCCCAGATCTCTGTACTGGGGTGAATGTATGACATTGTTCTGCATTCTGTCCATCAATTGTTTTTGCATTTGTCACCCCGAGTGGGACGGGTATGCCCAGACGTGGGACCCGTGCCCTCCATGCCACTGGACTCAAGCTATCCTGGCTGAAGAGGGGTGAAACCCCGAAACTGGTCCTAGGATGCTTGTTTCCAGTCCAGGGAGGACCTGGCAGTTCGGGTTGGACTGTTCCCATTGGGCGCAGGGTCAAGACTGATTTGCATATGGCTGGGTCCAAACTGGTATGGCATGGTGAGCAAAAAAACGATGGATTTAGGCCCAGATCTCTGTACTGGGGTGAATGTATGACATTGTTCTGCATTCTGTCCATCAATTGTTGTTTTTGCATTTGTCACCCCGAGTGGGACGGGTATGCCCAGACTTGGGTCCCGTGCTCTGCATGCCACTCGACTCAAGCTATCCTGCCTGAAGAGGGGTGAAACCCCGAAACCGGTCCTAGGATGCTTGTTTCCAGTCCAGGGAGGACCTGGCCTGGCAGTTCGGGCTGGACTGTTCCCATTGGGCGCAGGGTCAAGACTGATTTGCATATGGCTGGGTCCAAACTGGTATGGCATGGTGAGCAAAAAAACGATGGATTTAGGCCCAGATCTCTGTACTGGGGTGAATGTATGACATTGTTCTGCATTCTGTCCATCAATTGTTGTTTTTGCAGTTTCTATATTAAGCACCCCGCCCTGTGGCTTACAAGGCATACTTTAAGTGTACTTTATGAATATATAAAATAGCCTTTTTCTACACAGCAAATGCATTTTTTTCCTGCCATGTATCACTGCAGTGCAGTTAAACTGCAGCCTAGCCAGAGCACAGTGGTGCTTCTCGTTGAAAAATATTTTTGTCATTTATGTGGGTGGTGTAAATACACACTGCAACCCACATATGAAATTTAGCGTTCCATACCATGGGTGCACTTATTAAGGCACCATTTAAAATAGACTTATAGAAAGTTAAATTAACCAAATAGGGAATTCCAATGTATAGCACCTGATTTAGAGGGGATGCAGAGGCACTTTACCACTGTTTAGCAGTGATAAAGTGCACAGAGTTCTAAATCCATAAAAAGTAGGATCCAGAAAAATACTGACAAATCTGAGGTGTATTTGCTACTCCCACCCTGACTTCAATAGGAACAAAATAGGACCCCCCAGCACATCCTGTTGTGTGTGTGTCTTGCAGATGGACAGTAATCCTAACAACAGGATTACTTACTCGGAAGAGATCTGAGCTGAGTGTGGGGCGTAGGCTTCATCGTTACATTCATCGCCTCCCGCGTTTTCTGCAAATAAAGATTCAGTGGTCTGTTAAGATGCAAGAAGTAATCACAGGCAGCATACGATGGCAGTAGCAACGTCTTCTTTTATTAAGTACAGGGAATACGGGGCGTGGCTGGCAGCCAAGCATGGCGGATGTGATATAGCTGAGCTCCGGACCCGGGCTGACAAAATCCTGGCATATACCAGCCTAATGTCGAAGGACAGACACTAAAGTGCGGGAGTATGCAGAGCGGACGAACGGGAAGACTCGAAGCCGTCTGAGTGTCGGAGGAAGTGACCACGGCCGAAATTGTGACCCCAAAGGCCTGACGGCACAGCCGATTGCTAAGCGAGGAGGGCTGTGACGGGACTAAGATCTGGGTCTCTACGATACACGGTAAAGGCACCGAGGCTGTAGGAGGATTGCGAGGCCCTGAGAACGGGAATAACTTGCAACCAGACAAAACTGTGGGGAGCCGTGACGGCAGCCGCTGTGAATGAGAGGCTGCACGGGAAGTGTGCCAGCGGAGCGGGACCGGAGTCTACGCGAGCTCGTGGATGCGGGGCGGCCTACTCCCCTGTGGCGTAACGAGACACGGACGCAATACCTGAGGCGGTGCTTCGCAAATGGTGCTGCCGGAGCTCGGTGAAGATAGACACAGAACGTATTGACCATATACAGAACAAGAGCGAGTGTCTGCTTCTGGAGGCCCCGAAAGCGCCGCAACGCTGAGCTGGAGCCAATAAGTGAGCATACTGGGTAGCGATCGGCAAATGGCGGCAGCGGGCGCCGTTGAGCAGCCGTAATTGACCAGCATGGCGCGGGGGCAAGGCGGCCTGTGCACCCTACACAAACAAGGAGGAGGAAGGGAATATAAGGCGACAGTGAATGGAAGCAGTGATCTTGGGCGGAACGGAGGAAAGGCCACAAGCCTGGTCTACACCGCTGAAGTGAGGCCGAGGGTACGAGGCCTACGGTAGCTCTTGGACGGGCCGAACATAACGCGGTTCCCTGAATAAAGAGGCCCATCGCAATTTCACCTGCAGCCAGGGTGGGAACGGCGCGCGAAAGATGAGGTGCCACAGTGAGTAGCATCGCGTCGACACTGCCGGGCTTGCTGATACCACGAGGCCGGTGCTGATACGCCGGGGCCGCCCGCCCGCTGTGTGGAGCCGCTATTACACTGCAGGACACACACCGATACACGGGAGACGGGCAAGTAGATGGGCCGAACGGCAATAATTGGTGTTGGCAGTATGAGGGAGCTGTGATGCGATGGTAGGAACACTGGGCGAGACGCTGTGGAGGTGGATAGGAGACCCAGGGGAAACACACAGTAAACCCACACCCACCTGGATTGGTTTGCAAGATGGGGCGTAAGGGTGTGAAACAGCAGGACCAAGGCGGGCAGGACTACGTCCCGGATACGGTGGATCCTGCGAGCAATAGGAATGGAACAGAGTGCACTCCACTGACGGAAGCACCCACACCTGTGGATAAGCTGGATCTCATACTACAGGAAGTGCGCGAATCCAGAAAGGCGATAGAAATACAAGTAGGGACTCTGACTACTGGCCTCAACTTGCTTCGGGCGGACCACGCTAAGCTTGCGGACAAGGTGAAAGAAAATGCTGCGACGCTGGAGGAAGTAATCCCATGGCAATCACAGACTGACACCAAGGTTGCGCAGCTGCAAGAACAAGTAGCTATCCTGCTGGGTAGGGTGGAGGATGCAGAGGGGAGGGCCCGGCGCAATAATATTCGCGTCATTGGACTGCCCGAAAAGAGTGAGGGAACTGATGCGACGAGATATATGGAGCAATGGTTCCGGGATCATGTCACCAATGAAGGACTTTCCAAACAATATTGTATAGAGCGAGCACATAGGATACCTACTGGTCGCCCAAAACCCAGAGCTCCGCCTCGTCCTCTAATAGTGAGACTACTGAACTTCCGTGACAGAGACATTCTCCTGCAAAAAGCCCGTGAATCATCCTCAAAAACCTTCGGAAACACGAAAATCTCACTATACCCGGATTACACAATGTTGGTGCAGAAGCAGCGTTCTTCCTTCATGGCAGTTAAGAAGCAGCTCAGAGACTTAAACCTGAAATATGCACTGATCTTCCCGGCGCGCTTAAAAATCTTATACAACCAAAAATCCTATTTCTTCGAAAGCCCCGGAGATGTGGAAGACTGGCTTGAAGTGATGGAACTAACGAATGCCGCAACGGCTAACTCTCAACTCACGGCGAAGAGCAGGACCAGCACTGGGATCTCCGCTGGGCGAGGAAGCCGAAGAATGCGCCGGACTCCTGCTCGGCAATATATCACTAAGCAGCAGATACAACAGACTAAAACAAAGGCACTTATAGCGGCGGCCACTTTCACGCACACCTCGGGGGTGGAGGCTAAGTCTTCCTCGGAAGAAGAAGAAGTAACGCACGAATCAGACTCTGAAGGCAGTGTGGCCCTGTTTCCATCTGCGACCCCGCAAGTCATTAAAGAATTATATGGCTGACTGTATCCGCAAGTATACGTTACGCAACTGTAAAATGAGCTCTTGTAACATGTCTGCGGCAATGGCGAATTTATTCACAATGTACATTATTAATTAGGCCCGGGTTCCGTAGAAGCTTAGCTGTATTGTTGTGCAAAGAGTACACCACATGTGGAGCGCTAGCGATGTCCCCCGCACGACCATTGAGTTCTTGTTGTTTCAGTTAAGTTGTGCGGTCCGGTATAGTTGGATGACCAGACCGAGTATTGGGTTGTTCAGAGGGTGGGAAGGTCTTACGGTACGGAAACGGATAGGTAGGCTCCTCTACTTGCGCATCACATTAAATCCCACACCGCTTCAAATGCTATGCGATGACTGCGCAGGGTAACTACACCATAATAACGTGGAATATACGGGGCATGGGAACAATACAGAAGAGGCATAGGATACATGCGCAGCTACAGCGCCGCAAAGCACAAATAGTATATTTACAAGAATCTCACATGATAGACAGCGAAGCTGCGCAGCTGCGCAGGAGGTGGAGGGGACAAATCTTCTCCACCTCCTACTCCAGCTATGCGAGGGGGACCACTATATGGGTAAGGCATGGAGTACCATTTAAGGCTCTAGAACAACGGGTGGACAAGCTGGGACGATACATATTTGTAAAGGGTACGCTAGATGGACAACCTGTAATACTGGGCACGGTATACGCTCCGAACTTGGAACAAGATAAGTACTGGGACATAGTGAGTGGGGCGCTAGCGGGATGGGAAACGCAACCATGGATACTGGGAGGGGACTGCAATGCGGTAATGGACGTGGCTCTAGATAGGTCACACCCGCCATTACACGGAGCAGGTGTGTTTAAACAAGCTGATGCACTGGTTAGATGGGCAAAAGGGTGGGAGCTCTGTGATGTCTGGAGGATGAGGAACCCCATGCACAGAGAGTACTCTTACTATTCTGCAGTACATTACTTACACACCAGAATAGACAGACTATACTGCTCAACCAGGATAGCAATGCAAACGCTTCACGCCACTTACCTACCAAAAACCTTCTCAGACCACAACCCACTGGAGATTAGTATGGCATGGGGGAGGGTGCCCACGCCGGTTCCCACATGGCGATTGTGGCCACAGATGCTGGAGGATTCAGTATTCCGTAGTGACCTCTCAGGGACCATTGAACATTATTTTGCCGAAAATAGCAACACGGCAACAAGCACGCTGGTAGAATGGGATGCTTTCAAAGCACTGATAAGGGGGAAGGCGATAAGTACGACAGTGGGCGTAAGACAGGAAATACATAGGGCTTTGAAAGAAGTGGAAGATAATATGGGCAAGTTAGAACAAGAGGCTGCCACACATACTGACCAAAAGGGCCCACTGCAAGAAGCGAGAATAAAGCATGCAGAACTTCTAGAGACATTGCGGGTCATTGACTACCAAGCATATACGAGGAAAGCCCACGCTGAAGCGGATAGAGCAGGAGCATTACTGGCCAAGTTAATCCAGGATGCCCCCCCTGCGGTGGTTATACATGAGATTGAAACAGTGGGAGGGGCTATGGCCCACACACAGGCAGATATTAATGCAGCCTTCCGACATTATTACGCCACGCTATACAGTGCAACAGATCAAAACACGGAGACCCAAACGGGGGCCTTTCTCTCTAATGTGACATACCCAAGACTCACAGCTGCAGCCCAGAAATACCTCATTGGACCTATTACCCAATCTGAGATCAGAATAGCTATGAAGGGACTTCCGCGAAATAAAACCCCTGGCATGGACGGGCTCCCAATAGAATTCTACAGCACATATGCAGACTCACTAGTGCCTAAACTGGAATTGCTATATAAAACCGCATGGGAGAAGGGAGCTTTACCACACACAACGGCACAAGCGTTAGTTATATCACTCCCGAAAGCAGGGAGAGACCCCAAAGATATGGCCAACTACCGACCGCTGTCCCTACTAAACACCGAATACAAGATCTTAAGTAAAGTACTGGCTAACAGGTTGTTGCCCTCCCTGTCTAAGCTAATTCACATCGACCAAACGGGATTTTTACCGTCACGCAGCACGTCACTAAATATTAGGAAATTACACCATTTGATGACGGAAGCCCCGAGCCGATACCCACATGCGGGCTGTCTTTCGTTAGATCTCAGACAAGCCTTTGACTCCATAAATTGGGAGTATATGTTCCAGGCCCTGGAGAAATTCGGGATTCCAGAGGGATATATTGCTTGGCTACGCCTTCTATATAAGGCCCCTACAGCACGTGCCCGCACTGGTGGTCACATCTCGGAGGAATACTCCATACATAAGGGGACTAGGCAAGGATGCCCCCTGTCGCCACTTATCTTTATACTGGCATTGGAACCATTGGCCATAACAATACGAAAGGAGTTCACAGACCGGGGTATATTGCTAGGAAACACATTGCACCTGTTCTCGACATATGCAGACGACATCATTTTATATCTACATGACTTACACATGCCTCTAGCCCCAATACATGCTACGTTCTGTCGCTTTGAACTTGTGTCTGGGTTAGCCATTAACATAATGAAATCGCACGCCTTCTTCTTTGCAGAGAATGCAGAAACTGCAAGTATAAATTTTGGAGACGCTCAACTAACGGTGGCCCCGGATACCTTTAAGTACTTAGGTATACAAATTTACAGGACACATGCAGACATACTTAATGGTAACCTGCACAAAGCAATCCGAGCTTTGCGTTCCAGTATCGTTTTCTGGACGGCACTGCCACTATCTGTGATGGGGAGGGCGGCCCTGGCAAAAATGGTGGTTCTGCCGAGACTTTTGTATTATTTCACTAATTTACCACTAATCGTACCGCAAACCACATTTAAATTATTGAACACGATGCTCACCGACCTTATCTGGGGCACTGGTAGATGCCGTATAAGCCTGAAGAAACTGCAAGTAGGTACACGCATGGGCGGACTGGGTGTCCCAGACATGCGAGCATATTATTATGCATGTCAATTACAGTGGTTATCATATTGGATTGCGGGACGTAACTTGCAGGAAATAGGATACACGGAGGCAGATATGGACAATGGTGCACTGCATACTCTATTGCTGCCCGGCAGCAGACCCCGAGAGACCTTCCCCTGCTGCTGGCCATAGCGCTTCAATGCTGGAAGGCGGCGTTACATTATACACAAGCACCCCCGGCATATGCAGGTAACATTCCTTTGATGGGGATTCCATTAGCGGGAGGCAGACTCACGAAGCGGAAACTGGCACCTTGGTCGGATGCAGGGATTCACACAGTGTCAGACCTATTTGGGGACGGGATACTGTTGGACCATGATACATTTATTGCTGAAACCGGGGCCCCAGCACAATTATATTTACTACACGCTGCACTGTTACAATACATAAAAACACACTGGGCCCCGCAAAGGCGGGAACCCCCTACTAATGACCTAGTCAAGATGGTACATTACATGGGAAGAGGCAGACACCTTATCAGATGGCTATATATAGGCATCAGTTCGCACACCAAAGCCACTCTAGGCACGCTGAGAACAGCATGGGAGGGAGACATAGATAGGGATCTAAGAGACAAAGAATGGACGAAGGTACTGGAACACCCAAGGAAGACATTGAGGAACACGAAGCTCAAATTTATACAGACTATGGTGTTACACCGAGCCTACCTCACTACACATAGGTTAGACAGAATGTTCCCCCAAACACAACATTATTGCCCGAGATGCCGGCTGGAGGGTGCGGACCTACTTCATATGTTATGGACGTGTCCCAAAGTGCGGGGATACTGGGACACTGTCAGGCACAGAACGGGGGAAGCAGTAAACCATGAAATACAGAACACGATGGAGGAGTGCGTTCTAGGGCTGCATGAGCAAACATCCAAACACAAAGTGCAATACCGGATTATAGATCTAGCACTTATATTAGCTATACGAACCATTACTATGAGATGGAAATCGCGGAAACCCCCGGAAGCAATAACCTGGCACACACGGAATTACTGCGTTGGGGTACTGCGGAGAGCGCCGCACTACACAGAGAAGAGCTCAAGAGTTTACGGAAAATACCAATAACACTAGAGTGGGATGGGATGCTAGAAGCTATAAAGACAATGGATGATGTTTAAGACCCGGTAGAAGACATACACCTGAATGTGCAGAGGGGTAACCATGTACTGTAACCGGTACAACAGCAAGGACATTTAAGAGACGTAAACATGACTGTGTCGCGAGCCTACACCGAATACTACACATACAAGGGAATAAGAGTACGCGTGAGACCGGGGTGGGACGGGAGGGGGGAGTTGGGGATAGTTAGTTGTATTAATATGTTGTAATACGAACATCAGCAGAGGTTCAACAATCGAAGAAAAATGTGGACTGTTATAATCGTTACATAGTTTACTGTGTATGTATAAGTTAAAACAAGAATACGAAGTGAACATGTACATACTTATTAAGACATCTATGTTGATACAAGATGTGTAACATGCTGGTATGATATATAAATTTAATAAAAGCCAATAAAGTATGTTTAAAAAAAAAATCATTAGTTAATGAAACACCCCCATAGTAACCAGTGACTCTGATTAGAACTTACATTTTAGATACCCAAATAAAAGATTTGATTTAAAAAAAAAAAAATTTAAAAAAAAAAAAAAAAAGTACAGGGAATACAAAGACCCCTTCCACAGCATCATCCCAGGTCTGTGTCCACTCTCCAACTGCCCTTCATACAACTCCATTCCCCACATTCCAGTGATGATGTGTTTCTTACTGATGGCACATCATCACATGGTTACAGAACACTTGTGTTGCATTCAGTCACAGAACACCACATCACCTCCCTTACTTGGTCTAATAAACAAATAAGTTAACAACCTATATAGAAATGAAATCAACAAATAAGAAATACATTATCTTGCATGAAATCATATAACACAAATGACTTTGTACATAATCTTGCAATCGCACCGGCTTTCCCCTTTTGCGTTGTGGTCTGACATATAGATCCTCTGGCAGGTTTCCACCCAAGGAGAAAGCACTCCCTCCTCCCACCGGGGAATATTTTGTCACTCTGTTAAGATTCCAGATTCTATTGTCATTAGTTTTCACTACATTCTTAAACAATTTAATACTTAGAATGGTTGACTAAATTGCGAAGTCTTTCCACCATCTTTTCTCGGAGATTTGAGTGTAATCCATTCCCCACACGCACCACAGTCTCTTTGACCGCTTTACGCAAGCCACACTGTTCCTTTGCTTCCAACTTTTTTTTCCTTCCCGTTCTCTCCACGCTTCCAATCTGCCAACTTGATCATCCAGCTCCTTGAGTTTTCCATTCACCCATCCAGGAACCATCTCACTTTTAGGGATTCTTCCTATAAACAACTGAAACGGTGATACACCTGTGGTGGAGTGTCGTGTAAGGCAATATTCTCTTACTTTTCTTCTCATACCATCTTCCCAACTCACTCCACACACCAAGGATTGCTGTAAATTTTCCTTTAAAACCTTAATAAAGCATTCCACAACACCATTCATTTCTGGGTGATAGAGTGCCGCTTTCTTGTGCTTGATCCCTCTCATTCTCAATAATTCCTCTACAATTTCTGAGGTAAGTTGAACCCCATTATCCATTAGAATGGTGGAAGGAAAACTTTCTCTTTCAAACAATTCTTCTAAAAAGCAAATTATATCCTTAGATTCTACAGAGTTCACTACTTTAACTTCTGGCCAGCGTGAATACATATCTATGCTCACAAGAACATACCTACCAAACGTTTTCACCCTCACAGGCCCAAGAATGTTGAATGCAATATCCATCCACGGGCCTGCAGCTTGCTCTCTTAACACCATGAGCTGTGTCCTGTATTTTAATACTTTGTCACTTTGCATACACTCAACACAATTTCTTACCTCTCTTTCCACCCCCAAGTCCACTGCTGACCACCAGTATCCTTCCCTAATTCTTTCCTTAGTCTTAGATAAGCCCATATGACTTGCCGGGTGCTATCAGTGTTTTTCTTAACTTTTGAGGTGGTACTAATTTGCTACCTCTTAGCAATAACCCATCCATTACCGTCAATTCATTTCTCACCTGCCAAAATCCAGAAACATCATCACCACCCTTGTTTCTGTTGACCCACCCAACCCCAAGTCATCATCTTAATGACCTTCTGTATGCACTCATCCTCCTGAAGTTCCTTCTTTCACTCATCTTCTTGTATTACTCCATCTGTAATCAAACACATTCACTTCTTTCATCAAACTCTTCACCTCTAAAGCATTAATGTGAGAGATAATGATCTCCTTCCTGCCTCAGACACATCCTTGAAAGGCAATCCAATTGCCAGCTGCTAGCCCCAGGCACATATGACAATTCAAACTCAAACTCCTGGAGTGCAACCACCCACTTAGGAATACAATTGGAAATCTGGTCTATACCTTTCTTTGAAAAAACCTCTTTGAGCAGCTTGTGGTCTGTCTTGATTTGAAACTTACACCCCCAAAGAAACTCCTTTAGTTTCCTTACTGCCCAGGAAAAAAACCTAGGTACTTCTTCTCAATAACTGAATAATTGGGTTGAGCACCTCCCAAACTTACCTGTATTGTGAATTTTTGCTGTGTTGGTTTTAAATTACGCTCCTTGAATTGAAAGCTGTGCTGTTCTTAGGGAACGCTTTTTCTTTAAAATTGAAACTTCACTGGCACCTCACGCGCTCCACAAATCCTCACTTCCTTTACCCTAACGGCACTTCCGCTGCTGCTAAGCGGTCTAGTGCTCCGGGACACTCAGCTGCTGCACAGCAGGGCTGATTGGTGGGGGGGAGGAGCTGACCTGTTATCTGCCACACTGGAGCAAGCGCGCAGCGCACGTGCGCAGCGGGCGCACCTAAGGCAAGCCCGTCTGTGCCCGTCCGCGACCGACCGGGGCCAGGGGCCAAAACCCCTGGTCCTCACACCCCGTACCCGGCGGAAGAACTCCTGGCCTTAGCTCGTGGATCCGCTCCCCTAAACAACAATGTAGCAGATATCCTCAGAGCGGAAGGCTTATTGAGGACACCAACTGTGGTAGGAAGCGCAGGCACCACAACGCACCTCCCTAAACACGCCAGGCCTGCTAGCTCACATGGACTGCGGGTGGCAGTTTTGAATACCCGCTCCCTGCAGAAACACAACCTAGAGGTCTTCTCGCTCCTCCAGGATGATTCCTTGGACATCCTGGGGGTTACGGAAACCTGGCTTGAAGACTCCTCCACCCCGGACATAGTAGCATCTCTGCCCCCGGACTACGCGGCTCTATGGCACAGCAGAACGGGAAATACTAGAGGTGGGGGGGCAGCAATCCTCTACAATCGACAACTAGCAATATAAACGCTAGTGGCCGAAAACATCGAGGGTGCAGACGTTCTGGGAGTAAAGATTCTTTCCAAAGCATCTTGCCTAACCCTATTGGTGGTTTATCGCCCCCCTCGTACACCCCCCAAATTCATTGAGCGCTTCACCGAGTTAGTCAGTGATCTCCGCTCCCGGTATCAGCACATCCTGGTGATAGGGGACTTTAATTTTCACTGGGATCAAGTACCTAGAGACAGTTATGCCAAACAACTGGAAGAGGCACTGACTACCTTGGATCTTAATCAACTTGTGAACATGCCCACCCATGACAAGGGACACACCCTTGACCTGGTCTGGACCACCCACCCCTCAGCAAGTGTGACAGATATCAGTCCGTGCGCATGGTCAGATCACTTCCTGATCAGGTGCCTGTTTCCGATCACGGGCCAAGCGGCCCCCGCTCCCCCAGAGTGGAAAGTGCTGCGCGGGTGGAAGAAAATAAAAGATTGCGACCTGGTAGTGACCCTGCGTAACTCAGCCCCAATATGGCCAGTACAGGGAAACCTTGACCAGGAAAGCGAGTCCCTCTCACTCAGGTTGAAGAAAGCCATCGATAAGGTTGCCCCCGCTCGTAGGGAAAGAGTGAGGAATAAAGGCAAAGGGGCCCCTGGTTCAATGAGGCTTTAAGAGGAAAGAAACAAACACTACGCCAATTCGAGAGAGCATGGCGTAAAGCATACGATCCAGGTGCTCTCTCTGAATACAAAGCCATGTTTGCAACCTACAAAAAAGCCATTATAACCAGGAAGGCGGAATATTACGAATCTAGGATCCTGGCCGCTGACAACAAACAAAAGGAAACTTTCCGGATCCTAATGGAGCTGAGACAGTCACAAGCACAGAAACCCCTGGGTTGCCCCGATGACTGCAACAAGTTCCAATCCTACTTTCTGCACAAAGTCAATGACCTCTTGTCGGTCATCCACCACACCTCCACAGTCGTCCACTTCCCCCAGTGACCAACTCCACACCGCCTGCCTACGACAAACCCCTCACCACCTTCCCTAAGCTAAACCAGGAATCCCTGAGCCTCCTAATGGGCCGCAACAAATCAGGGTCACCAGCGGATCCCTGCCCCCCTAGGGTGTTCTGAATGGCACTCCCTGGGGTGGAGAGTGAGATCCTTAACCTGCTAAATCGATCTCTGGAAATCGGCCACGTCCCGACCAACTTTAAAGAAGCTAGAGTTATACCCTTGCTGAAAAAACCAGGGGCAGATACAACGAATCTTAAAAACTTTAGGCCAATTTCCCAGCTTCCTTTCCTGGCAAAGGTGCTGGAACAACATGTGCTGAAAACCTTATCCCACTACATAGAGAGAAACCAGCTATTCCAAATGAAACAGGCAGGATTCAGGGCTCACCACAGCACTGAACTGGTAATGCTGGCAGTGTTGGACGAACTCAGACTGATGGCCGATAATAAGAAGCCATGCGCCCTGGTCCTGCTAGACCTGTCCGCGGCATTCGACACGGTCAGCCATCACCAACTCCTGTCGCGGATCAAGGAGCTAGGCATCCAGGGGTTAGCATTCCAATGGCTTGCGTCCTTCCTATCAGGCCGATCTCAAAGGATGCAACTGGCCGACCAGGTGTCGGATTTGGGCGAAATAACATGCGGCGTCCCTCAAGGCTCGGCGCTGTCCCCCCTTCTTTTCAATGCCTATCTCCAGCCCTTGGTGGCCGCCTTAACTGATATGGAGTGTCAAGTCTTTAACTATGCGGACGACACTCAAATCATCATCCAGATCGACAATTCTCCCACGGCCCATGTACGGATGCAGAATATTCTGAAGTACACAGTCAACTGGATGACGGCCAATTCTCTCAAAATCAACCCCGACAAAACCAAGGTGTTGGCCATTACCACGGACATCAACCCGTGGAGTGACCTCTTTTGGCCACAAGAGCTTGGTCCTACCCCCAAGCCAGCCCCAGTTGTAAAGAGTCTAGGCATAAAAATTGACGCCAAGCTCTCCATGTCCCAACAGGTTTCTACCGTGATGGGAACATGCGTGGGCTTGCTGAGACAGCTACGGAGACTTGCCCCCCTTCTCTCTTTCTACGGCACTCCGTATGGTAGTGTCAGCAACGATCATTGCACGCCTAGATTAAGGAAATCTCTGTACATTGGCCTCCCGGAGAACCTGCTAACAAAGCTCCAGGTAATCATGAACGATGCTGCAAGACTGATTTTCAGGCTCCCGAGGCGAGCTCATGCCACCCCCCTACTGCAGCAGCTTCACTGGCTCCCGATCAAGCAGAGAACCAGATTCAAGGGTCTATGCATTGCCCACAAAGCCATCCACGGTCTGGCCCCAGCATATATTAAGGAACGCCTGGTAAATTACGTGCCAGGGCGCTCCCTCCGGTCTTCGGATGCGGGTTTGCTGACCTGCCCCCGCTTCAACTTCACCTCCAAAGGGGGCAGAGCCTTCTCTACAACCATTCCTCAACTTTGGAATAAGCTGCCGCCAGACCTTCGTAAAGAACCAGTCCTCCTCCCATTCAGGAAGAAACTAAAAACACTCCTTTTTGCTGAAGCTTGGGGCACATATTAGGCCAAGTTGGTTGCACACTCCTGCAGATGTGCCGAGGTTGGGCTCTCTCTCACAGCGCTTAGAGACCAGGAGGTGATTACGCACTCTAGAAACCCCAATTAACAATAACAATAACAATAACAAACCACGTGAAACAAACAAAAAAGTTCTATACACTCCCCCTTGCATTAAGATGGGTCCGAAACCTTTGGAGCTGGCATCAGTCATGACAATAGTCTCATCTTTCATGTCAAAACTTCCCAGATCCGCAGTATTTTCCAAACTAAATTTCACATCATCAAATTCCTTCTAGCATGTCCCACACCATACAAACTCATTGCTGTAGAGAAGATGGCACTTCGATATAAGGTACGATAGGTTTTTTCAAGATGCAGGTTACAAGGGAGAGCACAGATGCAGGTCCTACGCAGAGGTCGAACTTTCCCAACTTACCACTACACTAGATTCCACTCTGGAATCAAGCTGTGTAGCATCCTATGTCATAATACTTATGACACTAGGATACCACACTTGCCCTTCTTTAGAATCAATCTCATACATTCAGTCCTTTCCGTAAACGTGGGAATTACCTTATTGTAAAACTCTGTCATCCCCAGAAATTATAATAACTCCTGTTAACACTCTAGAGATGGTAAGTTCTTAATTGCCTCCACCAAGCTAGCTTTGGGCATAAATACCAGTGCCTGTTATCAAATGCCCCAAGTACTCTGTTTCTGGAACATTAAACTTGCATTTTTCCCGTTTCAAAGTCAAATCACTTTTCTGCAATCTCTCCAAAACGCTGTGCAACCTTCCATTGTGTTCACCTTTGTTAGATCCAATTACCAGCACATCGTCCTGATACACTCCCACCCCTTCTACTCCCTTTAACAATCTTTCCATAGTTTTCTGAAAAACAGAGGTGGCAGATATTAGTCCGAACAGCATCCTTTAACATGTATATGTGCCAAAGGGAGTAACAAAAGTTGTTAAATCTTGTGAGTCTGGATCAAGCTCAATCTGATGGCACGTTGAACTCAAATCCAAAGACAAAAAATGTTTGGCACCATTAAGAGAACTCAACAATTGATTAATATTTGGCAGTGGGTAGGTGTCCACCACCACAGACTTGTTGAGTTCTCTCAAGTCCACACACAGTCTAGCCTCACCATTGGCTTTGTGTGCCATCACAACAGGCGCAAGCCATTCAGAGGCTTCCACCTCTTGTATAATGCCATTGTTTATCAATCAACTTATTTACTTTTTTCCTCATACTCCCTTTGACAGACAAAGGTGCATCCCTAACTTTGGCAATCTTTGATTGGGCCTCTGCCTTAAGTTTGATTACATGTGCATCATTTTTTAGACTACCCTAGTCCCCTTTAAATACTTTGTGAAACTCATTCATTAATCTATCACCGCCATCTGAGATACCTCTAATTATTGGTATATCTCTCACCCTGACCGCAGGATTTTCATTGGGATCAAGATAGACATAAAGATCTTGTTGGTGGAACCAGCTTATAAGGGAATCACCTTTAACTGAAACGTAACTTTTTTCTGGTATGATACAGTTCTTGAACTCAATTATCCCCCAAAAGTATCCTACAAACTTGGTAGGCTCACCCCATGTCCTCTAGGTCTGATATCCAGCTTCATCAGCTTTACCTTTCTTTTTTCTTTTTGTTCATAGAAAACCTTAGTTATCAAAGTTAATTTGGCACTGAGTCAAATAAATGTTTTTCCGATTCACCATTAATCTGCACAGTCTCAAGGGGCCCTTCAGATATGCATTCTTTAGTCTCTCTGACTTTCTTCATGCTGCAGGATGATTTGCAGTACTTTGAGAAATGACCTTTCTTGCCACAATTCTTGCATATTGTTTTCCAGCCTGGGCACTCCTTGTAATTTGCCATGTGGCCCACATTGCCACATCAAAAACACCTACCCGAAAATGACTTAACAGCGTTGCTGTGTGTACCCACTCCATCTTGAGTTACTTTCCCAGCCAATGTCTTATCTTGCATTGTCTTGCCAGCATTTGACTTATCTCATACCAGCTTAACCTCTATCTCTTCACTTTTAGTTACTCATGATATGTCATTACTAATGATCTCTACACACGCCTTTGAATGTTCATTAGTCTTTGCCATAGTTAAAACTTCCTGCAAAGAAGGATTATCTTTTAGCCACATAGACTCTTTAGCTTTTTCCCGCATACAACCTAACATAAACTGATCACTTAGTTGCTCTTCAGTGGATCCAGCAAATCCACAGGTGAAAGCTAACCTGCGTGACTCAGTTATGTATTGCTCCACTGTTTTCCCCCGACGTTGCATCCTCTTCCCAAAATGATAGCGTACAAGAATTGTACTCACCTTAGGAATATAATGCAAGTCAAGTTTCTTGAGACATATTTCGTATTCGTTCAGATTTGTTGCATCACCATCTAACAAGTCAGGCAGATGCTTGAGTACATCTTGCCTACCAGGGCCAAGACAGTGTAGCAACAGCGACATCTTTCTTTCAGCACTAAGTGAAGTGCCACGCACGCTCGCATAATGCATGAATACCTTCTTCCATTTAATCAATGGTATGGGTGGATCACCAGGTGTTACCAGAAAAAACGGTGGAGTAGTAACTTTCTGCATGACTCAAGAGTCCTTTTCTGTGCTAATTATATACTACCTTACACTTTGAGGAATGTTTCACAGTTGATGACCACCACTGAAAGGTAAGGAGGATGATCACTAATAAAGAGCAAGTAAATACTAGTAAGGTGATTGTCAGAGTCCGGACCCCGAAAACCCCGATTGGACCTTACCTCATGTAGCCGCCCCTCTCTCTTCTTTACAGCCACCGGACTCAGACTTCTCCCTGGGTGAACAAGGGCATCCCGCTATTCCGCATGGCTGGCCCTTTAAGACCGACGAGGCGGACGATCCCTGTCCCGCCCTCTGGGGGTGGAGCCG
The DNA here is from genome assembly GCA_963921515.1 of Calotriton arnoldi. Lineage (NCBI taxonomy): Eukaryota > Metazoa > Chordata > Amphibia > Caudata > Salamandridae > Calotriton > Calotriton arnoldi. Next base: position 423,863 of record CAWUFW010001915.1, read on the forward strand.
ACGAGCGTCATCGCCGGATAAAGAATCGCCAACCAATGCCACGGGGGTCGACGACCGGAAGGAGGAAGAGAGCGTCCAGAAAGAACCTGGAAGCCGGGAGCAGTCGAGAGAACTGGGACCGCCAGAGCACACCTTAGCCACCGATGGAGAGAAGCCAGGAGGCCAACATTCCCTCGAATCGCCCTGCCACGCTCCAGGAGGAACGTGGCTGGAACAAGTGCGTCAATGCTTACGGGGAGCAGGGAAAAGGGTGGATTTAGTGTCCCCGGGAGGATCTGGGCTGCCGGCCGGAAAGTCTTCATAGCGGGTAACGATCTCTGTCCTGCATGTCCCTGCACTGCTCTGGTGATGGATACCTTCCCCCACACCATATGATCCTAGGACCGGGTGACAATCCCTCACACGCCCTTACAGAACTGAGCACTAATTAGTGCTGTCTTGTTTCTTTTGTTTCCTTCCATTCTGGCTCCCTCCGACCCCGACGTGAGTGAAAACGCTGAGTGACGCCAAGGTGGAGAAGCGTATCCCCTGCAGACGACGTCGGAGACAGTGTTAATTCCCCTCGGTAAACTGTGTGAACTGAATAAAAACCCTTGCAATGCTAAAACGTGTGTTGCGCTTTTCTGCCCGTTTGACAAGTGGTGGAGAATGCGGGCAGCGTGTCTTCCATTGACTGCTATAATGGAAAACTTGATCCAACACATAGTGGAGGGACAGAAAAAGTTGGAATGGGCGGTGGAGCGCCAACTGACCTCTGCGCAAGCCGTCCGGGACACGTTCAGAGATCTCATGAAGGCCCAAATGGACACTCTCCTGAAGGTCGTGGAGGAACCCGCCCCGTCCACTACCGGTCACAAGTTGACCCGGGGTTCCACCGCCACCCCTACAGTCTCCTTACAGAAATACACCGCAGGAGAAGACCCCGATGCCTTCCTCCTGAACTTTGAAAGGGCGGCCAGAGCCTCCGGCTGGCCCATTGGAAAGTGGCCCTTTTTTCTGGCCCCCCTTCTGACAGGCGAGGCTCAGGCGGCGTATCAAGTCGCGAACGCCGGCGGGGTGACCCCCTATGAGGAGGTAAAGGCCATAATCTTGGATCACCTGGGCATGGATTCGGAGGCTTACAGGCTCCGATTCCAAAAGGAGAAGGGGACACCTGGAGATACTCCCAAAACCCTCTACTATAAGTTGAAACTCGCCGCCGAGAAGTGGCTGAAGCCGAATGATCGCTCCAAAGAGGAGATCATGAGTTCCATCGTATTGGAACAGTTTTTGGATGCCTTACCCTATGCTACTCAGCGGTGGCTAAGACAGCACGCTAACCTAACCGCTGAACAAGCCATGGATATGGCGACCTCTTTTTCCCGTGCCCAACCCAGAATGTCCCCTTGGGAACCGGAGAGACCATCGAAGACTGTACCCACTCCCAGGAAGGCGCTTAGGCCCATAAAAGAGGCAGAAAGGGTTCGCATGCCCCGCTCCGACGTCCCCGTGAGCAGAGGGCCCCAATGCTTTGACTGTGGCGAGTGGGGACACATCGCCCGAGCCTGTCCGCGCAAGAAAGCAGAAGAACCGATGGACATAAGTTACCTCCCTAAAGATCTCATGTACACAGAAGAGGTGGGGGCCTGCTTTTATGTAAGTTTGCTGGTAAACGGCTCTTCCGTAAATGCCCTTCTGGACTCCAGCTGTCGGCAGTCTGTGATACGGAGTTCGTTAGTTAACCCCAACCAATTGATCCCTGGAAGACAGGTCCTCATCCGTTGTGTGCACGGAGACGTTCGCTCCTATCCCACGGCTTGGGTTCCCCTCAAAAGCCCAGAGGGAACCCTCTCTATGGTAACGGTGGGGGTATTAGAAACCCTACCAGAGGAAGCGATTTTGGGCACAGATAACCCCGAGTTTCTGTCTTTGTTTTTGCACAAAGTAAGGGAGAAGAAAGCAGGTTCACCCCGGGAAAACATCTCGGGGGCCTTACTAACCCATGAACCCTGGTTGACGGACAAGGACTTCCGCTGGGCCCAACATAACAACACCACTCTCACACATGCTTGGCAGGAAGCCCGAAAGCCACGGGGCCCTGCGGTCCTTTCCTACCCCTATTTTCAAACTTCCAACAGTCTTTTATATAGGGTGGCGGGGCCAGGAGAAAAACCCCAGTTGTTGGTACCCCGGGAGTTTCGCGAACAGATAATGTTTTTCGCCCATTCTCATCTGCTGGCTGGTCACTCAGGGGCAGAAAAACCACTCAGAGTCTGTTACGTTTCTTTTATTGGCCGGGTATATACGCCCAAATTAACAGGTACTGTAGGGAGTGTCCGGTTTGCCAGCGAAAAAACCCCTATCACCCTCCTCCAGTACCCCTGCAACCACTACCTATAGTAGGGAAGCCGTTTGAACGGGTTGGTATGGATATCATTGGGCCTTTGCCTCGCTCTACAAAAGGATTCCAGTATGTTCTAGTCCTGGTGGACTACTGTACCAGATTCCCCGAGGCTTTTCCTCTCAGAACCCCTACCACGTCCAATATTGCTGATAAGCTGCTGGAGTATTTCTCCCGGGTTGGCTTTCCTCTTCAAATTTTGACCGACCAAGGCACTCCCTTTGTCTCACGACTTATGTCGCAGGTTTGTAGGTTGCTAGACGTGATACATATAAAGATGTCCGTCTATCACCCACAAACCGATGGCCTAGTGTCGAGATATAATGGGACCCTGAAGTTGACCCTGAAAAAGATGTTGACCGGTGAGGGTAAGAACTGGGATCGTCTGCTTCCCCTCGCCCTCTTCGTCATTCGAGGTCAGGTACAGAGCAGTCTCGGCTGTTCCTCCTTCGAACTGCTCTATGGTCGCCAACCCAGAACCCTGTTAGAAATGACAAGAGAAGCCTGGGAGAAAGACAACAACGATACCAGTGAGCTACTCGAATACACCCAACATCTACGGACCAGGATAGGGAAACTAAGAGACCTAGCCCATGCCAACCTAGAGAGAAAACAAATACTTCAAAAACAAATCTATGATAAAGGGAAGAAATGGAGGACCTAAAAGGTGAACGATTGGGCCCTTGTTCTCTTGCCTTCCTCTTTGTCTAAAATCAAGAACGAATGGAAGGGCCCCTTTAGAATCGTGGGAACAGTTGGTAAAACCACCTATAGAGTCCAGATAGGTCCTAACAAGTGTCAGACCTACCACATTAACATATTGAAGAAATGGATAGGACCCCCACCAGTGAATAACCAGCTTGCGCTGTCACCCAAGACCAATCCTTGCACTCTCGAGCAGTTAGTGGTTAACGAGTCTCTAACCCCTGACCAACAACGCGAACTGCTGGAGGTGCTAGAGGGATATAGCCCCCTGTTCTCTAATCTGCCGGGAAGAACCCCGTTAGTGGAACACTGCATAGAGACCGAGGCAGGGAAAGTGGTGAAACAAAGGCCATACAGGATACCAGCCTCCCGACGGGAAGCCGTCTCCGAAGAGATCAACAAAATGCTTCAGATGGGGGTAATCAGACCCTCTCATAGTGAGTGGACCTCTCCCATTGTTTTGGTCCCAAAACCGGATGGCTCTATCAGGTTCTGTATAGACTTCCGCCAAGTAAACGCCATCTCCAAATTGGATGCCTATCCCCTGCCTCGGGTAGACGAACTGATAGAGAAGCTGGGAGACGCATGCTTTATTACTACGTTAGATCTTACGAAAGGATACTGGCAGGTGCCACTGCGTAAGTCTGACCAAGAAAAGACCGCATTTTCCGCCCCTGACGGTCTTTACGAGTTTACAGTACTCCCTTTCAGTCTGCACGGGGCCCCCGTGACTTTTCAGAGGTTGATGAACAAGGTCTTGCAACCCCACCATGCCTTTTCGTCTGCGTATCTCGATGACATCGTCATATATAGTTCCACCTGGGAAGAACATCTAGGGCACTGTCACCAGATATTGCAGGAACTACAGAAGGCGGGATTGCACATCAACGCGAAGAAATCCCGCGTAGGGTTCCAGAAAGTGAAGTATTTGGGTTATCTTCTTGGGAATGGGTGCATTGAACCCCAAGAAGAGAAAATAAAGGCGATTACCAAAACCACCATACCAACAACAAAGATAGAGATTAGGGCCTTCCTAGGTCTCCTTGGTTATTATCACCGATTCATTACCCAATACTCAGACATAGCAGCTCCCCTTACCAACCTGTTACAAAAAGGCACCCCTAAGAATGCTCTCCTGAACCCTTCCGCGTCTGTCAGGGTAGCCTTTCACAGATTGAATAAGGCGATCACCAGTCATCCTGTTTTGGTCTCACCTGATCATTCCCGCCCCTTCATTCTCCAGACCGATGCGTTGGATATGGGTATTGGAGTCGTCCTTTCCCAGATCACTGAAGACGGGACGGAAAGACCTATCTTGTTCATCAGTCGGAAGCTCTTTCCCCGGGAGTGTCACTATCCTGTTATCGAGAAGGAATGTCTGGCTATCAAATGGGCCATAGATAAGCTCAGGTATTATCTCGAAGGAAAGCATTTCATCCTGTATACCGACCATGCACCATTGGTCTGGATGAGCAGGAACAAGGGGAACAACCCTAGGGTGATGCGGTGGTTGATATCCTTACAACCCTATGCCTTTGAGGTCAGACATCGGAAGGGGTCTCTTAACTCCAACGCCGACTTCCTGTCCCGAATCCCATTCATCCCCGTCCGGGAAGACTCTAGGGGGGGGTGTGTCAGAGTCCGGACCCCGAAAACCCCGATTGGACCTTACCTCATGTAGCCGCCCCTCTCTCTTCTTCACAGCCACCGGACTCAGACTTCTCCCTGGGTGAACAAGGGCATCCTGCTATTCCGCATGGCTGGCCCTTTAAGACCGACGAGGCAGACGATCCCTGTACCGCCCTCTGGGGGTGGAGCCGACGAGCGTCATCGCCGGATAAAGAATCGCCAACCAATGCCACAGGGGTCGACGACCGGAAGGAGGAAGAGAGCGTCCGGAAAGAACCTGGAAGCCGGGAGCAGTCGAGAGAACTGGGACCGCCAGAGCCCACCTTAGCCACCGACAGAGAGAAGCCAGGAGGCCAACGTTCCCTCGAATCGCCCTGCCACGCTCCAGGAGGAACGTGGCTGGAACAGGTGCGTCAACGCTTACGCGGAGCAGGTAAAAGGGTGGATTTAGTGTCCCCGGGAGGATCTGGGCTGCCGGCCGGAAAGCCTTCATAGCGGGTAACGATCTCTGTCTCGCGTGTCCCTGCGCTGCTCTGGTGACGGATACCTTCCCCCACACCATATGATCCTAGGACCGGGTGACAATCCCTCACACGCCCTTCCCCTTCCACCCTTACAGAACTGAGCACTAATTAGTGCTGTCTTGTTTCTTTTGTTTCCTTCCTTTCTGGCTCCCTCCGACCCCGACGTGAGTGAAAACGCTGAGTGACGCCAAGGTGGAGAAGCGTATCCCCTGCAGACGACGTCGGAGACAGTGTTAATTCCCCTCGGTGAACTGTGTGAACTGAATAAAAACCCTTGCAACGATAAAACGTGTGTCGCGCTTTTCTGCCCGTTTGACAGTGATGCAAACACAGTAAACAAAGAATGTGCATGAACCTCACTTCATAATTATTGTTACGTTCCTTGTTGCTCCACAACTTCACAGTACCTTGTAGCAGGAATTTGTGCATATCACAGTAGGATGCGACCACAGCGATGCACGCGTTTATTCAATCTGCCCGTTAAGGATCTCCTTATGCATGTTACTGAAGCGCACCTCGTTATCAGCATGTGTGTGCGTATGTTGGAAACATTTATCGAAAGCCACAGCGCTGCTTCCCTAATTTTGTGGGCAGGTGGAAACAGTACTTGTGTACAAGTGACTAAGGAATTAACCATCACCAGATAAGCGATTCAAGGTTCCATTCCACAGCAACCTTGATCATTCAGCATCAAGTAGCTCCCATTCGAGGGCAGTTTGAAAACCGGATATATCACGGCAGCTGGGGAACCCTTCAGATAACAGGACAAGTTCCCAACAGATGCATTGCACGCCCGGTGAAGAGAGATGTCTTTGAAAACTAAGGACCCCCTTAAGGCTTCCTCACAGTCGGAACCACTAAGAAAAACTTACATGTTCTCTTTCCTGCACTTAAACCTGAATGGTAATTCCCAATACTCATGCACATAACCTTTCCCTAGCGCTTTGTATCTGCCTACCTGTTGGTATTGGAGACAATATTGGAACTGAAAAGTCGTGACCGGTAGGGTGATATAACCATGGATAATCCAGTCTGTGGATGGTGTCTCTGCCACGGTAAAAGGTATTTGGTCTAATTTTTCAATGTGCAACATGGTGTATTTCGCATCTCTGCATGCCATAGTTACCTGTCTTTCCATCAGATCATATTCAGAAAACAGGCTGGTAGTGTTGATATAACGCCACGGCACGTGGCTAGAACGTAGTGTTTGCAACGTCCAGCTCAGTATTACGATGGAATGTAATTGTGACTGTCCATGTTGTAAAATAGACATGTCCTGCTGAATTATGTTGATTGCAGAAGACACAATGTTGCCCAGTGAATAAATTCTGGATGATAAAGTGGTCATTCCGTTGTCAACCACAGCCAAAGCCTTTTCCATATTTACCCTGTTGAGCTCGGGTAATCTCGCTGCAGCTTCCTGCTGAGAAATCTTCCATAGCTCGTTGTATATTCCATACAAGAAGTGCTTTTGATGTGGGTTTCTGGGACCTAGCAAAAACTCCCTGAGATCTAGATCATCAGAAAGAAGGGACAAGTGTTGTTTCACCTGGGAAAGTGTTGAGGTCTTTAGCCATTCTAGGGATAACTTCCCAACACTATACAATGTGACCACCCCTGCGTGTTCTGTTTGTACATAGCGTAGGTCAAGCCTGTTGATCTTAAACCCTCCCGTGTTACCCAGGAATCTAGACTGACATTTATCTGTGTCTAGCGGCCAAACTAACCAACCGTGCTGATCGGGGTCAGATGCATTATATGATCCATTGCAGAGCATTGCATCTAATGTATCCTCACTGTGCTTTGTGTATTGTTGCTGTTAGAAATGGGGGTCTTTAGTTGGCAGAGGTAGGTACCTTTGTCCAAATAGGGACCCTTGCTTCTAGTCAGGGTAAGGGGGATAAACACTTTAGATAACCCCTGCTCAGCCCCTTGGTAGCTTGGCACGAGCAGAGAGGCTTATCCCAAAGGCAATGTGTAAAGTATTTGTACCAACACTCACAGTAATACAGTGAAAACACCACAAATGGACACCACACCAGTTTAGAAAAATAAAGTATTTTTATCTAAACTAAACAAGACCAAAACAACAAAAATCCAACATACACAGTTAAAAATATGACTTTCAAAAGGTTTCAAGAACTTGTACCATGGAAAACTATGGATGCGCGACTTTTCACCAAAGTACCTGTAGATGCGTGAAAGTTCCAAAAGCCAAACAGCCGCAGAGTTGGAAAACAAAGAGATGCGACACTCCTGAGACCTTGGGGAGGCGATGCGTCGATTCTTCGTGACGGTTCCGGTCCGAAGGTGATGCGTTGGACGAACTTGCCGCACAGGCACGATGCGTGGAAATCCGGGATGCGTCGGCGATCGATGCGGCGGCATCGAGCGGCGCTGCGTCGGTCCTCTTCAGCCGTGATCCCTCGATGCGTCGATTTCTGTAGTTCTTTGAGTTTCTTCTTTCTTCCAGCTCCCAAACAGCAGCAACAACCTCCAGAGGCCCAAAACTGGCATAGGCACCCCTTGGCAGGTCAGAACTCACAGCAGTAGAGTTCAGGGGAGCTGGGTGTGAAGTCTTTGTGTCCCTGAGACTTCAGAACAGGAGGCCAGCACACTTCAGGCCCTTGGAGATCTCCTTCAAGCAGCGGACACAGCACACAGCAAAGTCCTTCTCCTTTCCTTGGCAGAAACAGCAACTGCAGGCCAACCCCAAACACACAGCAAGGGCAGTACTTCTCCTCAGTCTCTCCAGCTCTTCTCCTTGGCAAAGGTTCCTCTTGAATTTCAGGAATGATCTAAAAGTCTGGGGTTTTGTGTATTATACTTAAACCCCAAAATGTCTTTGTTCTCTTTGTGCAAGGGGCTCTGAGCCCAGTTCAAACCAGTTCTGGGGGGCACTCTGCAAATGCACAACAACATCCATTGTCAGTTTGAGCCTTGGCTCCAGACACACCACAGGGGGGTGGAGCCAGCATTGTGGAAGGCAGGCACAGCCATATTAAGGTGCTACTCCTCCCACCACTCCAAATGCAGACAGGCCTATTCAGCCTAGTGCTGACTCATCCAGACTCCTGGAGCCACTGCACCTCCCCAGCCACTGTCACTCCAAAGCCAGGCAGTCAATCCACAAACAGGCAGAGGCACACAGGATGGTTGATCAAGAAAATAGCCACTTTCTAAAAGTGGTATTTTCAAACACACAATTTAAAAACCATCTTTACTAAAAGATGTGTTATTAAATCCTGAGTTCAGGGATACCAAACTCAATGTTTCCATCTTATCCCTATGGGAAGATATGCTTGTAAAATGTTACAAAGCATTCCCCATTCTGTCCTATGGGACAGATAGCCTTTCAATAGTGAAAAACTAAACTGGCAGTATTTCTACTATCAGGACATGTTACACACTCCAGTACATGTCCTACCTTTCACATACACTGCACCCTGCCCAGGGGTACCTTGGGCCTACCATAGGGGTGCCCTATATGTAAGAAAAGGGAAGGTTAGGGCCTGGCAAGTAGGTGCACTTGCCAAGTCGACATGGCAGTTAAGAAACTGCGCACAGGCACCGCAGTGGCAGGCCTGAGACATCTTTTCAGGGCTACTCATGTGGGTGGCACAATCAGTGCTGCAAGCCCACTAGTAGCATTTGATTTACCAGCCCTGGCACACTCAGTGCACTTTACTAGGGACCTACTGGTGAATCAAATATGCCAATCATGGATAACCAATCACAATAACACTTTACACAGAGAGCATATGCACTTTAGCACTGATCAGCAGTGGTAAAGTGCCCAGAGTCCTATAGCCAACAACAACAGGTCAGGAAAAAATAGGAGGAAGAAGCAAAACTTTTGGGGATAACCCTGCAAAAAGGGCCATTTTCAACAGTTGCCAATGTTCAAAGCGTGCAAATGTGGGAATGCAAGTTATGTTCAAATCTTTTGCCTTAGCTAAACCAAGACAAGAAGTCTGTTGCGACCCCTGACCTTGACTGGTAGATCGCTCCCCCACCACACAGCTCCGTCTGTGTGCCCTGCTGCTGCCCCTGATTGTGCTCGTTTTTCCTTTCTGTGCCCCCTTGCTGCCCCTGATTGTGCCTGCTTTTTCCTTTCTGTGCCCCCTTGCTGCCCCTGATTGTGCTCTGCTTTTTCCTTTCTGTGCCCCCTTGCTGCCCCTGATTGTGCTCTGTTTTTCCTTTCTGTGCCCCCTTGCTGCCCCTCATTGTGCTAGTTTTTCCTTTCTGTGCCCCCTTGCTGCCCCTCATTGTGCTAGTTTTTTCCTTTCTGTGCCCCTTGCTGCCCCTGATTGTGCTAGTTTTTTCCTTTCTGTGCCCCCTTGCTGCCCCTGATTGTGCTCGTTTTTCCTTTCTGTGCCCCCTTGCTGCCCCTCATTGTGCTAGTTTTTTCCTTTCTGTGCCCCCTTGCTGCCCCTGATTGTGCTCGTTTTTTTTTTCTTTTCTGTGCCCCCTTGCTGCCCCTGATTGTGCTCTGCTTTTTCCTTTCTGTGCCCCCTTGCTGCCCCTGATTGTGCCTCGTTTTTCCTTTCTGTGCCCCCTTGCTGCCCCTGATTGTGCTAGTTTTTTCCTTTCTGTGCCCCCTTGCTGCCCCTGATTGTGCTCTGTTTTTCCTTTCTGTGCCCCCTTGCTGCCCCTCATTGTGCTAGTTTTTTCCTTTCTGTGCCCCCTTGCTGCCCCTCATTGTGCTAGTTTTTTCCTTTCTGTGCCCCCTTGCTGCCCCTGATTGTGCTCGTTTTTTTTCCTTTCTGTGCCCCCTTGATGCCCTGATTGTGCTCGTTTTCCCTTCTGTGCCTGTTTCCCGCCGCTGCGCCCCTGCGGCCCCGCCCCCTCACTGCCCATTCGCTGCCCCATTCCCTGCTCCTCCCTCCCACCTCCCCATTTATGGCGGCCGCTGTGCGGCCGCGCAGCGGACGTGCGCAGCGGGCGCGCCGCTGGCCCGCCAAAGGCGCGCCTAAGGCAAGCCCGTCTGCGCCCGTCCGTGCCGTGACCGCGCCCAGCGCCAGACCCCCTGGTCCGGGCATCCCCCGCGCCCGCCACATCAACAGACGCCGATACGACGCCAGCACCCTCCACGCACTCAACCCCGGAAAAGATCACGCCTGCTACCAGGCCACCCCGAAGCGCACCCAAGGGCCCTTCACCTGCCGGAACTGCAGCTTCGCCAGCACCCGCCCCGCCAAACCACTGCCCAGGAAAGAACCCAACTACCTCAGATGCATCCTCCTCAACACCCGCTCCGCCCGCAAACACGCCATCGAACTCTGGGACCTTCTCGACTCAACCTCCCCAGACGTCGCATTCCTGACGGAGACCTGGCTGAATCCCGCTTCAGCCCCCGACATCGCCATTGCCATCCCGGACGGATACAAGATCACCCGCAGGGACCGCACCAACGGAGTCGGAGGAGGCATCGCCATCGTCCACAGGAACACCCTCAGAGTCTCAACCAACACCGACGACACCCTCAGCACCGCCGAACACATGCACTTCCAGATCCACACCGATCCCAACACCACCCTCAGAGGAACCCTCATCTACAGACCCCCGGACTCCCGACCACAGTTCAGCGATTCCATCGCTGACTTCGTCAGCACACACGCCATCGCCTCCACGGACTACATCCTCCTCGGGGACCTGAACTTCCACCTCGAGAACAACAAGGACACCAACTCCACCACCCTGATCGACAACCTCGCCACCCTCGGACTCAGACAGCTCGTGACTACACCCACCCACGCCGCCGGCCACACGCTCGACTCCATCTTTTCCGCAAGCCCACACGTCTCCTTCAACCACACCTCCGAACCCCACTGGACTGACCACCACTGCATCCACTTCACCTACAGGAAGCCCACCACACACCACCGCACCGAACAAATGCCTCGCCGCTGCTGGAGCAGAGTCACGGAAGACCAGCTAACCACAACCTCGCCCTGAGCCCACCCGCCGAACCCTCCGACCCCGACACCGCCGCCCGCAACCTCAGACAGTGGATCGACGACTGCGCCAACACCCTCGCCCCGCCTCAAGAATCCGCCCAACAGCCACACCAGCAAGAAAGCCACCTGGTTCACCGAAGACCTCCAGGCCTCCAAACGAACATGCCGAAAACTGGAGAAGATCTGGCTCCACGAACGGACAGCGGACAGCTACGCCGCCCACAAGAGCGCCACCCGCAGTCACCATCACCTCATCAGATCCGCCAAAAGGGCCTCACTCAAAGACCGCCTAGACAACAACGCACACAACAGCAAAGAGCTCTTCAACATCGTGAAGGAACTCTCCAACCCCAGCTCCAACACCAACGACATCCAGCCGTCGCGAGACCTGTGCGACTCACTGGCCACCTTCTTCCACCGCAAAATCGCCGACATCCACGACAGCTTCAACACCACGACTGCCCCGGCAACCACCGAGACCACTGCCCCCACAACCACCAACCGCCTGCTCTCCTGGACCAACATCAACGACGAGGACACCAGCGAGATCATGAACACCATCCACTCCGGTTCACCGCTAGACCCGTGCCCTCACCACATCTTCAACAAAGCCAGTACAGCCATCGCGCCCCATCTCCGGAAAATAATCAACATCTCCTTCGAGACAGCAACCTTCCCGAAAGCTGGAAGCACGCCGAGATCACCGCCTTACTCAAGAAACCCAAGGCAGACCCCAAGGACCTCAAGAACTTCCGACCCATCTCTCTGCTCCCGTTCCCCGCGAAGGTCACCGAGAAAATCGTCAACAAACAACTGACCCGCTACCTCGAGGAGAACAAGATCCTGGACCCTTCCCAGTCCGGCTTCCGCAGCAACCACAGCACCGAAACCGCCCTCATCGCCGCCACCGATGACATCAGGACCCTGCTAGACAACGGAGAAACAGCAGCCCTCATCCTCCTGGACCTATCAGCCGCCTTCGACACGGTCTGCCACCACACACTACGAACACGCCTTCACGACGCCGGGATCCAAGAGAAGGCCCTGGACTTGACCACATCCTTCCTTTCCGGCAGAACACAAAGCGTCCGCCGCCCCCTTCCGATCCAAGGCCACCAAGATCATCTGCGGCATACCCCAAGGCTCCTCCCTCAGCCCAACGCTGTTCAACATCTACATGGCACCCTCGCCCACGTCGCCCGACAGCACAACCTCAACATCATCTCCTACGCCGACGACACCCAGCTGATCCTCTCCCTCACCAAAGACCCTCACACCGCCAAAGCCCACCTCCACGAAGGAATGAAGGCCGCCGCCGAATGGATGAGGACCAGCCGCCTGAAGCTGAACTCGGACAAGACGGAGGTCCTCATCCTTGGTTCCAACCCTTCAGCCTGGGACGACTCCTGGTGGCCAACATCACTGGGAACAGCCCCGCCACCCACCGACCACGTACGCAACCTAGGGGTCATCCTCGACCCCACCCTCTCCATGACTAAGCAGGTCAACGCCGTTTCCCTCATCCTGCTTCAACATCCTCCGAATGCTCCGCAGGATCTTCAAGTGGATCCCCACCGAAACAAGAAAACAGTCACCCAGGCCCTCGTCACCAGCAGGCTGGACTACGGAAACGCCCTCTACGCAGGAACGACGGCTAAGCTCCTGAGACGGCTGCAACGCATCCAGAACGCCTCTGCACGTCTTATCCTCGACATCCCCCGACGCAGCCACATCACACCCCACCTGAGAGACCTACACTGGCTCCCTGTCAACAAGAGGATAACCTTCAAGCTCCTCACCCACGCACACAAAGCACTCCACAACTCCAGACCAGCCTACCTCAACAGACGACTCAGCTTCTACACCCCCACCCGCCAGCTCCGCTCGACCAGCCTCGCCCTCGCCACAGTCCCCCGCATCCGGAAAACGACCGCCGGCAGCAGATCCTTCTCCCACCTCACCGCCAAGACCTGGAACACCCTCCCCACCAACCTCCGACCTACTGGCCTTCAGAAGACTCCTCAAGACCTGGCTCTTCGATCAGTAGCAGCACCACCCCCCTCTTCCCCCAGCGCCTTGAGACCCTCGCGGGTATGTAGTGCGCTTTATAAGTGACATGATTGATTGATTGATTGATTGCACTGTTTCATTCAGGAAATTCATTTGATGTGGTATGAGGCATGCTCTAAATAATGCCTCTTTTCCCTGAACCTGCCAATCTTTTGTTCCCCAGACAGATTTTGTGTCTATTATGTCCTTCCAAAAGTCAAAACCCTGTATGGACAGTTGGGAAAGAAAAGGAAGCAGAGTAAATCAGCCTAGTGAGTGTAACCATATACTTCTTTGCAGGTGTAGGTGCAAGCTTTTTGTAATAAGAGGCTGGGTCTGATGTGTCCAAACCAGAAAAATATGCAAACTTTGTGCAAATGTTTTTGAACTACCTTTTGGTGGTGTTGCGCAGTGTTCCCGGTGGGTGTAATTGTAAACAGCAAGTGGGATACTAGCTTTGCGTAAAAAATGGTGTCCGTAATGTTGACAAAAGAACATATCACCAAAATTACTTGTACCATCATACAATTCATCATTAGAAAATGCAGCTGATTGCTCTAGATCTGAAAGCAAATTATGCACAGTTTCAATGTCCCAATCATCAGCGAATGTACTAGAGGTGATGATATCATTTAAAGAAATTTTAAACAAATATGGATTTTTCAAAAATCCAGTAGGACCATACACATTATACAATACCCTGTCCCAAACTATTCCATCAGGAACTGGAACTAGTGTAATTTTCACCAGGGACAAGTCCCTCAGTTCACGGTGCAATGATGCATGTGGTTTCAGTACTAAGTTCACCTGTTGGATTGCAGAGCGTTCTGGGAGATAATGTCCATTCAGAAGTAGAAAAAAGACAGTCACCAAACCAATCCAGAGTACCAGGAAAAGTAATCCAATTGTAACCCAGAGAAGTATCCAGGGTATGTCTTTTTCAGCCAAAGTTAGAGAGAATAAACTCCTAGCTTGAAAGGGAGTGGCGGTGTTGGCAGTTCAGGTTCACTTGGATCCGATGAAAAGTCGTCATAATGCACGAAGTAGCCAGATGCCGTCCGTTCTATTTTTGGCAGCTCAGCAGGTTTTGTAGACCTGGGAGATGACTCGATCTGTGGCATGTTGACATAGACATCATCAATTTTTCGAATTGAAATTTCTGTACTTGTTGACTGTACAGTCATAGTTGTTTCAATAGGGAGAAGTTTCATTTCATTGTTGTTTACTGCTTCTCTTTGGAAATTGGAGTCTTCATTTGATATTAAAGTTTCCATCTGAACTTTTTGTACGGTAGCGAGAGGAGATCAGTGGCTACCCAGGAGCCCACGTGGCCTTCTGTTGAGAATCGGCCACATAGTGTGGTTTGATCAGATCGATGGAGACAAACCTTTTGTCTCTGTGACTAGCAAGAGGCGGAAGAAGTACAATTCTGGTACCTTCAACAGCCAGGACAGGTACAGGCCCATATTCTTTCTTGTCCACTATTTTGTATCTGACCAAATCCCCACTCTTCGGGACCCAGGCAGGTCTTGCCAGTACTGCTTTCACTTCTCCAGTGGCGGTGCGTTTCACTTGGACGTTTCTCTGTAAAGCTCTATATTCTTTTAAATCCTGTAAAACATCCAAACGATCACTGATGTCAAATGGAGTTTCAGCCTCCTCTGCGCTGACACTATCGAGGTCTGGTACCCACATTCTCACCCCAAACAGGATCTCATAGGGTGTACCCAGGGATTTTCTTGGCATGTTATTAGGTGCCCTCTGGACCCCGTATAGGTGATTGACACAACTGCCACCCGAGCCTAATACCCTAGCTGTTAAGGATTGCTTTAAGTCCCGGTTCTTCCTCTCAATGACCAAATTTCCCTTGGGATGATAGGGGGAGGAGTACCGCAAGGCCACACCCAAACTTCCCATGGCTTCTTTGTAAGCCCAAGAGCTAAACACCGGACCCTGGTCGGAATGTAGTGTGCCAATTGCGTATGTCCCGTTAAAGACTCACAAATCCTTTAAAACAGTTTGGGCATCAGCCGAGATCTGGGGCCAAACCCATAGGAATCTAGAGCATGAATCTACTGCCACCAAGATGTACTTGTAAGCCCCATCAGAGTGTAAGGGGCCACAGTGATCCAAATAGACACATGCAAGAGGTTTGTCTGAGATCAATAAAGGTGTTTGCGGTGGAGGTGCTACGGTGGAGTCTTTCATCTGCTGGCAGATGTCGCATTTGAGGACAAAGTCCTTGGTCTGTTTAGAGAGACCTGGCCACCAGTATCGCTGCTTCAGTAATGAAACTGTAGAAGCAATCCCTGCATGTGCTGAACCCAAACACTCATGTGCAGCTAGTATCAATCCCAATCTGTAATCAGTGTTTGGTATTACTCTATCACCCACTCCTGGAATTTGAGCATACGTAATATTTTGTGCATCTAACTTGTAGGAGTAATTGAGTGGAAATCCTTTCAGCAGTGCAGAGCTGTTGTGTGTGGCATTGACAGCTATCCTAGTTGTTCCATCTATCCTCGTACTAGAACGAGTGATTGCAGTAATGGCAGCAGTTCGCACTCTTGCCATGGCGGCTTCATCAGCCATTGAATTCCCTTCAACATGAACGCCAACACGCTGATAACTCAATGTATGAATAACATGAGCCCGTGGCAGGCCTTCTATCAGCTTCGCCACTTGTTCCCAAAGCAACTTGTGCTTGATTGCACAACCCTTAGAATCTCGAAACTCACTCTGGCCCCAACAGTGAAGGTATTCATTGTAAGACTGGACACAGTAAAATGAATCACACACAATAAGTGTGAGGAATTCGCGATCCATATTTTGTAGTGCCAGTATCAGGGCTTTTAGTTCTGCCAGCTGCGGTGTGTGTTATTCCAGGAAGAAACTTTCCGTCTCACATGCGCCCTTTCACTATTGGGTATGCCATGGAATATTGCTATTTCGATCCTACGGCAGGTTGAGCAGATCCATTGATATAAATGATACATTCATATCAATCTAGAGGCATAATTTCATTCGGCAGAGGATATTCTTGTTTCTACTGCAGGAATGCTTGTGTTTGGAATCTAGCGTCAAATCTGTAATCTACATCTGTTGCAATAAGAGAGTTAGCCCATTGAATCCATCTTGGATGTAGAGCTTTAGCATTCGGAATGCTTGCTTTAGTAACCGCCTCTAGGGTTGGTACTGGGGTGAAGACAATTATGAATTTTCCCGGAGCTAGGGCTCTCTCTCTCATTACAGCAGTCTGTACAGCTGTGAGAAGTTTCTCAGTAGGTGCAAAACGCATTTCAGCATTTGTGTACAGATGTGATTTGTATGCTATAGGTACCGTATCACCTTCATTGAAAGTGATATAGGTGTACCCGGTAGGTCCAGCGACTACGCGGATCACCATGTTAGTTGAGTTGACACGTGTGCGTAAATGTCTGGAAGCTAGCAGGTCAGCTTGTACAGATGTAAAATATCCGTATGCTCCTGTGTCCATTGTTGCACTGAAAAGTCAGGTCTAATTAAGTCGTAGAATGGTTTTACTCTTTCTGCGTAATCCAAAATGTACGTGCTGCCAAAATACTAAAATGGATTGTAATCTCTTCAGAGTTGTTATAGGTTGGAGAAAGGTAAATTTTTCTAAAATGTGTCACCAGGCTGTTGCCTTCACTTGATAACTCGTATCCCAAATCAGGACACGTAGGTGGGCTATTTTTGATTTTCTGCAAATTGAATTTGTAGCCCAGGTAAGCAAACCCCACTATTATGTTGTTTACTCTAGCCAAATGTTCCATTAATTCATCGTCCGTCAGATAAATATCATCTACATAGGACACCGCCTCCTCATCAATACTTTGAAGTAACTCTGTTACTCTGGCTGAGAACAGCCCAGGGCTATTCTTATTCCCTTGTGGTAAACGACAAAATTGCCGCTGAGACCCTAGCGCCAAGAATGCGGTCAAATGTCTACTGCCAGGCGCTATATTCTGGCAGAAATAAACATTTGGATATCTAGTGTCGTTTTGTATTTCTTCCGCATGATGTTATTCATCAGTGCGGCACTGTGTGCATTCTGTACTGCAAATGTGCGTGTGGATGCATTTAAATGTCTGTAATCTAAGACTAAACGATATGAATTGTCGGGTTTCATTATGGGAAACAAAGGATTATTCATAGATGAGGTGCAATTCTCTATTACACCCTGGTACTCAAGTTAATTTAAGATCTCTCTGACTTGTTTTCTTTGCTTCATGTTTGATTGGGTACTGTCTCTGTGGTTGAGGGATCGTTTTTAATGGAGTCTCGTGCTGAGGAGACTCATCCTCCCACCCAACATGATTGCGGTATAGAGTAGGCACTAAAGCTGACGCCCACTCCTGCGCGTATACATTTTTAACTGATTCTGCTACTAGGTTGGGAAAAGCCGGTAAAATTACTTCTTCCCCCATTAGGCAATCTATTACGAACTCAGGTGGCCAAACCTTTTCAGCCAAAAGAATGTCGTAACCATGCGTCAGGTCTTCCCAAAAGAGACCCTTCACCTGTCTTTGTATGTCTCCCTCTATTTGAAGCATTAAATTGTGTAAACGATGAGGAACGCTTACTCTCGTATCAGATGTTTCCACTGTGATATACTCACTCAGAGCTACTACTTCCAGAAAATCCATCATGTTCTGGCGAGCTATTGTGACTTCCTCTGCGCTGTCCAGCATCTTCACTGCCCATTCCCCGTTCAGAAGCGGAGTCCTCAGCAGCCTGGACATTTCTGATCTTAATCCCTGCTACTTTTTTATTTTTAAATTGAGGTTTCGTAGATTTCTGTTTATCTTCTTGTTTGATGATGTAGTCTGAAGTGCGATGTGTCTCCCTTTTTGGCTTGACTTGCTCTTCTGATCTTTGATCTGACCGTCCTCCTCTCTCCGAGCGTTTCTCAGATTGATCCTGAGAGGAACGAGAGGAACGTGTATCATTATCCTGATACCTGTCAGGTTTTCTAACATTATCACGGTTTAGGATATTGTATCTCTTTTCAGTGTGCTCCTGTTGAGGAGACCCACTCCGTGATTGTTGTTTATTGTTTTTTTGTTTATTATCCCATTTCTTTTTAGAAGAATCAGGTGCTTGCTTAGAGTTATCCTTTTGAGAATTACCCTTAACCACCGGTTTCCCAGGTCTGGCTCCCAGATTATCTCTTCCCAGGGAAGCGTATGTTTCTGCGATAATCTTAGGAAACTCCCTCTCCTGTTGTATGAGTGAATTCCCTCAGGCGTTGGGGTATAGGCATCGAGGCTGCCTCCCCTTTTATGTTGCTTAACATAATTGCAGAAACTTGGGTTAAATTGCCTATTAGTTTCATCTCTAAGTCCAGGGCAGGTTCTGCCCCATACTCATTCTGTATTTGTTTCAATACATCTGGTATTACCGCTATCGAAGGGGTACCATGAGTTCTGGTGTAAACGGCAGCAAAGACTGTACCCCAAGTGGCACAATCTTCGATCGGGGGAGCCATCACCAGTGGCAAGCAAATTGTTAAAATTCTGTGTTTTTCCTGTGGGCCTGTATGGGGAAAAACTGCTTCAAGCTGTGATATTTTTTGTGCTATCCAGAACGGTACTTGTTCCAGACTGGTGGGAATTCTTCCCATTACAGCGTTCAGCATTTGAGGGCTGATACCCGTAGTAGCCAACTGAGGTTGTGCAGCCTGAGGAGCCTGAGCAGCCCTCACAGGTTGAACTATAAGTGTTTGCATTATGTACCGTGTAAGATTTCTGTAAATTTTCACTAAATCTTCGTATAGTGTGTGCATTTCTGCTGCTGGTAACCTGTGAATGTGGGGGTGTGGTGTATATAAAGCTAAGACCGGCCAGGTTGCTCCTTCTTTACTGAGCGGACTGAGTCTCACATTTTCTACGGTGTGGGGGAAGGCACCTTTAAACCAATTTATATACTCTTGGTAAGTTAACGGGACTTCTATGTCCACGTATGGAAAGTATTCACCTGGTGTCTCATCTTCAATGTAAGAGTAAAACAATTGCGTGAATGCGTCTGCAGCTGGGAATGTAACCTAAGAATAAAATACCTCTGTCCTGAATGCTTTGTGTGCCTCATCCACGAAGGTAACATCTCCACCCGTTGCCGGGAGGCCATGTTGTAATAATTTCATAGTAACTGCCTGTCTGCAATTTTCTGAAATGTTTAGAGTAGCTTCTTGTACTTCAACGTCCTCTCCATGTTCGGTCATTGTAAAAAATGAAAAGTATGTAATAAAAAAAGGAATTTATTGAGATTCTGTTTGTACAATATGGGAGTATTTTTTTAATCTTTCAAGCTTGATAAAACCTACAGCCAATACATAGGGCCAACCTACTCAACCGAGGCGTATTCCCTTTTCCCATTACAGACGTCTCCGGTTTAAGGTGAGTAGGGGTCTCTGAGAAAGCATGACTGAACTACTCAGATTTGACTGTTAAATAAGTGCCTAACCAACGTTGGCGTCGCCATGTCATGTAGTTCTTACTAATCCGTAGGATCTGCACATTGTTTGGACAACATAAACTAAGGGCATGGTGTAAAGACTTATTCCGGATACCCCCACAGGATATGTTGGCCTATAGACCAGCTAGCTCACAGTGCTCCCATAAGCCCCCCTAACCTTACCAGGGAGCGAATGGACTCTGGCAACCACTGAACATGACAACCCTGATTCCTCAGGAATCGTGGAAACAGTACAGAGCCTTTCGCTCAGTCACTCGTGCTCATTTATTCTCAGAGAAGTATACAGAATACACACGTGGGACATTCTCAATAATATTTATTGAACCAACATTATTCTTGTATAAAATACATGTGCTGCAATGATTAGGAGACAGAAGCAAATAAAAGAGATTACAAGCACCGAAAGAGTGAAACAGTAGATACATTTCTACCATGGTGCTAAAGCAATGAATATATGCAGGCATATATGTAAAATATCGTAATCTAACATACTCTTACGATGCAGACCCTACTCTAGAGTGTACCTGGAGTGTGTATGGGTGTAGAGCCAAGAATCCCCCAAGGGACGATCCAACCCCAATACCTGATCAGATAGAGTGAAGGACCCCGTCTTGGTCTCGAGTTGTACACCCCTCACGGAATGTCAGACCAGTGCGTGGTGGATTTCTCAGCATGCACGGACCTTCAGTGTCAGCAGAAGTGCCTCCTCTACCAATCTATCAGGATGCCTATTATTAATAATAAAAGCAGCCTTTGCAATGTGCATGCTAGATTAGTGATGTTATGGATATGTAGATAGCACTGTCACCCCGTGGATGAAGATAGGACCACTTTTGTACCTGGTGCGCAGAGGCCTTGTACATGACGTTCAAGGCATCATGGATAATGTTGTGCGAAGCTGGATGTGTAAACAAAGTAGTTTCAGTGAAACTAATCCAACATTGTCGTGCATGCAAGTGTGTGCACAAAGTCATCTGAAATGTTATTTTCTAGGACAAATGTAAGGAATAAGCTGCCTCACTACATGGGTCTAAAGCGGGAATATAACAAACATAGAAGTAAGTTATTATCTCCAAGCTTCAGCCATTTGCAGATTATACAAGTGTTGAGGGCAAAGGCCTTTTGCCCATGTTTTGACGGTTTATAAGATTAAAATTCTGCCTTCATTGAGCTATGCCTGTGAAGTAATGGAAGAGTGGTATTGGTCCTTTATCAGGAAGGTTGAAGGACATATTTGGCGCCAAATCTGTAAATTGAGTTTCAGCTGCTACCTCCGGCTTTCTGGCTTGAATTTGGGCTCCTCTCTACGAATGTGTTTCCCATGGCTGCTGCTCTAAGGTGGGGGAATAACATACTGAATAGTGACTCTGGATCCATCCCGGCTGCATTGAAATATTAATTTTTTTTTATTGCTTGAGGGGAAGAAGTGCAGTCTTTTCAAATTATATGAAAGCTTTAATTATGTTTGAAATTGGTCCAGTTTGAAGTGGCACCCCTCCCAAAGCTTATCTTGAATAATCTGAATAAAAAAATCAATCTATGAAGTGAGTCGGAAAAGAGACATTGTACTGTGTGCTCAGCATGCCCGGAATGAAATAGTAGTGAAGACTTTCATTTGAAAAAAAACACAACTGTATGTTATGTGGAATCTTCCTCATGGTGTGCACGGAACTATTTTGTTATTTAGGTTGAATTTGCTTCTGATACGAATTATCACTGGATCCTGGGAAGGATTATCTAGGGAGGAGAGGCTTTGTGAACTTTGTGGGAATTATGTTCAAGATTTAAATCATGTGGATATTTGTTTGTTCAATTCAATTCAATAAAAACTTTATTTCGGCCACTAGGGCCATAAAAGTACACATTACAATAAGACAAATTATATGCACTTGCAATTAAAATTTGTTTTAGATTACTCAAGATCATCTTCGTGTGTAGAAATTGTCCGATTAAAACCAGGGAATAAAAATCTCAAAAGGAGTATAAAATTGTACTTAATACATTCTTCAATCCATTAAAAACACAGAAAAAACAATCATCAGGAGGTATACAGTGAGCTAAAATTTTTCACAGGTAAGGATATAAGACTTGGGCGGTAAACCCAGAACACAGTTAATATACCTGTGCAAATTCAGTGCATTCAACTTCCCCCTGTAAATTACTTTAAAAGAGCCCGCAAGGTATGCCACATGCAATTTAAAAATCGAGATACAGCAAAGACAATTGGTGGGTGAGTGCCGTACTTTAAAACTCTGTAAGTCTCTACGCAGCGCACAAAGCCCAAGTTCTTACAGAGTTGGATTAACCAACGCTTGCGCAGCATCAGGTAGGCAGGGCAGAGGAACAAAACATGTAATTCAGACTCTTCCTTGTAGTTACATGCGGGACATTCACCCGTTTGCTCTTTTACCCATTTGCTGGTATACGCAAATAGTGGGAGAGTCCCTAATCTGAATTGCATATACAATTTCCTGGCCAATGGGGGTTGGATGAAATCCAGAAAATGTTCCTTGCTGTATACATCTTTTACTAACAGGAACTCTGCTGTTAAACGACCACATGAGGAACTTTCTTGCATGGACATTAATTTAGCTAGTCTATAGTGTCTGACTAGTTCCAACCTGGAGTTCATAGCACATGATGTCTCAGGTGTCCTCCAGAGGTCCGGCTTGTCTAGCTTAAAGGCAAGGTCCCTTATGTGGCAAAGCTACGGAATTTTCTTGGTGGCACAAATGGACAAAAGCTCGTTAAGCTCAGCCCTGTAGACGGCCAGCTCCGGGGTCACCCATAGCGGCCGCCAGAATGTAAGAGGTCTCAGGGCTATCTCTTCATCGAGGGGTCTAATACCCAGGTCCATGCGGAGGGGAATAAGCGGGGTGCTACGCGGTAGGCCTAAAAGCTGTCTCATAAAATATGTTCTCCACCTTCATCAAGTTGGTAGTAGAGCAATGCCCCCACAACTCCACCCCCATATAATGTAACCCCCTTGCTTGTGCTTTGTAAATTTCCACCCACGGGGCTGCTGGTTTAAAGGCTGAGGTTCTATGTAATCCTCATGATACCGCCCACTGTCTGGGTTAACCTAAGTCTTGCTTTGGCCAACTGTGGCCCCCAATCAAAGTGCTCTGATAAGGTAACACCCAAATAGTCAAATATCTTCACTCTTTCCAGAGGAGTGCCATGTAGTAAGGGATTTGAACGGGTCTTCTTAGGGGGGTTGAAAACCATGAATTTAGTCTTTGCTAAATTGATCTCCAGCCCTCGCAACTTACAAAAATTGGCAAAGCCATCCAAGGTCCGCTGGATACCCATTGATGTTTTTGAAAGTAACAGGGTGTCATCAGCGAACATCAACGCCGGGACCTTCCCAGAGGCTAGCTTAAGGGCATCGTTGTCCTTTATTTTTTAAGGTGGTCAATAAGCCCATTGGATAAAAAGACAAAATAAAGTAGGAGCTAAAACACATCCCTGCCTTACCCCATTATGGACAGGAAAACGGGAAGTGAGTTCTCCATATTTTCCACATCGTACTTGTGCAAAATTCTCTGAGTGGAGCCTCTCTATAATATGGAGAAGATAGGCAGGAATCCCAAGATCGCTCAGCACCTTCCAGAGTTTCTCCCGTGGAACAAGGTAGAAGGCCGACTTCAAGTCGACAAATATTAGATAGAGGCTGCCACCCTCTATTGTCACCGTTTTCCAGAAAAGCAGTTGTAATCTGAATATCTGGTCTACGGTTGACATACTTGTTCTGAAGCCGGCCTGGTAGGGACTTAGTATTTGTTCTTCTTCCAGCCAACCCTGGAGGCGATCCAGGAGCACCCGGCCAAATAGTTTTTGGGGAATATCAATAAGGCTAATCGGCCTATAGTTGGAGGGCAAAAGGGGACAGCCTTTTTTAAATATGGGAACTATCTCAGCCCCGCGCCATGTATCAGCGGGGTCCATGCCCTTCAAGATTGCATTAAATAGGGCACACAAATATGGAACCCATATTTTGGGTTCTTCCCGAAAGAGGTCGCCCGGTAATTTGTCTAGACCTGGCGCTTTATTACGATGGAGCTTGTTAATAGCATTTCCCACTTCGGTCATACTGATCTCCCTGTCTCCCACCTGGTGGATCTCCGGTGCTGGTCTGATAGTATCGGTGTTCTCGGTCCCACCTTCCCTTGTGGAGTACAATGACCTGAAGTGTGTCTCCCAGGCTTCAGGCGCTATATTGGGCTCAATGGCCGATCTCCCATCCCTGTCGCCCGAGCTCACTATTGCCCAGAAGGTTTTCAGATCTTTCTCATTCAGGGCAATCCTGAGAGTTTCCCACCTCGCTAGTTCCCAGTTTTTTTTTCCTGCTGGGTGGTCCATTTGTACCTGACCCTGGCAAGTTTAATTTGTGACCTATCCTTCACCTTTACCGCATCCACAAGTTCCTGCTTGGCCTTGCGACAATTGTCATTGAACCAAGAGTATTTATTGTGGTTGCTTTCCCTTGTACGCACAACTGGGAAAAACACATCCGCTAGTTTCAAGGTTAGCTCTGCATGGATTTTCCCTGCCTTGTCTGGCTCCAGAATAAGACCCTCCACCTGTGCTACCTCCCACATTTTAGTTATCATTGGGATCGCTTAGCTGATAAACTTTAGCCAGCTTAAGGGGACAATGTTGTATGTAACCCCATCTGACTTTTCTTCTGTTGTTTGTTACTATTATTGCACTGGTCATATTAGTAGGGGCTGAAGGAGAATTAGCGATACCAAGATCCCATGGTTTTAAGATCAAACTCAGGGCATTATGGTCACTGTCCTGTCTTTGCGTGATATAAAAATCAAGGACCTTTTCCCACAATCTTGTTTCTACCATGATATAATCAAGTAGAGAAGCTTGCCCAGCTCTGTTGAATGTGCGCTGTCCCGGCCGGTCAGATTTAGTCCGCCCATTACATGCCCTTAACGATAAAGCTAGAGTGAGTGCGTTGAGCTGCATTGCCAATGGTGACCATACTTTAATGGGAGTGACTTGGGGGTCAGGTATGGACCAATAGAGATCTTCTTCCGTGGGAACAGAGTGGTTTGAGTCAGTAAGGGGTTCAAAGTGGCAATTAAAGTCACCCCCTACAATCAGCCATATCCTTGAATCCAGCGTCGGGATAAAATGTCCTAGATGGTCAATGGTGTCAGATTCTTGGCTGTTGTTAACCGGACGGGAATATACATTAATTAGGGCAATTTTTGTCTTTGTGGGAAAGGGGAGCAGGACACACTGGATGTCATTTGTAGGTGTTATCAACTGCTCCGCTCTGCAGCCTAGGTGAGTACCCACCCAAATGGATAGGCCACCCGAGGGTCTCCCCCTACCCCCCATGGTTGCCAAGTTGTTAAATGAGGCAAAACCTACCCGCTGCAGATCTTCTCTCGCCCAGGTCTCTTGGAAGATACTAATATCATATTTATCAACAAAGTTACCCCATTCAGGACAGGGAAGTTTGTTTTTAAGTCCTGCCAGGTTCCATGATAGTATCCTCAACCCAATGACTTGCCATCTTTCCCCACTCACGCCCGCAGAAGCCCTAGCACTGGGGGATGGAGCGTCATCTGGGTGGACCACGCAGTACCTATCTGGTGCCTTACTAGATTCGCTTTCTCTGCTTACGTCACCCAGTGAAGCGGGGAGTGTGACGTCGGGGACCCCACTTAATTGTCTCCTTACTCCAGGCGGGACAGACTGCTGGGGGGGCCTAATCTAGTACCCTTAGTTGTTCTATTCAGGCCACACCCCGCTATACCCATGAGGTCATGCCCTACCATTTCGATATTCCCACCCTGAAATGATCCCTCCCCCAGTCAATCTACCTCCTCCAAGATGTCATATCTATTGTTCACCGGAATATTAAAAGAGGGGAGCCTATTGTGAGCAGCCCAACTTCCATCAGATAAAGGCCCCAAACCCTTTACTGGAATTAAGGGTGGTGCACAGCTTCTTAAGAATGTTTGGTGTTGTGGGTAGAAAAAAACCAGGGGATGCAGGCTCATTCCTGTTGGAACATTGTGACAATTGAGGGTGGTATTAAGTAAATTGGCAACAGTGTTAGGGTTTTTAAAGTTGATGACTACGCACTCACCCGATTCGCTTTTTCGACAGTTTCCCACCCACCCTACTCTTCGAACCATTATGATCTCACCTGCTCTGGCATAATCAAAACGCTTGTACCTTGTGAGCCAGAACAGGCATTTATTCCTTAGCTCAAGTTGGGTTTCTTTTGCGTTGGGTTCGGTTGGCGGGACACCTGTCAGTATAGCTACATACGGGGAGCAAGCAGGAGGAAGATTTATCTTTGGCAGTTTTAAGTTAGAACTAACGTGCCTCCCCTCACCGTACTCTTTTACTAGTTGCCTACTCACATTTCTATTAATAACTTGGTCTTGGAGGCTAGGGTTGTCTCGATGCCTAGGGGAGACAGATCTATTTTTGACTCTAGACTCGCAGCTGGCACTCCTGCCTCTCTGATGCCTGTGAGTACTCTGTTCCCCTATCTCATGGCTAGTGGAGGGAATCTCATGTGCGTGCATCTGCAACCCGGGTGGAGGTATTGGACCCACATTATCCACCTGGCAGCCTCTATCGGTACCACTTCTAGGCTTACTGGTGGAGTGATTTTGTCAGTCAGATGATCTAGCTTCCCCTGCTGCCACCACTTTCTCCAATTTATCTAGGCGACTAATGAGAGGGGCCAATTCTTCTATGATAATGGCCCTCAAGTTGTTCTGCAAGTCTTTCAACAGATTCACAGCCCATGCCGGATAAGTTGTGTCTGTGCAAGCTGTTGGCGATCTACCTGGGATTTGTTCTCGCTCTTCACCCCCCTCTGGAATGTCTATATTGCCCTCACAGAACTTCTTCTTTTTGGGCCCAACCTCAGTTGGTTGTTTGCGCTTTCTGATCTTGGGAATACTAGTGGTATTTCTACTCTTGCGCAGTACTTTCTTGTGTGGAACAACCAAGGGAGGAGGCACGGGATGAACCTCTAACTGTGTTTGGGGAGTATTTGGCAGCGTGGTCAAATCAGACGGTGGGATAAATAAATCAGGAGTGAGTGATAACCGCCTTTCCGTTAACTCGATTTCAGTGTCCACCACCCCTATAGCCCTCTGTAACATTTTGTCTATTGATGTTGGGGGCAGTGAGGATACGCTTGGAATTTTGGCTCTCGCTGGGCCTGCCCTCTTCCCCATTATGTTACCTACTACCAATCTCGCACCCCGGGGCACTACACACTGGATCTCAGCGACCCTCGCCTAGCGTGAGGCACCTCTAATCAACTAACAGCATAAACACAAAAGCCAAGGAGCAGAGACAGAAACAGGGTGCTAGCAGCCCGTGTACCACCCCCACTTTTGCATCACCAGCCCGATCGTCGTTTCGTCGCTCAGCTGCTCTGAAGGCCTTGAACACCGTTCACGCCATTAGTTCCTCAGATAACAATAATGGGCGGGAACGGTTTTAACAAAGTCAAACGAAGGGCACTGTGTCAAGTCTGCCCGCAATGGTTAACTGAAATGTCAATGTATCCGCTGCTCCTTTTGACTCCACGATTCGCAATACAGGAGTCTTGTGTGGACAATAGTACCTCGAGAGGGGAGTCTATGAACTAAGTCAGTAAGAAGGGAGACAAAAGATAATTAAAGTCTTACCCACTAGTAGTGCTAGAACATGGATCACAACAGCCAAGGGGGATGTCCCTGCCCTGCCTCTTCCTGTCACGCCCGGGCGCAACCCGTGCGCGTCCCGCGCCGCGGGGTTGTTGGCGCGCTTAAATGCGTGAGACAGCGGGCGCTCTCCTCCCTCCTGCGAGAGCGCGGGCTTCTGGGGTATGTAGTCCCCCCTTCAGGTGTCAGGCTGCACGGCAAGCAACACGGCGTCCTGCGCCGCGGGGTTGTTGACGCGCTTAAATGCGCGAGACAGCGGGCGCGCTCCTCCCTCCTGCGAGAGCGCGGGCTTCTGGGGTATGTAGTCCCCCCTTCAGGTGTCAGGCTGCACGGCAAGCAACACGGCGTCCCACGCCGCGGGGTTGTTGGCGCGCTTAAATGCGCGAGACAGCGGGCGCGCTCCTCCCTCCTGCGAAAGCATGGGCTTCTGGGGTATGTAGTCCCCCCTTCAGGTGTCAGGCTGCACGGCACGGCAATGGACTCTGGCAAACACTGAACATGACAACCCTGATTCCTCAGGAATCGTGGAAACAGTACAGAGCCTTTCGCTCAGGCACTCGTGCTCATTTATTCTCAGAGAAGTATTCAGAATACACCGCGGGACATTCTCAATATATTTATTGAACCAACGTTATTCTTGTATAAAATACATGTGCTGCAATGATTAGGAGACAGAAGCAAATAAAAGAGATTACAAGCACCGAAAGAGTGAACAGTAGATACATTTCTACCATGGTGCTAAAGCAATGAATATATGCAGGCATATATGCAAAATATGGTAATCTAACATACTCTTACGATGCAGACCCTACTCTGAGTGTACCTGGAGTGTGTATGGGTGTAGAGCCAAGAATCCCCCCAAGGGACGATCCAACCCCAATACCTGATCAGATAGAGTGAAGGACCCCGTCTTGGTCTCGAGTTGTACACCCCTCACGGAATGTCAGACCAGTGTGTGGTGGATTCTCAGCATGCACGGACCCTCAGTGTCAGCAGAAGTGCCTCCTCTACCAATCTATCAGATGCCTATTATTAATAATAAAAAGCAGCCTTTGCAATGTGCATGCTAGATTAGTGACGTTATGGATATGTAGATAGCACTGTCACCCCGTGGATGAAGATAGGACCACTTTTGTACCTGGTGCGTAGAGAGGCCTTGTACATGACGTTCAAGGCATCATGATAATGTTGTGCGAAGCTGGATGTGTAAACAAAGTAGTTTCAGAGAAACTAATCCAACATTGTCGTGCATGCAAGTGTGTGAAAAAGTTCAATGTTATTTTCTAGGACAATGTAAGGAATAAGCTGCCTCACTACATGGGTCTAAAGCGGGAATATAACAAACATAGAAGTAAGTTATTATCTCAAGCTTCAGCCATTTGCAGATTATACAAGTGTTGAGGGCAAAGGCCTTTTGCCCATGTTTTGGCGGTTTATAAGATTAAAATTCTGCCTTCATTGAGCTATGCCTGTGAAGTAATGGAAGAGTGGTATTGGTCCTTTTTCAGGAAGGTTGAAGGACATATTTGGCGCCAAATCTGTAAATTGAGTTTTCAGCTGTACCTCCGGCTTTCTGGCTTGAATTTGGGCTCCTCTCTACGAATGTGTTTCCCATGGCTGCTGCTCTAAGGTGGGGGAATAATATACTGAATAGTGACTCTGGATCCATCCCGGCTGCATTGAAATATTAATTTTTTTATTGCTTGAGGGGAAGAAGTGCAGTCTTTTCAAATTATATGAAAGCTTTAATTATGTTTAAAATTGGTCAGTTTGAAGTGGCACCCCTCCCAAAGCTTATCTTGAATAATCTGAATAAAAAAATCAATCTATGAAGTGAGTCGGAAAAGAGACATTGTACTGTGTGCTCAGCATGCCCGGAATGAAATAGTAGTGAAGACTTTCCTTTGAAAAAAAACACAACTGTATGTTATGTGGAATTTTCCTCATGGTGTGCACGGAACTATTTTGTTATTTAGGTTGAATTTGCTTCTGATACGAATTATCACTGGATCCTGGGAAGGATTATCTAGGGAGGAGAGTCTTTGTGGGAATTATGTTCAAGATTTAAATCATGTGATATTTGTTTGTCCTCTCCTACATTCATTGCGATGGCAATTGCTAAGACCATTGTTCTTAAAGTACAACATAACTTTGGTAGCGGAGGCTCGGAAATGTCTCTTTGCACCGCCATCAGGAATAGTTTGTGCAAAAAAGGTTACATTTTTCAAAAAATGTTTTAATATTTTTGAGATATGTTTGTACGTTGTAATTCTATATCAACTATGATTGCCATTGCATATGTGGAATAGGGCATTTTAGGCCTTAAAGATTTTGCACAGTATAAATAGAATTACTGTATTAGTATCGCTTTGTAAAGCTGAATGTATTGCACAAATATAAGTATTGTATTAGTGTTGCACTATAAAGCATTTTGCACAACAAATTTGCTGCATTTATTAAGCGTTTATAGTTTCCTGCATTCTCCCAGTACTGTATTACAATGTTTAATTGATTCAGTTGTGCATTTGCACTTTTTCTGTCTGTGGGGATTTTTTATCTTCTACTTCATGGCTTCCTTTTCTCATGTAGAATTCTGTATATTTTATACTGTATGAACTACCTTTTTAAAATCTTTGTTGTATTTTATGTGGACCTCTTCGAGTGCCAGATCTTAACAAAATATTTGACTTTTTTTGGATTGGAGTGGGGCAGATTGTTTTGGATTGGAGTGGGGTGGATTGGAGAGGGAGTGGGGTGGATTGTGGAGGAGTTAGGGTGGATTGGATTGGAGTGAGATGAGGTGGATTGGTGTGTGGTAGATTGGATTGGGCTGGACTGGGGTGGGGTGGGGTGGATTGGATTGGTGTGGGTGGATTGGATTGGAGTCGGGTGGGGTGGATTGTGGTGGATTTGAGTGGGGTGCATTGGGATGAGTGGGTGGACTGGAGTGAGGTGGATTGGAGTGGGGCAAATTGGAGTGGGGTGGATTGGAGCAGATTGCAGTGGGGCAGATTGTTTTTGATTGAGTGGGGCAGATTGGAGTGGGGCTGATTGTTTTGACTTGTAGTGGGGTGGATTGGAGTGGGGCAGACTGGAGTGGAAATAGACTGGATTGGAGTGGGGCAGATTGTTTTGGATTGGAGCGGGGCAGATTGGAGTGGGGTGGATTAGAGTAGGGCAGAATGGAGTGGGGTAGATTGTTTTGGAATGGAGTGGGGTGCATTGGAGTGGGGCAGATTGGAGTAGGGCAGATTGTTTTGGATTGGAGTGGGGCAGATTGTTTTGGAATAAGTGGGGCAGATTGTTTTGGATTGGAGTGGGGCAGATTGTTTTGGATTAAGTGGGGCAGATTGTTTTGGATTGGAGTGGGGCAGATTGGGGTGAGGAAGATTGTTTTGGATTGAATTGAGAAAGATTGGAGTGGGGCAGATTGTTTTGGATTGGAGTGGGGCAGACTGTTTTGGATCAGAGTGTGGCAGATTGGATTGGGGCATATTGCAGTCGGGCAGATTGTTTTGGATTGGAGTGGGGCAGATTGTTGTAGTGGGGCAGATTGTTGTAGTGGGCAGATTGGAGTGGGACAGATTGGAGTGGGCCGATTGTTTTGGACTGAGTGGGGCAGATTAGAGTGGGGCAGATTAGAGTGGGGCAGATTAGAGTGGGGCAGATTGTTTTGGATTGAGTGGGGCAGATTGTTTTGGATTGGAGTGGGCAGATTGTTTTGGATTGAGTGAGGCAATTTGTTTTGGATTGGAGTGGGGCAGACTGTTTTGGATTGGAGTGGGGCAGATTGGAGTGGGGCAGATTGTTTTGCAGTGGGGCAGATTATTTTTTATTTGAGTGGGGCAGATTGGAGTGCAGAAGATTGGAGTGGGGCAGCTTGTTTTGGATTGGAGTGGGGCAGATTGTTTTGGATTGGAGTGGGGCAGATTGGAGTGGGGTGGGTTGGGAGTATTGGAGTGTGGTGGACTGGAGTGAAGTGGATTGGGGTGAGTGGCTTGGAATAGAGTGGGGTGGTTTGGATTGGTCTGGGGTGGGGTGGACTGGATTGAGTGGGATGGATTGGTGTAGGGGGATGTGGTGTGGATTGGAGGGGCATGGTTCGGAATGGGATGTATTGGGGTGGACTGCGCAATTATGTGTTAAAGCATAATTTCAGAAAGTACACATAAGAAAGATCCAATGTTGTTTTGCAATAAAATAATCCTCATCTTTTGAGAACAGCACCCATGAGCAAAAACAAAAGAAAACACAAGTGCAAAGTGAGAAAAGAAGACTTGGCAAAAAAAGAAAGTTAACTATAGAAAATAAATGTTTGCACTTTTATTTATCCTGATGGGCAAGTTAAACAGAACAAAATAGTATCTGAATCACATCAGGAGCAGATGAAGGGCACTGATTAAGTTGAATTAATCAGTGCTTGGTCCCTGCTCTGCAAAGAGGAACGGAAATATTAGGCCTGCCCAAAAGAGTTATGAGGCTTTAAAGAAGAGTGCCACACAAGCCAACAAATGGTAAGCAATGGGCGGGCTCCAAGCCATTTTTTGTTAACAGTGTCTCACAAGCGAGATGCATGCACTAGGAAATGCTCTTGCAGGCTTGACCTTAAAAAAATGACGAAATAATGAAGTAGTATTATGACAAACCGTGCTGAAAAATGTGGCTTTTCTTGCTGCATAATTTACTCAAGCTTGCTCCATAATTGGCCCTCTCCTGCAGCATAATTCCAGTGGCTCTGGTTATAAGTGGTGTAATATGAAAGGGTATAAACAGTGCATGGGGAAGGCATGAGTTATAGTATAATTAGTGTGGTTAGCGTGTTCACCACACTGTGTACGAAGGTGTGCGAGTTATAGCAAGTTTTAGGTGAGTTGAAAATTATAACAAAGTTGTAACTATAACTTTTGAATTTCTATGGGAGGTTAAGTTAGTTATGTATACAAATATTAAATTAAGTTTTACTAACTATAACTAATCTTAAACCTTTATTTTTTCATTGAATATGTGTGTGTGTAGCGTTTCTAAGCTCATCTACTTCCTATGTTAAAACCGGTCATTCCTATAAAGTAAGTTGTACTTAATGTCTTGGCTCTGTGGTGAGTGAAGGGGTTGTCTACTCGAAGTGAAGAGAGTGCTGCTGTGCTAGGAAGCGTCTGGTGTCTGTGAAGGCAGTTTCTGTTGCCTCTGCGAGTGTCTGCTGTCAGTAAATGGAGTTTCTGTTGCCTGTGGGAGTGTTTGCTGGCTATAACGAGAATGCCTGCTGACTGTGAATGGTATGTTTACTGTATGATAAAGTCCTCTGTCAAAGACGACAGCATCGTGCTCATGGGGCGGGGGTTCTGGTGCCTGTAAAGGGAGTGCCTATGTCTGCGGGGTGTGACTGCTGTCTGCGAGGGGAGTGTCTGAAGCGTCTCTCAATGGATTTGCTTTGTTTTCATCACAGAAACGTTCACCAGGTGTCTGCGATCTTCGGCCCCGAGTGGAATTCTTGTAAACAGAGAGCTGCGTCAGCAGCAGGTGCGCAGGTCACAAGTGGCATCACAATGTGCGTGGGAGCCTCAAGTCCCACACAGGAATCGGTGCTCGGCCGCCAGACTGCATCTTCGGCCCCTGGAGGCTACACTGGCCCTAACCTGTATACACTACATGGGCTAATTAGCATTTACCTCGCCCTGACTGCGACAGAGACGGTGTACTACCGCCCTCCCCCAGTCCCACTACCGCCCTCGGCGCTCACTTCCTCTGAAGAGGGTACCCCTTTCTCTTCCCGCGTCCTGCGGTGGGAGCTCGTTCAGCCTGTCCTAACCATGGAGAGGACTTTTCACTCACTCACTCCTCCTCGCACCCTCCGGTCTGGAGTGGAATAACCCTCCTTTATTTCTTGATAATGGCCAACTACCAGTGCCCTATTCTATTCCTCTCTTACTTTTGAGCTCCTCCCCGGCTGTTTATCTCCCCTGTAGCTGTCACGTTCTCTAGCTTGCCCTGTCCCTGCCCCATCGGGTGCCAGGGTGCGGGAACACGCAGATTCTCTACCCCGCGCCTAGGCCCACATTGGCAGCAGATCCGCCACCTCCTTTACTGAATCAAAGTAGCCCTCGGTGCGCACGATGCTGGAGAGCTCGCCTCTCACTGCCCTTGCCTAATGCCATGTGCGTCCCTGCGCGCCTTGAACGGCCCCTCTGCCTTGCCCTGGCTTTCCCCTCCCACGGAAGCAAAACATAACGTTCTCACAACCCCTAGCTTGAGCTTGCTCTCTCCTTCCAGTTTTTATTCCCTCCCTCCTCCATGCCCCCGCTCTCGTTGAGGCTCCTGCAGCTATTTGACTCTCTGTAGGCAAAGCCACGCCGCCCTGCCAAGGAGCTGCCAACCCCTCTCTCCTGACCAGGTACTTTCCGCTGCTTTTGCCGGCAGGTCACCCCACCCCCCTCCATCCTCGTGCCCTCTCCCTGCTCCTGGTCATAGCGTCCTTCCTGTACTCTCGCCCTCCCATCACTGCTCCACTGTTGCACTCCTTGCTCCCTCCTCTCCGGTCCCGGGAGATGGCCGAGGGCTGCTCCTGCGCGCGCTGGCCGTTCCCCTCCCGCTCTGCTCCCTGAGCTGGGAAGCTGCCGCCCTCCTCCCCCGGCACAGGAACAGGACCCCTCCGGCGCCACGCTCTCTTTGAACCGTTTGGTGAGCGTTTCCAGCATTTATCATTTCACCCTGGATAGCCCCCATGGCCGGGCACGAATGGGACTGGTTCCAGCGGGAGGAGCTGATTGGACAGATAAGCGACATCCGAGTCCAGAATCTGCAAGGTAAAGGAAAAAACATGTTTTCTCCAGAGCCTGTTACTCATTCCTCATCTTCTGTGCTGATATGTGGGCTGTGCTACCCCAGCAACAGCTAGCTGTGGCTGCATTCACCGAGTACAGATCACAGCCAGATTGCTGAAAATGTTATCTATCATGTTTTTCGCTTTGCCATGATGACGCCGATCTCCCCCAAAGCACGCCAGTTGCAGCGGCGCGTGTGTGGGTTGTATTGCATTATTTATATTTGATTTGTTTGTGTGTGCTTTGCTTTTATGACGTCCCTGCATCCATCAGGCTATAGGATTTTGTAGCGATGGGGACGTGTTGGGGGGGCTTGGTCTTGGACGCGGCACGAGCATCAGATGTTTTCCGCTCATCTTTTCTGAGTGTTTGCTGCTGTTCGCTACTTTACACATTTTGTGTGGGCTGATTCAGACAGTGTGTGATTGATGTTCGTCTTTGCCCCTCCGAGGCTGCGGGGCAGTGAACGGCGAACGCCTCCATCAGAATCAACAAAACAGCGTGTGTTGGTCTTAACACCCCTTTGGCGCACTCTGGCAGTCCTGGTGCGCGAGGGAGTCTGTAGCCAATCAGGAGGGTTCTCTGAAGTTCAGCAAGAGTTTTAGCACAAGCAGACTCAGCTGGGTGGTCCTCCCCTCATATTAGTATAATTGATTCGGAAGAGAAGTGTTGCTGCTTGAACTGCCTCTCAATCCAAAATGACTCATTTCAGAGCATCGCTGGCATGATGTGACACAGAACTTCAAATGCCAACAGCCTGCATGCTGCTTCGCTTTGTTTCGAACAACACATCATTTATCTGCTGATAGATGTAGGTCGACCAGCTGGCTCCATGTCACAGGAACGCTGCTTTTCCATTCTTGTACTTTGATTTTACACATCAGAGCATTCTGGGAGTTGTAGTCATAGTTCGTTTTGTTTGAGTCCATTGGCCCAGTCAATATATGTGACAACAATGATATGTAAAAGCACATTTCAGGAATGGTATAAAGTGATGTTCTGGTGATGTGGAGCCACCTGGCGATCCTAATTATTTGTGAAGAAGGGATCTGTCTTTCCACACTCTATTGTATGCCATGTGACAACTTTATCCAGTCTTGAATTATAGCTAATAGCTTACTGTATTCTTGGACTTGTAGTTTTTCTTTAAAACTGTACATAGGAGTTCAGACCCCTCAGCATGCACAGTGGTGTTTACCGAGGTCCCAAATAGGATTGGCCCGTAAAAGGGTGCCCTATTTATTACACCCGATATTCCAACAGTGGACTAATGTTAATGTATTGGGTGCTATAAATAGCACCCAATTACTATAACTGACCTACAAATTGGGCTAATGAGTGAATTTTGGTGACGTCCTATTATTTTTGGCCTATCTGTGCCCTTGTAAATTTCGACAGGGTTTACCTGCTGACACCTACTAAAAGAAAATGCGTAAGGTGTAATGCTTATCTTACAAATTGTATTTGGGATATGCGTGGTAATAGAATTTACCGTTTGCAGTAAATGAGACCCAGTTAAAAATGGGGCATAACATACATATTTTGGCGTTACCATATCCCACGGGTACTCATAGTACGGCCCGCGGGCCGCCAGCGGCCCGGCAAGCCTTCCTTGGCGGCCCGCGGACCTTGCAGACATTGTACCTGCTTATCTGGAAGGAGGTGAAGATATTGAAAGGTCACTTATATGTTGTTTTTATTGACCTCAAGACAGCCTTCGATTCTATTGATCGTAATGGGTTGTGGGCTGTCTTGAGGGACCTTGAGCTACCTAGGGACCTACTTCAGTTATTGATTCGTCTGCATGATGCTAATTACGCCAAAGTTAGATGGAACCCTGAAGGCAACCTTACGAATAACATTCCAATCCTCAAAGGTGTGCGCCAAGGGTGCGTATTAGCTCCTACATTATTTACTCTGTTCATAAATGGGTTGATTCAGGAACTCTTTGGATGTGGTGGTGATCCTCCGAGACTGGCAGGTAATTTCCTGCGGGGGCTTATTTTTCGCGGACGACACACTTCTCATCTCTAAGACCCCTAAGGGGATCCAAAACATTTTGAATAAATTTGCTGACGTATGCAGGGCTAGAGGTTTGGAAATCAACTGCTCTAAAACCAAATTTATGGTTTTCAATCCTTATAAACGCTCCAAAAATAAGTTAATATTGGGTTCTCAACAACTTGAGCAGGTTAAGGTGTTTGATTACCTGGGCGTTAGAATTAATGACAACCTTGCGTGGTCTTCGCAAATTTTAAAGAGTGAATCATCTTTGCAGATAGTAGATGGTGCTATAGTTAGGAGACTGAGAGGCTCATCCTATCGCCCCATTTCCCCTGCACTAGAGATTCACAGGGCAAAAGCTCATGGGGCAGCCCTATATGGGGCTGAACTATGGGGCATGGAGAATACCAAAAAATTAGAAATAGCGGAAAATAAATTTCTTAGAGCCATACTTAATGTTCCGACTAGTACTCCGATTTTACCACTGCGTCTCGATTTGGGTGTGAAATCTATCTCGTATCATGCAGTCCTCAGAACCTTGATGTTCTGGATAAGGATTTGGGCAAATACTACAGAGATTAAAGTAAGAGAGGCAGTGGTGGAACTTTTAAATCTCCAAAACGGAAAGGCACCTTGTTATGGTTTTCAAGGATTAGAGATTGGCTACACCGCTTGGGCCTTGTATCGCTGTGGGAGAACCCAGGTTCTATAACTAAAAGTTGGCCCCCATATTAAAAAGAAATTCTGGGTCTATATCAATTCTATTTGCACTGAAAGTACATCGTATGGAGTTTTAACAATGCAATTTTTAGATGTAAAATATAGTTTTAATTTTGAACCCTTTATGGATCAAATAGAACCCCCCCATGCACGAGCACTTTATATTCAACTAAGACTTGGTTCACTTCCATTGAATCTCTGGAAATGTAAATGGACAAATGCTGGACTATCGCCTATCTGCCCAATATGCTTAAGTGCAGAAGAATCCATTGAGCACTTTCTCTTCTTCTGTCCTATGTACAAGGCTATCAGGAGCGCTTGGATCATTCTAGTCTGTCGATTGTTCTCTTTTTCCAGGCCAATGGAAGCTCTTTGGATTTTACGATCTGACACTTCACAGTGCATTGTCTTTGCTGTCTCAAGATTCTTATTGTATGCGTGGTGGTTGAGATCCAAGGCCCTGAAATGAACTTAATGTGGTGATGTCCTTGGACAATTGACTTTTTTAATCCTTTTTAGTCCTCTTGCTGCTACTTTTAAACTTTTATCTGAGGCGGGGGTTTAAAATGGATGTAGTAATTATTACTTGATTGTTTTTAAAGTATTGTATTTAAATGTATGTTTTGTATGCTGGTGTAATGATCATATGATTGGTCGAAATAAACTATCTATCATTGTACCTGTGTTTTAAAAAAATAATAATTAGAGTGTCAGCAAACACCGCCGCAGCAGCGCGGACTCCGAGACACTCTGCTCTATGGGGGCCGGGCGATTCACAACAAAGCCTCATTAACAAGTAAATGGTCTTTTAAAGACCTGTGAAGTACTCGGGTGCGGCTGTGTGTGTGCCCGGGAAGCTGGGGTGAGGTGACAGAGGGTGACAGACAGAGGGTGACAGACAGAGGGTGACAGACAGAGGGTGACAGACAGAGGGTGACAGACAGAGGGTGACAGACAGAGGGTGACAGACAGAGGGTGACAGAGCGAGGGAGACAGAGCGAGGGAGACAGAGAGAGAGGGAGACAGAGAGAGAGGGAGACAGAGAGAGAGGGAGACCGAGGGAGACAGAGGGAGGGAGTCCGGGGGAGACAGAGGGAGGGAGAGGGAGACAGAGGGAGGGAGAGGGAGACAGAGGGAGGGAGAGGGAGACAGAGGGAGGGAGAGGGAGACAGAGAGAGGAAGAGGGAGAGGGAGACAGAGAGAGGGAGACAGACAGAGGGAGACAGAGAGAGAGGGAGACAGAGAGAGAGGGAGACCGAGGGAGACAGAGGGAGGGAGTCCGGGGGAGACAGAGGGAGGGAGAGGGAGACAGAGGGAGGGAGAGGGAGACAGAGGGAGGGAGAGGGAGACAGAGAGAGGAAGAGGGAGAGGGAGACAGAGAGAGGGAGACAGACAGAGGGAGACAGAGACAGAGGGAGACAGAGACAGAGGGAGACAGAGGGAGTGAGACAGAGGGACGGAGACAGAGGGACGGAGACAGAGAGAGACAGAGGGTGACAGACAGAGGGTGACAGACAGAGGGTGACAGACAGAGGGTGACAGACAGAGGGAGACAGACAGAGGGAGGGAGACAGACAGAGGGAGGAGGGCGACAGAGGGAGGAGGGCGACAGAGGGAGGGAGACAGAGGGAGCGAGACAGATAGAGGGAGACAGAGGGAGGTAGACAGACAGAGGGAGACAGAGGGAGAGAGACAGAGGGAGAGAGACAGAGGGAGAGAGAGAGATAGAGAGAGGGAGGGAGACAGAGAGAGAGGGAGACAGACAGAGTGAGGGAGACAGAGGGAGACAGACAGACAGAGAGAGGGAGAGAGGGAGGGAGAGAGAGAGAGAGAGAGAGAGATAGAGGGAGGGAGACAGAGAGAGAGAGAGAGAGAGAGAAAGATGTGTGTATGCAGAGTCTGGTGGCTCAGTGGACGAAGGCGTCCGCTGCAGGGGCCTGTGTTCAAACTCATGGTCACAGTTTTTTTTTGCTCAAGCCCCGCCCCCTCCCCCACTGACCCCGCCCCCACCGGTGCGGCCCTCGGCCACAAACCACACTGTAAATTTGGCCCCCGAGAGAAAGTTTGTGAGTACCCATGCCATATCCTGCTATGTAGGAGGCATTTTTCTCCAGGTAAATTGTGGCAGTTTTGACCTAGCAAAATATACCTGGGGAGAAGTGCGGCCGGTGTAGTGCTTGTCTCACAACTTGTCTCTGCCACGTGTGCTGTAATTAAGTAAACATCGCTACAAAAATAGCTCAGCACACACAAAACTGGTTTTACAAACAATGTATGCTGCTATTCAGCAAAGACCAGAGGTCACAGGCAGAAGTATTTTCCGTGGGTGCTAAAGAGACCGAGACAAGCGTATGAATGAATTAATTCTTTCTTTTAGACAAGTGTAACTTTAGTATTGTGTTTCCATAAAAGCCTCTTTTTCCTGCTCCACAGGCAAGGAAGAGCTTCAGTGTAATATGTCACTGCTCAGAAGCGAGCATTTTATCACGCCTGTTCTGTGTTTCTGACAGAGATTGAAGAAATGATCAGTGTTTGCTTATTTTCCTTAATTGAGGCCCTGACTGTGGTAACAAATTAACTCAAAATAACAGCAAAAGACAATTTCGTTTGCTGTGTATGCTCTGGAAATGTTGTTAGTCACAAAAAAATCTAAAATGCCTGGAAAAACTTTGTGTCCAGGGCCAAGGACAGCAGAAGATCCTATTTACAAAGTATCAATAAAGGGCATATTGTGTTCACGGCCACTGGAATTATACAGCAATAGATGACATAGAATGCGGCAGTGTTGACTAAATTGTGCTTCAAGGTGAGGCAAGTTATGTGGCACATTCTGTGACCATGTTATTGCACTATTTTGTGGTGTCACTACACTAATAATAGGATTTGGGCAACACCTTTACCTCGGTAGTACCCGTTTAAAAGTTAAAACTGGACTAAGCAACAAGCAATGGAAAGGTGACCAGTTACATATGTTCAGGGTTTGGTGTCACTATGCAGCACTATGTGTGGCATTGTTGTAGTGATTTTTTGATCCATTTGAGCAGCGTATCAGATGGTAATGTGGTAAGTCTGGTAAATCTATCTTTATGTGGAGAACGGCACAGCCAGAGATAATCGTATGATTCTAGTGGCCCTAACTATGTTAACTCTGTACACGAGGAAGGTCTGAGAGGAAACTGTGGAAAAGGGACATGGGCAGTGTAAAAGAAAACAATCTGCCTTTAAGGCTCAGGTTGTAAACACACAGTCACAAGGGGGTGTTGCACTTGTTTGCATATGTTGGTATTTTATGGCGCCTTGCAAACTGGTTAAAAACAGTAGAAATATGTCTTCCACATGAGTGTTTGGTAAAAGTTGATGCAAGGCCCTAAACCGCTTGGGCTGTTTGGGTTAGATGAAATTGCTTTGAATTGTGGGTAGCGTAATGAAACATCAGTAGCCAAAGATGCAGTAAGGCTTCTGATTGTGCCCTTATTTTCTTATGTTTGCCATGACATAGAGTAGGAATGATCCCTTTTTTTTGTATGAACGATATCTATATATTTACTTCAAATTATCATCATCGATTACCTCTGCCTACTACCACTCGCGTATAAGTAGAAACCAGAGCGACCCGACTGTCCATGTGAACAGGGGTATTAAGTTATCCTTGGAACAGAGGTTCACATGGAAATAATTTTTTTGTTTCACAGATCTATCTGTGTAGATTTAATCATTAAAGCAAAAAAACACTTTTTTATATATAAAACAATTTCAACCATGTTGTTCAATACGGACTTGATGAGAGAAATCACACAGCAGCCAGTATTTGTATGATGAATAACTGCGGTTCAGCCAAACCGAGTTTTATTTAAACAAAAAACACTTTCAATTGAACAAGTTTGTGTCATTCATGAGGAAAAGAGAGAGTATATCAATGAGTGAGACCCCAGGTGTGAAACCAAACCGAAATTAGAAAGAAAAAGGTGAGATAGGGAATGGGCATATACGGTGTATTAGTTGATTAATATAAAAAAGACAGCAATTACTGTTCAGTACATTTTCGGATACAGGGAATAAATCATTGTATCATAATTGTAGAAAGTGGTCTGTCTTTGTACATGTGTTGACGACGTTTGGACCCTTGTAGGGATATAGGGGTCTCATCAGGACTGAAATGGCCTGGGGTTGGCTGGACTTGTATAAGCACTGTGACCCATGAGAGGGAGCATTAAAGGGATGGCATCCAAATTCAATCTGGTCGGTAGGAGGCCTGTAGAAAATTGTGACCTGATTCAAAATCCTCTTAGCAGTTTCTCATAAGAATGGCTGAATGCAGCCAGTTTTGAAGGGTAGGAGGGTGATGAAAATGAAGATTCGTCCAAATGATAGACCCTATTGGGCAATGAATGCTCCTGAAGAGAACGCCTTACGGTGCCCTCAACGGCTGTTCCTGATTCTATTAGATATTGAGGATGCGCCTAAGAATGAGTTCCATGTGAACCTCTGTTCCAAGGATACTACCACTCACAGTTTAAAACAATTCAAATTCTTTCCATATCCCTTCTGCTCTCAGTAAATCTGTTCTGCATGAGTTCAATCATGTATCAATTCTACACAACATTCACTAAGCCTCTCCTTAACAGCAAACCAGTGGCATGACATTGATGCTTGATTGATAGGGTACTCTTAAATATTTCACTCCATCAGGTAAAGCCCCCCCCCCAACCCTGATTCTCTTCCTTTGTTGCTACTTCCTTTTTCCTGTAAGAGTTTGATGTGCTTGGAAATACTACTGAATTAAGAAACAAATCTATCACCGTGTGGAATTTAGTTGCCGCCTTCTCTAAACAGAGAATATTCATCTGCCTTGTACTCTAGTGGTTATCTATCCTTCTTTTACTTAGCTAATGTTTCTTATCTTCTTTCACAGCCTCCACTGTAACTTTTCCTAACTTTATCGTACATAATTCTGAGCTCACTCCTTCCTGAAGGTACCATATCATGATCCACCCGGCCGCCTAACTGCACCTCCTTCTCACTCTTGCTTCTCTCTCTCTTTCGCAGCTATCTTGTTATCCTGATTTTTGCTCTCTACTCTCCCCCTTTAATTTGATTTTTAATCTAACTACATAGAAACTGCCTTCCTGTTTGCCACAAAGAACCTCTCTACAAATCTCTCTCTCTAAACTCATCTGTTATCATCTTGCTTGGGTTGACTTCTGCGTTTGACATGCCTAACCACCATATTCTTTTGTCCACTATTTTTTGGGAGTTGCTGAAATTGCCCTCCAGTGACGATCGTCCAATCTTTTGACTCAAGCTGATGCTGTACTCCAGTTTTGCTCTTACTGTTCATCCTTTCTTTTCTCGACTGCTTTTTTTCACCTAAAGTGCTCAGCCGTTGCAGGTAAGAGTGGTGGGGCCGGCTGGGGGGGATTTTGAGAGACGATCACGAGGGAAAATTAATTATTTATTTAATTTTCCCTTGTGGTCGTCTCTCGAAATCCCCCCTAGCCGGTCCCACCGCTCTTACCTGCAGCCGCCGGGGCTGTAAGTGCTTACCTTTAATCTATTGTTTCGGCACTTCGCTTTCATTCCTATTTCTAAGCATAGAAATCTTACATCATTTTTTATTTCTCATATTTAAAATCACAATCACCTCACTTTATGCAAACATTCTGAGGTTTAATGGAAAGTGAGAGGGGAGGGAAACAGAGGCTCTTCAATGGGCTTGACACTAGACCTAAAGGAAAGAAATTACAGGACTAAACCCTCTTGTCCTGTGTTCAATGCAAAAAAAAAAAAAAACGCCTGTTTATGAGGTATTTGAAAAGTAATGTGTAGATTCGATAGATGAGTATTAGATCAGTATATTTTTTTATATTCAGTTGTTACAATATTCTTGGTTGATGCCAATATGTGTTTCACAACTGCAAGTCGCTTCATCAGGGCCATAAGATATATTACAGAAGCAAATGCATGTTCGTAAATTACTAGGATGAAATGGTTTCAAAGGTAATGCAGTGTTGTAATTGGATGGTAATACTTCTTCAAGTTTCGAGATACTGTAAGTCCAGTGTGTATAGTTCTTCCAAAAAGTGATACTCAAATCAAAGTATCGGTACGATGGCCTATCGCTGATGTGCGGCTGGGGGTCTGAGATTTAATATGTATGGCTTTTACATCATTCCTGGCAAATATTGTGTACTATACTTTAAAGGGCTTTAGTTCAGCCTCTTTCAGCCGTTTGCTTATTTTGCCCCTGACCTTCTGCCATTGGCTTTGCACACTGTCATTCACCTCTTCAATCCACCCACAAAAGCATTTCATTCTTGCCCTTTTTATTGGATGTATCCTTTACATCTATTGGAAGGCATGAGGGACTATTTCACAACCATTGAACAACTAGTCTCCAATGTGGAATGAGTGCTGACGAAAAAGCATCTGAAAAGGGATGCTGTAGAAAAAATGGTTGCTTTATTTCTACAGCATCTGTTTGTCATACCCTTCTTTCCAGAGTATGCTCCCCAGGTCTGCTGTACCGCTCTGTGACTGACTCTAAATATGGTGATCGTCTGGGAATGGTAGTCTACATACATTTATTGTTTTACTATTCCACGATGGCCACCATGTTAATAATCAGTTGCAGAGTGGCGCTGCAGCATGGAGGTCTGAAGATTGGCAAAAGTGCCTAAAAATGGATGCTACAGAAAAGAAAACAAAGTTCTGGCGCTAACCAAGATCATTTGAATTTAATATTATTAGGTGCTATATATATATATATATATATATATATATATATATATATATATATATATTCACAAAAAAAAACATAGGTTTCAGGGACGTTATAGTTAGAAATTGGCATTTAAAAAACCTTAGAAATTCACTGAAAAAACCACAGGTTTCAGGGACGTTCTAGTTAGTTGGACATTTCACTCGTACAAAACCAGAGAAATTCGGCCGTTATAGTTAGTAGAGCTAACTATAACTCGCGCCCCCGCAATGCACTGCTGATGACGTCACATATTACATCACTCATGACATGGTCAGTGACATCACTGATGACATCACTGATGACATCATCCATGTGATAATCTGATGCACCTCCTCACACCCTAATAAAACCTTTTATACACTGTGAGAAGTTGGCCTGGTATATGCTGTTCACTAATTAAAGTGGACACCTTGCACCAGGGCA
Organism: Calotriton arnoldi; assembly: GCA_963921515.1. Classification (NCBI taxonomy): domain Eukaryota; kingdom Metazoa; phylum Chordata; class Amphibia; order Caudata; family Salamandridae; genus Calotriton; species Calotriton arnoldi. Next base: position 468,030 of record CAWUFW010001915.1, read on the forward strand.
AATCGACTCTTATGGTAGATAGGTTTAAGACAACCTTTTAAAGAAAGCTATCCTAGTGGTAGCTGTGGAGAGCAGCCTTCAGGCTAAGTCTCGGAGGAATGTAAAGCAGCTTGTTTTACCATATAATCTCTTGAATCACCAAATGAAAAGACACCACACAGGTATATATATCAAATATATATGTATTTATTTCTAAATAACTCTCTACTAATCTCTTTATGAGATTAGAAGACAAACATATGCACAAATCAACGTTTCACAATAAGTTAAGCACAAAATATGGCTGGGGCCCTAGGGGCGTACCAGACCATATACTAAGTAAGAGACTTAGGGACAACGACTTGCAGGGAGACAAGGCCTAGGGCCTTCAGAAGTGCTGGGGCCTCACGAAACCACCCAAGGCAGGTAAGTAAAGGACCCACGGGGGACGCGTGCAGTGTAGATACACAGGCGCGGATCGCCGTTGACTTCAATGGGGCAAGTCGCGGTTGGAAATAAAGAGTTTTAGGATACTTCTATAGAACCTACAAGCAAGTCACTTACAGGGTAAGTCGTTCTAGGGCCCACACCCACAGGAGCACCGTAGTGCTGGAGTTACCTCACCCAGTGAAGCCGGGTGCACAGGTGTCCTTTGGTGTCGGGTCGCGGCGTCGTTTTCAATGGCGAACAAAGAAGACTTGCTGCTTGCGGGAGCTGAAGAAGTGTCCGGTGGAATCCAAGCCTGGATTCTGAAGAAGGATGACCTGAAAGCAGAGGGGACAGTGTTCAAAGTCACTTGGCAGTGACTCGGGGCAAGGAAGATGGATGCCCACCGTCGTCGAGTGATTCAGGTCAGTTGCGGGTGCCTTGACTCTTCAGCCACGTGGTCCAGGAGGCGTCGACGATGACCAGGAGCTGGATTCGGTGTGTCCTCGACGTCTGCAGCTGACTGCGGTGTCGGCAACTCAATCGGAGCCAACAAGCCTTGGCAGCTGCAAGTCTCGGGGAGATGAAGAAAAGTCGATGGCGCAGACCAGCAAGGTCTGTGGAACTCACCCAGCGAGGGTAAGTCAGGGCAGGCCTGGAGCAACCAGGGGAGCCCTTTGGTTTCTTTCAGAAGTCTTCTGGGGACCCACAAGCCAGCGGGCAAGGGATCGCGAAGACACCTCGGGCGGAATCACTCAACAGGGGCCCACGGTCACTCGGGACGGTGTAGGCCTCTGATCTTCGGAGGGATTCCTGCTGGAGGTCGGGACCACACGTGGTCCAAAGCACAGGTTCGTAGAACGTTGTGAAGGGGTTGCACTCGACAATAGTGCACGGTACCCAGGGGTCACGGTTCCTCGTTACTCGTGGGGTCCACTTGCCTCAGCTTCGCTGGGGACTCACGATGGCCTGGGAGAAGTCAGGAAATCCACTTCCTGGGCTGCAGGGACTTCGGACTCCGGCGGGAGCGGCATAGATTGCGACCGTCGTTGTCGTTTTTGGTGCCTGCCAAGCAGGGGAGTCACTCCTTGACTCCAAGGGAGATTCTTCTGTCTTCCAAAGGTAGTGGAACGTCGAAGGGCCAGGATTCTTCTGTAGAGCGTCGTCCAGGGGTTATCTGCTTTGCAATGGCAAGGTTCCCCCTCTTATACTAAAAAGAGGGGATGGACTAGCTCTATGACCCCACCTATGGGAGGGTCAAGGGAGGGGGTGGCTACACCCACTTCCCTTTGTCCAGTTTCGCGCCAGAGCAGGGGCAGGTAGCCCCTGAGCTGGTTTGAACTGGCATATGCACAGAGGAGCCTTTTGCTCCCCCAGTGCAGGACTTCAAAGCACTCTAAGAGTTCACCCACCCAGCCCCAATACACATTATCCTGTCTTGGGAGGTGGTCACACCTCCCTGCAACAGGAAACCTATTGTCCAGGCCTCCCCTGCCGGAGTTTCGTCCAGCAACAGGAGGCCAGACTTGTGTCTGTGGCAGCAGCATCCATTTTGTGATGCCAGGGCTTCAGAAAGAAGTTACCGGGTAAGCCAGAGTTAACATGTCTTTCCCTCTAGAAGGGTGGAATGCTACCCCCGCCGCCAGGATTGGCGGGGGGTAGTATTCCAAGATGTTTGACACCAAACACGACATGTTTAGGTGCAGCCATTCCAAAGTTAGCATTTTACCGCGAGGATATAATGCGCTTAAGAGTATATGGTCAGGCTGCACTACAAACAGCATCAGAGATGGTCTCCGAACGCTGCAGAGGGGCCCTGCTCATGCAGGGGCACCCTCTCACATAGGAACCATGCACTCTGCCTTTAGGATTGATAAGGCCTGCCTTAGGAGTGACTTATAGGTTTATAAGTGTGTATGTATTTAGTGATATAGGTAACCTATATCACAGTAAGGGGTGCATGCACCACCCTACCCAGGCTGCAGTAGCAGACCTGTGGTGTCAGTTTGGATGGCCTTCCAGGGGTGGCATAATACATGCTGCAGCCCCTGGTAGGCCTCTGAGGTACCTATGCCCTTGGTACATAGTATACCATATACTAGGGACTTATAAGGGCACTCCAGATTCCAATCAGAGATGTGCCTAAGGCACATGGAAACCTTTTTACAGAGAAAGCAGATAGACTGGGGCCCTGAATAGCAGGATCCCAGTCCAACTAAGTCATAAACCAGCAAAACACCATAAAAAAAAGTGGGGGCAACCATATAGTCAGATTCCACCTTCCTACATACACCCACTCTAAAATACAGACTACCAATATCGAAACCATAGACAGACCAATAGCAGTTAGTACATACCTGCTCAGTGATTCCTAGGTCTACACACACATCCACTCATTCACCCATACAGTAACTCATACATGCAGTCACTCATCAATACAGCACTATCATATGCACTCATGCACCTATACATACTCACACACCACCATTCATCCATAGACTTACTCACACACCTCCTCAGTCATGCAAAGAATCAATCACACCCATTTACTCAACTATACAGTTATACACAGACCACCTCACTTATTTATACAAATACTAACACATACTTACTCTCTTATACAATCACTGATACAAGCACACACTCATCCATACAGCCACTCTCACTATCACTCACTCTCACGTATAGTCATTTATATACCCCAACACTCACATATACTGCCTTTCACATATGTAGTAACTCACACATATACCACTGAGACATCCATTCACTCACCAACACACCCATACACACACTCACCCACCCATACAGACCTTCACAGATGCACTCTTGAACCCATACACCCAGTGAATCACCCACTCACACATCTATGCACAGAGTCACCCACCCCCTACCCACTCACAAAGACACTCAGGCACCCATACAGATACTCAGACAACCAATCAATAGCCCATATAGACAGTCATGTAGCTACTCACCAACCCATGCAGCCGCTTATACACCAACTGACAGACTGATACAGACATTTACACACTTTACTCACTAACCCTTGCATTCAGTAAGATACACTTAATCAATCAGTCACGCACCTACTAAATCATCCATTCAGACACTTCTACACCAACTCATTCTTCAATACACCTTGGTATATATATATATATATATATATATCATATTTAAACTTTAAAGAAACACACATTCACATGGCAGATGTCATCAGTGATGTCATTTGAGATGTCATCAGTGATGTCATCAGTGATATCACTGACCATGTCATGAGTGATGTAATATGTGACGCCATCAGCAGTGCATTGCGGGGGCGCGAGTTATAGTTAGCTCTACTACATGTGTGAACAAGAGCACAGGGTGCTCGAAACGCATCACGAAGTGAGAGGACAATAAAACATCTTACCTGCCACTATTTTCTGGGTCTGTCTCTCTCTGTTCGCGGACGTGGAGGTTTGGAGAGTGCATTTGGAGGATATATATATATATATATATATATACATATATATATTCACTGAAAAATCCATAGGATTCAGGGACGTTATAGTTAGTTGGACATTTCACTCATACAAAACCAGAGAAATTTGGCCGTTATAGTTAGTAGAGCTAACTATAACTCGCGCCCCCGCAATGCACTGCTGATGACGTCACATATTACATCACTCATGACATGGTCAGTGACATCACTGATGACATCACTGATGACTTCTCAAATGACATCACTGATGACATCACTGATCACATCATCCAGTGAATGTGTGTTTCTGTAAAGTTTAAATATGTTTTATATATATATATATGCCAAGGTGTATTGAAGAATTCGTGGGTGTATAAGTGTCTGAATGGATGATTTAGTAGGTGCGTGACTGATTGTATAAGTGACTGATTAAGCGTATCTTACTGAATGCATGGGTTAGTGAGTAAAGTGTGTAAATGTCTGTATCAGTCTGTCAGTTGGTGTATAAGCGGCTGCATGGGTTGGTGAGTAGCTACATGACTGTCTATGTAAATGTAAATCTGTATTTGTAAAGCGCGAACTACTCACCCTTACGGGTCTCAAGGCGCTGGGGGCCGTCGTGGAAATTAAGTGAGCTATTGCCCAGAGTCACATGGTGCTGAGCTGAGCTGCCGCCTTAGCCGGGGATCGAACCGTGAGCCCTGTGCTCCGAAGTCAGCTGCCCTGGCCGCTGCACCACACCTCTCCATGGGGTTATTGTTTGGTTGTCTGAGGATCTGTATGGGTGCCTGAGTGTCTGTGTGAGTGGGTGGTGGGGTGGGTGACTCTGTGCATAGATGTGTGAGTGGGTGATTCACTGGGTGTATGGGCTCAACAGTGCATCTGTGAAGGGCTGTAGGGGTGGGTAAGTGTGTGTATGGGTGTGTTGGTGAGTGAATGGATGTCTCAGTGGTATATGTGTGAGTAACTACATATGTGAAAGGCAGTATATGTGAGTGTTGGAGTATATAAATGACTATATGTGAGAGTGAGTGATTGTGAGAGTGACTGTACGGATGAGTGTGTGCTTGTATCAATGATTGTATAAGAGAGTAAGTATGTGTTAATATTTGTATAAATAAGTGAGGTGGTCTGTGTATAACTGTATAGTTGAGTAAATGGGTGTGATTGATTCTTTGCATGACTGAGTAGGTGTGTGAGTAAGTCTATGGATGAGTGGCGGTGTGTGATTGTCTGTATAGGTGTATGAGTGCATATGATAGTGCTGTATTGATGAGTGACTGCATGTATGAGTTACTGTATGGGTGAATGAGTGGATGTGTGTGTAGACCTAGGAATCAGTGAGTGCGTATGTAGGAACTGGTATTGGTGTGTCTATGGTTTCCAAAATGGTAGTCTGTATTTTAGAGTGGGTGTATCAAAGGTTATATTAGGGTGTGAGGAGGTGCATCAGATTATCACATGGATGATGTCATCAGTGATGTCATCAGTGATGTCATTTGAGATGTCATCAGTGATGTCACTGACCATGTCATGAGTGATGTAATATGTGACATCATCAGCAGTGCATTGCGGGGGCGCAAGTTATAGTTAGCTCTACTAACTATAACGTCCGAATTTCTCTGGTTTTGTACAAGTGAAATGTCCAACTAACTATAACGTGCCTGAAACCTATGGTTTTTTCAGTGAATTTCAAAGGTTTTTTAAATGCTAATTTCTAACTATAACGTCCCTAAAACCTATGTTTTTTTTTGTGAATTTAAAAGGTTTTTTAAATGCTAATTTCTAACTATAACATAGCAGTCGCGTTTGCAGAATGGTGGAGAAAGGTGAGCGTGGCCTTCAAACACCTTTTAGCAATCCCACTGTGTGGGATTTAGCAGAGGTGACAGGAGGGATAGTTAGCCCCCAACGACAACCTTGGGGGCCAACTACCCCTTTTATTACCTCCAGTAAGTCCCACACAGCAGGATTGCTAACTTGTTATATCAGGCCCGGCCCCCTCCCTGCACCACTGTGCAAAGGCGCCCCCTGGCGCGTTGTAAGTTGGGGGATTAAGTCCCCTTGAACCTTTAGGGTCCCTGGGGGCCAAGTAGCCCACCAGGTACCTCCAGTAAGCGCCACAGAGCTGCGTTGCAGAGAGGTGGTCCGAGGCCACGCCCCTTTTTACACTACTCCTCAAACGCGGCTTCTGGCGCACTGCTGGTGGGACGATGAGGACCTCTTCTGTTAAATGCGGTACAGCATTCAGACACAACGAGATTGCATCTGTAGGCTGAAAATTAGCTGGCTTGTCTTAGCATTCTTTTACATTGGAGAGTATTTGGCTTTCTCTGAGGAAAACAAACAGCAAACAGTTGGGTGATATTTCGTTTTTTCGCTGTTCTCTTTCAGGGCGACGTTTCATTAATTTGCGTTTTAATTATGTGTGGACTCAGTACCAGGACGAAAACACAGTCATCTTTGCAGCTTTACCCGGACGCCAATGCGCCAGAATCCCCAAGAGCTGTCTGTTTACCCTGTGAGCCCTGGCCGCTGCCTTTCAGTCTTCCATATTGTTCAGTGAGCACCAGGCCATCATCTACGCCTGCACACCTGGGGATTTCATTTCAGGTTTATCCACGTATACAGTGAGCCGTCCTCACCCACGTGCCATTCAAGGACTAAATATCTAGCGCTATGTGTTCATTTTCAAAGCGTCTGCTTGACGCGTTCCATTTCCTCGTGTTTTCTATTATCGAATCTTCTCTGCTCTGAACTATGCCTCTGCGTGACATTTTATATCAGTGTTATTACATTTGAATCCAGTTTGACCATTTCTCTGCGAGACGCCCACTTCTTGCCAGATCATTTTCATCTCTCTCCATGTAATTTCTCCTTCTCGCTCTCTTTTCCCTTTCATTCCTCTTATAAGAAACGATTTTCAATCCATCATAATTCCTTCTCTACCACCTCTCTCCCCTGCCCATTCGCCGCCCTTTATCTTTACTTCCCGGTGCCCCACTTGTTATGTATACTGTCTCTTATTTTCCACTCTGTGCGCTCTCTTTCTCCCTAACTTACCGCCTCCTTCTGTCTCTTTCGCTCGCTCTGTCTCAAGGTGCATTTTATCTCTCTCCTCTCTTGCGGCCTCTCTTTTGAAATTCTTCTCTTTAAACTACCGTTTTCTTCTCTTGCTCTCTCTTTCCCTTTCTCAGTCCACCCACATTCCTGTCTCTTCACTTACCCTCTCCCTCGTTTTCTGTCCTGGCTCTGTTTTCATCTCTCTTTCGGTTTCCATGGTGCCACCTTCTGCTTACCACCCCCACCCCGGCTAATATGCCCCACTTCTCTTTGGGACTTTCTTCATTTTGTATTAATTTTCTTCTTTCGTTCCTACTCCAGGAAGCGATTTTCAGTCCACCGTACTTCATTCAAAAAGAGCGCTCTATCCACCTTTTTAGGTCTCGCCTAGGGCAGCGCGCATGCGCTGCTCTAAGCAGAGGGCCTCTTGTAATCACTATAGACTTCTCCAGACTTTCACTAAACTCGTGCGTGTGGCTTTTTATTTCCCACACTTTCTATTGGCCTTTGCGTGTGGCTTTCAGCACGCAATTGGCCAAAGGCGGGTGCATGTCCCACCTTCTCTGTAAATGTTCACTCCCACGGCCTACAGCTGTCGGGAGTGAGTATTGGCACCATCTGTTGTGGATCAGGTTACTGGTCTGGTAATTCTCATATATTGCTTTGCATTTAACTTTAAATTCCTTTTAGCGCGCGTACCACTCCCGGGCTTGTTTTCTATGTCCATCAGCTCAGGCATCCCTCTCCTCCTGATGTCTGTGCCGCTTCTACGTGACTAGGTCAGACTTCCCCTCACTTCAGTCCACACCACCTCGCCCGCACTTATACATGCAAAGCCCTCCCACCTCGCAGTTCAGACACTCATTCACTCTCGTCTGGCCACATTACATCACAGAGCCCTCTTCGTGGTGCCCCTCAGTTCAGGCAACCCTTTCCATCTCCTGTCTCGCAACACCACCTCGCAGCCCCTTCTTAGGCCATCTCCCTCCCAGACTTCAGTTCACAGTTATCAGTTCACATTATCTCGCAGCATGTGCAATATTTACACTTCCTCCCATTAAAGGCTTGGGTTACATTTGTAGGTGCCTCGTTCGAGAACCCTACAGGCAAGGACATGCTCTGCAGCTGTTCGCAGGACAGACCCGCCCTCCTCCCCCATCGGGTGTTAGGAAGCGTTTCAGAGCGGAGTCAGACAGGGGGTGTGTGGCTGGCCCTGCCCTGGCCCCACAAAGCCGGCCTTTTAGGAGCTGGGCACAGAGGCCTCGCCACCTGCACCCAACCAGGGCTGCTGGTGCTTGCTGCTTCTCCAAACCACCGTGGGCTGAGGCTTGTGCCCGAGACTGCAACTCCCAGGATGCACCGGGGCGTTGAATGACAGTCCTGAACTGGAATGTGGCGCCTGTGGTGAGAGGGGGGAGGCTGTCCTCGCTGTCTGAAGGGGACCGGCCTTTGGCCTGCAGCTGGTTAATGCTGGTGTCTGCCCTCCGATATTAGACAGGGCTGTCATTATTACACATATGTAATATGTGATGCACCTCCCATGAGTGTGGTAATGTGCTATCATGTTCGGTCTGGAGAGGGCCAGCTCTGCCCTGCAGCTGCGGACACGCCTCTCTAGCACAGATGTGTATACGTCTTTCGTTCTACAAATGTTCCGGCTTCTCTAGAAGTCTGCAGATGTGCAGATTTTTTCGTGCTACAGATGTGCAAACTTCTTTCTTTTGTCAGATGTGCAGACGTCTTTCTCTCCCTTACATACGCGCCGACCGCTCTCTCCTACAGACATGCAGACAGACGTCCTTCCACAGATGTGCACTTTTTAGGTCTTGCCCTGAATCCAGCGCTTGCGCTGGGTCTGGGCGAGTCATTTTGTAAGTGGGCTTTTGAAAATGCGACCACTTTTTTTTGTCCTGGCCTAGAGCATGCGAGTACGCGCACAGTAACGCGCGCATTCCTCGCATGCTCCAGGCCATCTGGCTTTCCTTTCCAACCCTCCTCCCCCTCCCCCACCACAGAGCGCGTCTAGCAGCCGCGCGGCCGTGTCACTCACGGCCGTGCGTCACTTGCTCTCCCGCTCCTCCCTCCCCCACCACAGCGCGCGCCAATGCTTGTTTTGTAATGATATTCACCCTCCTAAATCAACATGCTTCCATAAACTCCCCACCGTTTGTAAACCTGCTGCACATTAAGGTGTCATCTCTAAGGGGCATCGAAATGCCAAAAGTTCCTTTTCTTTGATCGTCAGCTCTAGACTTTCTCATTAAAATCACAGTGAAACCAATTTTTTCCAAAGCAAAGCCCTGTAAGAAATCCTAATGTGGCTATAAATGCAGACTTTTTTTCCATTATGCCATTGTAATTAAGCTCAGCCTAATTTCTTGGGTTTGGGATTTTTTTGTGTGTGAATATATATATATATATATATATATATATATATATATATATATATATATATATATATATATATATATATATATATATGTAAATGTAAGTCCGTTTTTATATAGCGCAGCTACTCACCCTTACGGGTCTCAAGGCGCTGGGGGCCGTAGTAGAAATTAAGTGAGCTATTGCCCAGAGTCACATGGTGCTGAGCTGAGCTGCCGCCGGAGCCGGGGTTCGAACCGTGAACCCTGTGCTCCGAAGTCAGCTGCCCTGGCCGCTGCACCACACCTCTCCACCATATATCCCACCATATATAGTTTATTAGTCAAAACCATAAAGAAGATCATACAGTTCATAAAATTTAAACAAGCATTTGCAATGCAATAGGTCTCGCATTTGCGAAATTTTAAGCTATTGGCATTGTAAATGACAATGCTTTTTATTTATCTGTTTTCAAAACCAACACATAGATAAAAGGTTTGTCATTTACAATACCAGTAGCTCAAAGTCTCGCAAATGCGAGACCTATTGCATTGCAAATGCTTGTTTTTTAGGTCTCGCTGAGCCAGCGCATGCGCTGCTCTGCGAGAAATAGCCAGCGCATGCGCTGCTCTGCGAGAAATTTAGTGTGTGGGTTTTCAAAGTGCTGCCACAGGCTTTTGGTGGCCTAGCGCTTGCGTTCACGCAAGCGTGCACGCGCGCAGCCGCCATGTGGGTTTCTGTCAAGGCTCATTAAGCCTTGCGTGCCTCAATGAGCTCCCCGCCTTTCATCCTGCAAAAGACAATTTGTTCCTACTCTCACAAACGAAGTAACGGGTAATATTTCTCACAGTTAATATGCAAACTGTTGAATGCTGCCAGCAAGCAAAAAAATATTATAGTTTGGTATTTCTTTCGTGCAAGAATTGTAGACAAAAACTGATTTTTGACAATAAACATATTCCATCTAAAATAATGTGAATGACCCAAGATTTTAAACGATTGAGACAATGCTTTGAAAGTCGACTAAGAATATTATTTGCTGCTTTTTCTCAATAAACGGATATTCCAATGAGGCGAAATGTTACGAGCTTGTGAGTTAGCAGAGGGTATCCTCAAACATTTTGACAGAAACTAATGTACATTATTAGCCAATGTTATTTATTAGCTAAAATAACCTATTTGGCATTACTTTTCATACAATGTAAAGATGTTAAGTTCTTTTTTTAAAGAGCGCAGGGATATATTTTGAAGCGCCCCTTGTAATGTGGCTGAGGCCGCCTCTGTCCTTCCTGCCAGCGTGTCGTGGCTGTATAGACCGTATTGCGTGCCCTGGAAAGACTACTGATTGACCCCGCGGGGGGCGCTCGTTTTCTGCTCTGTGTATGACACTCGGGTTAGATACATGCCTTAGCTTTGCTGAGGCACAAAGTGCCACCTCTTACTGATAGCAAAGTGTTGCAGCCGCGGACTGCGCTAGATTGAGCCCATCATCTCTCGAGTATGGTGCTTGTCGTATGAGAACTGCAAACTACATCCTGCTTGCTTTGGAGAAACATGTGCCACAGACTTTAACCATTTCATTACACTCACTGCTTAGCTAGCAGCTGTTTCAGGGATGTGCCTGGCTTTTAGATCAGTGACCCGCTGCCTCACTACCACTCTTCATATTGGCATCACGCCCAGAAACCTTTTTTCGTTGGGGAGATTAAATGTTGTGCAGCCCTGAAACAACAAACAAAATCTGGATCAGAAGTCGGAAGGTGAATCAGCTATGGTTCATAGCAGGCAACAGCTCACTGAGTCATTCTGCTTATTCTGATGAGCTGCTCAGGTGTATTAATGGACATGGTGTGGCTCTGTGTATTTTTGTTCATCGTCAGCAGCGCTTCACACAATAGATTACGATTCTCTAAGTACTCATGTGGTTTGCTGAGCATTTCTGGATTGCGGTCCTCCCATGACTGCCCGCGACCTGTGAATTGTGACATGCTTCAAAGTTCCTCCTTGTTTCTGTAACATTCTATGGGTATACGAGGCCATTCAAACTCTCCCTTTACACTGGCTACCAATTCGATCTCAGGTAGCCGTTAAGGATCCAACAATTGCCCATAAAACCCTACACCTCACGTCACCCACCTTTCTGGCCAACACTTTTTCTTGCTATTAACTGTCACACTGGCTCAGATTGGAAAACCAATTTTTATTTGCCACCACTAGGACCAGAGCAGTCATACAGCAGTGCCCAAATTGTGGCACTTGCTCAATTTGAGTTGGCAGACAGAAATAAATCTACTGCTTCAAACGCCAGATGAAAACCTGTTTTTTTAAAATAATTAAGCATCTTCTGGCCTTTTTCCTGGTCACAGTTAGGTTTTAAGGTTGTGTCTTCCTAAAGTGTCAAGAGACATCTATGTATGAGTGCTCTACAAATAAATGACAAAATAATGTAAAATAACATCAACCCTCATGCCATGCTCCTTATCGCTGTATATTCCTATCTGATTCAATGTCACAGCTACACTCTCCACCACTGCCATTGTCCGATCATGTATACTCGAGATGTACGTTATCCAAACAAATCCATTATTGCAACCAACGTTATAACAGTGGTGTCTAAAAGGGCATTTATCTGTAATCCTAGTATCTCCAGATTTTATTATACAGGTAGGCAGGGCTTTAAGTGGGATGAAAAAACTGGGGGGTCTCTCAAAGGGGCATGGCCAATGTAATTAAGGATCTGGCTTAAAAACACGTAAGCTAAAAATCTGTGCTTAGCATAGTGTGCCGTCCGACTTTTATTAGGCTGTTTCTGTCATTGCATTCAGATATACGACACAACAAGTAACATCATACCTAAAAGTCAGGACTATTGGCTTTGTCAATGGTTGTTAGTTGCATAAGAAATAAGCAGCAACGATGGTTTGTATTGAAGAAGCTTCCACGTAAAGCCCTGGTGACAACACCACAATGTTGCTGCTCCTGAGTTTCAAAAAAAGGAGGGCAATCCAGAGAGAAAATGCCTCTCTTCAAAGGATTTCCCTTCCCCTACAACGGTCACCTGGCATGATGTCATGCCGTAACTTCTCCACTAGTGAGAAGTGAGCAGGTGCACATAGATGTGCCTGCTGTCACTGACCGCCTGTGCCAGGGCACAAAACAGATATATACCTGAGGGGTATACCCAACTCACCCTCTTATATCTGGGTATCAAATACAATCATGTAACTAGCATTGGCATAGCCAATAGGTCTCGCCTTTGGGACCTTATAAGTGTTTAGCCATGCAACAGTTGTTGTTGCACTAAGGATATTGTGCTGCATAACTAAATACTTATAAGGTCCCAAAAGCGAGACCTATAGGCTATGCCAATGCTTGTTTCATCCTACCTTCGTGGAGAGCCGTTGTCCCATGTACAGATGTGCAGCTCGACCTCTCTCGTGTAGATGTCACATATGCCTTTTCCTAATGAGCTGAGGCGTCTTTCCTCCTAGGAGGTAGGATGGCTCACCGGTTTAACGCTCACCTCTGACGTCTGCTGTGGCCTACAGTTAGCAACTCAGCCTTCCATCCTTGCGAGGTCGTTAAGCCGAGTTCAGTTGACTTGTGTAATAGTAATAACAGTTGTGTGCAGCACAGATGTGCGACATGAACTGCCATATTTCAAATAAATCACGTTATTCCAGACGTGAAGACTTCTGTGCTCCCTCCCCTGCAGATACACACATCTGCCTGCAGATGCGCACCCCCTTCCCTTATAGACATGTACACTCCCCTCCGTATACCACGGATTGTGCATCTCTCCCTGCAGAAGTGCATACCGCTGTCTCCCCTACAGCTCGGTGCACGCCTCTCTCGCCTACAGATGTGCAAACATCTGCCCGTTACCTGCTTACCGACCTCTCCCACCTACAAACACCCACGCTTCTCCCCCTAAACACAGGGCTCCCCCACATATATGTAGACTTCTGATTGGCTCGACAGGTGTCATCCTTCAGCATGTTACAGAATGTTCTCTCCTCCACAGACGTGCAGACGCCCACTTCCCTCCTGACAGACTCTTCTCTGGTCAGACATCTCCCTTCTCTGCAGCTGTGCAGACCCCCTGTTGGGACAAACCTTTCCACAGCTGTTGGCGGCCGCTGCCCTTTCCTGGGGTTTTAGGGTGATTCGCTGGAGGTCCTTGTATTCTTCATGCCACGTGACTCCTAATCGAAGGAGTCTCCTGTGCACCAATCCTTAAGGTCCCCTACAGAACCCTTGCCCACTGCTATGAAAATGGGGTGCCTGGCAGCCCTCTCTGCGCTGGAACCAGGCCTGGCGCTGCCAGGGCCCGCTTCTATGGTCTGCCACCTGCTGCCCGGAAGTGCTGCCCAGGAGGGGATCCTTAGCTACCCAAAGATGTACCGCCTGGCCTTGGGGATGTGAGGCCCTGCTAGACTGGCACAGCCTGTCCTTCAGGTATGAGAGGGGCCACCGGGCATGCACAGCCTGTCCTTGAGCAAGGAGTACCCCCCAGGCAAAATAATATTGTAGCATTTGGGCGCCCCATTCCACTCGAAACAAGACTATGTTTTAGGACATTTGGTGTTTTCTGGCACTCTCTTGTGGTCATGTGAGATAGTGTGTCAACAATAACTTAAAGGCGGTACTGACGCTACCCTGGGGATGTAAGTGACTGACAACGGAGCCAGCATGCCTCGAGAGATGCATTCGTTGTTGTATTCTGTGCTGCATCATGTCATGGAGATGTTAGTGTGATTCTGCAGAAGTGTCTCCTCCTGCTGCTCAGAACTGCATTTATTTAGTTTGTTGATGACAGCTAAGTTCAGGGCGTAGGTTGGGGGTGGGGGGAGGGTGTTTGGGGTGTAAATAAATGCATTCTCTAGTAAATAGTTGTGTACATGTGCTTTCAGTCTAGTATGGTGAGGACTCAGTGCTTAATTTGGACAAAAATAAGTGCCAGGGCTCTCATCAGGAGGCCACTTGCAGCTTGCACCACACATTGCACCCGCCATGCTGCCAATGATGGCAACAACACAACTATGTTGCCAGACAAAAAAAAAGAAGACACGACTTCTGTTGGCAATATAGTATAGAGTTTATAAAAAGCGAGCCGAAGGTCAGTCAGCTCCGTGGAACTGGAATCTGAACTTCAACTGCAAGGTGGCGTACAGTTTCTTTTATACCTTTGTAACCACAAATACATCATACATTTGCATATTAAATCGACGTTTGCTCAAGCACAACAGTATCTTTTAATATCAAAAGGTAATACTTTCTACAAAAACATCTAACCCACACGTTTATGGAAAGCGACTCATGCATGTGTTAGTGTTACATTTTCACACCACTGCTGTACTACTCGTTCCTTGGCTTGTCTCGTGCTTTGAAGCCTGGCAATACTCTACTCCTTACACGTCTACTGCTCTGCAAAGCCTACCCTCCAACTTTTCCTGTGCTTCTGTGATGCTATATCTGCATATTTTCTCAGAGATGTGTTCTTGCAATGCAGACCAGTGACTTTCCATTTCTGCTGTGTCTAATTATTTTTCTCTATTCTACTAAAGCTCGTGTCTACTTCACCCCCCCAGGTCCTGGTTCCATTTGTGCTGCTTTTTAGGTCTCGCAGACCTAGCGCTGGAGTGCGCATGCGCTCCTCGCTCTGCGAGGCTTATTGTAATCGGGTAGATTTCAGAAGGGGACTTGAAGCCCTGCCCATCATTCCTATTGGCTGGCGTCATAGTTTATGCTAAACGCTGGCTTCCCATTGAAAACGAGGCTTCTTTGTTCCCGCCCTTTCTCCTTTTGGGCTCGCCCATCCGGACTGGATTGTGTACTTGTGGCGTAACATGGTGGGCTTTATCTGGTGGGTGAGCACTATTTTATATATTTTTTAGAGACACTGATCGTGACAATGGCGGCTGCAGTGGTATGCGCGCAAAATTGTATGTTGTTTAAAGCTGTAATCGGCTGCAGCGCTATGCGTGCAAAATTGTATGTTGTTTAAAGCTGTAATCGGCTGCAGCGGTATGCGCGCAAAATTGTATGTTGTTTAAAGCTGTAATCGGCTGCAGCAGTATGCGCTCGAAATTGTATGTTTAAAGCAGTAAGAAGTAGTGACCCATTGTGTGCGACGCCGGCATCTCACCGGACAACTGGCTCTCCAACTGAATATTTCATCACAGACTTACATTTGTCCACATTCGATGTCACATGTTTGCCCACAGTGTGTTTCATCTCAGAAAAAGGGAACTGGTGTCTCTTCTATAGATTTGCAAGTGTGCAATCTTTAGTGTGTGCGGCAAAGAGCATTGGCGTAGGGGTGAAAAATTACTAATATTGTTGCAACAAAAAATAGCAGTTCATTTCAGGATCGTCCAGTCATTTACATGTTTCACATTCGTTCTGATATTTAATAAAAAGTGCGTACAATCAGGCTGAAACACATTATTGGTCATTAAAAAAAAAAAACAGATGTGCAAGAAACCTCCTTGGCAGTCCTGGACACCATAGTCTGCACAGCTCAGCGCCTTCTCGAGAAAAAAACACAAAGCCCAGTGCGTTGGTGTTTAGCAGAGACGCCAACTGTCCGTCTCAGTTTGAGAGGCGGAGAAAGGGGCCATCAGGTAAAGGAATTAACAGGTCTTGCTCTGTCCAGTTTGCACCATTGTTTTGTGAGTGCTGGGGGTGGGGTGACTTTCAATGGAATTCGCTAGCATACCCCAAGTTGCAGGCCCTTGGGGGAGAGGGTGTGCACTTGGACTAAGGCGCTAATTGGTTCGGCGGTTAATGATTGGCTAAGAGGGAGGGACCGGCAGGGGATCATCAGATAGATACAGATCCCCAACACCATACGGACGGATGAATTTAGAGGAGTACAAATCCTGTATAACACATACCATGGGAATGTTTTGCTGTGTTTTTGTTTGTTTTGTTTTTGCAATTTTAATGTAGCGCCAACTTGAGCCAGAGATATTGGAGCGCTTTACATGAGCACCAGTTACGTTTCACAAGGATACATTCATTTTGGGTAGGTAGGGGGAGATTAAGTGATTTTCCCAGAATCACAGGTTGTTGAGGCGACGCTGAGACTCGAACCGTGTTCCCCAGTTCCAAAGTGGGCACC
The DNA here is from genome assembly GCA_963921515.1 of Calotriton arnoldi. NCBI lineage: Eukaryota > Metazoa > Chordata > Amphibia > Caudata > Salamandridae > Calotriton > Calotriton arnoldi. Next base: position 484,454 of record CAWUFW010001915.1, read on the forward strand.
TCTGGCCGTTGCGCCTGCTCGGTGACAGATTATCAGGGGGCGCGCGCACCACTGCCATGCCAGCCGCACCCTAGGCGGCTGTATGTGTCCAGCACGGTTCGACAAAGGGGCGCACAACCAGAAAATAAAAAGCTCCAAGGGAGGCACAATCTCGAGGTCATTTCAAACGTGGTCAAACGGTCCATCCAGAGACATCTGTAGCTTGATTAGCCGCCATCATGGAGAACATTCCAGAATGCACCGTGCATGTCCCATATCACATGACAAACAATCAAGTTAGGGCTTAGCTATTGTTGGTGCAGTAGGTGCAGTCGCACCGGGCTCTGAGGAGCCCACTGCGTACCCTTGACTGTAGACTTTTACAGTGGAACACCAGGCCATGGGGGTCCATTCGTTGCAACCTTGCAATGAAAGTGCAGTAAGTCAGGTTTTCCACCAAATAGGGCTATCATTAGTGGGATTTGTAGCTCACTCGTGTGTAGGACAAGAGTGAAACTACAAGTCCCTGAACACAACGTTACGTACGATTGACTAAAACACGGCCTGAAGGTGTCAAACCTACTTGGCAGCCACGTGACATGAATCCTGCTTAATCGCTACATAGCTTTGTGCCTTACTGTCAACATAAGCGAAGAGTGGCCGAAGACTCTTTTCGTTTCACTGACCCATGCCTGTGCGACAGAACATTCAAGTTAACCACCCTCTCCCCGAATAAAAGCCAATAAAAACATATACAACTTTGGGTAATTTACATAAATTGCTTACTCCCAGTTTCTTTTTGGGTCTCCCCTACGCAGCGCGCATGCGCTGCATAGGAAAAAGACCTTTTGAAATCGATCCGGTTTTGCAGGCAAAAACGTGCACGCGTTGCATTGCTTTGAATGGCAACGCGTGCACGTTTGGCGATTCCCTTGCGGGAGCGAGCGGCGCCATGTGTTAGCAATTATCGCGCTCGCTCCCGCAAGGTAAACGCTGCCTGCTCTCGGCCGCACTCCCCCCCACCCCCTACTTGCGTGAGGCGCGCGCGCGCTTATTTGAAAGGCAACTGGCTCCTGACAAAAGATGCGAATTGATTTTTTACACGATGACACAAAGTAGTAAACAGACATCCCTGAACAGGCCTGCATACCTTGCCCTGTTGATCTTTTCTACAGGTGAGACCTAAGCCCAAAGCGACCAACAAGTAAAGCTAACATTTGGCGCCAACAGACCTCGCAATCAAACGAGAAGAAATAAACACGAGAACTGAAGTAAGGTGAGCAGAACAGATGACAGTGTTTGCGGCTGATTGGCACTTTGGAAGCCTGGGCTCAACACTCCCACCTCCTTGCAGCATTCCCTGGGTTATGGTAGCAATTGTCTGTGCACGTTAATTACAAACAAGATCGTTCGCGTCCCTCCTCTTACACACGCGCGTGCAGAAATGGCCAATCCAAACGTCTGCTCGCCAGAAACAAAACCTTCAAGCCTATGCATCCACTCCTTGGCAAGGAAAGACGTTGATGCAGCACGAAATGTGGCTAGCGAGAAACCTCCCTCAAACACTGGGTAACCCCCGGAAACAGGAGACATATGCCATTGCATCTGGAGGCTTTTCTGTAAAGTCTTGCAACATTGCGACCTGCTGGCAGCATGAGGCTTACACAATGCACTGGTGCCCTCCATCTCGTCTCGTGTCTGTATGGGAGTCTGAAAGCTGCTCAGTAGAACAGTCCCCTTTTCCTGATGTAAACAAATGCCCATTTGGGGCGACAAACCTGAGCCGGGAGAGCGTATGTGCCGCTTATGTGATTGGGGCATCCTAAGCCGTTGCTATCAACGTATGAAAAGCACGCTCTCAGCTAGACGAAGAGCGAGCGAGGAGCCATCTACCGAGAAGACATTCCCAGGAGGGCAGTCCTGCTTTACAAACGGCATTCTCGCCAAGTGGGGAATGTGCAGGCTCTGGGGCGTGGGACACCACCTCTTAAGACATCAGCATAGCAGAGCACGAAAAGACACCTAGGTTAAAGTTTGGTACCGGTGCTATGTCTCCAGCCAAAAGACTAGGGGGGTGCAAAGCCAGAAACCGAGGGTATAGCGACAGAACAGTCTTTATCGGATTAAACATTGGAGTATGTCTCCCCGAGATTGGAACGGTCTCTCCGTGGTGGGGGGGGGGGGTGGGGAGGCCAGGGGTCAAGCTGCTGTTTCAGCCAGCATACCTGGAGGGTCCTACGTTTCATAACCCACAACTAGAGTCTAAATGCCCCCAGCACCTTTAGAAGCCATCATCCGAGCATCAGCCTCCATAATTGTAGCATGTCTCACTCACCCTGCTTTCATCACGAATGAAGCATCTGCCCTCCAGGCCCCAATTATTGAAGCTTGGGCCAACAGCATGCTTACTGCAAAATCCCTTTTCTTAGCATCTTCAATAATAACAAAAAGTGCCTCATAATCCTCAGCCCTTGCAGCATATACCCCAGCACCCCCTAATACTGGAGCGTGTGCTTTAGCTTCCATACCTAATGCTGTCGGCATACACGTTCTCCCAGCATTTCCAGCACGACCCGCTTTTGTAGCATGTGCCCTGCAACATCCCTAACAGCATAGGTACCCCAGGACCGCTCGCTAAAGCAGTATGAAACTCCCTAACTATTTCTGTTTGAATTCCTAGTGTTTGCAGCCTGAGCCTCCCAGAGTTCCACTTTGCTGCAGCATCTCTCAGCATCCGAAAGCATAGCAGCTTGAGTCGCTAGCAGAGTTTACTTTGCAGAAGGATCCTTGCAGCACCCCTAACTAATGGAACATGTGCCTCACAACATCTCAAATTACTACTTGTGCCCTCAACATCCCCAACTATTGCAGCACCTGTCCCCATCGTTCCCAACTATTGCAAACATGCCCTTGCAAAAACTAATGAATGATATGCCGTCAACTAACTATTGCAGCATGTTTCTTGAGCATCCATCTACTGTCACGTGTTCTCAAACATCCTGTATGAACTGCAGCATGTGGCTTGAGCACCTCAATTATAACGTGCCCAATATCTGCAATTGGAGCTTGTGTCCTCTTGAATCCTGAACTATGACAGCATGTGCTCAAAGTGTCTCCGCTTATCATGGCAACTGCTGCAGACTCCTCAACTACTGCAACAAAAACTTGCACAATGACAAATAACTGCAAAGCATACCTGCATTATTTTATGACGCTGCATAACTCAAAACGTTTGTAGCTGGTACTTTCAACATTGCAAACCATTATAGCATGTATACACAACATCCCTAACTATTGCAGCACGCACCCAACACATTCCTTACTATTGCAGCATATTCTCCTCCATAGCAACGCCAACTTTCAAGGGTGTACCCCCGATATCCCATTGTTGCAGTATATACCGTAGATGCCTACAGCTCGTTCTTAGCTGTGGCAGTGTGTGCTAAGAATTCGTACCTGTTGCAGCATGTACACCATGCGTCACTAGAATCACTAACTGAAGCAGTTTGTACCTTCAGCATCCCAACATTTTTAAAGATCATGCAAAACTATTCATCGTGCACATTCCAGCATTCCGACATTTTATATTGTGCCCCGATAGCTCCCTAATGGCACTTGCGCTCTTGGCATTCCCAAACATAGCATCAAGTGCAACCAGGTATCTATTGCCACTGCAGCACCTGTCCCCAGCTTGACCAACTACTGCAGCGCCTACCCCTAGCTTGCCAAACTACTAAAGTGGCTACCTCCAGCTTGCCTTTCCCTGTGACTGCTCCCCCAACTACTGCACCACCTGCTCCTACATCCGTAACTTTTGGAGCGCCTATTCCACATCACTATTGGGACATCTGCCTCCAACAACCATACTGCAACTTCTTGCCAGCATCCGGTACTAATATAGCACAGACAATAAATATCTCGCCAGGACATCCCAGTCTCAGTCACGGGCAGTGTCCCACTTAGGCAGCTCTCAGCAGGAATGTCTACAAAAGGGCTGTTCTCAACGGTGAATGCCCTAGCAGGCAGGGTTTTGGTACAGCCAGTGCCCTCAGCGGGCAGCCCTCTCACTAAAATCAGTGTCTCCAGTGTACATATAAACAAGCATTGGCATAGCCAATAGGTCGCGCCTTTGGGACCTTATAAGTGTTTAGCCATGCAACACGATGTTGTTGCACCAAGGATATTGTGCTGGATAACTAAACACTTATAAAGTCCCAAAGGCGAGACCTATTGGCTATGCCAATGCTTGTTTATGGTGCATTGGCTAGTAAGTCAAACGAGTCCCTTGTTTGAAGAAGAAAACGGTCCCGTTAGGAGCTGTGCAAGGGAGTCGGACACAGAAGATTTGAACCTGGCTCACCTTAGATTTTCCACATTGACATCTTCGTAGTCCAAACCTTTGACTTTTGTTTTGCCACTTCGATACCTTCCATGTATCCACGGGCACGCATTGTATTATATAGTGAAGAGCACATGCCGACATTTGAAAAGGGGAAAGAGGGAGATTTCGAAAAAAAGAAATCCTAAATCAACCTAAATAAATAAATAAACCTGACAAATCGGAGGAATGGATTCCCCCCCATCGACTTAAATTAAAGTAGAGGCAATTTTACGCAGGAGACCCGTAGAATAAAGCAATTGTGGCATAAAAAAATCGGTGTTATGCCGCCTCAGTCATGCTTGTTTGCATGTATGTTCTGAAGGTATTTATACAGCTTTTCTGTCTGCTCTGCCATGCCTAAAGAGCTTTAGGTGCGGCCTGACTGCACCCTTTATAGCGCTTTAAACCTATCTCGAAATGGAATAGCTTTGCGATTTGAGTCGGGGGTCATAGCGCCATTTACAGCGCTTGGTTGAAAGGGTGTTTGTTATTCCAATTTGGTCTACAAGGGACATGTTAGAGGTGCTGTGTAAATATTTGTCACTGTACATACGCAGTAACTGTTATGTGCTGGGGAAGGTATGTCCTGTGATGTTAAAATGCTGACCTAATTTATCTGTTCAGTAAAAATACCCCGTGGTCGGTGAATAGTTTTGATTGGGGTAGCTGAAAGTGTACCTGATATTGACTGAAATTGGCTGCATGTACAACGAGGGGCAGATCACCTGAATGTCGGTTGTTGCAGTAGTTCCTTTCACCAACAAGCATTTGCAATGCAATAGGTCTCGCATTTACGCGAGTTTAAGCTATTGGTATTGTAAATGACAATGCCTTTTATGTATGTTTTAAAAACCAAAACTTAAATAAAATTTATTGTCATTTACGATGCCAATAGCTCAAACTCGCGTAAATGCGAGACCTATTGCATTGCAAATGCTTGTTTAAATGGCCGGGTGCGTGAAGCGCCAGGGAATCAATATAAGAGTCATTTATTTGACCTCAGTGCCCTTCCTCTTCTGTCCTCTTTCTCCTATCTAGTTCCACACACAAAATGCATTCATGCGCAGGCAGAGTCACAAGCTCTAAACGTGTGCACGCTCTTACTTCCACGTACAGACGGGCACTCGCTCATATGTGCACGCACTTTTTGTTCCCTTACGCTTGCACACAGTGGCGTTTCCCCAAAGACAACACACACATAGACATATATGAACACACAAACACTCTTTTTTCCAAACAGCTGCACACGTACTCACTGCAATGCACGCGACACACTCACAAATACACATTCTTTCACATTCACACGTGCTTACACGTTGGCCTACTCTAGTTTGCCCACGCACGCAACTACACTCAAAGGTGCACTCTTGTACTCATACACATTAATATCCCTTTGGCCTTTTACATACACACACATTCACCTATTCATGTGTGCCAGTTGCACACCATTTGGAACATTCTTCAAGTTAATTAGTTGTTGCCATAATCATTCTCTGCTTCCTACCTCATCTTCTGGCATCTGTAACTATGATACCATTTCCATTGTGCATCTTTATGAGCACAAGATACAATTTGTGCTCTTGAGATGCTTGTCGTAAAGCACGTATCCCTCTGCTTGCTCACTCCTTTCCGTATATAAATGAGAAAGGGCTGAATCGTGCGCCTCGTAGGGTGCGCCTCGTAGCACCGCTCAGATGCATCGCTATGAATGAATGTGCTCGCCCTCGGGCGCTGGGAGGTGATGTTCTTGTTCTCGCCAAGCTGGGCAAGGAAGAGCACTACCAATGGCCAGCATAACACACTCAGTGGCATACCTTCTACATCAGTGGTGCCAGGCACACTCCGTTTCTAACGTGAGCAGACGCTTGGACGTGCAGTTAGAGACAACCTGTCTCTTTTCTAAAACACGAACTCACACAGATGCCCCTCCCCAAACAGCCAGTGTGCCCACCCACTGTTTCAGCCAAGAGGTGGCGCGCTGAAGTGAATGAATTTGCGTAGCCCTCCAAGTTTGTTGGCTTGGCTCTGTTGTTGGTCAGTTCGTCCGTTCATTCATTTATTGTCTGTGGAGCAATCTCAACCATCCCAATAAACTGTGCTTGATGCTTCAAGTTACAAATCGTGAACTGGTTTTGTTTCCAACATTAGAAGCACCAGCCTTAGGAAACAAACACAGCGACGCTACCACGAGACCGCACGTGGGTCTCTTTCATGTTATCCTGCCTGCTCACGAAATCTCACACCAAGCAATACACTAGCAACATTATTCCGAAACAGAAGCTTGCGCACAATTATCTCATCAAATTAGCATAGCCCCGGGGAGGTGGCCGTCCCCGGGGCTGCGGGGACCCCCCGTGGGCCCCCACCTTTTCATTTTGGCATTGCCCCGGGACCTGGCCCACCCGGGGGCCTCATTAAAATGAAGCGCGGGAGCCCGCGCTTCAATTTTTTTAAAATTTTCGGCGGGTTTTGCGAATCCAACACGAATTCTGCCGTTTTAAAAAAAATAAATGCTTTTTTTGGCCCTGGGGTTCCTTGTGGGACCACCTGAGCAGGCCTAGGGGGTCAGGGTGTTTCTACCCTGCCCCCTTTTCTTCTTTTTTTAACCTCTTTTTCACTGTTTTCTTGTGACTCAGTTCTACCGAGTCACAAGATGGCTGCCAACACTTCCTGGTTTGGAGTGTTGGCAGCCAATCAGAGTGAAGCTCGTGCCCGGGAGGGTTCGCGAACCCTCCTCGGTGCTCAGATATCGATATTTATTCTTTTTCTAATTTCTCTGAAACTACTGAACGGATTTACACCATTTAACAAAAAGGGCTCTTTCTGAACCAAGGCCTACCTTTTTGCCAAATTTGGTGTAATTCCATTCAGCAGTTCAGGCTGTAGCTTTGTCTAAAGTTTCCTATAGAAATTTACATGGGGAAAACGCGTTTTGGGACCCCACTTTTTTCTTGGCCCCCGCTTGACGAATCACCCCGAAACTTTCAAGACAGGAGCTGACCGGAGCGCCCCAATAGTTTTGAAAATTTCGCGAAGATTCGTCAAACGACGCCAAAGTTATTGGGAAAAAAAAAACGCTTTTCCTATGGAAACTAGGTCCTAACTATAACTACCTACTGGCGACCGCCAGTAGGAGATATATATTCGTATTACTCGTCTCGTATGCACTCCAATAGGTCAGGATAAAGACGATGCGGACCCAAATTGCTGGTGCTGTTATTTTATTTTGCTTTGTGCCTTGCACCAACCGCCATTATATATATATATATATATATATATATATATATATATATATACCCCCACTGGGGTGTTTTATGAACATTTAATTTGCGTATCTCAAAACAGACTCACTTGAGTATTACAGTGTGTCACCACAAGAACCAGAAGGCTGCACGAGTGGCCGACGCCCACATGGGCGGGGTGAAGGACTTTTAATAAGGTGCACAATCTGTTTTGTTTTTTCGCTGCAGAACCTGTGATGAAGGGCGGGAAGCCCAAAACGCGTTGGCTCAAGGATGTGATGTGATGCGATTGTTTCTGCCACTCGGCTGCAGTCTCCATTAAAGAAGCAAGATTTACTTACCTGTGTGGCTCTTCTAAATGGGAAAACTTTGTTATCTATATCTATCATGGGGTACAGAGGCGTCCACCTCCAGCCATTGGCTTCCCTTTCTGTGAGTGACCACATTCTGCTTTTGCACAATAGCCTCTTACAGTAGTCCCCTTGAACAGTTTTACAAAATAAATTGGCAAAAACAAATGTTGGCAGCCACCCCAGCGTATTGGATTTGGTAATGCTTGTTTTCTGTAGCATTCATTTTTCAGATGCTGTGGTCTGTGCTTTCTCCACAAAAAAAGCATTGCCAAAGCCAATACCATGCAATACATACTTCAAACCTACTGGCTTTGCCTATGCTTGTTTAACTCTTTATGTTACCTCTTAAAGTCATCTTTAATGCTCCTTCACCTTCTGAAGTCCTGCACGCTTTCTTTGGGGTACTGCAGCCCCCCCTCCCCTCATTTGTTTTGGCCTGCTAAAACCATAATTATTTTCTGTGGGTCATAATCCAAGTTTACTGCTGTATGCATGGACGTCAATTCACCAAAATATCAGGAGTAGCAGAAGTGACATCACACGCCATTTGACATTTACTTTCACTCAAACACACATGCTTACACATGCACACACATTCACTCATATACACACACTCTCTCTTACATATGCACACTGACCTGCAAGCACGCACAGAACATGCATTTAAAAGCATTTGTTGCTTACCTCAGCTGCCAGATAGGGTCATATTCCAGCTAACTGTACTCCATTTTTGTACTACACTAATAGTGAATAATATAATATTATTCACTATTAGTGTAAAATAAAAACTGACTGAAAACAATGAAAGTGGTGCCTCAACCAACATCCATAAGGAGCTGCCCCTGTGTTCCTGGTACTGACTTTGCCACCTCTGAGGTCAGGGGTTGCTTAGGCAATGCCTGGGGTTGCAAAGGGCAAGCCAGAGGTCGCAGCTGGGACCCCTAAATGATGTCCATGACTGTATGATTTTTAGGTGACTAAAGTCTTTGTGTGTTTTGTGATTGCTTTTTGTCAGATTCTCAGCTGCCATGGTTAAGCGTCCATTCTTGCTCTCAGGCTTCTAAAAAATAAAGACAAATGCCAGATGTGTTGAAGTGTACTTTAGCCATTGAAGCATTCTCTATGGCACTATTGTTCCATTGATTGGAATTGGTAAATAAAGCCACAATAAGAGAACAGAGGCCCGACTGTTTCTGAAGACAGCCGTGATCTCGCAATCCTACCCCGTAGAATAACAATATTTTTATGGGCATAGCGCCTGGTCCTACATTTAGGGTGGCATCTCAACTGTGTCAGACACTATGACCTTTTAGATTTTTTTTTTTTTGTGCTGCTCATTATTTTAACAGACCTTTATTTCCTACATGTAATTAAAGAAGTAGGAGGCCATTTATAGTTTGGTGGACAGTAGGGTGACTTTCATTTGCACAGCAGCCTACCCATCAAATTTACGGCTCCTCAGTGGTAGCATATCAGCGCTGGGATGCCTAAGGGTAGCTATGTGCTATATAAGTGCTACATAGAATAGAATAGAATGTTTGGTCTTAATATGAGTGCCAGCCACGCAACCATATCATGGCGGCACAGTCAGCATTCTTTGTTTTCTGAAAAAAAAACCTTCAATGTTGTGGTTTGTTTTGGAGAGTAAAAAGCAATGCCCCTGACACTCGGAGTTTTCTTACCATACATCATGGACATTTCTGTTTTTTCCTATTTGCATTAGCGATGGGTGAAACATGGAGCTGTTGGCTTCAAAAGGCTCATCCTAATTAGTACAGGTCTTCGACACTGACACACCTGTGGCACTGTTGCATATGGGCCACTGGTAATAAGAACTGTGAGCTTTTGCAGGAAATTCGCTAGTTTCTGACCATTAATTGCGGCGGGGAACCACAAGGTGGGCAGAACGGTAATTTCACTAATTTATGTCCAGTATCTCGCCTCTGGATGGCCCCACTTTACAGCTCTGACTGGACGTAGAGTTTATTGTGGGTGAGTAATGTCATACTAAATTTGAGTTCAAAACCCAGTAACACATTGTGGAGTGATCCTTGACTTCTTTGCCTAGTTACATTTTGAGGAGTCAAGTATACAAGTTGTGTAACGTGGTTATCCATTTGGTGTGCAATAGTACCCGATGGCGTGGGACTCCGGAAATAAATGAAGTTGTCCACCACAGATACTGAGGAGTAACCACTGACTGCTGTAGGGCCGGCAGAACAGGCCTCAGAGTGCCACATGCAAACGCCAAAGAATATTATGAGCATCACTATTGCCCTGTACGGAACTTTTAGAACTCCTAATTTGTTTTTGGGTAGACCATCTCACTCTATTACTGAGAGCATACTGTGTAGACCTAACTTTAGCCGAGTCTGGTGGCTTAGTGGACTAATGCATCCACTGTAGGGAACTGTGTTTGACCTCATGGTTACAGGTTCAAAATCCTGGCGGGTCCACTCAGCCTTTCAACCTTCTGAGGTCGATAAAATGAGTACCATTGACTTGGGTAACAATAAACATCTGTTATTCAGCACCAAGAGGCCTATGGGTGAATGTGTTATTTACAAATACACATGTTATGTTATCTTTAGCTGTGTTGCAGACACCCAGATGTAGTGTCGCGATGCATGAATAGACGACACCGACACGATTCTGTGGAGGGAGCTTTATTCTTCACACGTCCTACTACCTTCTTAACCCTGCTCCTTTCTGCCTCCCTAACTCCTCCTGTTCCGCCTCCCTTTCTCCTCCCACCTCTAGACCTCCTGTGCTGGTCCTAGTGCCCAGCACGTCGTACAACATTACATCTCCCCCCTTCTTAAGCAACTTGAAACACCTCAGATTTGTCCGTGCACATCAGAGTAAACAATAAGAGAAAACAACATAGTTACAGTTCTTCAATGAGGCGAACGGGTCTTCGATGAATTCGCTGCGGCCGGTGAGCTGCCTCCTGAGTCGCCTGCTCCCCTTCATCAGGAGAAGTGGAAGGCCGATGATCACTTACTAGCTCGGGTGCGTCCCCTTTTGACGCACTGCTAGGTACAGTCAACGCTTCTCTGACATTGGGCGTGCATTTCTGAAAATGCGTCACGTTCCTTGTGATCCTCTTGTCCTCTGAAGCGGCTGTGATCATGGTCCCTTTTTGTTTTGTCACCAACAGTGGGCATGCATGATATCGTCAGTCTGCTTTTCTCTGTTGTTCTTGCCGCACCACTACCCAGTCTCCTTCCTGGATGGATGGCTGTGCAGCTTTTCGCCGTCTGTCTGCGTATTCTTTCATCTTCTCCTTTTTCAGTCTGTCTCTTGCTGCTAATTCTTCGTGATCAGAGTCTTGATGAATACCACTAGCTATGTCTTCCCAAGCCGGTATTCTTGTGCGCACTGTGCGACCCAACATTAAGGTTGCAGGACATCTGTTGGTGGTAGTATGTGGTGTGGTTTGATAGGCTTGTAACACCTCATTTAAGGCCACTTGAACATCACCCTTTGAAAGTTCTGCTTGCTGGATGTTTTTTTTTTAGAGTGGCCATAAATCTTTCTACCATCCCATTGGCCTGTGGCCACAGAGGTGTAATCTTCCGGTGTCTGAAATTCAAGTGGTTGGCAAATGCGGCAAAGTCTTGCCCATTGAATGGTGGGCCATTGTCTGTTTTTACTATCTTCGGTATGCCCCATGCTGCAAAAACCTCATCCAGCACAGGTATAGTGGTGGTAGCTTTGGTTGACGCTATGAGGTGCGCAATCGGGAAACGTGAGTATTCGTCCATTATGACCAGAATATACTTGCCAGATTGCAATGGGCCAAAGAAGTCTACTGCGACATGGTGCCAGACGCCATTCGGCAATTCTGACATTTGTAGAGGCGCAGGTGGGTCCTCTCGACTTACTAGCTGACACTGCGGGCAGTCTTTCAGTGTGAGTTCAACCATCTGATCAAGCGTAGGGAACCAGACCCACTCCCGCAGCGCTCTCTTCGTGGCTACCATACCTCTGTGCCCTTCATGCGCTTGGTTGATGACTCCCTGGCGCAGCTGTTTCGGAATGATGATCTGTTTGTCTCTTAGTACAAGACCATCGGAGGTGATGGACAGTTCATCCTTCACATGTCTAAAAGAGGACAGTTCATGACTGTCAATGTGTTCACTCTGTCCAGATTCATCCAGATGCCTCCAACTGTTTGTTTGGATGCAATGTTTTACATTTTGTAGGGTGACATCTTCATTGGTGGCTTCAAGGATGGCCTCTAACGGGACTGCTGGTGGTTTGGCTTGAGCCACTACAAAATGGATGTATTCCTCCGCTAATGATGGATTGGATTTGGACGTTGCCTTAGGATGTCTCGACATATAGTCAGCTGGATTTGCAGCTTTTCCAGGTTTGTGGATGATAGCATAAGTATACTCTTGCAGGTGGATGCCCCAACGCTCTATTCTGGGTGGCATTTTGGCTCGGGATTTCCAAAGATGGTTATCAGGGCCTGGTGGTCCGTGATAAGCGTGAAGTGTTTTCCGTAGATAAAAATGTGAAAATGCTCGCAGGCCCAGACTACCGCCAAGCTTTCCTTTTCGGGCTGAGAGTACGCTCTCTCTGTGTCCGTGAGACTCCGACTGGCATATGCTACGATGTACCGTTGATCACCCTCCCTGTCATATTGAGCTAATATAGCTCAAAGTCCCACGGGACTCGCATCCACGGTAATTTCAGTTTTTCGTCGAGGATTGAAATAAGCAAGGTTGTTGGCAGATTCAACAGAAGCTTTGATCGCGTGTAAAGCTTGATCACATCTGGTGGTCCATTGGAATGGGTGGCCTTGTTTGGTCAGCTTTCTCAGAGGGTAACTGATAGTGGCATAATCCTTGATATAGCGTGCACAGTAGCTTGCCATGCCTAGAAACAAACGCACATCCCCAGCGTCTCGCGGCCTAGGGGTATCGTTCAGAGCTGCAATCTTTTCAGGATCAGGTCTCCTGCCGGCACCTGAGAAAATGTGTCCAAAGAATTTTAATGTGGATTTGTGAAATTCGCATTTGTCTTTATTTAATGTGAGGTTGGCATCCAACAGAGCATGACAAACTCGGTCCAGCGCCGTGTCGTATTCTTGCATTGTTGCTCCATATACGAGGATGTCATCACTGTAGTTTAAAGTGTTGGGAATGTGATGTATTACTTTCCTGATGGCCTCTTGAAAAATCTCAGCGGCAGATGAGTCCCCAAAACTGAGCCTTTTGTATCTGAACAGGCCTTGGTGAGTCGAGAATGTGGTGATATATCTCGATTTTTCGTGGAGTTCCAGCTGATGATAGCCCTTGTTGAGGTCTAGTTTGGAGAATATCTGCGTACCATTGAGTGACGCAATCATGTCGCTGATGTGAGGTCCCGGGTGTCTCTCTCTTTCAATGGCGGTGTTGGGTGCTCTCATATCCACACAGAGATGGACTTTGCCAGGCGAGCCCTTTTTTGGTACTACGACCACTGGAGAGACCCAAGGAGTGGGTCCTGATGTTCTCTCAATGATGTCAGCCCGGAGAAGATCCTGCAGTTCCTCCTCTACGGACTGTTGAAGGTGAAATGGAATTTTACTGTGATGTTGTGCTATGGGGTTCACAAGTTCATTTATATGCAATCGAACTTGGCAATGAGCCATCTTTCCGAGTCTGGTGAATAGTTTTGGAAACTTGTGAACTATGTCAGGTTCGTCATCAACTCTATACAATATTTCTACTAGTCGAAGTCGTTCCGCCGTGGGCAAGCTAAGAAGTCAATCTGCTTCAGGACCGTCAATGACATGAATACGGGCTGGAAGAGTCCTGTCCTTGTATGTGAGATTAGTCTGAAATTGTCCTAGACAAGGAAGAGGTTCCTTTGACATCCATGTGTATACCCGCACGGCAGCTTTATGCAGGTGTGGTTGCGGATTCATTTTATTGTATTCTGCAACTGAAATATAGTTGAGAGATGCCCCACTGTCCAAAACAAACTTGGCCATGTGTGTGTCCATTTGAAGATGTAGTCGCGGGTATTTCTTCAGCCTGTCAGGATCCGCGACCATGCAGACATATTCATCACTATCTTGCGATATTGGTGACAGCGACCTCGACTCACGAGAGTGTGATCTACGTGATTTATATGTGTCATGAGAATGACGGCTGGACCTTGAAGAGCTAGTGGAAGAATCTCTGCGGTCCCACACTGCTTTGACATGATGGCGAGTGTTGGATTGTCTGTAAGTGTCTCTGTGGGTGTCTTTGCGAGGTGCTCCGCAGTCGTTCTCAAAGTGATTGTCCCTGCCACACTTCCTACATTTTTGGCCTAGTGCAGGGCAAGTCTCCGTGTGAGGGAAGTCATATCCACAGCGATAACATTTAAGTTGGCGCTCCTGTCGTTTGTCACTCCGACTGGTGCTGCGACGACGACGACTTGTATGGTGAGACTGAACTTTGGTTCTAGATGATCGTTGCTTTGCAGGGGAAGACCAGTTGGTGTGGCGAGATTGGAGCCGGAATGCCTGTTCTCGTTTTTCGCCTCTTCCAGCTTCCATTCGCTTTGCATGTTCTTCCGCCTGATCATGTACTCGCGTCATTTCTTCAATCTCATCCAGGGAGTAACTTTTCTTTAATAGACGTCTGCGTAACGACTCAGACTGGCATCCTTCTATGATTCGCAGGCGAAGGGCGTCTTCCGTCGTGAAAGAGTCAAATTCACAGTAGCGGGCCAAGCGTCGAAGTCGCGTGATGAATGTACTCATGGACTCCTCTTTTTCTTGAGATGCCATATTGAATGTTAATCTTTCAGAATCAATGTTCCGTTTGTGAAGAAATTTTCTGTTTAGGGCGTCACGCACATTTGCATCGGACGAAGCAGCAGCAGCAGGAAGTTCCTTTATAATCTGACCAACATCTTTCCCGATTAGATTGCGTGGTGCAATCAGTTGCTGATCCTCCTCAGTCACATGTGAACCTTTCATGAAGTCTTCAAAATCTTCTAGCCATTCCTGCCAGCGAAGGCCCATGCCTCCCCCCGATATGAGGACTAGGGGTTCCGGCGGGCGTAGAAAAGGGACTCCGAGCATGCCAAGTCTGTGGCCTCCAGTTCGAGACGTGGACGTAGGGGACTCCGGTCTGGTGCTGGCGCCAGCGGAGGCATGACGCTGTCTTGACGTTGGGGACCCAGACATGGTATATGGATGTGCAAAATATAGGTGAGCAAATGATTTGTATTGCAGTGTCTAAACACAGAGTCTCACAGCGCCTGTCACTTGGCGCAGATGCAGTAATGTTGACGCTATCAGCACTTATGGTAGGGTGCAGGCTCAGCAGCAAGGAGCCTAGGAATGTAGCAGTCCCAACAGCCACTTGACGTATAATTACCACCACAAGCATTAATGGTGATCAAGTATAGGCAACAGGAAAAAAGGTGTGGTCCACTCCTCACGGTGAGATTAGTCTGCAATGTTATTGAAATACATATTGAAGCTCATTTACAGTGTTTGAGGTGATTCCCAGCACTTGCCTGACTTCAAAATGGCCGCTGGGCAATCCTCGCAGGGGATTGGTTGAGGCGCCTGACCTCAAGATGGCCGCCGGTGAAATCTCGCTCCTCGCGAGAGTACAGGCCAGAATCAGACGGTGTCAGCAGCGCGGGAACAGACAGGCACTGGTACCTTCGAGCATGAAGAAATCAGTCACCGGGTCCAGAACGAGACCCCACATGCCTCCGACGACGCTTGCAGGCATCAGCAGCAACGCGGGCACTCGCAGCCCGGATCCTGCGCCACCGGGGTGGGCTCCCGGGTCGCGACTCGGAGAGTGCACGGCAGGAGGCACACGCGACCGGGGTGGGCTCCCGGGTCGCGGCTATGAGAGTGCACGGCAGGAGGCAGGTCGCGGCACAGCCCCACAGCTCCGAGGCAGCGGAGCGGACAGGAGACACAGCAGGGGCACAACGTGACCGGGGTGAGCTCCCGGTTCGCGGCACAGCACAGCAGCTCCCGAGGCAGCGGAGTGCTCGGACGGGACACTTCTGCACCAGGTAAGGCAGCTAAGGTCTACGACCACTCTCGTCGCCAGTTGTAGTGTCGCGATGCATGAATAGACAACACCGACACGATTCTGTGGAGGGAGCTTTATTCTTCACACGTCCTACTACCTTCTTAACCCTGCTCCTTTCTGCCTCCCTAACTCCTCCTGTTCCGCCTCCCTTTCTCCTCCCACCTCTAGACCTCCTGTGCTGGTCCTAGTGCCCAGCACGTCGTACAACATTACACCAGACAGACCTAAGTTTCCGGATCTGGAAGCATGACAAATAATACAACAAATATCCCTCACTGCCAGTTTTGAGATCACACAACGTGGTAGAACAATTCTGCCAGCTCTCTTCTATGCTAGCTCTTAGGAGACCAACTTGTGTATTGGAGATCTTGTTGTGTGACGGCCATTGCTTTAAGTGGAAATATAGAGTTGTCAGTACTCTCTATTTCGAGTACCTGTTTGCTCCTAAGAAGTGTCTGTTCTCTCTCATTAAATGTATTGCAGCAGTGCTGAGAAGTCGAGGTGCTCTCCATTTAAATTTAAAGAAGTGCAGGTACTTGGTACCAGGCAGTACCTACCCATTCGAAGCACTGGTGACCACATCCATGACAACACTGGGCTGTGAATTCCGGGATGTTGACTTCTCAATGGACAAAGGGAGACTTGTAGGTTCCGGATGTAGAAGCTGCTGGGATCAGAGGTGAGTCCCTCCACATGTTGTTGCGAGGAAGCGTGATGCTGGTCTACATTTGTCAGCCTCTTACTGTCGGGGAAAGTAGGCTCTTGCCACTGTTTTCAATATTTCTGCCTACCATATGACATTTATGCTCACTTCTGTAGGTGAGAGGCAGGTCATTCAATTGCTCTTCATAGCAGGGTGATACATGGATTTTCATTCCAGAGGATGGAAAATAAATGTGACTTTCTTAGAGGTATTTTTAAAGGTACTCTGCGCATTTCAGAGTGGCAAAATCATACTGGAGAGTATATTAATCAAGTCAGTTTTAATTTAGAAACCTGCTGTATTCTGTTTATTTTATGCTAAAATTGTTATGGCTTTAAATAACTAAACAATAAAATTACCTTACCGTACCTTACTGGGGAGTATAGTTGTGCTGTTGAACAGAACAGTAAGAGACATGGGTTTAAAATAACTTGTTGACATTTTGATGGGCAAGCAATATGTTTGAATAGTCGGGCATCACAGGAACTGACCCCTGTGACGCAGACCCCCTCCCCCCCCCACCACATTTGCACTCTACGTTAGGTGCATGTCTTGCACTGGTTCAGCTCTGTGCCTTTTCCAAACCAGAGCAAATGATCTTTGTACCATACAGTTGTACCTTGTTCAGTGCTGGGCTAAATGCTGGATGTAGAACTGGTTTATAAGTTAACAAAGAGAGAAGCAATGTCGGTAAATGCCACAGCAATGCGTAACATACCCAAAGCGAAACATTAACTACTTGCAAGGAACGGATATTTGCTTTGCAAACAAATGATTTACACATTGCTACTTAAAGCGTACGGGTGACTGCACCCGCAGCAGATAAGGACTCGGCCGGAATAACTCCTGCGCGCAGCTCCGAGCACAGCTTCAAATCACAAAACACTGTCTTGGCCGGTGGAGAAGCTATCCAGAGAACGGCTATGTGATCACTAAACGCTGCTAAGATGTGCACGATGGCATTCGCCTTATTCACACATTCATTCTTGTGGCTGTTATGCGATATGGGACCATCTACCTTTCATAGTTCCCAATCGGCATCGCAACAGTGCTATGCTGTCCACAGAGGTGCTGATAATGAGTAGAGGTGCCCAGCAGCTCGGGAAGATTGGAAGTTGCAAGAACATTCCAGCCACAAACTCAAATGAATACCTGTCTTGCCAGAGCCACTTCAATAGTTTTCTAACATGGTGGACCTTTGCCAGAGGCCTCTTCTGATGTTGAGGTCTCATTACTAAACTGTGTCTCAACGCATCCAAGTGTCAAACCTTTGGACACGGGCTATCCTGACTCCGATTGCTACCAACATGTCATCCGAGGGAGCAGTTTTTTGTTTTTGGATATCCAAGGTGCTTTGAAAACAGCCTAAATGACTTTTTTTTTTTTGGGCGAAATGCAGGCACCACCATGTGTTAGGGTAGAAACTTCCACTGTGATACAAATGTGTTGGGTCCAACCTTCCAACTGTATGGAGTACGAGATCGGGCCAACTTTAAAAACCAAAATGACCTCAAGATGGGAGCCCTTCCACAAGACATGCTAGGGCCACCAATGGAGGGTCCACTGTCTGCTGACGGAACCATTCAAAGGTTAAATAGCTGAAAATGGGGTCAATGTTCTCACGAAAAGTGTAGTAATTTTCTAAAAGAAATTTAAGCCTCAAAAATAAAAAATAAACCTTGACAGTGCAGATAGTTTTGCTTATCTGTAGTACATACAGATAATGTAACATGCCTACAGATATTAGTTCAAGCTGAGACAAACACATTTATAGTCAGATATGCACACAGACCAGCAAAAGCAGACATACGGGTGTCTGTGCCCATAGACTAATAGGCATCCATGCACATAGAGCTACTGACACACGGGCAGCTGCTGTCAAGTGAAAGTGGTGGGGCAGCGCAGGGGAGAATAACAAAAAAATAAAAAAGTGTAATTACCTGCCGGCCGCCGCCTTGGTGCTCTGCTCCAGACAGTCCATGGGCTGGTGCACAGGCTTGGTGAACTCCCCTACGCCAATCCAGACTCTGCTCTCATGCTGGTAATACTATTACCCAGCATGAGAGAAGTGCCGGGATTGGTTGGAGTGGGCTTGTTCACTCAGGGTCCAGGAGCCTGTGCCTATTCTTCACCCAGCTGTGCAGCATAGCTCTGGTTGGAGAGATCTAAGTGCGCATGGCATGCTGGACGTCGTAAGACAGCCAGCCAAACCAACGTGCACTTGCAGTGCCCACTACTACCCCTCCTCCCTCCTGCAGCTGCTGTCCAGGAAGCAATGCCCGGTTACTTTCCGGTAATTTTCATTACTGCCTTCTGAGCAGCATCCGCCTTCCAAGAGTGCATTCAGAAGTTGCGCCGGGCCGCAATGTCAGCACTTGAACCTGCTGCAGATGCACACAGATTGTCAAATGTGATGTTGGAGAGAAATCGCACCTGCTATTCCATTAATGCTGAGAGGGCAAAAAATCTGCACCCTCCTGCACCTTTTCCGCCAAAGAATGGAAGTCCTTAAGGAGGGACTGAATGGCATAAGTAGAGTAGGCATTAGCACGGACCGCAAAGTTCGAAGCCACATAGACCTGTTTCACGGCCCCTCCACCTTCTTATACACAGCATCAGATGACGGAGCATTCACATACACCACTGCCCCCTGGGTGGACAATCCAGCTATAATGTTATCAATTTTGACTGAGGTCGGGAATTCCTTACCAAATTTATCCAGGGGATAAAGCTTCAGCAAGAAACGAGGAAAAGACTGCTTCTCAACATCCTTCCATTCATTCGTAAGCACACGGTGAATGGAAGGGCAAAGGGCAAGGGCAAAGAACCAGGCTTAGCGCGCTGATATTGCGAAAAAAGTCATCATCAGCTGGTGTCTGGCCTGAATCAGCAAAGCCCAACTTGTCCCAAACATGCTGCATGATTTCGGCCAAATCTGTGCTCTGCACAATACGGCCATTAAGGTCCTTATTGTCCCCCTCCACAGAAGGATCCATCCTTGGAACCTTAGCACGAGGCACCCCTACCCTGGCACGAAATCCAGCTTGAACAGCTGCAGCAATAATGGCCTGGAGATCAGGGGTTACAGGCACAGCAACCCCAGCAGATGGCCCAGACACCACAGGAGGTTCCTCTGCATCACTCATAGCGCTGAAAAACCAAACGCCCCAGTAGAACCAAGTTACCAGCAAAGTGCCCAAAGCAACAACCGATCTCAGGTTTCAGCGAGGCAACCGCAAGTACAGAAACCAGATCGGCACAGGAAAAGCCTCCTTATAAAGCCGGGTGGTTTCTAAGGTAACGCTGCTCTTGCCGCAGCACACTCCCCACCTGCTGCAAATGGCCAGCCGGAAGTGCCCAGACGTGCCCCCTAGCCGGAGCGGAGGTGCCATTTTGGAATCAGACAGATGCCACGTTACTGTCGATTCCACTAAAACTGCCCTTTACCGATGCAGAAAAGGTGCCGCACACCTTCCCACATCGGGGGTGGTGACATAAAAGGATGGGGGAACAAAAATATACTTTAAAGTAAAAATGAACAAATTTAAATCAATATCCCCGAAGCTGTCACAGGCTGCCCAGCAAGCCACAGACTCCCCCCTATGATCCTGTATGCACCGCATACAAGCATGATCACAAAAATACAGTCAGAAAAAACATAAAGGCAGGTTTAACCAAAAAAAGAAAAGAAAAACAAGCATTTGCAATGCAATAGGTCTCGCATTTATGCGAGTTTGAGCTATTGACATTGCAAATAACAATGCCTTTTATTTTTGTTTTCGTTATTAAAACATAAATAAAAGGCATTGTCATTTACAATGCCAATAGCTTAAACTCGCATAAATGCGAGACCTATTGCATTGCAAATGCTTGTTTAGATAGCTATCCTTTCAGCCTCATGCCCAGAATTGTTGAGGTTGTCAGATGTTTGGTTTGAAACAACTTGTGCTTATTTAGCACGCTGGACTAGCTCTTCATTATATGGCACAGCTTCTAGAAGCCGTCCAGCAAGACAGAGAGGTGCGTATTTGGGAGATTGCACTCCCGGAACATGCGAGTCGGGTGCCCTTCTGTCAGCAAACTGTGTAAACTCGAAGCGCATGAAAGCGTCTAGTAAGAACCCACATCCGGATTTTCTCAAAACTTCACGAACACAGCAGATACAAAAGAAACAAAAAAAAACAAGTATGTTCAGACACGCTATCTCACTAGCACACTGCCATTGCAATGGGTTTAACTCATCGGGAAAAGCTGACAATGACACGTGTGCTACTCTGACAGCGTTAGTAGCAATCGCCTTATTGTTTCCATTTTAAACCTCACCTATAGAAACCATAGAAAGAGGATTCCCCTTTCTTAACGGGATTATGATGCAACCCAAGAATTGGATGTATCAGGTTTGTTTCAGATATACAGAAAAGATTAATAACTCTAACAAATAGAGTGTGGTAATGGCGAAACACTATACCTGAGACTTCCCGTTTCGCAAATACAATCATACTAATGCCAATAACGGTTACCGTCATGTTGGCCTGAAGAGTTCGCACTCATAAAGCGACTATGACAGTGGGCCAAGCCCATTCGGGACTTAGATTCGTCGAGGTTGGGCCCTCCTATTTATAAGCTAGAACTGAGTGGTCCGACCGTGCCAGTTACTCTAAAAGTTTAAAATGAAGAAGAAATGAATAAAACAGAAACAAGGAGGGGGAAGGGGGAGGGGGGAGTGGGGGGGGCATGCAAAAAATGTATACGCGTACTGATGTGGCCTGACCTAAAAATGAGTCACGGGACTGTGCTTTGCAGAACGAAGAAGGGAACGTGGCCGCCATAGTTAAAAGCGCGGCCACGCGGCGGCGAAAGGAATGCGAGGTATGCAGCTGGCACCCGGCCACGCTGCTGCTCGCGCACAAGAGAGGAAAGCCAGATGGCGCCTGTGCGAGAGGAAAGCCAGATGGCAACTGCGCGCGTAACCGCAAGCTTTAGGCCACAAGCAAAAGCTTGTGGTCTGATTTCTAAAGCCCACTCACTAAATGTCTCGCCAGACCAGCGCATGCGCTGGCTCAGGCGAGACCTAAACAGGCATACTGATAGCCAAGATGGTAATCGGTTGCAGAAAAAAGAAACGGGAAGTTCACTCCAGGAAGTGAGGTATTTGTAATACCTTTAGATGGCGGCCACCATGGATTAGGGAGGAAAAGTCAAGTTTGATTATCAGGTTCTGCAGGAATGGAGATAAACTCATACGGATTGTGAGAGGAACACGGACGAGGAGGTAATGGCCCCACTCCGCCCTAAGACTCGGCTGGCAGCCTGCAGGAAGGAAAATAAAATCATAATACAATTGTTTTATCACCATTTTATTTTTCATGATTGACTTTGCTGGGCTCACAGCAGTGGGGAGTAATATTAAGTTGGTTGCATGCAAAGCACCTTCTGCTGCTCTAAGGTGTAATCAAATCACAGGATGTGGCTCTCGGGTGGAAAAGAGGAGAAAAGGAAGAGAGAGAGAGAGCGAGAGAGAGAATGAGGAAGAGAGACATGTGATTGGATGGTCTTCCTTAAAACAAAGCCGTAGTCGTTATCTGACAATAGGTGCCTTGGTCTTAATATAGATGGACAATCTTTTCAGAAAAGAGAAAGCACTCTCCCCAATGCAGGTGCAACTCTGGCAGTTCACTGATGAGCAGATCAGTGAAAGACAAAGTTGTAGTTTAAAAAATGGCTCTATATTTCTCCAGAGCCAGTCCCATTCACACTTTCAAGAGGGGGCAAGGATCCCCCTCAGATGGGTGCAGTGAGAGACTGCACACACCTTTGTGGGGGGGGGGAGTTGTAGAAGGAGGGACCCTTGTACCTCATACACCCCTCCCAAAGGTGCTATTAGGAAGCGCACTGATTGCTGAAGCTTTTGTTCTTGAGTAATCAAGAGTATTTACTCAAATTTGAAAGTTTCTACTTGATAGCAAAAATGTATGTGTTTTAAGAAACAAACCATCTGATGCCTAGAGAGGAAATATGTTATTTCCCAAATTTATTTATAGGTATTTAATTATTACTTTATGCTGAGTTTAATTAACTTAATTCCTGATGTTGGATCTTTGATGTCAGAGGCCACTTGCTGCTATCGCTGTCATTCCATGAATTCTGTGGAGGTATTTTATTTTCTGCATTGGTCAACCTTGTTATGATGACATCACTTCTGAAGGCTGAGACGTGAACTTATAAGATTGATCTACCTTTCCTGAGGCATGATCCTGGAAGGTCTCTGTAACATAAGCACTGGTATTGCCAATTAAGTTTGAAAGATGCATCTAGCCCTCCTGTTTATGATCTGTGATTGTGAGATTTTTGTTTCTTTTGTCAAGAGCTTGTGTTGGAGGGGAGACAGGGCGATTCTTTCTGAGGTGTGAAAATGGCTTACAACTTCCTTTATCAAGTTCTAAATCGAGAATGGAGACTAGATAAGGGAAACAGGTTGAAGACAACTTAAGCTCCTCAGAAGGAAAAAAGTGAAGAACAGAAAAACCTCTAAAGGACTGAGGCAGAGCAAGAAAATCTGGACTCAAGAGAAATAGCTGATAAAACTGCAGGAAAAATCCTCTAGAGCAAGCAACAACCTAGAACATGCAAAGTTGTGATACATCAAAGTGATCCAACAGTCTCCTTTTCATATATGCGAATTCGGATTGGTCAAGAAGAATTAAAGGTAGTAAAACCAAGTTTCATTTTTCCCAAATTATAATGTGGAAACAGCAATGGTTCCTATGATATGAAGCATCTGAATTCATGAAAAAATACTATTACAGGATGGTCAACCGCAAGAACACCAAAAAGCCATGCTGCGTAACATGCCTTCAAGAGCCTGCTATCAGAAATATGTGGCACTAAGACTTCAGAAGTGCAAGTAATGTATAGCAGAACTCAGCCTTGCTGCAGGCAAAATTCAGCAAAGACCCAGAGCGATTCAGCCACAGCGGCGCCGAGTAAGGAACGTAACAATGTTTGATTTTTCACCGTGCACATTCCAAGTAGATTGACTGATACTTTATTTGAATGGGAACGATGTAAAAATTAAAAGGAGTAAAATGTGGATGTAAATAGAGAAATTGACAGACTTTCTGAAATTGCACACTCACATTATTGCAGCTACCTCTAATAAACACAGCATTGTGGCCAATTTTTATTGATTTTGTACGTAAAAAGGCATAGATTTACCTCTATAGTTTAACATTTTTCTTAAAGAGGGTGAAAATCAAACAAACCGAGGGAGGATCAAGTTTACTTGGCACACCACGAAAATATTAGAATATTTTATTAGCGTCCTTTCAGAACCCATGGATTTTAAGCCAATTTATTTGACAAATATGCTGTAAAATGCATGACTTGAATGTGTTCTTTCAAAGTGTTCCTTGGGGGAGAAATTTGCTTGGATCTCTCGGTGCAATTCGAGGCAAATGTTTACACTCTTTTTCCAGGACTCCGTGATAGACGCCTTTGGATGAGGAATGAAATAAGAAAGGCCAGATCAGATCAGAAAATCTTCATCCGGGTGAAATAAACGTCCCTGAAAGTTATATAACAATCCATAACAGTGAAAGAAAACACACAAAACAATTCATCAAATAGAAATGTCCTACATAGCAGCAATCAAATAACATCCCTACATAAGACAATATTAGCAGCATAATTATCAAAGCAAAGTACTACTGGCCTTTACAGCAGATCTCAGGAAAGGGCCAACATGGATGAAGGTTTCATCGTCAGATAATTGTAATAAAAAGATAAAAGATTGTCTAAAATGCCTAATATCACGACTTTTCTTTTTTTTTAAAGCGGGATTAAAAAATGTTTTGTATCTCTTACATAAAATGTGCAAACAAGTGCAAAGTGCAGCATGGATTGCCCGGACTTGCCATCACAGGGAGCTTTATCAAAGTTCTTCATGTAGCCTAACGGGAAAAACAACAAAAATTTTACTATGTCTGCTCTAAAACGAATTAATAATGAGTGTTCCCAACAACCCCGTGCACACCAAAGAAAATGAGTGGGGCAGTTTAGTAAGGTCAAACTCTGCTAAGCTATAATATTGGGCTTCCTCCCTTCCCTGTTGGATCTATGGGAGCGCTCCTAATAATACAGAGCTTGTTGGACGTGCTTTTTGCTTACAGATTTCCGGCTCCGCAAAAGCGCCCTGTAGTCTACTTTTAGAATATTCTGATTTCATATAAACTAGCCAGGGAATACGCAGACAGTTCAAAATAATGGCTCTTGTCAAGCTGGCCATTTCCTTTCTACAAATATTGCTTGCCACATAAATGTTGGCCGGGTTCAGATACAATCTTCAAGAATAAGACAAGCCCAACACTTTGTTACAGATTAAATTAGAAGCTGATATGGAAGCTTAGAGGAGTCTCCTACAAAAGCGATTTTCTTCACGCTGGATGGCCTCATATTTTGAAATGCCCCATACCTCCGCCCCGTACATTGTAATAGAAATACATTGGGACTTATAGATCTGCAGTAACGGGACGAGCGAGCCCCCGCCTGTTTGTTGCGGGAGATTACATAAAGAACCAATTGCACTTGCCAATTTTGCTCTATGCTGCACTATATTGGGTACCCATGATCCTGTGGCAGAAAAGGTGATCCCCAAATATGAGAAAGTGCTCGTGTCATTCAGGTGGTTAGTGCCAACAGACGGAGTTGAAAGCTGTTTGCACTTCGGGCTGCACAGCATAATGTGTGATTTTGTAAAGTTTGTTCGTAAATCTAAGGTGGCCATAAAATCCACAAAAGCAAGCACCAAGAGACGCAGGCCCATTGGCGGTCGTGCCATAAGCCCTGTGTCATCCGCATATAAGAGTGTGGGTGGTAACAAACCTTTAATTTTGGGTACATCAGGGGTGATGAAAATTAAAAAAGGATAAAGCTCATTAATATATAAAATAAATAAAAGGGGGGCCAGTACACACCCCTGTCTCACGCCACGACGAATTTCTATATCACCAGATACCTCTCCCTGAGTGCTAATTCTTACCTTCATATCTTTGTGCGAATAAGCTAAAAAGTGCACTAGAGCTTCATCCAGGCCATGTGAAATAAGCATTTGCCACAGCTTGGAGCGATTGGCACTGTCAAATGCTGAGGACAAGTCCATGAATGCCAAATAAAGTGAAGCTTGTTTGGCAACAGTATATTTACTGATACCAGATTCAAATTTAAACATTGTTCGATCGTCCCCACTTTATTTCTAAACCCATACTGGCATGGTATGGGACTGACTCAGCTTGAATCCACTCCATAACCCTGCCTAGGATTTTGACCATGGTATCAATCAATGAAATAGGCCTGTAGCATCCAGGTAGGGACCTATCACCTTTTTTAAATATGGGTACTATAATAGATGTGGACCATGAAGCAGGCACCAGGAAATGGACAAGATTGTTAAAAACGTTAGTCAGTAATGGTGCAAAAAATCGATATTACAATCAATTGGGACACCATTGGAGCCCAGCGCCTTACATCTGACGCTCTGGTTTATCGCACCCTCTACTTCACACATGCTTAACTGAAAACCTCTCTGGCTGTTAGAGTCTATTGTGAATTCAACATCTGAGGGAGGACTCTCAAGTTTTACTAGCAATATGGCAGGTAATCGAAGATACAGGCTGTATTTTACTCCTCATGCCTGCAACAGCGGACCAAGCAGATATACTATCTTTCAAAGAGGCTGCCTGCATTAGCGAATCCCACTGCTGTGTTAGCACTTCCCTCCAGCATTTAGAAATGACCGTTGTTTGGGTATTGTTTCGGTAGGATGGGAACCGCTGCTTGGTCCCTGGGTTTAGTTACAAGGGCCCTATGTTACATTTGATTTGCCACCGGGAGCTAGCTGTGGGGCGAAGAGGCTTTAAAAGAGCTTTCCTGATCTTTGGGCATAAACTATAAAATGCTTCAACAACCTGGTGGTCACCATCCTCTTCCACTAAGCACGCTTCCACCAGCCCTAAATTCTCCTTTATTATTAAATTAAAAAATTGGGCCGGTCACGCAATCTCCACACCAATCTAAGGTGTGATGGCTGCCGATTACTAGTTCCTATTTCCACTCTAATGTTTCCTTAGGTGCTGTTGAGAAGACTACCTCTGTGGGGTGATTGCCGCCATAGTTTGATGCAATTACTGTTCCATATAAAAGTATGTCTTCTAAATTGCATGTGATAAACAAGCATTTGCAATGCAACAGGTCTCGCTTTTACGCAAATTTGAACTATTTGGCACTGTAAATGACAATGCGTTTTATTTATGTTTTGGTTTTTGAAACATAAAAAAAAACGCATTGTCATTTACACTGCCAATAGCTTAAACTTGCGTAAATGCGAGACCTATTGCATTGCAAATGCTTGTTTGGATTGTTTCAGAAACTCTAGTGCTTTGTGTGTAAGAGCTTTAAAATATCGTCCAATCTCAGCTCTTGAAGGTTCTAACGCTTTCTGTTTTCTGCCTAGATGTTAGTTGTAAATGTTTTTTTAAAAAGTATTTTTATTAGCATTTTGCAATATTTAACATATATGCGATATATAGTAAGTTCGAGAGTTCACCAATTGACAATGTTAGTTGTAAATGTTATATTCAACTACCTGTTTATTAGAGTGTATTGAATGGACATTAATGTTGTGTTGCTGCGTCACACACTGAACCCGGGTTTCTAGCCCCTCCAACTCTCACCTGCTAGAAGCCTCCTGGACTGCTCACCCTCGACGCCTAGAAAGGCTCAGTGTATGCTATGCTATATTGTTATACGCTAGATTATGTTATGATTCCATGCTATATCCTGTTTATTCATCGTATAGTGGTTTTATACTGCACTAAGCTTGTCTCAAAGGGCTTAGGTGGAGGGGATGGACAAGAGAGGGGAGACCACGAGTGAGGAAGGGAGGAGACAATGTATAGGGGATTAAAGGGGGGACGACGGGAGACAGCTAGAGAAAGAGACGGAATAAAAAGGCGCCTTGAAAACACCTGAGAAGATAAGGAACGGGGCTGTGAGAGGCAGTCGGAGCGGCGCAGCAGGCGGAAGACTCGCCTTAAAGCAGGGCAAAGTGAGGTCAGAGAGACAGAGGTACACAACAGGGACCCTCCCTGCGGGGCCCTGCCTTGTGTGAAAGTGTGGCCGCTGAGAGCTGGGGTGGGGGAGGGAAGAATTCTTAGACTAGAGGGGGTGCTGGAACTCAGGGAAGAGCGAGCCATGCTCGGGCTGGGGATGGGCAGCCCATGGATGGAATGGAGAAAGTGAGGAGGGGGCATGCTGTGTGCCGAACGGTCAGCAATGAAAGGGGGGAGGGAGGGGCATGCCTGCACTACAGGGGAGAGGTATGCCGCCGGGACTCAGGGGAGAGCCATGCTCGGACCGGGGAGGAGCTCTGTGCCGAGCGGTCAGCATGGAAGGATGGGGGCCCATGCCTGCACTGGAAGGGGGGTGGATGCTAGTACCGGTAGAACGGGATATCTGGTAAACAAAGAAGACATGCCAGCCGCGTGTGGAAGAATCAAAGGGGGGCGAGGAGGGGTGGGGGGGCAAGGGTGAGCACAAGAGGGGGCGGTCCGACCACAAACTTCGAAACATACACCGCGCGACACGGACAGGTATGAGGGTGCCAAGGACTGGGGCAAGGAGGGGCACATGCGAGAAACCGAGGAAAGAAAGCAAAGTGAGAGAAAGTGAGTGAGGGAATAACGGCGCGGGAGAGGAGACAGCCGGGAGGAGGCCGAGGGAGGAGGGACAGCGGTGCGTGCACGTCCCAAAGGGGAGTCAAGGATGACGTCCTCGGGGAGGAGGGAGAAAATAAGTGCTCGCCATTGCGAAGGCAGCGCTGTTAATTTTTGCATCGCGCTTTCACTTTAAAGTGAAAGCGCGATGCAAAAATAAACATGCGGCGCCCTGTCTCCTTTTGAGACGGCCCATCCGGACTGGATCGCATGGCTTGTTTACATAACACGCCTCTTGCGATAAGAAACTGCTTCACAACAGAAGGAAAGCAGGCGAGCCAGTCCAGGTGGGCCGGACCAAAAAGCGAAAAGGAGGCACCCCAGAAAGCTTATTTCCAATGGCAGCCCACCGTTTACCATAAACGGTGACGCAAGTCAATGGAAATAAGGGGCGGGGCTTCAAGCCCTTCTCTCAAAGTCCTCCTTGACAATAATCTCGCCGAGCGAGCTGCGCATGTGCGCAGCAACGCTAGGCGAGACCTAAAAAGTTATCTATTGTGAAGGGGCTACCAAAGCCCCTATAAGCAGGTAGGGCAGAATCATTTGTACCTGCTACTGCCATTACATTTTACTAAATCACAGGGAGCAAGATATGACACCAACTCCTGGCTCCTAGGGTCCATATTTGCATGAGGGCGCATATCAGTGCAGAATGTGTTGTGTTTATTGGGTAATTTCACATTAAAATCACCTGCTAGACAGAGCTTCATTGGCTGCCCTGTAGAAATGATTTTGTCTGACAGCATATTGTTTAGTCAAACAGCACTGAGAATTTCATGTTTGGGGTGTTGGTTAAGTCATTGTTGTAGAAATTAACTAAATACAACCTCATATGACTCTTCAGCAATGCAACTTGAAAACTACAGTTTAGCGTCTCAAAAGTTCTAACGCAACCCCCAATAGCTATGCTTACTGTTACACCAAGCGGTTTCCGGCTGGCTGGGATGCATCAAAACCAGAGTCAGAATACACTGTCCTAGATAGGATGAGTATGATTCACGTGTCCTAAAACCTGTGCTCACCCTTGGGTAGCTTGGCACGGGGCAGTTAGGCTTATCCTCAGGGCTCAGGTGTAAAGTATTGGCACAGCACCACCCTCACAACACACTGCGGACACTATAAAAAGACTCCACAACCTATGTATAAAACACTGGTCTTTGTATTACACACACATTGAAATGAAAAAATATATATGCCTTGAATATACACTCTACTGTTATAGGCAATTGTCAACTTTCCCATTAGCAGCAGAATCGCATGAACAAATATGCCCTATTCAGAGGTATTCATCAACCACGACATTCCCCAATATTGCATACCCCAACAGTTGCAATGGTCAAGAAATCACAAGTCTTTGGCTACGCCTCGTGACCCAGCCCCACAGTCACTCAACTACAACAGCCAACGATACACGCAGCCCTGCTGGTGCCACATTGTTTAGACTGTCAGAACTACCTAAAGCAGAAAGAAACAGTTAATTAGTTTCGTCCACCCGGATTAGACCTCCAGATGCCCAGAGGCACCTGCACGAGGGTGGGATCACTATCCCCCTGTAGACAAAAGGTTGTGACCCAGGAAGCTTGCGTGCTTCCAAGTCTGGAGAATTGTTTCCCCTCAAGTGGATGTGCGAGCTGCCGTAGCTCCCGGTAGCCCACTGGTGGTGCCCACAAGGCACACCAAATCCTCCGGGCCCCGTCACATTGTTCTCTACAACAAAGTACCTTGTGGCATGGGTCCAGGGAGAGTGAGACAGTGACCTCAGACAGAAGCCGCAATATCAGGCCCTCTCGTCCTCCGGATCTGGAGGCCAAAGACAGTCTCAGCTCAGGTCCCCCAACATCACTCAGACACCACATGCTCCAGAGTGCAATCTAGCACAGGTCCCCTGGTTGCAGGCATGGGTCTCTCTGACTCTGCAAGCTTCCCACGCACTCCTCGAACTTCCCATGTCTCAGCACCTCAGGTGGGCTGCTGATCTTTACAAGAACACTCCTCTGCACAGTGTGATGCCGGTGTACGTCAGGACGGTCCTTGTCCCAACCGATGATCATTTCCACACGTTTTTGCCACACCCTGTGTGGTCCTAACGATCCTGTGGAAACGGGGAGATCCTTTGTCTCCCTGGTATCTCGGGGCCAGGAGGCCAGCCAACTGGCCCTTGGAGAGTACTTAGGGACCCGGTTCATGACAGTTGGCACTTAGCTGCAGGTCAGCAACATCCAGGCAAAATCCACCAAGTAATTGTCCCCTCCCTGGAGCGCGACAGCTCCAGGCCACCACAAGCCTGCAGATAGTCCATTTGCAGTTCCTCCTGCCTTAATGATTCCTCGTGTTGATGTCCCAGCATCAAATTAGCGTAGCATGGTTCAAAATCCAAAAACGTCTCTAACTTCGGAGGCCCGAGCCCCAGTAATTAAACCCACAATTGCCTTTGAAGATACGACCACTTCAAAAGTCCACCTTTGATATGCAAAGGCCCGCTCTAAATTGTGTCCTGTCTGTCATCCTAACCCAGGAGGTTTGATCACTATCTTTATTAGGGCCAAGACCTTGCCCCTTGGAATACTGGTGCCAACTCCATCCCCCATGTAACTGTCCCAGAAAGACCCCTCAGAGTCAGAGGTCTGCAGTTTCCCTTGAGCCCCTAGCTTAAGGCCTTCTACCAGGAATGCACTGTGCTGGGGGGGACAGAATGTAGCTGTCCCCCCAGCACCCAAATGTGAATTAGGAGACAGGCCGACAGGCACACAGAGCCAACGAGTATTGAAATGCTCACTTTGCCAAAGTGACATTTCCACACATGTAATGTCGGATCGACTCGCACTACCGGAGTGGATTTGCCATTACGAACTCATCGATATCAAACTCCATACTGCTACTATTCTGCACATAAGAAATACTGCTGCTCAATAGCCTTTCCCTACATTCCCCCATGCTAATCCAATGTGAAAAGCAGGCCCCATCATACCGAACACACCATCCGGTGCCATTCACGACCCTTGCATGTAACGCACAGGCGCACATGCCCTACCTCTTCCCGACACCGCACCCTGTCCCCAGGGAGAGCTCCGATATAGCAAGAGACCTGCAGAACCTTGGCATGTAGCTTTTTAAATGCCAAGCCAAGTAACAGTAACCTGTGGACACATGCCCCACCAGGGCAAACCTGTGGCACGATTGAGGCGTGGATGGTACAACCAATGCTGCAGGCCCATGGAGGTACATGCCCTGGGCCTTCCCCCTAGACAAGGGACTTACAGCTAACTCGAATCAGCCAATCATGTATACACCAATCATTAGTATGTATATGATAAGCATAGCGCTTTGGCACTGTATGGGAGTGTAAAACGCGCTCAGAGTTCTAAGGCTAGCACTTAGATCAGCGCAAACATTTACCATGTTGACCAAAAGTCGAGGGAAAGCACCCTAGAAAGGACTATTTCCAAAACTTACTCAGATGGCTAAACCCTCCGATGCTCGACCATGACAAGACGGTGCAGCAGGGATATTATAACACTGAAAGCCATCAACCACGGAGGGCATGATGTCCCAGATCTCTTGGAACATAACCACATCATATCCCTTTATAAAGATTAACCATTCGGGCAAGCTAACTTTCGACCTAATCCCTGCAATGTTCCAATTTAGTAATTTCAAAGCAGTATTTCGTGAGGTGGTTGAGACATCAATGAAACGGGTAGCACTGAGTTAGGATGGAGACATTACATTGTTAAATGCTACATCCTGATGAATAGACGTCTCCCCTTGCAGTCATTCTCCATCCTCTAAATCACACAGAAGTAAAAACTATTTACACAGGCAAACAGGGCTGTCTGAACTAGGGGCCCATTGGCGTAGATGGGATGGTATTGGCCTATAGAACTATCCTAGGGGGGGGTGCAATAATTCTGGATTCGGTATGGCAGCTAAATTCCTTCTTTTTCAGTCTATTTCAGACACAAGGAGGATTCCGGAAGTTTATCACAATGCATTTGCCCTCCATATCGTTTTTAGACCCTTCTCAACATAATAATCTAATTAAAAGGTCCTTGCATTAAAGTGTTTATGCTTTCTCAGCCAATGAGCAGTTCTGTTGCAGAGCTGGTCCTATGTTTCATGTTTCTTGGACCTAAGAGGGAAACTCCCACTAAGATTAGGACATATGGGCAGGCTGGTGGTAGTAAACTCAATACGTCCTCATTCGAGCTGTGATATTGCCCACGGGATCCTCTGGTGGTTGAATTTTGCTCTTTTATCCGAGTGCCAACAGTCGTAGCTTGATCAGTGACGTTCATATCCATTGACTGAGGGGCACCCCCTGACCTGATATTTGTATTTGATGCAAAATTACGTGTATCAGCACAGGTCGTTACAGGACTCTTAACTTTTTCTAGGAAATTACTAGCCCCAGACTGGTAAGAAGTAGTTTGAACCAGTGACAGGGGACTGCTTTTGTCACTACTAACACTTTGCTTATTGGACAGATCTGTTATGAGACTCTCAATATGATTGAGTTGGTCCAATATTGGCTGCAATTTCTCCTCCAAAATAGAACTGAGTTTCACACTTAAATCAGCACAACCTATGGGGTCCGAGATCGAATAATCATACGTCTGTGTTAACCGAGACTGAGTTTGAGGTTGAATCCAAGACAAAAGCTGGCCTTGGTGACTTTGTTGCTGAATCGATTGTTGGGTTGATTGCCTACGCTTAGCGGTCAGATCCTTCCATAGAAGTCTATTGCTCTTTGCAGCTGAGCCTTGACAAGTCCGAGTAATGGGCAGAATAATGGGTGAACTACGCAGCTCAGGATCATTTTCCACGATAGCAACTTCAGAATCACTTTTCGGGGCATGAGGTTATGTTGGGCCAACTCTAGGTTCATAAGGCCCCAAAATACTGTGTTGGTGCAGTCTCTTGCATGTGGGCCACTGTGGTAACCTACTACATGTGTTCTCTGCACAAGGTTAGCTCGTGCAGTGGCGCATGGAGTGTGATGAGAATTCTAACATGGGTATTCCATTTGGAAACGGGATTTGAATGAGGAGCGTTAGACAAGCTGGGGGTTTGACTTGCTCCTGTTGCTGTTACACAGATTCATAATAAAAGCACTACGCTTCAACTGGATTGTTATTTTCATTGCCGCCGACCCACTACAATTTAGCGACCAGGATGGGATTCGATTCCGCGTCATGCTGTCACCATTTACGGGTTCCAGTCCACGGATGTGTGGAGTCCAGAGAGACTGGGTATGACAGAGTCAGCACAGTCAACACTACTAATGCAGTACTGTGACCACATTTCTTATGCATGAATGAGTTGACAGTTACTACGCCTAGTGATTTCTGTCACAAGCCGTGTCCGAGTGTTTCATTAAACTACTCACTAGTTTTGCTGCACGTCAAGGAAAAGCAAACTTTAACACTCAGAAGCAGTACATTTGAATGAGGTGCGAGGAGTTGCGCGAGCTCTTACCGTTGGGTTGTTTGCAGTTAACCCCTCGGAGCTCACGTGCACATTGTTTCGCCAGGCCATCCCCCGGCCGAAAGATGTGCACCGTAAGGGACTCTGCGCATAGTCTGCCTTACGTTGCCTGACGCTGTAGCAGCCATATGGGGTGAGTCTGCAAGTTCTACCATCGCATTTCTCGTTGGGTACGTTTCATCTGTTATCGGTGATACATACACCATTTCTATACATGAGTCTGATTACGGAATCTAGCCCATCGTGTTTTGTAGAGTGACACACACTTCTTACCTGCGTGTCATTAACATATTTGGGAATACTCACCGTGACATTCCAGCGTAATTCATTCTGTGACACGCTCATAACGTCGTTTACATCATTGGTGGAATTAGAGATCACAGTGACACGCACACTTCATCATTTTTTGCATGTCGATTTTCGTTTAAAATCAACAGTGACACGCACATTTATAACATTTTTTTTTCTTCTTCTTTTATGTATAACTTTAACATTATCTAAGGCTATTGTTGTGCTTGTAAGTTCACTTACTTTCTGTAATATAAACTGACCAAATGATGGAATGCATTGTTGATACCCACCCAACTGTAAGTCAGTTTTGGTCAAACATTGTCCGCATGAGGTGATTCCTATACACATCAGCTTTTTGTTGTCAAAATTTTAGGTTTCTCAATTTATTTACTAACTGAGCTGTACTTTACTGTTCATCATTATGCAATCTGTTACCGCACCACCTCCATTTTTACAATCTCCAGGTGAGCCTCCCATCAAATGGAAAACGTGGTTTTGTGCTTTCACCAAGTATTTGGGGGCGATAGGTGGGAACAGATATTGTCCTGAAAGAAAGAGGTTCCTTTTAGAACATAATTTAGCATTCGAAGGGCAAGAAGTCTATGAACATCTACCTCCCATCCATGAAGGGTCGGACAAAGAAGAGGAACTCGATGAGTATCAATTAGCGATAAGGAAGCTAGAAAAACAGTTTGATGTGCAACCAAGTTTAATTGTCAACAGACATTCTTTTACCAGCGAGCAGCACCAGGAGGAATTGATAGATTCATATGTTGCAGCATTAAGAATACTTGCAGCAGATTGTGAGTTTGAAGAGTTTACAAACCAACTCATAAGAGATCAAATTGTTGTCAGGTGTTGGGACAAAAGTGTACAGGAGAAATTATTGACTTGTAATAATCCTTCTCTATCACAGACAATTGAAATTGTAAAAAGTATTGAAATTTCACACAGAGCTTCGAAAGAGTTGGTAAAAAAGAAGGTGTGGGTGTGCATGTTGTTTCTGATTGTAGGATGAAAGGTCAACAGTACAGCAAGTCAGTGTATCCAGAGAAAAAGTATGAATTTCCAAGGTATGAATTTCAGAGATGGGAACAAAATAATAATTCTTTCAAACAAAAAAAGTATGTTTTAGGTGTGGTTATACTCAACACTCACCCAAAGGTAAAGCTTGTCTGGCAAAGAACCTGGTGTGTAAATCTTGTGGGAAAATAGGGCATTTTGCCAAAGTGTGCCAGTCAAGGAAGAGCGAGGTTAATATGGTGACTGAATATGATGAAGAAATGGTTGACCTTACAGAAAGATCTAAAGACTTAGTGTTAGTGATAACTGATCAAGAAGAATCCGATTACAGAGATCCCTACACTGATATCAGAGTTGATGACAATGTTTTAAAGTTACTGGTTGATTCTCGTGCCAAGATGACCATCATCTCTGATGTTATGTTCAAAGATAACCGTTCCAACAAAGAATTGAAACCACCAAACGGGTGTCCGGTATCGTATGATGGGAAACGGATTGAGTTATTTTGAGACTACCTTACAATTCAAAGAGAAGGTAATTGAAGGGAAGGTATCTGTCGCTAAGAAAGGACTCCACATCCTAGGATGCTACCATCAAGGCCTTTTTGGCATGACCTTGAGGCCAGGTAAGGAGGTCCAAATTTCATTGATTAGGGATCTAGAGTCCGAAACGGACTGTATCTGGATAAAAAAATCCCAAACGTTTTCGAAGGAAAGCTAGGTAGAATTTAGGGATTCCAGCTTAAAATTAAGGTTCAGGAGAATGTGGTACTAGTTCAGCACAAACTGAGAAATGTACCTTTCAGTGTCAGAGAAGAGTTGGCAAATATGCTGGAGAAAATGTCCATTGAAGGAGTTATTGAGCCAGTAGAGCCCTCTTTGTGGCTATCTCCTCTTGTCATAGCCCACAAGAAAACAGGTGACTTGAGGATCTGCATTATTTTTATTTTTATTTTGAAGGTTTTATATAGCGCGAACAAGACCCTTGCAAGTACCAGAGCGCTTTACAGGGTAGATGCATTGATGTGAGGACTTTGAACAAGTCCATCAGGGTAGATTCCTATCCTCTACCAAGGATAGACAATATTTTGACAAGTTTTGCAGAGGCTAGTGTTTCCAGCAAAATTAATTTAGCATCTGCGTATCACCAGGTGGAGCTAGAGCAATCTTGCAGGCACCTTACTGCTTTTGTTTCCCCTGTAGGTATGTTTCAGTTTAAATGTATGCCATTCGGTTTGGCTTCAGCAGCCTCCGTTTTTCAGTGGATAATGGTGTCGGTGTTGAAAGGGGTTGACAGAGTTGTCGTGTTTCAAGACGACATTCCCATTGCGGGAAGAAATCTACAGGAACATGATCAAGTCATGAGCATAGTATTACAGAGGTTACAGGAAGCTGGCATAGTTGCCAATTTGAGTAAGTGTGAATTTGCTAAAATCAGTATTGAGTATTTGGGATATGTTATTTCCGAGAAAGGGGTGGAACCACGCCAAGGTCTCGTGGATGCTATCACCAAAGCCCCAGTTCCTAGCACCAAAGAGCAGATTTCATCCTTTTTAGGGTTTTGTGAATTTTATGCTAAGTTCATAAAACATTTTGCAGACAAAACGGAAAATCTCCGGAGGTTGCTCAAAAAAACGAGGTGTTTAAGTGGGATGAAGGGTGTCCGGATGATTTTGACAAGTTGAGATTAGAAATAGGGTCGGCAGGCATACTGGCACCTTATGATCCTTCTGTCCAATGCATTATTATGGTAGATGCCAGTAACAGCGGTTTAGGTGCAACATTGTCTCAGGAAAATGGCCAGGTTGAGAGGATGGTAGGTTTTGCATCACTGGCATTAAGGGAAAATGAAAAAAAGTTTTCAGTCATTGAAAAAGAACTTTTAGCATGTTGTTGGGCTGTGCAGAGATTCAAGAGTTTCATTTGGGGTAGGAAGTTTCAGTTGGTTACTGATCATAAACCATTAGTGGAGATCCTTGGGGGTGATGTAATCCAGGATCTTACACCAAGGATAGCGAGATTGAGTGCCAAATTGCTACAGTATTGCTTTGATATAAAACATATTCCTGGGGGCAAAAACATCAGAGCTGATTATTTGTCTAGATCACCATTAATGCAAGGGGTTGGCGATATAGTAGAAGAAGATGAAACCTTGAAAATGGTTCAGAATTATATTGTGCGAGGGTGGCCTAAGGAGCAACGTTTGCCACATGACCTCCAACCATACTTTAAAATTGCGGATGAGTTAACCATGGAAGAGGATAACATTGTTTTTAGGGGAGACCAGTTCATTCCACCCAAGTCATTGAGGTCGAGGATCATTCGAGCTGGTCATGAGTGACATTTAGGCCAAACTATCACTGAAAGGAAGATAGGTTCTGTATAATTAGTGGCCCAGCATGGACCGTGAAATAGAACAAACTGTCCGTGAGTGTGTGATTTGTGTTACCAGTGACAAATCTTTGAAAACTGCTACACCTCCACTCCATCCTGTGAGGTTACCAAACAGACCCTGGTCTAAGTTGGCAGTAGATTTTATAGGACGGTCTAGTTAATTTTCAATTAAGTACAAGTATGCTATAGTTTTAGTTGATTATTACAGCCGATGGTGGGAAGTTGAATTTGTTCAGGAAGCAACAACAGCCACTGTCATCTCGTTTTTCAACAAAGTTTTTGTGTGTGAAGGCCTGCCTTGTGAGTTGGTGTCTGACAATGGGGTGCAATTTGTTTCGAGGGGAAATGCAACAGTACTTAGAAAGAACTGGGATTGTTCACAAGAGAGTTGCACTGTATCACCCTCAAGCCAATGGTTTGGTTGAGAAGATGAACCGAACATTGGTTGAGTGTGTACAGTGGGCTGTGAAAAACAAGACAAATGTAAAATTGGCAGTAGACAGTATGTTGTTTTTCTCATCGCACTTGTCCCAATTCTGTTACCGGTAGATCACCTTTTGAAGTCATGAGGGGTCAGGTGGCTGCCGGTAGAATGTATCCGGGATGGTTGAGGGATTTACACACACCATCAGATCATGAGAGGGATATGGATAGAGATATTCGTCCCAAAGTTGAAGGTGTGCAAACAAAGATGAAGGAATATTTTGACAAGAAACATGGTGTTGGTAAGATCAATGACGAAATTTGTGTTGGAGACTTGGTACGTGTCAAAGAACCTTCCCATGTTCCTAAAGGGTTCTCGAAGTTTAGAGAGCTGGTCAGGGTGGAAGCAGTGAGTGGTTGTGCAATCAAAATCAAAGGTCATGAATGGTGGAATTTGTCCAAAGTGGTTAAGGTTCATCACAATGCTAATCACCAGCAACCCACCAAAGGGTCGGTCAACACACATTCTCGCACTGGTGTTCATGGAAAAAATCAGGAAGCTGTCAGGCCAAAGAGAAGTATCAGAAAACCGGAGAGGTTCAGGGATTAAAGTGTTGTCCTAAATTTATGTCTATAAGTATGTAAAGTGTACACTAAGTTAGCTTTGTGTTTTCGTTTTGGCAGCTTATTCTTTTGATCCAAAGAAATGGAACTGGGTTTAGTTTCTATTGCTAGATTTGTACATGTTCACCCTTTTTTCCATGTTTTGTTTTCTTCTTGTGATTATTATTTTCAAGTTATGTTTGATTCCATTGCATTTACCGTGTAAGGAGGGGAATGTCGTGGTAACCTACTACATGTGTTCTCTGCACGAGGTTAGCTCATGCACTGGCGCATGGAGTGTGATGAGAATTCTAACGTGGGTATTCCAATTGGAATGGGGATTTGAATGAGGAGCGTTAAACAAGCTGGGGGGTTGTCGTGCTCCTGGTGCTGTTGCACGAATTCATAATAAAAGCACTACGCTTCAACTGGATTGACTGTTTTCATTGCCACCGACCCACTACAGCCACTTTTCAGGGAGAGTGCGCTATGCTAGTGCAATTTCGTTAGTGATTATCCCTGCTGCCCTTTCCAGCATACTGTCAATGGTCACTGCTGGCTGGAGCACAGCAGCAGTGCCAACAGTTTTGCGCTTGCCCATAGCTTAGATAAGTACAGAAGCTCTCACCTGCTGTCCATGGCAACACCAGCACAGGAACCACCACGATCAGGCCTCAAAGAGAGTGGGCCTGGCCCAGCCTCCTCTGACCGCTCTTGGCCCAGTCTTCACCCAGGCACATGCTCTGCGAAAAGCTGAAGGCAGATGTGTGTGTCCTGAGGACCCTCCCGGCCTCAGTGCATGCTCGGAGATGAAGTCCCACCCCAGTTCGTTCAGGAGAGAGCAATGTGGCCAAAAATGCGGGCAGGGTACCGCTGAAGATAGCACCCGCTCTGCAGGAAGGTGGAGGCAGATATGTGTGTCCTGAGGCCCCTCCTGGTCTCAATGCACTCTGGAGGATGAAAACACGGATGATAGCTAGAAAGGTTTTGGCTGTGATTGTAAAAGTCAGGGATCAGTGAATGTCTGGTATTGTAAATACCACACTGGTGGTTCATTTATTTGGTCCTCATGATAAGTGAGGTGAAGCTATTTTGGAAACTGCAATCTGTAAGTTAGAAATATTGTCACAGTGATGGAATACATTTTTATTCACAATAGAATTTTCACATTTAAATTGGTCAGAATAAAGGTCCCTCTGTTCCCTATCGCTTATCTGCCTGCTTCCTTCTCTACCGAATAGAGCACACCAACAGGTACTCAAAGTACTGAGCTACATGACCTTATCAGAGGGAAATTTTGCCTACTTCCTTTTCTGCTGAACTTGTTTACTTTTGGATCTACTCTACTCCACCCTACTATACTCTACGCCACCCCATTCTACAACACTCTCCTCCATGCTACAACACTGTACTCCACTCTATTCCACTCTGCGCTCCTTGACTCTATGCCCCCTCCACTCTATCCCCCTCCACTCTATCCCCCTCCACTCTATCCCCCTCCACTCTATCCCCCTCCACTCTACCCCCCTCCACTCTATCCTCCTCCACTCTATGCTCCTCCACTCTACGCCCTCCACTCTACGCCCTCCACTCTACGCCCCTCCACTCTACGCCCCTCCACTCTACGCCCCTCCACTCTACGCCCCTCCACTCTACGCCCCTCCACTCTATGCCCCCTCCACTCTATGCCCCCTCCACTCTATGCCCCCTCCACTCTATGCCCCCTCCACTCTATGCCCCCTCCACTCTATGCCCCCTCCACTCTATGCCCCCTCCACTCTATGCCCCCTCCACTCTATGCCCCCTCCACTCTATGCCCCCTCCACTCTATGCCCCCTCCACTCTACGCCCCCTCCACTCTACGCCCCCTCCACTCTACGCCCCTCCACTCTACGCCCCTCCACTCTACGCCCCCTCCACTCTACGCCCTCTCCACTCTCACGCCCTCCACTCCCCCTCCACTCCCCCTCCACTCTATGCCCCCTCCACTCTATGCCCCCTCCACTCTATGCCCCCTCCACTCTACGCCCCCTCCACTCTACGCCCCCTCCACTCTACGCCCCCTCCACTCTATGCCCCCTCCACTCTACACCACACCACTCTACTCCACTCTATGCCAATTTGCTTTGCCAATGCTTGTTATCTGAAAACAAGATGCCAAAGTGTACTCTGTCTGCCGAATGGCCGGTGTAACAGTAGTGTTTTTAGGCAGCTATCTAAGGCATCACCAGCTCGGGGGCCTCCTAAAAAACATTAAATATGACCTCAATTGACAGGAGATTGATATGGGTGAGACGTTTAGGGGTGGGGGTAAAAATTTCACTTTTCCTGGGACACCAATTATATTTGCACCAGCTGCTGCATTTAGCTGATAGAACGGCCCAATTGTTTAAGTAGGGCAGTGGCGGCTGGTGACATTTGAAAGTCGTGAGGCGTAAAATAATTGCCGTACTGTACTGTGGCGAGCTCGCGTAGCGAGCGAGCCCGAACACCCTACGAGAAGTCCGGGGGGGTCTCCCCCCGAGAAAATTTTGAAAAAAGAGTGGAGAAATGGTGCATTTTCAAGCAAATTTGAGAAATTAAAATAATAATAATAATACATGTAAATGACCTAACACATGAAGTCAAGTTGGAATAAAGTAATTAGAAGTAGCAATGAGAAGTAGACCTTAAAACATGTAAAATAAATTACAGCATGGGTTTTAGGTGCAAGACAGTGAAAAGGTGTTGGGAGGCGCTTCTACTAAACTTATTGCTGATCTAGCCAGACGCGGCCGTGAAATGGAAAATGTAAGAAGCGCATTTAGCGAGCTTGCCTGAGCAGTGCACGTATATGTCCAACACGAACACAACCTCAAACCCAATAGTTCTCTGTGTGGGTTTTCTGCAGTACTCAGCCGTTTTATTGTCAGGCATGAAAGATGTTTTGGTCGATATTGAAACCTTCAGAAACATTTCTTTTCATGCAACCAGTCCACCTTCCTCAAAGCATGCATCTCTCTGGCCCCTTCTTAGCTTGGGTGTCTCTCTGAAACATCTCTCTGCATCAACTTTCAAAATCCCCATTTCCAGTTAAAAGTGACAACGCAAGAACACCTATGCGAAGTTGCTTCTGGCGAATGCAGTAGTGCCCATTAGACTTTTTCTGTACCTCTTAGCAAACAACAGTGCAGCTGTGTTAATTGCTTCTGTACACTGTGCAAGAAGTAGCGCATCTGTCATACTTTCTATATACATTGTACAGGAAGGACTACTGTGCAGGTAGCACAACTTTTTCAAACCCTGTATATATAAGTAGGGCTTCTCTGACACTGATTATGCACATGTGGAGTAGTCAATGCTGCTGTTGCACTGCTGTTTCTGCATGACACGTCAGACATACCGAGATCATGTTTTTTATGTAAGCAACGTGCAGCTAGTACTGCTGTTGCCATAATGTATATCAACACCATAGGCAGCTAGAACTCACAGCGAGCACTCTTTATCAACCCCTTGCTTACACTTTATGTACTCAAAGCGTGCACCATCAAACTGCTTCTATACACCTGGCACAGTTCTTAATGCTCCTGTTACCAGTATTTCATCAGCCAGAGCCTTGTGGAGGCAATCCCGCTGCTGACTGTACACCTGGAGAGAGCACACACTTTTATACACCTTGTGCACGTGGTCTACTGCTGCTGTCAACTGTTTATGTGACTCTCGTGTAGACACTTCTACAGCACATGCGGGTAACAAAGCTGGTAGATGGTACTACTGGACCGTTTATGTAAAACTCACACAGGCAGTAAGTACAGTCACTGCCACCAGCTTATGTGCGCTTTATACAGGTACTACTTTTACTATCACTGTTTCTGTACAACTGCTACCATTACACGCTTCGCAGGTAGCGATGCTACTATACTGTTTATGTAAACATTATGGTAGTAGTGCACCTACCACCACAATGTTTCTTTACACCTAGTGCAGGTGGCGGTGCTCTGCCACATGCTCTTCGTACAAAGCATGCTGGCACTACTGTACTATATACTTGGAAGATACGAATGCTTTACTATTAATGTACAACTTAAAGGCAGTGCTGCCACTACCATACATACTAGAGTTGTTACAACACTGTTTTGCACACCTTCGATTGGTGGAACTGCTGCCATCACATGATTTCTACGTGTCTATGAACAATCACCTAACACTATGGCAGCTGCAAGCGGAACTGCTGTTGCCACATTTATTTACTCTTGTTAGCCTCTTGACATCACAAAGCCGGTTTGGGTTGAACTAAACATATTTCACAAATCTGAAAGTTATTCATTTTAGTTTCAGGTGAGGCCGAGGGACGGTCAAGAAGTCGGGGCCCTCCCTCCGCTAAGGCTGTAGTACGCTGACCTGATGCCATCTTGCTGTAGACAGTGGGTGAGGGCACCTGGCTTAGATAGCTGCTGTGCACTGCTACTGCTTCCATGGCTCCTCCGGGCTGTAGCGCCGGTGATGCAAAGACCTTGCAGGATCCAGCCCACGCTTTTCAGCTGTCTGCATCGCCGCAGCATTACA
Organism: Calotriton arnoldi; assembly: GCA_963921515.1. NCBI lineage: Eukaryota > Metazoa > Chordata > Amphibia > Caudata > Salamandridae > Calotriton > Calotriton arnoldi. Next base: position 527,690 of record CAWUFW010001915.1, read on the forward strand.
GATCTTGCCGCGAAACCAACTCCACTAATAATCCCTCCTCGCGAATGCAAACTCATAAAGCTGCAACTACCCCGCCTCTTTAAACTAAGAGCTCGACACCCACTGTCACCCCTCCGATGGTGGCAGGACGGTAGGGTAACTTCACAGGGAGCCCACAGACGTGCCAATGAAAGAGAACACTGGACAGGCGGAGGCGAGCCAGACCCCCCTTTTTCCCCTAGAGTCACCTGAGTCCTCCGTATCGAAAAGCCTCCCGGCTGGTCAGGCTTCCTTCGGAATACCACGGAGAAGTGTATTGTTTTGCTCTATTGGGAGTCGCATTCTTGGTGCTTTTCTGCAAAATTATAGAGCGCGGATGGCCCTTCCTGTAGCTGGGACGTAAATGGGAGTCGGGGGTGGGAGAGCAGGGTAAGATCATGAGATACGAGCTGTGACTGGGAACGTGCAGGTAAGGGGTGGGACATAGGGTGGAGAAGGAAGGGGGGCTCTGACTTGATGCCCGAGGAGAGCCTCGCTAGATTTAAAAGTAAAATGCAGCCCACCGAGCTAGGCGCGCGTCCCAGCCAGTGTCTCTCCTCCTTGGCACTATGGCGGGGGTGACCCTCACACCATTGTGAGTCCTGCCCCTCTAACCTGTTGTCACTTTCCGCATCACTTCGGGGTACCCGGCCCTCCCTGCCGGCAGCGTCCATGAGGGCAGTGCAGCCGCAGCATGCCGGGGACATGATCCTGCCCGTGGCAGCGGCCGCCCTGCTGGGGACCCTCAGCCTGGTGTGGCAGTCGGACTGTCTCTGCCCCCCCACCGCCTTCTACCACAACTGCTGGATCCGGCGCTTCCCCGGCCTCCTCCTCGACCTGCAGGAGTCCCAGCGGAGGGGTGCGCAGGTGCTGCGGCTGTACTGGGAGAGCCTGCTGCCTCCTGAGGAACGGTGAGTGCGCCCTGCCCGGCTCTAGCGTCCGAAAACCCGCGGCGGCTTAGTCTTCCCTTTCACACCTGGGAGTTGTATTCATCAGTCGCAGGTGGGGGGGCGGTAATTAAAATAAAACAAAAAAACGTACCTTGGCTTCCTCCGGATCACGCGCCGCCGCCTCAGCTCCTGCTGCTCCTGGCCGCGTTTAACGTAGGCAGCCTCCCTCCCCTTCCCTAAGCCAATCACAACGCTGCAATGGCAGCGTTGTGATTGGTGTGGCGCAGCGGAGAGCGCCCCAGCCGGGCACCTGTAGGGGGGCCATTTTCTCTATGTAGGCTGCATGCAGCCTACATAGAGAAAAAGGCAGAGTGCGCATGACTGCTTTGTTCGGCCCTGGGGCCGACCAAACAGTCAGGGCCCATAACATTGGGCAAGCCACTCCCCCCCCCCCTGCCCTCGAGCAGGACCGCCCACCCGCCCGCCCCCAACCAGGCACTTCTGCTTTCTCGCAGTGCGAGAAGCAGAAACATAAAATGGTAGTTTTACCATTTTATGTTTCTGCTTCTCGCACTGCGAGAAAGCAGTGGGGCGACGCCCCCACGTCCCCATGCAGGAGCCGCCACTGAAGTAGGGTGTGGCGTCACGGGTAAGAATACCTGTCCTAGGCACGCCAGAGTCTGTTTGTGTTGTGCAGGCATGTTTACCTATCTTGGGTCTAATGCTTGTTTCAGTGACTTCAACGGAAGAAAACATATTCCGTTCCATCAAACCTTCTTTTGTTTTATTTAGTCTGTGATAACATTAAGTACATCTGCTTTTGTACGTTTTTAACTCGTTTTATTTTACTCACTGAAAACATACCTTTCTTCATTACATCTATCATTGTTATGTTCTTTAGTTAAGACCCTTAAATACTGAACACACCTCTAACTAAAATGTCCAGCCTTCCGTGATGTTTTGATTCGGTCACACATTTGTGACAGAGATTCATCAAGTTGCCATGGATTGCTCAACATTTTGATGAGGTGAACTATCTCTACCTGAGAGCAGTATCAACCAAATCTGCCACTCCTTGTTTTGGTGGTGAAGAAAGGTTTCATTTGTAAGAATCCTTTTATCCATCACATCTGGTAGGTCTTAAGTGGCTAACTCAGTTGGTTGTGCAAGACCTGCTGCTGTGTAGAGACAATAGCAATAAAATATGGCTTCTTATCACAAAGAATGCATAATTTGATCTCCCTAAACACAAGATTTTGGGGTGCTCTATCGTGGCATCATATTCAGGAGCTTAAGGGTTGGCATAAATAAGGGCTAGTGGTTATTCTGTCTTTATTTAATACAGACAATGTTTGGTCAAAGGGTTTTCTAAAATGTCCCATTCTGCATATTAATAGTCTTTAGAGAGCTGAGTTCTCAAGCAACATGACAGGTAAGAAGAGCAATCGAACGTCTAAGCTGCTAGCTATGGAAATAGAACACAGCATTTTCAATCCTAGCTTCTCCACTTGATCACATTGTGTGATGCCTCGGCAAATAAATTAATTTCATTGTGATTCACTTTCCCCAGCCACCAAACAAGTGAGTGTTGCTAATTGGTTATATCCTAGTGCTATGTAAAAATTGATATTTATATTTATAACAATTAGGTGCGCATAGATTGCGATTTTAAAATTTTCAGTGAACTTTCCTAATTGACATAGAGTCAAAAGCCTTTCATTATCCAGATCTGCTTCAGAATCACAGCACAACTTTGTTTCCACGTTTTTAATGACACTGGATATAAAAATGTCTATTAATTTACAGTTACTTCTTGGATGGGTACCGGGTTCAGTTATCTGCCTGGGCTATAACCATGGCCCTAGAAGGATTACGAGAGAGGACTGCTTGCTGCATTCCTCAGTTACAATATTGGTAATTTTGCCCATTTGCCAATCCGAGGTGTGAATTTTTGTGCTACATCACTTGAGTATTAGCACTGTAGAACCCTCTTGCACTTGACTTGTGGTGGACGGGAACTCAAGTCAACACCTCCCCCATCCTTCAATTCTCCCCACTTCCTTCAGGATCTCAGGGAAAGCTGCTTGGGTCACCCACAAAAACCACTCTATATAAAACTAGTAAAATTCTAGGCAAAGGTTGATGCTTTTGTCCATCATACTGCTAACATTAAAATCTGGCAAGTGGCATCAGAGGGAGTGTCCTGTTTGCATTGGTACATTGGCATGCCATTGAACATCACCAGAGGAGACCAAATCTTGTTAGTATGTTCTGTCAGGAGGGTTTCTCCAGTGATAGACCTCAACACACCTCTGCCCATCAGTGTATAATAAGCTGTACGGTAATGGTCATAGTATTATATAGCGAAAGGTGAAGACCTAGGACTTTAATGTCTTTTGAAGTTTTTTTCACATTGCATCCTTTGTTTTCATCAATAACTTCCATGGGGATCGATACCTAGCCATACCTAATTTCCTGTTCACCCAGGTGATCCTGGATATCTTCAATAGTGACTGACAACCACGTATTCCTCTTCCCTTCCTTGTTAGGCCCTCTTAGGAGAGATAGTATTTTGCTTTGCAAAATGTAAATTTTATACTTTTGTAATTTCTTGACTGTATGCCTGATGGACGCCTTGTGAGAAAGCTTAAGCAAGATACAGTAGGACTGAATTGGTTATGGTGACAAGCCAATGATAACCAATCATGCCCATAGCTGTTCCATACAAAATGATATTTCAGATGCCATAGGTCTGATCTGTGTATTATGAAATGTTACAATAAACGCTATATAGTCTTGACATTGATTGTGAAATGCCTATGTTAAAGTAAATGTGCATTTACGGGTGGATTGTTTCTTTGTATTAAAGCCTACAGATAGGAATTTTGCGACATGAAATATTACAGATTACATTTGTAAGCAAGGATTTTGGTGTTACAGTCTTTGACAAACCTTAGGGGTAGAAGATTTTCACTGTAATAATTCTTGGCAGACTCTGTTCGGAAGCCCTGATAGGCTTAGCTGCCTGTCAGGATCTTCTAATAAAAAATCATTTAACAACATATATATGTGTTGTAAATAGAGGACCTTTGGGTCAGCTCTCTTCTTCCATTGGTCCGTGTGAGTGGCATTTACACGCTGCTTCCATCCATGACAACATCATATTTACTAGATCAGGGGTCCACAGCAGTCATTGGCACTTGAACTGTGAATTATGGCATTTTCTGATCACATGTGTACATCTACCACAAAATGAGTGTGCTTTAGTGTCCGGGCTGGTTGGCTAGTCCTTTAGTTTTCAATTTTCTTCTTTTATAGTTCTGCCTTATTTTTCTTGTGAGGCTACTATAGCTCTCCAGGCAGTTATAATGGGCCTCTTGCTTCCCACTCATTTAATCTGTTGTGCACCACATCTCATGTTCCTACTTTGTCTAAACCAGGAGACTATTGTGAATGCTGTTGTTTATAATGTATCATTGTTTTACTATTCCAAGATGGGCAACATTTTGGAGGCCATCCTGGAACCTTTAAACAGCTGTAAACCATATAGCATAACCCTGCTAGAAAGACACCTGTCTTTATTTTAGCTTTGTTATTGCGTAACTGCCATGCTTAAACTGCAGCACATTTTCTTTTTAGGTTGAAGCCTACCAGACAGCGCAGCTGTCTGGTTTGCTAAGACATCTTGGGAGTTTCAGATGGTTGACCTGGTAATGCATTCCGTCTGTTTGGCTTTGTCCTTTGTAACTCATATTTTCTGGCTTTCTATTTGCTGCCTTTATTTTCTTTAGGCTCTCCAGGTTCACTTCGTATCTCCCATTGCAAAAGCCATGTTCACTGTATTCTTCCACCAACTCGCTTTCTGTGAACTGGCCTTCAAATCTTGTTTGTATCTTGTCACATTTGCTGTGCATTCAAAGACCAAGGTCAAATGTCAAGCTGTGTCTTCAAGGGAGCTTGGTGTGTACTTTTCTTTCGGCATACTTCAAAGTGAGAGCGTTAACAGGAAAGAGGAATGCAGATTACTTTCCCCATAGAGCCTGCTTGTTCTTTTTTAGACACACCTTTTGAGATGGCTTTCTCATTCTCCAGCTGCACAAAACATTTGTCTTTCTTTCATGGGACATGAAGTTACTGCATAGGTAGCAGGACGAAGGAATGCAAAAGATTAGCTTGTTCTGTTTGGTTCTTCGTCCACGCAAAACACTAAGACTGCAGCACCTGCTGCATCCCTTACCTCATTCATTGCTAGAGAGAGAGAGAGGGCTTAGGAAGAGGATGTAGCGTAACAGAGATGCTGACTTTGTAACTGGGGATCCGGGTTCGAGTCTCTGCATCGGCTCAACATCCTGTGATTCTGGACAAATCATTTAATCTCCTTGTGTCTAACAAACAAGCATTGGCAAAGCCAAAAGGTCTCGCCTATACAAGATCTATTGGCTTTGTCAATGTTTTGTTAGCCATATTGTACAGCAACGCTAGCTACAGTGCAGCACGGCTGTAAGTGAAAAAATACAAAAAAAGTGCTATGACGCGGTTAATGCTGGCTGTGTCATACAGCTTTTTTCTTTACCTTCAGTCATGTTGCAACATGGCTTGAAAACATTGGCACAGCTAACAGATCTCACATAGGCGAGACCTATTGGCTTTGCCAATGCTTTTTTCTACTTGGACTCTTTTAATTTGTCTAGCATATGTTGTTGAGTTTTTGTGTGTTTTATTGCCGTTGTGTCAGAAGTTGAATGCAAGAATGAGTCAGAGTGACAGAGTGCATGTATGATGACTTATTGACTGCCTAAACCAATCAATGACACAAAAGACACTTTCATTCACAATCCAGACCTATTGGCATTGCTGCTTGTTTTTCTGCTGGTCAGTTACGGGAGCCAAACCACGCGCCTTGCTGCAAGACTTCCACAGGCTGTTTCTAAATAGGCTTTTCTATTTCCCTTTCCCAATATCAACTTTTTTTCAAATTTTTGTTGCTTGCCTGTTGGTCATGTGCTATTTTTGATAACTTTGTTCAGTTTTCAGAAGCAATGTTTACAATTTACAAAACACATCTACATTGAGAAACAAACAGTTACCAGAAAACCATACATTAAGATGATGTCAAAGTTTCTATAATGACTAGCTCTTAGTCAAAAGTGGCACCAGTTTTTTTTGTCACGTAAAATATGCATTTTACACACTATCGTAATGCTAGCTAGGACAAACCAGACATAGTAATGTAATGTGTGAGGCTTAGCGTTTTCGCTTTGTTGTTGCAACATGATTATACAGTAGAGAGACAACCAGAGTTGACTGTAATTACTAGTTTTTGCCAGTACTGCATGTCACGTCTGCAGCTTTCTGAATGGGAGGAGGTAAGACCATGTGTTTTGCAGCAATGAGTCGAGCGCTGTGCCATGCTATTTTAGGTTTTGCATAGAGACTGCTTTCATTTCTCACCAGACTCACGTTTTCCAATGAAATCATACTAAAAATTAATTCATACATACGTATAGGGCCCTTTGGCCAGGCCTCTTCATTCATTGGTCTGTTCAGGTGCCTTTCACATTTTGCTTCCTCGCGCCATGGCATACAGCATGGGTCAATGAGTTAGCCTAAATTATCCATTGTATGTCTTCAATGTGAGTGACAGCATTTTCTTGTGCACCCTTACACATCTGCCTGTAGGAGTAAACTTGAGTGCCAGGCAGGTGGGACAACCTCTGCTTCATTTCATTTATTTATTTGTTCAATAAGTCATGATTTACTTTTTTTATTTTATTAAATATGCGCTCCGCTTTTAGACTGCAACATTTTCACTTTTAATCTTTTAATACATAGTAAGTGCAGGTTTGCCAAGGCCAGTGGCTTTGCCAATGTTTGTTGTCTCTTTGGAGGCAAATCCTCTTGCACGTGTAACATGTAAATAGAGAGATAATAGAAGGTGCGGAAGACTCAGTAATACAGTCATTCATTTTGAAATATGTTTTAGCGGGTTAAATCTTTTGATGCCTTAGAAGTAACTAAAAGACTATTTTTATCAAACTAATGTTAATGTCGTGCAACAAAAACACGACTCCAGCATACATCTAATCGAATGTTCGTGTGTTAATTATGTTTAACAAACCTACTAGGTTCGAGTCTTGAACGGTCTAATTGATTAAGTGATTGGAGCACATTCAAATCAACTGGATACCTTGTAAAAAAAAGAAAACATGAAAATGTAAAAGCAGCAGGGATGGCATTAGTGATGTAACACAAAATGTCTTTTTAATTCCTTTAAAGGCCTCTAATTTATCTTGTTTACCTAGAAGGCCATTCCAATGATTAGTGAAAAGTGAGTCAACACACTAGTATATGTAAGAAGGTACCAATTCAGTACTCCAGTATCAGCACTCAGACACTGAACTTCTTAAATGAACCCTATTCATGCATGGCACCATAAGGTCTACTCTGACTAAAATTAGTGATCAAGTTTTTTTTTTTTTTTTAAATGTATTTATTTATAAAAATGTTACTTAGCGTAAACATGGCCCATGAGGATATCCGAGCGCTTTACAAATGGTCTTGTGGAACAATACAATTAAAGCAAACAATATCAATTTGAATAGGATATAGGATGTAGAAGCTCCTAGGGTGCAGGAAGTTGCAGTCAGAAGGCCCAAGGGGACAGTTATACGTACAAGATAGTAACGGTCAAGTGAAAACATGTATGATAATATTGCATCAAAACAGTGCTCAGGGAGTAGGGTCCTATAGATTCAAGAGTAGAGATTTGTTCATCAATAACATTTTAACTTATTTCTGAATGATGCAGTTGAAGGGTTCAGACTGATTGCAGAGGGCAAGGTGTTCTAAATCCGCAGAGCAATATCCGAGAAGGCTCAGTTGTAGCCTAATTTTTATGAAATTTCTATGGTTTCAACAATAAAGTGCTGGTGTTTCTAGAGGATCTGCAGCCACCCGAAAGCTCCAGTTTTTGTGCGAGATATCTCTGGATGTTGAAGTGTAGGGCTTTATGGGTCATGCACACAATTTTTAATTGCATCCTTACCTCATATGGGAGCTATTTTAGAGATTTCAGGATAGGAGAGATGTGGTGGTTTCTTTTAGATCCTGATGAGGCTTGAGTCAGAGTTAAGAGGACCTCTTAGTGGAGTCAGCTTAGATCAAGGTAAGCCGCAAAGGGTTGCAGTTCCATAATCCAGCCTGGAAATCACTGGAGCTTGAACAGCGGACTTGAAGTTGTCAGGTGGGGGGGGGCTGGTGAGGAAGAGCAAGCACATTATTTTCCTAAGGATGTTCATTTGTAAATTTGCACCTTTTGATATCTGTACTGATGTGCTTCTGCATATTCAGGTTCTTGGCAAGCGTTATTCCCTGTGATCTTGTGGCCTTTATAATTTGTGAGTTTATAATGTGTGGAAGACAGTCAAGAGCCATTAATTGCTTCATCCAATCTTCAATGTCACATGACTGTTTGAGAGGGGAGTTTAAGAGGAATTCCGTTTTCAGGGCATTGAGTTTGAGGTGGTTGCAGGTCAGCCATTTTTGAGTTTTATGTGGAATTGTGTTGAGAGATATGATACCCTAGGGGAGGAGATTTTCAAGTATATCTGAGTGTCATCAACATGTGATAGTGGATGTTAAATAATTTTAGACTTTCAGTTAGAGGTTCCATGACGAGGTTGAAGACAGTGGGTGAGAGTGAAGACCCCTGGGGGACGCCTGGTGAGACCAGTGTGGGATTGAACAGGGGCTGATTAACCTTGATCCTTTTGAGTTCTGCTGTGAAGAAACAAGGCAAACCATTTTAGGACGGCCCTGATAGCCCCATCCTGTGTTCCAGTAGGTCTAGGAGGCTGTTATGTTTGACCGTATCGAAAGCTGACGAGAGGTCTAGGAGGATTGGAAGGCAGGATTTGTTCTGATCCAGCATTTTTAGTGGGTTGTCAACTATGTGTGTTAGAGCAGATTCAGTGCTGTGGCCATGAAGGAAACCAGATTGGAATTGGTGTAGGAGTCGAAATTGGTCTATGTAGTTGCATAATCGGACATGGACACATTTCTCCAGGAGCTTTGCTAGAGTCTGGATGTCTAGTTGGTTTCAGCCGAAATTTGTTGTACAGACTTCTCAGTGATCTCAAGCGCTTGTGGTGTTCAAGGGACGGTGATAATGTCAATGATCATCTAGCTTGTCTCAGATTACGTCTTTCTGCATTTAGACTACCATTGTACTATGGTTTGGTGTCTTTGGAGGACAATATTTTAAGCTGTAAGGGCGTAAGTGAGTCTAGAATGTTCTTCATGGAATTATTGTAGTGATCTTTAAGGTCTTGGACATCTGACAAGGCAAAATGTTACACTTGTTAATGGCTCTGGGGTTGAGTCTAGGTTCTCTGTGTTGGTTTACAGGAATTGTTTGGATATAACCCAAATTGTCAGGATTACTGAGGTTTGAAGTATTATATGAGAGGAGTAGGGAGTGAATCTTGCTATCGGATTTTGGATCTTTGAGCCTATTTTATTTTGAAGGTTTTGTATAGCGCGAACAAGACCCTTGCGGGTATCAGAGCGCTTTACAGGGCAAATATAAGTGATAGACATATACATAAAAATAATATAAGTTATGTTAATACAGCAGTGGTAACTATTACAAACTAGCAAATATCTACAAGACTGTATAAAATAGTTCAAGTGAATTTGGCCAAGAGGATCGATTTCACTTCTTTTTTGAAAGATGCCACGGATGGGTTCTCTCTCGTTTCTGGGGACAAGGCATTCCAAATCCTGGGAGCCATTCCTGAGAAGGTACGGTTATATGTTTTCTTCTTGGTAAATTGTTGTGGTTTCAGTAGAAGATTATAGGAACTCCTAGTGGTTCTGTTACCACCCGATAGTACCAATTTCTCCGCTAGGTATCTCAGGGTATTGTGATGCAATGCCTTGTGTGTCATACAGGCGATTTTCAAATAGATTCTGGCCTCAAAAGGTAGCCAGTTGAGGGCACGAAGGTCAGGGGAGATGTGACAGTTTCTTTTGGAGCGTGTGATGAGTCTAGCGGCCGCGTTGATTGAAGCTCTTAGAGGGGCCTTCGTTGATCTGGGAAGGCCGCAGAGAGCGACGCTCCCATACTCCACTCTGGGGATTACTAGAGTCTGAACTGCCTGTTTAAAGTCATTTACGGGCATGAAGGGTTTCAGTCTTCTCAGGGTGTTCATCTGAAAATTTGCTCCTTTAGTTGCAGCGCTGATGTGATTCTGCATGTTTAGCTTATTATCCAGAGTTATTCCTAGCGATTTCGCAGAGTCAATAATGAGAGGTTGACCGTCGAGTGCTGTTAGGTGCTTCATCCACTCACGAATGATGGTTGTCTGGCTGGGGGGAGCGATTAAGAGGAATTCTGTTTTGAGGGTGTTTAGTTTTATGTGGTTTTTGGCCAGCCAGGTCTGCGTTTTTTGGAGCGTTGAATTGAGGGACTTGATGTCCTCAAGTGAGTGGACCTTAATGTAGAGTTGTGTGCCGTCTGCGTACATGTGGTAGTGGACATTTGAGGAGTTGAGAAGCTCGGTGAGTGGTTCCATAAACAAATTGAAGAGTGTCGGGGAGAGGGAAGATCCTTGGAGTACTCCTAAAGTGACTGGAGTGGGCTTGGATAAAGATTGATTGCTCTTGAATCTTTGTGTTCTGTTTTGAAGGAAGGAAGTGAACCAGTTTAGCACCGTTCCAGATAGTCCTATTCTATGTTTCAAGAGGTCTAGTAAGTTGTCGTATTTGACGGTGTCGAAGGCAGAGGATAGGTCAAGCAAGATTAGTAAACAGACTTTGTTTTGGTCCAATATTTTTAATGCGTCATCTATTATGTGGGTCATGGCTGATTCGGTACTGTGCCCTGTTCGAAAACCTGATTGGAATTGATCAAGCAGGTTGAAGTGGTCTATGTGGTTGCTAAGCTGCGTGTGAACACATTTTTCTAATAGTTTGGCCAGGGTAGGGATGTTGGATATTGGGCGATAGTTATTCAGGTCTGACGGGTCCGCCAATGGTTTCTTTAAGATGGGGATACCTGACCAGCTTTGAGGATGTCTGGGATGGTTCCTTGCAGAAGAGAGGTGTTTTTAATCCTAGTCCATAGAGGCACTAACATTGGAATGAAGTCTTTTAAGTGGGTTGCTGGGAGAGGGTCTGTGAAGTGATTGGAGGGATTCAAGGCCGTGAGCGTTTTTTGGATAGTTTCTTCACTGTAGAAGTTGAAGGAGGCCCAGGAGGCGTTGTTTTTGAGGTCGAGCTTTGCAGAACAATTAAGCGGGGTCATAAGCGGGGTCAGTGAGGAGATCATGTGTGGATCAGTATGGGTGTCGTGTGGTTTGTGGACTCGTGGTCTGCATTGCTAAGTTAGCTTAGGCCTGGCTGCCATGATGCCTCTTTGCGCACGCTACATCCTGCCTTTGCCCCCCAGCCTCTGCTATTTTGGGACTATCTGCCTTTCACCTTTTTCCTATTCCCTTTGGGTTGTGTCTGCACATCATGTACAAGGTCGAAAAACAATGTCCCTTGTTCTTGCTGATCTGGTCAGCCCCTCGCACTTAGACATAACACTGAATGCCACTGCACTGGAGGAATTCGAGTGCTTTTAATATTGTGATTTTCACTGTTAGAGACACTTGGAGAAAATCCTTTCCAGAGAGAAGAGCTGTGCTTGTATGACGATGTAAACCTTACATCTAGATATTGAGGTATGGGGGTCTGCCAGCCAAAGCCCAGAGGTCTTCTGTTTTTATAATAAACTAGCTACTAGCACGGGGAGGGTGGTGTAGTCATTTAGCCCTATATCCACTGCTTTATGAAATGCTTTCCCCGTTTATATTCTATGGAATTGTAACTATGCTTATTGTTTTATTCTTATGCATTATGCTGATAGTACTGGCACGTGTACTGTACCTTAGAGCACGTTAGTTAAAATAAATATTTTAAACTATACAGTGTCTCTTATTACGCACGTTGTGGACAAGTATGAGTGAGTTATGAAAGGGTGTTCTTACTTCTGCGAGTCCTGAGAGAGAGAGATACCGTGTTCTGGGTTGTCTAATCATTGGCAGCATTGTTGCTAAGGAGACGCTAAAGCTAGTCGGATTGGGGTGTTAGGTGCTAAGGTATATGGTTGGCTCACCACTATATTCCAAGGTCCTATTATCCTGTGCATATCTCTGTGTATGTGCAGAATCCCTACAACATGGCGCAACCAACGAGTGGGCTGCTTATCTGCGAGACGCTTGAGTAGTTCTTGTGCTTGTCCACAACCCCCTTCACAGGCGCTTCCGGAAGCGTGTGTGACGGTGATACCTCCTATACTGTCGTTTTTATAGGTTCTTTCAAGCTTGAAGTTAGTAAAAGGTTTCTTAAATAATACCCTCTATTGTGCTGCCACATATTAGGTTGTCGAAAACTTTTAGCCTTATAATGGCTGTGGCCATTGCGGCACATAGCCGCGCAGCGCTCCGAGCTCACTTAACAGTGTATGGAGTGCCTGACGCGGGTGTCGATCTGATCTTTGTGGTACAAGCAGATCCAGCTTACCACTTTGAAGTGTTCTACTCATGGATCACTTTTCCTGCGGTTTATGGGACTGATAATTTGTTCCATGAATATGAAGCCGCCGTTGTTCCTCAACACTATAGACCGTATAGAAATATTGAAGTACCGCTCACGGCATGGCAACACCGTGTTTGGTTTGATGGTGCCCTCCCCCAACCGGTAACCTCTGTTCGTTTAGGCCCCTTATCAATTGAAGGGGCCACTTGGCCTGTCTTGGCCGGGTATACTCCACATCTGCGTTATATGACGGTGGCAGTCGGTGAACTGCGTAATTGGCATTCGTCTTTAATAAGAGTGCATAGAGCTTTAGTACAGTATGTTACAGGCAACATCCAGGGAGTCCCACCTGGAGTTGCAGCCCATCCATCTGGAGCAGGCGGTGTAACCATAAGTCCTGTCATGGTTAATTCGGTGATGGGCAAGCGACCACAAAATAAGGATGATTTGCCTTATTGGCTTGCAGAGAAATTTGACCAGCTGGAGGCAGTTTTTCCAAATACTTCTCCTGTGGAAAAACACAGGATTTTGATGATTAGTTTGCCAAAAGACTTAGTACCCGAGTTGACTGCATGCAACAACTGGGGTAGGGTATTCGCCGCAGTATATGCGAAGTGTTTCGGCACTCCTTCCATGACGGTTCTCCCCTCTGTGATTAAACGAGTGCAGGATGAACATGGCCCTGAAGCGGCTGTGGAATTAGGGATGAGACTGGTGGGAGTGTTCGACGTAGTAGCTGAGTTGATCCTTGCGAATGTCAAGGGCGATGCAGTTAACTTTCAAGTAGCTAATGCTTTGGCTTTGGTCCCAGAATTGGACAAGCCACGCGAATTACCAAAAATTATTGCCCAGGCTTACAAAACAATTGGCCGAAATAGCCTGGGAGTTAAGCCTTTTCTAAAACGCAAACACAATCGCAACAACAACCAAAAACTCAGTCTGAAAAAGATGAGAAACCAGTTTTTACTAAAAAAGAGCTGGAGGTTGAAAAAACAAGGTAAGCAACAGACGAAGTCGGGGTCGCGAGGTGCATCCCCGGTTTCTGTCTCTTCTGAACGCACATATGATTTGCGTGATAGGGCGAGAATTAAGTCTCCAGAGAGATTTCACGTCCCTGATTCGCGTTCTCCTCGTTCTTTACAGGAACCGACGCCTTCGCAGGCTGGTGGAGGAGATCGCCAGGATAGAGGAAGGGGCCGAGAGGCTCCACAGGGGCGAGACCAACCTCGACAACAGGTCAGAGGGAAAACAGAAGAATTTCCACGTTCTCGCCCACAGTTTCAGAAGAAGAAAGTTGCCGCTGTAACAGCAAAATATGCCACAGACGGTGAGAACGAGACTCCTGAATTGGACGTGGGCAGTGACGCTCCTAGACAGCGCCGCGGAAGTTACCATAGTGCGAGAGGCACTACGTCCTCATGTGGAGGCGACAGCAACTGAAACATTCGTTACTGTCGAGACAGCAGATACCAGAGTGGCACCCCCTGACAGATTATATAATATAGTCATTCAAATTGAAGGTGATATACAGCGTGTTATTAAAGGGATTTTTTGGGAGAATCTGACCTCTTCTTACGACATTTTGTTGGCGGAGGCGGATTGGCCGCCCCCATTCGTACTTGCTGCGCATAAAGGGGAGGAGGTAATCCTTCCGAGCTTTTCTCGCCATGTCCCTAAGGACAAAGCGGAGGCTCTAGCAGCTGAATGGGCTGTGTCCTTGGCTCCAGCGTTATACCGCAACCACGTGGGCTGGGATGAAGATTCACCACCCCATGAAATACCTTTGCGGTCGCTGCCACAGCCACAACCCCAATATCCCATCAAACGGGATGCAAAAGGCCCCGTTTCCGAAATTCTGACTCAGTTAGAATATCAGGGAGTAATTGAAACATGCGTATCACCAATGAATAATCCCCTTTTCGTGGTTTCTAAACCCGATGGATCATACCGCTTAGTTTTGGATTACCGACATTTGAACTCTCATTGTCGGACCTTTGCGGTGCAAAACACACATAGTTCTGCGTTAGTAGACAGTCTTGTTCGTAAAAAATATAAAACTACACTTGATCTATCCAATGGATTCTACACGCACAACTTGGCCCCGGAGAGTAGCCAATGGAGCGCTTTTACATCCGGTGGCAAATTATTCAAATTCCGGCGTTTGCCTATGGGCTACAAAAACAGTCCAGGCGTATTCGCTGCCCGTGTCGTCTTTGTTGGACGGCATAGACATAGATGCATGTTCGTACGTCGATGATATCTATCTGACAGACGAATTACTCCCGCATCTTGACTGAGTGGACCGCATTATTCTCGAATTTGCGGTTTTAGGTTATAAATTTAACTTTGCCAAATCACACATTGCTGAATTTACCGTTTTGTTTCTGGGCTATGAGCTCAACAATGAAGGTAAGGGCTTAGCCCCCCATTTTCTGGAGAAATGTGCACTCTTGTGCCCTCCGACCAATCTGAAGAAACTTCAGTCTTTACTTGGTTTTCTGAACTTCGGGCGTACTTACATTCCCGAATATGCCCAGCGTATCAAGCCACTGTATGCCTTGATACAACCTAACTTTTCGAAGTCATGCTGGCTTCCGGAGCATTCCTCCATTCTGCAGTCTTTGCAGACAGACTTACTTGAATCTAAATTCTTGTTGACTCATGATAACCACACAAACCTGGTGATTAGAATCATTCCTGGGGAAGTGGGTTTCACGTACTTGACCTTTAACGAGGGTGACACAGTACTGATTGCATACAAGTCACATCTTTACACCTCTGCAGAAATGCGCTTTTCCTCTGTGGAGAAAGTTTTGACTGCAGTGCAGATGGCGATTCTGAAGGAACGCGCACTGGCACAGGGAAAACGCATTTTGGTGGTAACACCCTATCCTGCCCTGGAGGCAGTGACGAAAGCAAGTGTTCCGAACTCTAAAGCTTTGCACCCCCGTTGGATACAATGGGCAACATCTTTGACATCTCCGGATGTCACTTTTATCTTTGATTCTTCTCTTCAGACTCAGGAGTTTTTGCAGGATGAATTCGTTCATCCTCCTCCTCTGTCTTTACTACCGCTTGAGGATTACGAATGTGTTATCTATACCGATGGTTCGGCCCAGCCGGCCACGGGTTCAAAGCACGCTTATTCAGCAGCATGTGCTATTGTTGCAGGTTCCTTTGTGAACGGAAAGTTCAAATCAACTGTGGTGCACACTCAGGCACTGGGAGACAGTACTGCACAATTGGCCGAGCTGCCCGCATTGGTGCTAGCACTTGAGTTCGCTACTCCTGATGTGACTACTCTTATTGTATGCGATTCTTACTACTGTGTCCAGTCATACAATGACAATCTATTCTTTTGGTCACAAAATGACTATAGAGATGCAAAAGGCAGCACAATCAAGCATAAAATGCTTTGGGTTCGAGTGGCAGATCTACAACAACGTCTGCCTCTCACACAGGTAGTACACACTCTTGGCCACCAGCGTGTGGGCGCACATGCTGTTGGTAACGGTTTGGCAGATGAAGCTGCCAAATCCGCAGTATTCACGTGCTCAGTCGCAGCAGTTACCAGATCCATGTCTAAAATAGATACTGATATTCTAGCAGCTATTGCTGCAACAAAGGAAGGTGCTAATTACCCTAGGGGTTTCCCTTCAAAATACTCTTATCAATTAGGTCCCGAAGAGGCTTCTTATGTAAGAATTCCAAACATTGGTGATCGGCTGATTCCCAACGCGGACTGCAGACTTTCCTTGATTACGGCAGCACACGAAGGCATGGCATCAGCTCATGCTGGAGTGTCTGCTACGGTTTCCATCTTGCAGCAGCGTTACTGGTGGCGTGGTTTATACAAACAAACCCGTACTTATGTGCTTTCTTGTGACGTTTGTCAGCAAATTAAGCCTTCCTCGGTTACACGGCCACCACAGAAACCGCTCTGCATTTCAAACAGACCTTTTGGGTGTGTTTACCTGGATCACTGCGGTCCCTTTTCTTCTGACACTGCATTTAAGTACATCTTGGTTGCAGTGGATTCGTGCACATGTTTCATCTGGGTCTGGCCACAACGGAGTGCTGACGCTCAAAATGTCATCAGGGATTTGCGTGTCTTTGTGGGACTTTTCGCCTGTGGCACCTTCCATTCTGACCAAGGTCCAGCGTTCGCCTCTAAGGCTTACAAGGACGCAATGGGTTCACTGGGGGTGCGGGTGAAATTTTCATCTCCATATAGACCTGAGGGTAATTCAATTGTGGAGCGAATGAACCGTGATTTAAAGCAATCCTTGACAGCTAGAGTCTTAGGTACTGGCAGGAACTGGCTGGCCCACTTGTATACCATACAACGTGCACTTAATAATCTCCCTACAAGACCTTTGGGTGGGCGGACCCCATACGAAATGCTCTTTGGCATAAGAATGTTTGTGCCTGACCTTGATGGTCTAGACATGGCGGCGCAATCCGCCATCTTTGATGTAGATAATCATTCTACTATGTTACAGGACTTACAAGAAGCCCGAGACAAACTTGCACTCGCACATTTACCTTCAGCCACAGACGATACGCTGCAGATTCCGGTTGCCGGCTGGCTTCCGAAGATTGGAGATCTGGTTCGAGAGAAGGTGGAGAACAAAAAAGAATTCGGACCCTCTTATCGTGCACCAGTTCCAGTCCTTGGCTTGAAGGGAACTCGTACAGTCATCTTACCACCGCTTCCTGGTCGCAAGGAGAACAGATACAGCTCAGTGGAAAATGTCAAGCTACAACATCTGGCCGATCCTGAATAGTGTTACACCAGCGGTCTCTTGTCCTGTCATTTGCCGGACAAATGTTCTTGGCCCTTCTGCCCGAACGGTCACTGATGTTGCTCTCGAGATGGTAGATTTGCCTGATCCCCTGCAAGACTGCTCGGATTCCCCCTGCAACGAGGAGACCGAGTATACTTACCCCGCCACCGAGTCCGTGGCTCATTTACCAACAACGCCACTGAACCCAACAAGTTATTCCTTTGACTCGGATTCCTCTTCATCACTTGTCCCATCCAAATTCAGTATGTTTGTATCCTGGTTCAGAGACAATTCTTTGATCCCCCCATGGACATACATCTGGTTGGTACTTTTCTTGATTTTTTTGTTCATGTCCATTGGCTTTGTCACCGTGTTTTTTCTGCTCATCAATGGACACTATTTGCCAGAACGCTCTGCAGTGAACTCTGTTGCTGGAACTTTGGCTCCACATTCTTCATCTCACATCATGAAGCGAGACCATACATTTGTGAACATTTCAGCTTTCCCAGTCGCTGATGGCATCGTTTGGGATGCGGTAAACTTCCAAATTCATGGACCAACCGAAATTATTAATGTACCAAATGTCCTTCGCGTTTCAATGGGTGATATCGTAAAAAGTAATATTCATTCTGACGATTGGGATTTGCATGCCGTTGAATCGTTGTTTACCGACTTGAAATATTATGCTGCTTTTAATGCCGAAGATTTGTACATGAATTCTGCAAATTATGCCGATTTATATTGTTACCAGCATTGGGGCAACCATTTTGTCCATAAACCAAGTACCCTTCGGGGTCCTTTTAATTACACCCAGTGGGAACATTGTCCGACCCCTTTGCCAGGTAGCTCCCAAACTCTTAGAAATAAGTTTTCTTATCTTACAGACAATAATAGATCTAATCCTAGGTCCTATTATTTTAAATTGAATTCTTCGTCTACTCAGAAAATCATGTTAACCCACACCAAATTGCTGTATTCGGGTTCCTTTTTGAACGCCTTAGCTGTGGGTGGATATGAACATTGGCGGGACACCATTGATTTAAAATCTATTTGGGGTTCCAAAGCATGGCAGGTGCAGGGCACAGAAGCCTTGCACCGTGCTTGCCTCATCCCGGCCCAAATTCTGTTTTTAAACCGCACCATATATCAAACAACATGTTGGGGTTTGGCTACCTCCAAACAATTAAATGCCCCATCTATTCCTGGATTGTCTTCCACTCCCAACGAAAGCTTGTGCTTCAATATGTCCCTTACGGATTTGCAGGTGTTGTTTC
The DNA here is from genome assembly GCA_963921515.1 of Calotriton arnoldi. NCBI lineage: Eukaryota > Metazoa > Chordata > Amphibia > Caudata > Salamandridae > Calotriton > Calotriton arnoldi. Next base: position 546,242 of record CAWUFW010001915.1, read on the forward strand.
AGAACAATTCGTTTAATGTCTCTGAGATTGTTCAATCCCCCTGGTTGGCCTGGCCCATAGCCTCTAATGCCTGCCAACAGCGTTTTCATGACATGGATCCTGGCTACAAACAGGATAGGCCGGACCCCAGGTTTTCTGATTCTCGTACTGTTACAACATATTCTGTTGGTAAATTGTGTAAACAGTGGTTGCAGCACTCTTCTTTAGATTCTGTTAAACAACATTTATCCCTCCTATCAGGCAACATTGATCTGTCCGACTTTGTTCTGGGGCCTCGTGGTCCTCGACCTAAGAGATTCATTTATGAAACTTATAATGAACTCTGGAAGCTTTCGCAAATTGAAGCTGCTTCCCGTCTTCGGGAAATCGATCAAGCTAATTTAGAAAAAGTGCTTGCTGTTGTTGACAATAGTATTAATACCCTGTCTTCCCGCATTTACACTTTAGAGAATATTGTTTCCTCTGTTGTTGATATTGTACAAGATGATGTTTCTGTGTTATATCATGGGCAAAATCAATTGCGTTCAGTAATGCAGTTTGCATGGACTTTGCAGACGCTTAAAATGGGGAAAGTTCTGTGGCAATTTTTGAACACCTCTGCCTTATTCTTGCCTTTAATTTAACTGAAAAACAGCAGTTCATGTCCATGAAAGATGCAGCATACACTCTGTTACATATCGAAAAGATAGAGCCTTTACCATTCTCTGTGGCGGAACTAGATTCTGCTGTGTGGCTAGTACACGGGGTTATCGCTTTGCCTTTTTCTTTATTTGAATTCAGTTCGTGCATGAAACATTATCCTGTTGGCCGCTTTCAGCCTTTAGGCAGTGCTTTCCTGCATGAACTTTGGTCCCTGCCTTTCATGTATAAATGCCATAGGGACGGGAGGGAAGTTTTTCTCACGGGGGAGTTGTGTGATTCTACCGTGGGTCATTCTCTTGTTTGTAAACACATTACATTGCACGGAGCTTGCAATGTTTCAGCTCCGAATCTTGCTTGTGTTTTAAAAGGCATTCCTGCTCCTGCTATTTCTCCTACTTTCACTGTGCTTGCAAATGGTAGCTATCTCCTCCTGAATAATCAGGACTGTTGTGGCATGCTTGCCGGCATACCCTATATTGTAACAGTTTCTCACAGGGTTGTCTGCTGCAAAAATGTGCTTTTTCCTCCCCGCACGGCATCGTAGATAGTTCCATTTGGCCTTCCATTCCGACTTTGAAAGCGGATTTCAATAAATTGAGCAGAATAAAGGCACTATTATTGAATCAGGAGGTTATGCTCACATCCGCCCGGGAGATGTTCATGCTCCAGGTGGCTAGTACCCACAGTGAAATTCAGGCACTTTTGAACACAAACCTCCCACAACATTTCGGGGAACTGATCCACCGTGTTTTTAATGCTTCACGCACCGAAGGCCTTGTGCACTTTTTTAAAGTTGTAGGCTCTGGCCTTGTTACCTCTTTTCAGACTATTTTTGGTGTAATACCAGCTTTTATTCATTCCATTTTTTCCAGCGTCTTTGGTGGCTTTCCATTGATCCTCGCCTTAGCGGCTGGTGTTTTGCTTTTGGTCTGTGTGCTACGCAATGGCTGCACTTCCTGGGGCCCTCCTCGACCACGGTCGACTCCGGACGCTCCGTGAGCGCATCCTCGAAGCCTTCGGCGTCCTGCCATTGGCGACACTTGGTGTGTCATATGGACTTTCTTTTCGCTTTGCGTATTTCACTTGCGTGCAACCTGTGATGTCTTGCATCCGCTGTCCTTTCTCATGGACCTTGGATTACTGCCTCTCCAACACGTCTCTGTCTCGCCCGGATTTTGTCCAGTTGGTGGGTCCCTTAGAGGCCCATGAACGAGACTGTTCCGGTCCTGGCTTCATGGCGCGTGCGGCTGCACTTGGAATTTTGGCGCGATGGGATGTCTGGGCGGCTGCTCAGACTCTCCTACAACAGAGTTATATTGAGTATCACGCAAGTTGTCCCGCAATGCTGTTCGCTGCTCCATCTTGCGAGGAACATGAATGCAGTTTTGATTTACTGGACTGGATGGCATCTCTTTTTTCTGACGATTCCAACGATGTCCTATTGGAAGGTGTGGCGTTTTTCTGCACCAACACTTTTTTGGATTAAGGGTTCTCCGCTTTCGGCGTCCTCGCTCCCTGGTTAATTTTTGTTTTGGGTGCTCTATATATATATTTTTTTTTTTTCTTTTTCCCCATTCATTGACTTTGGATTGGGCGCATTCCGCCACGGCCGTTGCTGTTCTGCTCCATGTCTTCACCGATGGACTGCCCAGGGGAGGGTGTCGTGTGGTTTGTGGACTCGTGGTCTGCATTGCTAAGTTAGCTTAGGCCTGGCTGCCATGATGCCTCTTTGCACACGCTACATTCTGCCTTTGCCCCCCAGCCTCTGCTATTTTGGGACTATCTGCCTTTCACCTTTTTTCCTATTCCCTTTGGGTTGTGTCTGCACATCATGTACAAGGTCGAAAAACAATGTCCCTTGTTCTTGCTGATCTGGTCAGCCCCTCGCACTTAGACATAACACTGAATGCCACTGCACTGGAGGAATTCGAGTGCTTTTAATATTGTGATTTTCACTGTTAGAGACACTTGGAGAAAATCCTTTCCAGAGAGAAGAGCTGTGCTTGTATGACGATGTAAACCTTACATCTAGATATTGAGGTATGGGGGTCTGCCAGCCAAAGCCCAGAGGTCTTCTGTTTTTATAATAAACTAGCTACTAGCACGGGGAGGGTGGTGTAGTCATTTAGCCCTATATCCACTGCTTTATGAAATGCTTTCCCCGTTTATATTCTATGGAATTGTAACTATGCTTATTGTTTTATTCTTATGCTGATAGTACTGGCACGTGTACTGTACCTTAGAGCACGTTAGTTAAAATAAATATTTTAAACTATACAGTGTCTCTTATTACGCACGTTGTGGACAAGTATGAGTGAGTTATGAAAGGGTGTTCTTACTTCTGCGAGTCCTGAGAGAGAGAGATACCGTGTTCTGGGTTGTCTAATCATTGGCAGCATTGTTGCTAAGGAGACGCTAAAGCTAGTCGGATTGGGGTGTTAGGTGCTAAGGTATATGGTTGGCTCACCACTATATTCCTAGGTCCTATTATCCTGTGCATAGCTCTGTGTATGTGCAGAATCCCTACAACATGGAATAATAGATCGTTAAGTAGGTCTGTCTTTATGTTTTCTGTCTTTGTTGTGAAAAAGGAAGCAAATTCCTCGCAATTGGGGAGTGATTCTGGATTAAGTTGGGGAGAGTGGGAGACACCCTTAGATTGAGAATTGATTATTTCGAATAATCTTTTGGGACGATTCTTGGCTTGGTCTAATTGTTTGCTGATGAAGTCAGCTTTTGATCGTCTAATTTTTCTGTAATATGAGTTTCTGGTGCTTCTTAGTAATTTGAGGTGGTTAGAGGATGTTGCTGCTCTCCATTGTCGTTCAATTGCTCTTTGTGATCTTCTGTCTTGGTTTAGCCTACCATCATACCAGGGGTTTGAGTCTTTTGTGGTGACTCTTTTCAATTGTAGGGGAGCTAGATTTCTAATACCATGTTCATAGAGTGGAAGTAATGATTAGTCAGATCATGTACATCATTTAATCCATCAGGTGGGGGCATGAAGATAGGACTAGCGGTTGCAAGTGAGACAGGATTGACATTTTTTAGGTTCCTCTTCCAGATGTTTGTTCTCGTGGGTTGGACAGAGAGTAGTTGAACTGCTACATTGAAATGGAAAGTGATGATGTGATGGTCAGACCAGTCACAGGGCAGGATCGATTCCAGCTGGGTGGAGTCCGCTTTGGAAATTACTAGATCGAGGGTTGAGCCTTTTTCATGGGTGGGGCTGTCACAAATTTGGGACAAGTTAAGGTCGGATAGGAAAGCTTTGAGGCTATTGACCTCAGCATTGTCAGTGTCATTCCAGTGGAGGTTGAAGTCCCCCAGGAATATCTGAATGTTCTGTTGTCCGACATTTGTGGCTAGGATATCCATTATGTGTTCAATGAAGGTAAGGTTGTTTCCTGGTGGATGGTAAAATGAATGAAGTGAGCATATTGGCTTGTTATTGTTAGTGATGTCTAGACATAGGTATTCACAGGAAGAGAGAACCGGGGAGTTGGAGCGGTTCACAGAGAGGTTGTTCCGATGTATGCAGGCAATACCACCACCTGGGCTATCAATTCTATCTAGTCTTGTGATAGTTTGGGGGAACTAGTATGTCTAGTATGGGTGTGGATGATTCATTTAGCCAAGTTTCCGTTAAAATTATGAGGTCAGGTTCATTAGTTTGTATGAGGTCAGCTATATCGGCGGCATGTCGTGCGGCCGACCTACAGTTTAGTAGGATACGTGGAGGAGTTGGGATAGAGTATAGTTCTCCATCTCAAGTAAGGTGACGTTGAGATTAGTGGGATCCCATTAGTTGAGTGGTGAGATGGCAGCCTTGTGTAGTATTTGTTAGGTTTGGAGGTAAAGTGTCTATTTTTCCCAGGAGTCCGGTTGGGCCACCAACTGTTTGCCAACTCTGCAGTGATGCATGATAGATTTTGTATGTTTTCCTTAATTTTTTGCAAGTCTTAAGTAATTTCGCCCAGTCTGGAATCTAACGACGTGTGGGAATAAGTGAGTGTGGATTGGGTCGAGGTGTTAAGTGGAGGGGGGGTGCTCAGGACTATGTTGATCAAGTGTTGTTGGTCTGAGAGAACATGTGTGGGGAGGTTGGGCTGGAGATGGAGTTGAGCTTGAGGGGAGAAGGTGGGGGACATGAGAGTGGGATAGATAGGGGCCCTGGGGACATATGAGTTGTGGAGCTCATCAGGTTTGGGAGCTCGTATTTCAAGAGCCTCTTCCTTTGGGCCATTGGGGTACCATAGGTGAGCTATTAGTACCCACGAGGGTGTAGATGGATGATGATCGTAGGATTGGGGTGATGGTTATAGATCTATATATATATATATATAGAGAGAGAGAGATATAATCTATGAGAAAGAGAAAGATGGAGATATAGATATATATAGATGCTTGCATTTATTGTGAGTCTAAAGAAAAAGCTCCTTTAGATGTTTGAGACATTACCTAAAATATTTGGTCTGTGAGTTTACTGAAGGCCATATTTTACATGGTGAATTTATTGTTTTCACCATGGGCATAAGCTTGTGGAACCACTTCCCTACCCCCTTCCCTGCCATTCTTCCTGGACGAAGGAGTCTGTGACACCCAACCCCATCCCCAGTCTCATCCCTACCCCGTGTCTGTGGCTCTGCTTCTGGGCTCCTTACGCTGTCTAGGGAGTAGCGGTTGTGCCTTTGTGGTAAGGACTCCAGGTCATGGCACTGCAACAAGCATTCCCTCTCTCCTTTACCTGCTCCTCTCTCCATCTTCCCTCCCATTGCCCCTATCAATGCCCCTCCCATTGTCCCTAGTTGGATCCATACCCATCATGGGAATTAGGCCCACCCACATAAGTGGGCTATTGTTTTTATTGACAAAAGTGGGGGAACGCTGGGTGGTCGGAATGTTGTGGATCCCTGCAGTTTCTGAAAGTTTCCATCACAGAAATGTAAGGAAATGTGTGCCTGTAGGCATAGTTTGAGGTTTTCAGGGCATTGTGGGTAAGAAAATGTTGTGAGATCCACACAAATCACACCACACTGGGCTACGTCAGGCACAAGTTTCACAGCTACCTGCTTTGCAGAAAAAGTGTCAGTTTTGAGTGGAAAAACTTGATCCGTCCATGTTGCATTTTAAGTCTTTTCCTGGTGCAGGTGCTAGGCTCACCCACACAAGTGGAGTGCCATTTTTATTAGGAGACGTGTGGGAATGTTGGGTAATAGAACATTTGTGGATCACCACAGATTCTGGAACTTTCCCTCACAAAAATGAGGAAACTGTGTGGCTAATTTTCTGAAATTTCTAGATTTGGTAGGTTTCCCTGAGTGGCGGCCAAGCTCGGGTCCAAAATCCACAGCTGCCTACATTCCAAAAGCATGTTCCCCATTTTTCTCAACAAAATCAAAATTTAGCTATATTTTGACAATTTTCACAGTTCCCTCCAAGAGAATCTTGAAACCCTAGGTACCTTTACAATCCCCAAGAATGCTGGAAAAAAGGAATGCAGATTTGTCATGGATGCCATTTGTGGAAAAAAAGTTAAGGTTTAAACCCAAGCTGGCCTAAACATCCAAAACAGGGCTTAGCAAAGGGGTTGCAGGGGGGTTAATGTTTCCATGGGCAACAGTGTGAAGCTCCTTACAAAGCCATTGATAATCCTGTTTATGAAATCATAGCCGGCATTTTGTGTATTGTAACATCTTTGTTGTAGGCAGCAAGGCGAACTTACAAGCAGCATCAGTTAAATACACTGCAGTATCGGTTTCATATCCACAGCATTGGTTGAACGTTAAGTTGTCAGGATTCTTTTTTAATGCCTAAATCCAGGCTGATTCAGTGAGTTCTGTATGGGAGAGCACAGATGGGGAGTGGTTGACAGGGGAATGATTGTGCAATATCTTTTTTAATGTTACCATATGTTTCCAAAGGGCTTGTCTTGGGGAACAGTAGAAAGTCTGATGTTTAAGTGAAGTATGGTTATCTATTCTGCCCTCAGATTCCATCCGGCAGGGTATTTTGCATGTCTTAGGCTCCCAGCATAACTGGTTTACAACTAAAATATATTATACTGTACAAAACACTGTGCAAGCCGCTGGTATGCGAATGTTTTTGTCATGCACATACTAGCTCATGCCAGCACAATTTTGCATTATTGGTCACAGACTTGTAAGTGCTATATGTATTAGATCAAAGTGGAGAGCTAGGTGACCTCTTTGATAGAATAGTCATTTTGGTGAGTGGGTCTATTTGCCCGAGTTCCAGATCTAAATATCTACCAGCATTATTTTCGACCCATTCATTGGATACTTAGTGTTGCCTAAATAGCCTTAATCAACATTTGATTACCTTCGCATTAATAATTTCAGCACTAGCGATCTGAGCATGCTTAGGACCATCTAGGTACTCCCGTCTAGGCACTCAAAGCATCATTTGACCACTATAATGTTTGGGTGAGCGTCCCCAGCATCATGTGAGTGCCTCCAGCAGTTGCCAAGTTTTCTTGCCTTCTTCGGAGGTTTTCTGGCATCAGGTGCACTTCCCTGGCTTCAGATGAAGCCCATCACATGGGACTAAAAATATACCGCCTGTGGAGTCTGCCAAACCAGCATTTCTTTAGATCCTTCCTATCACTGTAGAAGTGGGCTGTGCTTCGAAAATCATAATCCTTGCAAAGTTCCTGATGATTGGGATCACTGTCCAGGCGGACTCCTAATGGACCATAAGGTTGCTTACTCTAAACATAGCCGCATGGCAGATGGATGCAGTTGTATGCTACGGTTGTACTTCCCCTCAGACAAGGTACCAGGAGAGAATCTCCAGAGATGTTGAGAAGCATGGAAACACTGACTGAAAGGAATGGGAGGTATTTACCCCAGTTAGGCTAGGGACACTGACATGCCATCAGAAGTCCTCTGTTGGATAATGGTCAGTCGTAAATGAGATGGGATTCCTATCCTATCCTGAAAAGAGAGATGGAACGAGGGGAGGAGCCTGGGGGGTGGTGTTCATTGTAAGTAAGGGATAACTGGTCATTCTTGGGCTGGTAATGTATGGAGGCAGATGCAATCTGACAACATAAGGCATGCTTACCTCGCCTGAGGGACTCTCTAACCCTGGAGATGGGGTAGAAAACAAAGATGGAGCAGAGACAATTGAGGGAGAAGAGGAGAAAATGGGGAAAACAAGTGGAAACAAAGATTTCTGGTGTTAAGAAGGAAGAATTGAAAATGGTACTAAGGGAAATTATGAGACAGATGTAGAAAAGGTGATAATGTGGAAAAGTGAGAAGAGGAAAAGAAGGCATTAGGGCTGGAAAGAGATGGAAGAAGAAGCTGGTTGGGAAAGAACGTGTGTGAGCAGAAGTGAGGAGAAAGTGGACAAAAGAGAGGTTTGTTGATGTATGTGGAATGTGGTAAAACAGAGGAGAAGGAGAGAGTGTGATAAATAGAGTGAGGAAATAGCAGGAGATGAGGGAAAATAGGAAGAGGAAAGAATGGATGTGAGGGTGAATGAGGGAAAGTGGGAAAATGAAGCATAGGGGTTAGTAGAAAGAGTGAAAGGCTGGGATGGGGGAAAACCAATGTGGGGCACATCAGAGTAATAAGAAGAGAGTAAAAGAAGGAGATACTGGAAAATTGGAATGAGAGCAGATGAAGAACTGAAGAGTAGAGGCTATAAGGGGGAAGGAAAGAAATGACAGGTAAGAGGTTTCCAGGAGACTTAAGGGGCGGGCAGTAACAGGAAGAGTATAAGGAGGAGAATACATGTAAATGGGGGTTTGAAAAATCAGTCTTGGAAGTTGGGGAAACTGAGCAACGTGTGTTTACTGGTGCATTTGGAAACTGAATTCTCACCCTCTCCATGACTAAGCAGGTCAACGCCGTTTCCTCATCCTGCTTCAACATCCTCCGAATGCTCCGCAGGATCTTCAAGTGGATCCCCACCGAAACAAGAAAAACAGTCACCCAGGCCCTCGTCACCAGCAGGCTGGACTACGGAAACGCCCTCTACGCAGGAACGACGGCTAAGCTCCTGAGACTGCTGCAACGCATCCAGAACGCCTCTGCACGTCTTATCCTCGACATCCCCCGACGCAGCCACATCACACCCCACCTGAGAGACCTGCACTGGCTCCCTGTCAACAAGAGGATAACCTTCAAGCTCCTCACCCACGCACACAAAGCACTCCACAACTCCGGACCAGCCTACCTCAACAGACGACTCAGCTTCTACACCCCCACCCGCCAGCTCCGCTCGACCAGCCTCGCCCTCGCCACAGTCCCCCGCATCCGGAAAACGACCGCCGGCGGCAGATACTTCTCCCACCTCGCCGCCAAGACCTGGAACACCCTCCCCACCAACCTCCGACAGACCCAAGACCTACTGGCCTTCAGAAGACTCCTCAAGACCTGGCTCTTCGATCAGTAGCAGCACCACCCCCTCTTCCCCCAGCGCCTTGAGACCCTCGCGGGTATGTAGTGCGCTTTATAAGTGACATGATTGATTGATTGATTGATTGATTTTAGTGGTGAAGGTGCACTAATTGTCCCACACATTTCCTTACATATGCACCACTGACATTTAAAGCCAACCAGGATGGGGGATTGAAGGCAAGGGGCAAAATAAATGCACTTCCAATGATCCCAGTGTGTGACTCAATTCCTATGACATTACCTTGCATAATACTTCATAGGTCAAATATGGGAATTGACATCTGCCATCCTTCCAAGCTTCTATGAAACTGTAGAAGCTGAAAGGTAGAGGGTAGAAGTTGACTGAAGGCAGTTTAAGAGGTTATGGTGAAAACTGTCTGGGTATGGGATTAGGTCCCTGTAGGTAGTATTTTCAATAGGACATGGGTGCAGAACATATAAGTAGTGTCTACGTTAAAATACCCAGTCACTCTTGTTTAGTAACTATATATTTCACTGCATGAATATAAGCCTTTTTGCTTCCGCTTCACTTTTTAATTACTTTCTACGAGCAGTGTATGCTGCATTAGTGAGCAGTGAAAATATTGTTTTTTTATTAAATTAGAGGATGAATGGGGAGAAATGAAATATGTACATTGGAGGAATAGGTGAACATTTTGAGATCAAAATGACTAAGGTAATTCATTTGAATCAACAAGCTGGAAAATAACAAATACACTATTATTAGGGTTGGTAAAACACTGTTCAATGCAGCCCCAGCCGCTAAGCACTCAAGGGCCGTTTTTCATAAGATGTAGAAGACTCTTACTCCCTGCGGGTCTGCAGGATGCAATATAGTAAGGAAATACAATGAATTAGTCATTACTGCAAGATGATCCATATACATCTTCCCAGAAAAGTGTCAGAGTACTGACCAAGAAGGACTTGCACAAACCCTATTTGCAAAGACCCCTAATCTGTGGACAGACCATATCCGATTCTTGACAGACGAAGTGGGAGCACCGCTATCAACCTGCGTTGCTCTTGTCCCACCAAACATGCAATCGCCTCCTTTATCAAAACTCTAGGTAATCTCAGTGTTTACACTGACAGACCCTGTGCTGGTTCCACAAGTATAAACTGCAAGTACCAACCTCTGAACAGGCAGCTCATCCACCAAGGGACTTCCAGGTCACAAGTGACGGTTATCCTAAACTAATGAGGGCAGGGCGACCATCATCCTGTTTTTCCTGCTCATGTTCGTCATGTGAGGCATCTTAGACACAAGCAGGGAAAATATCCTCTAGGCAAAGGGAGAAAAGAACCACTTTTGGAGTTTATTTTCTCAATACAAAGTTTGACGAGTGGGCACTTTGAACATGGTACCTGCTCAGCAAACCTTCAGTGTTGGAAAGGGAGCCACCACAGCAGTAATTCCATTCAGCATACAGAGCCAGGCAGGCAGGGATCTCTCAATAAGGTAGGCAGTCGCTTGCCCCCTCATTGCCCATCTGCCAAGGTCTAAATGACCACCTACGTCTCCTTATGAGTGAGAAGTGATGCTAAGGCTAAATGGGCATGTAGAAGGTTGAAGGGGATGCATGTGTGAGGAGGATAGATGAGACTGCATGGGAAAATGACTGTTGGGGGAAGATGCATGCATAAAACATGAGTAGGGAAAATTGAAGACATTCGCTGAGAGTGGAAACAATTTGTTCTAGAGATCTGAGGATAACACGGGGAGAGAAGATCAGTTTCACAAAAGGGGAGATTTGGAAAAGAAATGAGAAGCATTTGTGTGTGTGAGAGGAAAGGCCCGTGCATGATTACATCGAGAGGAGACCAGTATTTGTGATGAGGGAGAGAAAAGGAGACTTGCACGTGGAATGGAACGAGTTTACCCATGCATGTGGAGAAAGGAAAGGCTAAAAAGAGCATGGGGAGAAGGAAGAGGAGAAAAGACTCTTAAATCACAAGAGGTAGGAGATGAAAGGGAGATTTTGGAGGAAGAGTAGCAAATAAACGAGACAAAACTCTTTAATGCATTGTGAGGAAGATGGAGAGAGAATCCACTTTCATGGTATAGAGAAGGGGTATAAAGTACCTATGCTTGTAAAGAGGGTCGGTATTCTATACATTTGGATAGAGTGATGGCAAGAAGAGCTGTGTACATTGGAACACAGTACAGGTAAAGGACACATGTAAAGGGAAAGGAAGCGAAAGAGCATCTCTCTATTAGGAGAAGATCACGCCTAAGAAAAGTGGTCTGTGAATATAGAAGGAGTGAGTTGTTCTAAATGTGGGGACAGAAGACCAATTCAGGGGTAGGTTGACGTAAACGATCAAAAGTGGGGAGACAGATGGGAGGGGAAGCCATTAGCTGCCTATACCTAGTAGAGAAAACGTAATGGAGAGTAGTATAGTGCGCAAAGATTGAAATGACAGACCACATTGAGGTCAGAGAGAGGACAGGCATAGAAGAGAAGAGAAAGGCTTGTAGAAGCCACATGCCTTAGACAAGCAAAGCCAATTGGGCTGGCGTTGTGAGAAGAGCATTGCTTTTTTATTTGCGAATATTTGCAGTATAGAAAAACAAATTCTGAAACATATAAAAATATTTTATAAAAGGAGTGGCTCAGCAGATCAAGAACGCCAGCCCGGGCGCTGAAGTGTACTCCCTTTCAGGAGACTGCGTACTTGTGAGTAGTAAAAACGCCATCACTCACATTACAAGAGAGTTAACGAATGAAGTGGGCTGATCCAGTATCCTATGTCAAGTGCTTTGGTGAGTGGAAACAAAATATGAATGACACTTGAGCATACCAATGGATGAAGAGGGCTGACTTTTAACGCCCCTGTATATATGTCAGTAGCAGTTGCTACCAAACTGGGTTGGGGGGGCGGGCGGTGCAGAGGGTATTAAAAAAAAAAAAAAAAAAAAAAAACCTGAATACTGCTGGCCGGCCGCCGCCTCTCCTCCATCCTCTTCTCTTCTCCCGGACAGCAGGAACCAGGAAGATCACAGCCTCCCAGACTCCCCTGACTAATCACAACGCTGCCTTATAGCAGCATTGTGATTGGTCTGAGCGCCGTGGTTCAGCACTCAGACAGGGGCTAGGAGGCAGTGCATGTTCTCCATCCAGGCCGAAAAGGCAGTCTGGGCGGAGACCATGCAAAGTGCGCGTGACTGTTTGGCCGGCCCAAGAGGGACAGCCAAAATGTCATGCGCACTTAGGAAGTGCCTACCACTCCTCCCCCAGCTCTAAACAGGCCAGCCCCGCCCCCCAACCAACTGAGCCAGTATGGTTGAATAAAATGATAATAATGTTGCATTATTATCATTTTATTTTTCCGTTTTGAATTGCTCAGTGGGGCGAAGCTCCTCCGCCTTAGCGGAGGAGCCGCCACTGATATATGTATGTATTTTTATTATTAATTATTTGTCAACATGAGGCCATCTAAAGATGTGCCTAAGCCAGACTAAGGAGTATGGAGATACACCCATACATAAGGAGAGCGAGGGAGAGAAGAATGGATCATCGAGAGCAAGTGTCTTTTGTTTTATTCCACGGTAAAGTTTTTTTTATCTCCTTTAAACACACACCCCCCTCCCCCAGAATATATATAAATAAGTAAAATTTAAAGTAAGCGATACATATGTTTAAAATGCTATTAAAAACTGCAAGTATATGCAGACAATTTCTTTTTGTTGAAATACTGTGCATGTTTCCTCATTTACATTGACATTAAAGGACTTAAAAGTTTTCTTTGTTCTCATTGTGAGTTGTGAGTGGCTTGGCCTACTGTGCTATTATCCTACAATAGACTAAAATAGAATAATAGCTCTGCACCGATGGATCCCTCCTGCTGCTGTTGAGGAATTCTGGCTTAGCTGGCTTGATTTCAGTATTTTGCTGGTTTACATTTCATCAAAATTGCTTCAAAGCACACAAAATCAAACCAACTGTGTGCTATTGGGAGGGCCAGCATGCCTTTTATTCCACTGGGCATTTCCCCGGCGGGCTGGAAGCCCTGGAGGCCTGGGTTGAAAGCCTAGGGTCGCTCATGGTCCCTTTGCCACTTTCCCCAGCTCCCCGAGGTTAGTTGCAGCAGGCATCGGGAGGTTTCAAGAGAGCGAGAAAGGGAGGGAGAGAAGGGGAAAGTAGAGAGAAAGCTGTCAGAAAAGGAGAAGAGAGAAGGGATGGATTGAAAGTGAGCAATAGTGCGATAAGGCAGGGAGCGGGACAGGTTAGAGCATTTTTGCCTGAGCTGCTATTGGCTCCCCAGTCTGACCCTGTATACTTGCTTTTGTAAGTTTACCTAACATTGGCTCCCCAGTCTGACCCTGTATACTTGCTTTTGTAAGTTTACCAAAAGGTAGCAAACGGGATCGCCTCATTTAAAGCTCCTCTTTGCCTCAGCACTGGATCCCTTGGCTGTAGCTATCGAAGTAAGGCGGTGGATTTGAGGGTTCAGGGCTGCCAACTTAGAAACTAAAAGTTCACTCCATGCTGCCAGCATGGTGACAAGGTTCTCAAATTGGATTGTTGGCTATACGGTGAATCTGAGCAAGTCCATAATTTCACCATTATCATCCTGCACTGCTAAGAATCAATAAGACCACAAGAATTTGGTCCAATAAGAAGACAGCAACAAGCATTGGCATAGCCAATAGGTCTCGCCTTTGGGACCTTTTAAGTGTTTAGCTATAGCTAGTGGCTTTGCCAATGTGTTAACGTTATGTTGTAGAGCAATGTGACTGTTGTCTAGCATGCTGAAAAGTTGTAATAAAAAATTGTAATAAGCATTTCTGTTTCCGACTAATGTATAACGTTTGGACAGTTGATAGCTGTGCTTGTTGTGACATTGTCTTTTTTTGTTTGTAGTAGATTTGTGTTGTTGCTATGTAGTATGGCTAAAGGTTTTTGTTGTAGAGGGGTGTTGAGAGAAGGTTTGTAAATTAGAGTAGAGTGTAGTGCTATTGGCATTGTAAATGTTTTTTACTTATGTGTTTTGGAGTGAATGTATGTGGTGTGTAGTGGAATTATGTGGTATGTTGTGCAGTGGAAATATGTGGTTTGAAATTATGCGGTATTTAGTGCATAGGAATTATGTGGAGTGGGATTGTGTGTTATGGAGAGTAATTATGTGGTATGGTATTTTGTGTTGTGGAGTATTATGTAGTGGAGTTTAATTTTGTGGTGTGCTGTTTAAGTTTGTGATGTGGAGTTATGTTGTGTGGATTGTATGTATATGTGTGTTATTTAATTGTGTTCTTTTGTATTATGTGGTTTCTTGTTGAATTATGTGGTGTGTAATGGAAACGTGTTGCGTTTGTGTGGCGTAGAACTGTGTGGCGTTGAGTGAAATTATGCTGATTGTAATTATGTGGCATGGTGTGGAGTGTATTTGTTGATTGTTGCTATGTGGTATAGGTTGGTTTTATGTGGGGTGTATTTATGTGGTAGTGAGTAGAATGTTATTATGTAAAGTTGAATGAAGTTGTGCTGAGTGTTATTATGTGTAGTGTAAATATGATGGGTGGTTTTGAATTGTGTGTATAACAAAATTAGAATGCTTGACTCCACCAGGGTCCTAAGTCATCAATTTTACCGACTACCCCTGGAGCAAGGAGGTGACTTTTCAATAAAGGCAAGTACAACAACTCCCACAAAAAGTTTGAACCCTGGAGTACCATCACTACTTATTCAGGAGCAAAAATGTTAGGAACCGGCTGGGTGTGCGGCTTTGTTGTTAAAAGTGCCTGGAAATCAGTTTGGCATGTTAGAAACCTGCGGGGCGTACGGCTTTGTTGTTAAAAGTGCCAGGAAATCAGTTTGGCCAGCACCTGTGTGCTGACTTTCACTAAATAAATGTGAAACATGCCCCCCACACCCCCAAACATAAATAGTTGCTCATCCCCAGTATCACAGAAACGGTAACTCACCAAGATGGTCCATGCTAGTAAGAGGATGTGGCCTAATGGCTAGAGCCGTGGACCTCGAAGCTGAGGAACGAGGTTCGAGTTTCGGCAGGGACGCTCAAAATCCTGTGATTCTGGGCAAATCACTTAATCTCCCCGTGCCTACCAAAATGAATGCGTTCGTCTGTAACTCAACTGGTGCTCATGTAAAGCGCTCTAATACCTCCGGATCGAGTTCACGCTATATAAAACTCCCCCCAAAAATAGCGCTATTTACACACTTGTATATCTATTTTTGTTCTAATTTGTATGCAAACACGCATACACATGGATACATGCTTAGCAATGTACATACATACATATAGTTTAAACTAGTGTCTCCCAGGTCAACCCTGTCCACAGAGCAAACAGCTTGCGAAGCTCCATGCCCAGAGCAAGGCAGGTCTGCAATACTATCCTAAACAAAAGGGAAGGTGTACTGTTACAAGAAGTCTTCACTTCTGGTCTTGGTACGTCACTTAGAAACCCGGGAATGCCAGGAATCTGTAAGATGGGACAATGGAAAGAGCCAAGGGGGTAGGGAGATATCCTCAATATACTTGCTCCTGCTTTACTTCTCCATTCCCCCCTTCAAAAAGTTAACATAAACAACGTGCTGTACACCACAGTGGGATCGCTTCCCCTAAACAAAAGTTTAAACAAATAATATCTCAGTGATGCAACCCCCTCCCCCGTCCACCTTTTGATATGGATTGGTCCTTGACACATGGGTGGGATCCTCCGAAGACATCTAACTGTAAAAAAAAAAAGGGGATTTCTTACATAATGCAAACGCTTGATTGTTGATTGAAGCCCCGACCATGGTCAAAGAAGCAGCGCGGACTCGCTACGGTTAAAGGAGAAGTGGTTCTGCCTTTTGTTGCCAACATTGTGCAGTGGTCGCAGTTAACGTGTGGCGCAGAGCGGCAGCGCATCGTGGAGTTTGCATGTTGATTGAAGCCCCGACCATGGTCAAAGAAGCAGCGCGGACTCGCTACGGTTAAAGGAGAAGTGGTTCTGCCTTTTGTTGCCAACATTGTGCAGTGGTCGCAGTTAACGTGTGGTGCAGAGCGGCAGCGCATCGTGGAGTTTGCATGTTGATTGAAGCCCCGACCATAGTCAAATAAGCAGTGCAGACTCGCTACGGTTAAAGGAGAAGTGGTTCTGCCTTTTGTTGCCAACATTGTGCAGTGGTCGCAGTTAACGTGTGGCGCAGTGGTGCTCATGTTTGCGCATAAAACAGAAAAAAAGAGTCTCTTTGAAGTTACATCACAAGCAGTGAGGGATGGTGCTATTGCAGAGTTAAGCTTTTTTTTCCTCCAGTAAAAATAATGACGCGCCAGAGTAAGCTGATCCCAAGTGGGGGAGGTGTGCTGTGTCTCACTCGTGCTTGTGATGGCCTCCGCCTTGCGGGAGTGAGGAGCGGCGGCACGAAAAGCATATGTTTTCAATTAAATGCGTGCTGCTGCTCGCTCCCGCAAGGTGGATGCCAGCACAAGCACGAGTGTGGGGGAAAAGGAGCAGACCAATTTCTAAAGGTCATCTCCTAGGCAGCGCATGTGCGCTGCCTAGGCGAGACCTAAAAACGTAATAGGGAATCATTCGTTTTATGTGCTTACGTAGGATCTTTTCACTTTGTCTGGATACCTTGTTGGCCAAGGTGAAATTTACTTGGAGAAGCGAGAAAAGCTGAATTAGGGCATTGCAAACAGATCGGCAATATATACATCCCTCCTCTGGGATGTAAATACCATGTACCAAAAAGATACTTTCGCCTATGTACCCATAACTCCAACACAGGTGGGGGCATTGGTTCAGTCGAAAAATACCATCAAGCTTTTACCATACAGGAAATTTATAGATCTCTGTCAGTCGACAGACACTGAGAAGACTCATTGAGTGACTACAGGCACAAAAAAAGAATAGGAAAAATGATAAAAGAGAATATATCATAGAATTGGTGTTAGTGAGCAGGCTCCATTATTGCTAATTAAAGCAACAAAATAATGATAGTAGAATAAAGATAACTGCCGATGCCCCTTCTTTTATCTTCTGACAAACAAACAGCAGGAATTTCATCAATTTGATGCTATGGTTCAATAGGTGAAATTGTGACACGCTCCAGTTTGATGAGCTTAGAACCCGCGGCAGCTCCAAGACAACAATAGATATGATCATTTAGGATTTCGCAAGAGGAGCATCTTCAACAGTTTTTGATGCAGAGCGCAATGAAACTCTTCTTCCTCAAAGACTCTGCCTGTGGAGAGTAGAACATGACTTCATCATGAAAGAGTCCTTTGCATAGGGGGAAAGAAATCGGGTGAAGCATTGCCAAGGGCATCCTATGCGGATACATAAGTAACAGAAATACTTCCTAAAATAACCACATGATCCATTTGCCAAGATTCTTGCAGGCCCCCAGAAGATAGAAACATAATATCTGCTGACAATAGAGTGCTATATGGACTATGTAGGTCAGGCACGGAAGCTGTGTCTCTAATGCACAAGAGGTGAGTGTGCAATGGTTTCTCCTTGTGCACACTGTAGTGCAATGCAAAACCTTCACAGACACCTCAATTTCTGCTCAAAAGTCACACCTCCATGTGAGAAATCTGGCTCTGAGGGTTTCAGGACAGCCAGAGTTACTGGGCCCCAATTGTAACAACTAGGGGATTTTGCTTCTGGTGCCCTGTGTCCCCGGGCCCCCCCCCCCCAACCCTTATTGTGGTTCCTCACACTGGGGACAAATTACCCCTTTTACCACTTGACTCTTGTGGTAATGAGGAAGAGCAGTGCATGACTTACTCAGTGTGTTAACGTAGGCTGGAAACACAGAATAGAATATGGCAACAAATAAAAATCAATGTCCAATAAGTGCCTGTCCTCTAACAATGAAGACTACTTTAATCCACACAATATGAATGTGACACACAAGGCTTCACAGGTGACATGTGCTGTGCACTGATGAATGGTTGTAGCAGCCAACTAACCCTGCAAATGTAGACTCAACCCATGGGTCCGAGGCCCATGCTATGGTCTGTATTACAACAGACCCCATCCTCTAGCGGCACTGTACCCACATACATGCCTGTAGCACATTATGAGGAGTTGCACAGTTAGCAGACACCAGGCCTACTGGCTTTTCACTGGGTATTCACAACGCATTTGGCAACAGAAAAGATCATTTCAATATGCATGTTCTTCACCGTATATCACCACAAATACAACACTATTGTGCCTTTGCCTATTAAGGAGCTACGCCTAATGTCTGCACACACTTTCAATGATGCACAAAATAATATAGTACACATTTTAGTAATTCCGTATTTCTACTATTGATCTAGCTTGCTTAGCGACCTCTCAGAGCTCACAAATCAATGGGTCCCGTGTACTCTTAGGGCACACTAAACGTTAAGCCCCAGGAGCACTGACAAACTGCGTATACCTCTACTGGGGTCACTAATTCAATAAACAGTTCAAGGAAACCTTGGAGGACATTTTTTAGAAGATGTGTTTGCACTCCCGTTGGGGTCTGCTCTGTGGCCCCAAAACATTGAAGCCCTTTTGGTGGCGTCCTTCCCTTCTGCGGCACTACAACAGCAAATTTGCAATTTTTCTGACTCTCCAAAACCCTTATGAGGTGTCTTCAGCCTGCAGTGGTTTCTTTGATGCTGGTATGGGCAAGAGCGGATTATGTTCCTTTCTTTTATGTTTTATCTTTTGATGTCCCACTTCAGCAAGGCTGGAACAGATGTGTAGCCCCCCCCCACCCATCGCAGGTGACCTTGACATTCATGGGGACACACATACAGTGGAGGAAGACAACACAGCAGGCTCCTGCGCCATGTGTTCTCCTTTCCCTATCGCCCTAGCACTCGGATATGCTGCTGAGTAAGAGGAAGCCAATTGGTTCCCGCTCCTGGGCGGGGAGAGTGGGTATATAAGAGTCACAGTGCTCAGTGCACCAAGGGTGCCTCTCCTCATGGAGACATGCCGGGCTGGCTTTGGGGATCCCCAGATGAAAAGAGAATGGTGGTCCCCCCACCTCTAATGAAGACTAGTTAAGTACAACATGAAGCACTTATGGTGCCTCAAGGCATCTGCACTTCCCAGGGGCTATGAGATAAACCAGTGGTCACAATTAACATTTTCTTGATGTGTGGTGTTCCCAACGCTTCAGTCAGACAGGAAGATGAAGAAAGCCCCTCCATGAGTGGACTTTTCAGTTTAAGATATACCAGTCCCCAGAAATGCATATGGTTTGCTTTGTTGTGCTCCTGGTAGCATGCTCCAGGCATGAAAAGAGCTCTCGTGGGGTTTTTCTTGTTTACTTCTTCATGGTTTCTCACAGCCCTTGGCATTGCTGCTGCCTCTTTTGCAGCTGCAGCTGGCTGTAAGGGCTCCGCCTTCCTGCCCAGTGGTTGGCAGTTTCCTCATTTAGGGTCCTCCTGCGGTAGCACCACATGCTTCACAACGCAGACACTCTCCCTGCCTGGACAACCCAAGGGCTTCTGCCACTTGGAGTGTGCTTGTGTGTCCAGCAGAAGCCTGTAGCACCGATCCCACAAAGCAGGATTTTGATGCAAGGCTTTGGTGATGATTTCCAAAGTAAAGCCATCAGTATCCCTTTTGAAAAGAAATGGCAAGCAGAAAAGTGAATAGCCCTGCAAAGCACTCACTCTTTGAGAAAATGGTGTTTGAGAGACTGAGGAAAATACTGGATAATTGCCAGTGGCTCAGCATTAGCAGGGATTACAACGCTGCCAGGATCTCAGTTTTCAAATAAGGTGCAGGCTCTCATGCCATGTGAACTCCTAAAGGCTAGTATGCAACAGTCATTAATGGCATTACTTTATTTAGCTTGACCTCAAAAAATTCTGTAACCACAGAGCCCCCTATACCTGTTAACCTGACTCTCCTTTGAGTAGGGCAGTTGATGATCCAGGAGAGTTTGAGGAACCCTCTCAAAACTTTGGAACGAGAGCAGCCACATATTTGCAAAACACCAACCATGAAAGGGGGAAAAGTCTTCAATTAAAACACAGTCCCACTGGGAAATGGGGAGAAATTGAAGGAAGAAAACTATAAAGGTGTTGGGAATTCCAATGATAATTGAACTAATGGCTTGGAGAGTTCTACTATCAGTGAAGTTGCAAGACATCTTCCTTTGTCTTGCTGTCACTTCTTAAACTAACCTGGATGACAAACCCAAACCCTGGTCTCTCATTAGTATAGCACTAGTTTCTGATCTGAAACCTTTCTACTGTCTTGCAGCTGCAGTCTCCACAGGTGCATCCGCCACCTTCTCCATTCACCCAAAGCTTGTCTTTATCATCCCTGCTGCATCTTTCTCCTCTGTTTACAATGGCATGTGCCAGATTCCTTAATCTTCCACCTGCCCTGATATCTCCTACTAGCCTCATATATCGGATTTCTGACATCCCATTCCCGGGCATCCACAGACGGGACCTGTACAGAGAAATCCAAGGGAACCACCTTCCTTCACGTTCCTCAGCAAGTCCACTCACACCTGCTCCTGAGAGGTGTCATGGAGCTAGTGTGACTAGTTCAGGAGACCAACTTCAACACATGCCTCAGGATTCCAAGTCCCGAGTGGGTCCCCCACACTCCAGATAGGGATCTGGCTGTGGCTTTTGTCCGTTTTACTCTGGTACATTTTGTTCTTCCCAGACAATAGGTTTGAAAATGGAGGTGGCGTGCAGTAGAAAGGGAGAGTTACTACCCAGTTCAGCTATGTCACATCACCTCTCCTCCTCTGACTAGCAGTTCGAGGGAACAGACAATTTGCTGTGTACCCCCCTTACTCAGCATTCAATTGAGATGACAGTTTGAAGGAAAACTGGGACCCAGCCCCCTTTCTGAGCCAAGCTGTACCCACCCAAATCAGATTATTATTTTTCCGTACAAGCATCACTAAAACAGCCCTGTAGTGACCGGAGTCAGAGGTCTGCTCGCTCTCCCTAGCACACCCTTCCACTGCCTCGAGAAGGATAATACCACAGGATGGGGCTATTGATGCATGGAGAGCTTTGAGCTGCCCGCTGGCCAGCGGAGTAATTAACTGGCCCAACGTGGTAGTTAAAAGTATGAATTCAGTAAAGGATGGCACAGGGAATTATGCTCAATTTTATAAATGCATAAACAAATGCATACAGAGTGAAACTGACTCTTGATATGTGTTTGAGACCTTGAAATTCACAGGAAACGTCATGTGAATGATTTCCCTACATTGTGCTAACTAAACGTTAAATTTTAGGCAATTCTTACCCCAAGTATATAACTGTTTAAACACCTCAGATTTAATGTTTTTGCTGAGAAGAAAGTGGATATGTCTTCCCAATTGAAGTTTAAGGATATGGCAGGCCAATATATTCTGGGTCCCATCTACCACTTGTCAATCTGTGAGCAGAAGCCACCCTCGGTCAGACAAGCAGTCCCTCTCCCAGCTTCCATGCATGCATACCATTTTGCAAACAACCTGCTGTGAGCCCTTTACCACAGTTGTACACAGCAGCTGATCTTAAAACGTGGGCAATGACAGCTACCGCTCAAATCCATGTTTCACAGTCACTTATAGTGAGTGGGTGAGACTCCATTAGGGAGACTTATTCACAGCAGAGATCCAAAAGCCAGAGGTCCAAATGTGACAAAACTTGGTGTTCCATGGGTCAGTCTGCCTCCCTACAATCCATGCCCAGAAGCTGATGAAAAAATGTTTTGACCTATATCAAAAAGTCTAAATAAGTTCACTGTTTCCCTATTCTCTACTAAATCTCGGCCTTGATGAAGGTTCAGTAACCAGACAACATGAGGTTGTTCTAGATTGGATTAAAAAAAGCCCCTCCCAACCACAAAAGACTCTGAATGTGTAACTTCTTGGATCTACCAGGTAACCCCAGGTTTATGTCTAGCGCTGATTTGGGTGAACCTCTTAGCACTATCCTATATGTACTAGGCAACAAATCCTTTAGGCATGTGAGGGAGAATTCAGACTACCGATTTCAGTAATGTGGTGTATAGCATGATTTATAGCCCTCATCGAAAAGAAGTTGAACACTGAGTGATGAACAGTGGGTGGTTCGACAATGTGCTTAATGAGTAACAGTTTGGACATTTTAGGTCAATACCAAAGGCTTACAAGCATAACTGTTTACACTAGTATGGAGAAAAGAAAACATTAACTACTATTTCTTTCATACACAGTCCAAGGTGTGGATTGCAATTTTTAGCAAGCATCCTGAACTCAGTTTTGACTGTATTTAATTTCATTGATCCTCCGTAGGCAACATTTAGGATGTTGAGTAACAGAGTGAGACAAAACATGAAGGTACAGCTATACATCATTGGTAAAATTTGTGGACCCAGCTTAGCAACTTCTGAAAGAATGGTTTAAGTCCTTTGTGGAGGTGATACTAGTGGTTGTTTGCCTGGGCCTAATCTTTTATCACTGGGGGTCTAAACTTCATTGTGATGTTTTCTGGGAGGCAGATGAGTTGTCAAAGGGGCAGGAATCTGGTGAATGTGTACCCCCTCATCTCCATTGTGGTTTCTTTCCTGGCTGCACTGGACATCAGCAGCAACTTAGTACCGTTTTGTGGTTGTAGGAATTTTGCTTTTGGGGGAAGGCAAGGTTTTCCTGGAATTCAACTGCTATTATTTCTGCAAATCTGCTGTTTCTTCCGTCTGAAACCTTGTTGCCTCTCTTTCTTGATAAGATACTGGTGCCAAGCAACTGTCCCCTATCATGTGATGACTTACATGCACAGCAGTAGTGTAAATCTTAATGTGTTGCAAATGTAACTTTTCATAATGATACTGTTTGTTTCTTAAATCCGTATCATGGACTATACTCCAGTCTTTTTCCAAGCGGATTTACCTCTGCCGTCTTATGATACCCAAGAAGGTATCCAGAAATCAGAGTCCCTAGAATTATGTGGCAGAGATGGATCAAATTATGTGGCAGGGTTTACTAAATTACATATAACAAACTCTATACAACATTATAGTACATTTCATATGTGCTATGTGCGTGTATCACTGGGATGGATTCAAGACATGGGACTCTAGGAAGAGATGCAACATGCGTGTGATGCTTCTAAAGTCTGAGTGACCTGTTGAAATACCAGTAGCTTTGAGAACAGTATCTGTGGGGTGAACATGAATTTTTCGAACTAGCTAAAGGAAAAACATCATAAAAAAGAAGAAATCCTACCTGCCCTGTTCGAAGTGTTTAAATATTTAGTGTTTTCGGCTGCCGACAAAAGCATTCCCCCCAGGCCATCATATGGGGATGTTTGCATTATCTGAGCAACATTGTCACCTCTTTAAGTACCTGATTACAGTAAGCAACAGTGACCATTTCATGTTCGTGAAATATCTGCAGCTGCATTGCTCTCCATGTGCAGCAATTGTAATAACATTTAACCCGTTTGAGCTAGAAGATTGTTTTTATTTCACTAGACTTTGCGCCTCTGTCAGCCTCATCCACCAGGGGGCGCGTGATGTCAAGGACAATGATAAAGGTCGGCATTGATTGAACAGTACTACGTTCGACTGCGTTGTGACGTCCACGCCAGCAACAGGTGTGTGAGGAGGCTGCCATCCTCCCCAGCAGGAAGCTCTACAACTAAACTGCAGGCCATGTCAGCCATTTACTGAAGCGCATCCAGACAGACCCAGTCAGAGGCCTGTCCATCAAAGTCAGAAAGAGGAAAAAGAAAGGAGTGATAACTTTGTCCGAAAGGTCTCGGCCCTTGACCGGAAGCTCAATAAAGTCTCGTTCCCGCTTGATATACCGAGACTGAAGGATTGTGGAGGACTCTCCAAACTACAGAGCGACTAGCCAAGAGCTGGGGTGAAATTAACTTCGAACAGCACAGATGAGCTATTTAAAGTCATATCTCTATGGTGCTCTTTCAAATAAAGTTGGGTGTAATGCCCTAACCCAAAAAAACACTCTCCAAGCGATGCAGCAGATGATGGCTTATAGGGCGAGTGTGTGAAATAATATTTATTCAGAAAACACCTTGGTCGCAGAGTTATGATTTGCCAGTGGAACGAACTACCTATAAAATGATACACCAGTCTCTCCTACTTACCAGTGTTTCATATTGAGTAGCCCCCACCTCAGACAACATGAGGGGTGTGTCAGGCTGAAGCATTTCATAACAAGGGAGCCACGAGATGCCAGACATCTGTTTCCCTCTACACAGATCATTGGCCAATAGAGTTGTCCTCTTTTTTCTCCTTTTGTTTTGAAGGATACTCCTAGCTTTAGAGTCTAATCAAACATGCAGTCGCATGCATTTATTCGTCAAATGGCAGTTGGATTACACAATTGTCCAACAGGCAATTATGTACTGAAGTAAATAATGATCATTTATCCGTTTTTTCGTTAATTATATTTCACTGTCATCAGAGTAGAAACTCCATAAAATTCCTTTAATATCCAAAACATCAAGGAACCCAAAGTGAACGATGGGATGGTTACATGAGCACCACAGGGAATAATGGTGTATTACTTAGCAACTGTGACATGTGAATCCGGTTCATGATGCGAAAATTGATGAACAATGAATGAATGATGGATTTATAGAGTGCGACTACTACCCAACAGGCATCCTGGCACTTGTAGGATCAATGTCCAATCTTAAGAGAAATAATCCACTTTAAGTAGTTTAAATTGAGCAAAGAGTCAGGCTTTAAAGGATTGGCTAAAGAGGTTCTATGTAGGTGTACTGTGCAAGACAAGGGAGAGAGTTTGAGCCTTTAGCATCAAGGAAAGAAAAAGCTCTCGATCAGATACGTCTAATGCGAGGAATGTGAATGAGGTTCATGACTGGATGAGCGAAGACCGCACGAAGGACAGTGAATGTGCAATCTGCTTTTAAGGCAGGCAGGAACAATGTTACGAATAGCCTTGTAAACCAAGCAGAGCGCTTTGAAGATAGAGCTCTTGAGAATTGGGAGCCAACGAAAATTATTAAAATGGCTTGAGAAGTAGTGTTATGGAGGAAGTTTGAGAAATAAGCAGGTGGCTGTAATTTGTACCACCTGCAGTTGACGGTTTGAGGATTCAGACAACCCTAGATAGTTGTTCAAACAGGAAGTTACAAGAGACTTAATGATAGCCTTCCGGGTAGCAGTAGGTAGAAGTGGAAAAAATGTCCTTAACATATGAAGGATTCTAAAACAAGTGGCTGTTACCTGAGAAATATAGATTTTAAAAGAGACATTACTGTAATAAATTATGACCAGATTCTTAGCAGAGGTCCCTGTGGCAGGAGTGGACTCTAGATCAGAAGACCAGCAGAGGGGGAACAGTAGGAGAGCTGATTGCCCCCAAAAAATAATTTCAGTTTTGCTACTGTTGAGCTTAAGACAATTCAAGGCCATTCAAGCAACTAGGGCCGACGTGCATGCACAAAAGCGTTTTCGGGTGAAAGCAACATTGTCCAAAAACGACACAACAATTGGTGTGTCATCCGTGCAATACAAGGTTTCAACCCCAAAGTATCTGTTCAGTGTAAAGAGATGAACCATGTAACTATTGAAAAGCATCGGACTAAGTGAAAATCAATATCCCTGAGGAACACCAAAGAAAACAGAGTGGGACTTGGATTGAAAAGGAGGATTGTTTGTGCTCTGTCAGTAAGAAAGGATTAAAACCAGTTCACAGCTTGCATGTTGGTAACTTTTTGAATACTGTTCAAGGTATCAAAGGGTGACGAGAGATTAAGTAAAACCAAGGCTGCAGACCCTTCTAGGTCTAGGGTGGATCTAAGATCATCTGTCGCAGCAAGCTTGACAGTTTCTGTGCTATGATGTGAACGAAATCAGGATTTTACAGGATCAAGTAGATTGTGAGTTTCCAAATAAGAGGACTGCTGCTTATTAACTTCCTTTTCAGTGATTTTAGAGAGAAAAAGGAGTAAGGATATAGGGCGATAGATGCAGAGCTGGTTAGGATCAGTTATTGTTATTGTATTTGTTGGACCTGACATCCTAGGTATGGTTTCCCCCAACTTTATGCCTTCCATCCTCCTGTTTTTGTTGACTCTGTTTTTGCTGGCCTTGGGACTCTGCATGCATTACCACTGGTAACCAGTGCTAACATGCTTGTGCTCTCTCCTTTAAAAATGGTAAAATTGGCTTACAGCTAGTTGGCATATTTACTTACTTTTAAGTCCCTAGTAAAGTGGTACTACATGTACCCAGGGCCTCTAAATTAAATTCTACTAGTAGGCCTGCAGCACTTACTGTGCCACCCACTTACGTAGCCCTTTACACATGTCCCAGGCCTGCCATTCCAGCCTGTGTGCAGTTTTAAACTGCCATTTTGACCTGGCAAGATAAACCTCTTGCCAGGCCCAGACCTCCCTTTTTAATACCCATAAATCACACCTAGGGTAGGCCCTACACAGACCACAGGGTAGAGTGCAGTGTATTTAAAACATTGAACATGTCCTTTTAGGTTTACATGTCCTGGTAGTGAAAAACTCCTAAATTAATTTTTTACTACTGTGAGGTCTACATCTCCCTTAGGTTAGCATTGGGTTGGTTCCCTTATTACATTTGATAAGTGGTAAATTTCAATTGGGAGCTGTCAAAACTGGGTTTTCTGTTTGGCAGAGGTATGCACCACGCACAAGCAGGAACCACCACTCTAGTCAGGGTAAGCTAGATACACACTAAAAGATGACCTGTGCTCACCCTCTGGTAGCTTGGCTCA
Source organism: Calotriton arnoldi (assembly GCA_963921515.1). Lineage (NCBI taxonomy): Eukaryota > Metazoa > Chordata > Amphibia > Caudata > Salamandridae > Calotriton > Calotriton arnoldi. The sequence goes on from CAWUFW010001915.1 coordinate 573,006, forward strand.
GAGCAGTCAGGCTTATTTAAAGAGGCAATGTTCAAAGTATTTGTGCAACACACACACACAAACACACATCCATCCACACTTCCAAAGTTCAGGCCGACCACGATGGAGGGCAGGCTGATTACAGGACTCACACAGGTCCTGCTGAAAAAGTACCTTGGATGGAGGAAGCATCTACGTCAAAGACTCACTGCATCGGTTCTGATCCCCGCAGGTGATGAAGGCTTCGTCGATGACCCATTTACGATGCAGGTGCTGTGTCGTCGAGCTGCTCTGTCAGTCATCATCAAGTCGTGCAGTCCGTCAAAGCGATGTAGTCTATCGGCTCCTGCATCAGCGTTGAAGGGCAATGTTTTGGTTCCAATCAGCGCAAAGTCGTCACTGCACCGATTTTGATGGTTCTGTACAGCAGAAGCTCACTTTCAGTGGCCCAAGACTGTATTGGCACCAGTGTTTAATTTGAGCCGGTGGTTTCCAGTGCTCAGCACCACCACTTAATCATTAACACAGGCGCTTTTCATGAGCACCAGTTAAGGACACATTCATTTATGGTAGGCACAGGGAGATTGTGATTTGCCCACAATCGGAGGATGTTGAGACTCGAACCTGGTTCCCCAGCTCTGAAGTCAGCAGCTCTGGCCATTACGCCGCATCCTCTCCCCACTTTCATGGTTAGTAGTTGGTTGTATTTTAGGCAGCGCTAACAGGAGAAATGGGCTGGTGTAAGCTGCCTCCTGACGAGAGCCCCAGCACTCATGTTTTTTACATATTAACCACTGATTCGCAGATGGCAGAGTCCAGGTACTGCTACAGAGTTGTAGGAAGTCTTTGATGGCCCTGAGACTTCAGAACAGGGGGCAAGCCAGAAAGCCCTTGGAGTCACTCTTGGTTCAAGTAAGATGGGTCCAGCCCTTGTCCTCAGCAGATGTGAAAGGAACAATTGATGGACAGAATGCAGAACAATGTCATACATTCACCCCAGTACAGAGATCTGGGCCTAAATCCATCGTTTTTTTGCTCCCCATGCCATTCCAGTTTGAACCCAGCCATATTCAAATCAGTCTTGACCCTGCACCCAATGGGAACAGTCCAGTCCAAACTGCCAGGCCAGGTCCTCCCTGGAATGGAAACAAGCATCCTAGGACCGGTTCCGGGGTTTCACCCCATATCTGCCAGGATAGCTTGACTCCAGTGGCATGGAGAGCACAGGACCCACGTCTGGGCATACCCATCCCACTTGGGGTGACAAATGCAAAAAGAACGATTGATGGACAGAATGCAAAACAATTTGTTTCCGGTCCAGGGAGGACCTGGCTTGGCAGTTCGGGCTGGACTGTTCCCACAAGCAATAGGGTCAAGACTGATTTGCATATGGCTGGGTCCAAACTGGTGTGGTGAGCAAAAGAATGATGTATTTAACCCAGGTCCTTGTGACTGGGGGTGAATGTTTGCATTGTCCAGCATTCCATCCATCAATTGTTTCTTTTGCATATGTCGCCCTACGTGGGAAAGGTATGCCCAGATGTGGGTCCCATGCTCACTACAACACTGGATTCAAGCTAGCCTGGCTGATGAAGGGTTATATACCGAAACCGGTACCAGGATGCATGTTTCCGGTCCAGGGAGGACCTGGCTTGGCAGTTCGGGCTGGACTGTTCCCACAAGGAACAGGGTCAAGACTGATTTGCATATGGCCGGGTCCAAACTGGGGTGGTGAGCAAAAGAATGATGTATTTAACCCAGGTCCTTGTGACTGGGGGTGAATGTTCGCATTGTCCGGCATTCCGTCCATCAATTGTTTCTTTTGCATATGTCGCCCTAAGTGGGAAGGGTATGCCCAGACATGGGTCCCGTGCTCACTACACCACTGGATTCAAGCTAGCCTGGCCGATGAAGGGTGATGCCCTGAAACCGGTCCCAGGATGCTTGTTTCCGATCCAGGGAGGACCTGGCTTGGCAGTTTGGGCTGGACTGTTCCCACAAGGAACAGGGTCAAGACTGATTTGCATATGGCTGGGTCCAAACTGGTGTGGTGAGCAAAAGAATGATGGATTTAACCCAGATCCTTGTGACTGGGGGTGAATGTTTGCATTGTCCAGCATTCCCTCCATCAATTGTTTCTTTTGCACTTGTCCTCAGCAGAGCAGAGATCAGCAGGCAGCAAGGCAGCACACCAAAGCAGAAAAGCAGTTCTTCCAGAGCAGCAGTCAAGCAGAGTGGCAATCCTTGTAGCCCACTACTCTTTACTCCTGGAGTTCTTCACAGTTCCAGTAGTGTACTGTCTTGGTAGGGTCAGAACCTCAGGACTTATACCTAGTTGTGCCTTTGAAGTGGGGGTGACTTCAAAGCAGGCCCTTGAAGTGCACAGATCCCCTTTTCTTCCCAGCCCTGGCTCCAGATTATCAGTAGTGGGTAATCAGCCCTTTGTGTGGGAAATAGGTGACACTGCCTATTCTGGTTCAAGTGTCGGCTCCCCCTCTCTCTTCCTACCCAGGAAGAGCAATCAGAATGGAGATGAATGCAGATGATTTCTCTGTCACACCTACCCTTCCTGTGTTTGTGGCTGTCTAGAGGAATGCACAAAGTGTAGCTGTCACCCACCCCAGATGTGAATTGGAGACAGGCTGCAAGGCACACAGAGCAGTAAGAACAGACAGAGAAATAGCCACTTTCTAAAAGTTCTTTTAGACAAAAGAGGGCAACCCAATATTCCCTTGAGGACTTGGGTTAGTGTAATATAACAGGCAAGGTTGTCAAACAAGGGAATTAATTCAACACTAATATGTAAGTTTTGAACTTTTCAATATGTCAATGCTTGAAATTATAATTTAATTGGAGGTTATTTCCAAATAACATAAAAGAAACAAAATTACAAAAAGCATGTGTATATATTCAAAAATGTATTTATATTGGAAAAGATAAATCTTCATTTATACAATAGCAGGGGTTCACAAAAATAAATCTTATGCCACAGTCATGATTAAGTAATGACCAATGTCAATTAGTCATTACTTAATCATATCTAACTTCATATGCCATATGGCAATGTATCAAACAACCACTTCCTATGTACATGGGTTAAGCCTGTCAAAAATTATACTAGGCTTTAAATAGCATATTAAACAAGGACTACAAAGGAAGCTGAAATGTACGTCAAGGTTTTGGTCCCGGTCGTTAACAAATCAGTGAGACCATCTTCAGCACTGTAGAAATTTCAAAATGATAAGGGACCCCTCAAGGAAAGAAGTGAGTTAAGTAGTATTTGGGATGCTCACTGTACTCTTTTATTTTCACTGATGTCACAGCAAGCAACCACGTGGTGAAAGAATCACCGTACTCTTATCAAGCAACCGTGCCTTGCTCCGTATTGCAAAAACACCGTCTGTGTGTCAGGGCGTTCAGATTTATCATTATCAATCCAAAGATATAAAACATGATCCAGCTACTCCTTTCTGACCAGGAATTACAGCTTAAAGGTGTGTTAAGGAATTCCCAATGTTAGCCTATGGGAGGAGTAGTCACTTCTAGGACATGCAAAACATAAAAGTACATGTCCTACCATTTACGTTCACAGCACCCTGCCCTTAGGGCTACCTAGGGCCTTCCTTAGGGGTGACTTATTTTTAATAATAGGGGAGTTTAAGGCTTGGCAAGTAGTTTTAAATGCCAAGTCGAAGTGGCAGTGAATTCCACATACAGGCCCTGCAATGGCAGGCCTGAGATAGATTTCAAAGGCTGCTTGTGTGGGTGGCACAATCAGTGCTTGCAGGCCCACTAGTAGCATTTAAGTTACAGGACCTGGGTATATGGTTTACCACTTTACAAGGAAATTACAAGTAAACTAAATATGTAAATTGTGTATACACCAATTATGCCATGTTTAGAGGAGAGTGCACGTGCACTTTAGCACTGGTCAGCAGTGGAAAAGTCCTCAGAGTCCTAAGGCCAACAAAATGAATTCAGCAAAAAAGAGGAGGAGGAAGGCAAAAAGTTTAGGGTGACCCTTCAGAGAAGGCCATTTTCCAACAGGAGCAGATAGGAATATCAAGTTTCAGTCTAAAGAATTGTAATTTAAGATCCCTCTTAAAGATACAGTTGGAGTTTAAGTCACAATTCTGAAAATGCCACTTTTAGGAAGTTGATATTTTCTTGTCGTAACCATTTGGTGCCTGCAGCCTGTATCCTCTCTCATGACTAGGTGTAGCTGGCAGTTGATCTTTGTGTATTTGCTCCGAGACAGTGAGACAAAGGGGGAATAGGTGTTGGCAGGATGGGCCATCTTGACTTTATAGAAGGGCGGAGTTGTCACCTACCACACTTGCACATCACAAAGCCTCTGGTACAGCACACTCTGAAAGAGTTTGATGCTAGTTGGTTGTGCCCCCAGGTAAACTGGGGCCAGGGCATAGAGGCAGGAAATTCCAAGCACCACTGGGGGTGGAAGCCTGGTATGGCAATGATGTGTGATTGACATAGGGAAATTATGAGAGACTCAAAAATGGGTTAATAATGCAGAAATTAGGTGTGGCACTAACAAGAGATCAAGTTTGGCAAAAAAGGCAATTCAGGTCGGACAAAGATTTGTGATTTGGGTAGGCCAATGACCTGTGAATTAAGTGGAGGGAGCTGCTGGGGACCACATCCATACCTCTGAATATTTTATATACACGTAATCAATAAAAGAAATAGTATGAACTTACCTGTTTTTTTCTGGTTAAAAGAAAATATGAACTTTTTTTTGTTTCGTGGTAACTAGCATATTGCACAGAAGCAGTGCAGTCTGCGAACACAACCCAGCCTTGGTGATGTGTCTGCAGTATCGTGTGAAACCAAGACATCATTTGTCAGTGAGTGAATAATGCATGCGCCTCTCCTCAGGTCTGCTCTGCCGGTCTCTGGGTGTGGGCCGTTCCACTCTGCAGGTTTACACACACTGGCCTATGGGCAGGGTTCTATCAGCCCTGCGTTTACAGGTGGACGTCAATATCGAACACACCTTTTATTTACATTCAGGCCGGTGACAACTTGACTGCGGGCAGGTCCGTCTTTAATTCCGGAGTTTATTGCCAGCCTCGACGACATTCCCACAGCAGCGCCATGGAGCACAGGAAAGAACTACTGGGTAGGACCTTTTTCTTTCTTTTTTTCAATTTACTAAACCAAACAATCGAATTGAAACGCTGTTGAGTGTTCAGCAGAACTTTACGTGAACATTTGCAGAAGACAAATAGTGTATTGTTATGGCAGGCAGCAGCTGTTTCTTTGTAGCTGCGCTTTTAACGACGAGGGCAGCAGGCTGTGTTGTTGATGTGTAAGTTTACGCCATCTTGTAAATACTGGGTCATGGGTTACGCTTCGTATTTGGGCCATGCCGGCCTTTGACAATTGCTGTTTTCACTTAATATTTAACACCTCGTGTTGGTTTCTATTTACAACAACGTATATCGTTTAATCGACGAGAAAAAAATGTGCAAAGCAGGGGAAAATGTGGTTTATGATAATAGCTGTTGGTGCAGATTTCAGATGCAGACTTTATTGCGCATAATCCTTGTTCGTTCAACCCTGAACTGTGTTCCTTGTTTGCATGTAGTACTGCCAGCTCACTGGCTACTTTAGTGTTGTCACAAACTTTGCGTACAGCAAAACATTTTGGTGGAGCCCCCTAACTCAGTAATATTACCAACCTTGGAAGGATGAAAAACCGAGTGGACCTTTCAGAATTCTAATCTGAGATTCACAGGTTGTACACAGATATATGCAGAGCTTTAAGTGGGATTAAAACAGTGGGTGGTCTCTAAAGGAGGCGTGGCCTATGTAAATAGGGGCGTGATTTAGAAAGGTTAATTAAAATCCTTTACTTTCCATAGCATGCCGCCTGAACAGTATTTTTATGCTTCTCTCTGATCTTTCTCTTATTGTAACCATACCTATCACACAATTACAAACATGCATGTAAAACAAGCCAGACCTACTGGTTTTGCCAATGCTTATTAGCAGTATCATATAAAGGAGCAATAACAATGATTTTGTTTTGAATCATTAGAATTGAAAATATTTCCATTCTGAAAATGAGACTTAATCATTCCTAAGGTTTGTGGATGGAGTGGTGGTTTTCGGAGTGCCTCAATCTCTCGCATTTTCCCCTTCACGCCATTTTCCTCTGCAATATTTCACAGAAACGCCGTTTTTCTCCCCATATCTTTCTGAAATCCTAAATTGATATATCTCTCACCTCCTCCCTTTCCTCTTCAGCACCCTTTTTTCATCCTCTCCAGCATGTACTTGACCCTTGACCTTGCCAGGTAGGTCGCTCCCCCACCACACAGCTCCGCCTGTGTTGTTCGCCCGCTGCTGCTGCTGGTAAGCTCGCCCCTCCGCTTGTGGCCTCGGTGCCCGTATTTCTTGCTTTCTGTCTCTCCATTTTTCTTTCTGTGCCCCTCCGTGCCCCATTGTACTGTGCCCGTATTTCTCTGTTTGCTTCCTCTCCTTTTTTCCTTCTGTGCCCCTCCGTGCCCCATTGTACTGTGCCCGTATTTCTCTGTTTGCTTCCTCTCCTTTTTTCCTTCTGTGCCCCTCCGTGCCCCATTGTACTGTGCCCGTATTTCTCTGTTTGCTTCCTCTCCTTTTTTCCTTCTGTGCCCCTCCGTGCCCCATTGTACTGTGCCCGTATTTCTCTGTTTGCTTCCTCTCCTTTTTCCTTCTGTGCCCCTCCGTGCCCCATTGTACTGTGCCCGTATTTCTCTGTTTGCTTCCTCTCCTTTTTTCCTTCTGTGCCCCTCCGTGCCCCATTGTACTGTGCCCGTATTTCTCTGTTTGCTTCCTCTCCTTTTTTCCTTCTGTGCCCCTCGCTGCCCCATTGTACTGTGCCCGTATTTCTCTGTTTGCTTCCTCTCCTTTTTTCCTTCTGTGCCCCTCCGTGCCCCATTGTACTGTGCCCGTATTTCTCTGTTTGTTTTCTCCCCACTTCTCCTTCTGTGCCCCCGCTGCCTCTCTCCATTCCCGCCGCTGCGTCCCCAGCGCCCCGCCCCCCTGACTGCCCATTCGCTGCCCCTGCCTCCCGCCTCCCAGCTGCTCCTCCCTCCCACCTCCCCATATATGGCGGCCGCTGCGCGGTGAGGAGAGCGACCCTTGACCTTGCCAGGTAGGTCGCTCCCCCACCACACAGCTCCGCCTGTGTTGTCCGCCCGCTGCTGCTGCTGGTAAGCTCGCCCCTCCGCTTGTGGCCTCGGTGCCCGTATTTCTTGCTTTCTGTCTCTCCATTTTTCTTTCTGTGCCCCTCCGTGCCCCATTGTACTGTGCCCGTATTTCTCTGTTTGCTTCCTCTCCTTTTTTCCTTCTGTGCCCCTCCGTGCCCCATTGTACTGTGCCCGTATTTCTCTGTTTGCTTCCCCCCTTTTGTCCTTCTGTGCCCCTCGCTGCCCCATTGTACTGTGCCCGTATTTCTCTGTTTGCTTCCTCTCCTTTTTTCCTTCTGTGCCCCTCGCTGCCCCATTGTACTGTGCCCGTATTTCTCTGTTTGCTTCCTCTCCTTTTTTCCTTCTGTGCCCCTCGCTGCCCCATTGTACTGTGCCCGTATTTCTCTGTTTGCTTCCTCTCCTTTTTTCCTTCTGTGCCCCTCCGTGCCCCATTGTACTGTGCCCGTATTTCTCTGTTTGCTTCCTCTCCTTTTTTCCTTCTGTGCCCCTCCGTGCCCCATTGTACTGTGCCCGTATTTCTCTGTTTGCTTCCTCTCCTTTTTCCTTCTGTGCCCCTCGCTGCCCCATTGTACTGTGCCCGTATTTCTCTGTTTGCTTTCTCTCCTTTTTCCTTCTGTGCCCCTCCGTGCCCCATTGTACTGTGCCCGTATTTCTCTGTTTGTTTTCTCCCCACTTCTCCTTCTGTGCCCCCGCTGCCTCTCTCCATTCCCGCCGCTGCGTCCCCTGCGGCCCCGCCCCCCTGACTGCCCATTCGCTGCCCCTGCCTCTCGCCTCCCAGCTGCTCCTCCCTCCCACCTCCCCATATATGGCGGCCGCTGCGCGGGCGCGCCTAAGGCAAGCCCGTCTGCGCCCGTCCACGACTGGACCGCGCCCAGCGCCAGAACCCCTGGACCGCGCGCCCCCCGCTCCAGCCTCGAGGACCGACGCCGATACGATGCCACCACACTCCACGCCCTCAACCCCGGACGGACGCACAACTGCTTCAAGGCCGCCCCGAAACGCACCCATGGTCCTTTCAGCTGCCGGAACTGCAGCTACACCAGCCTCAGAGCCACCGAAGCGCCCGCCAAGAAGGACCTCAACCACCTCCGGTGCATCCTACTGAACACCCGCTCCGCACGCAAACACGCCGTCGAGCTCTGGGACCTGCTCGACACATCATCACCAGACGTCGCCTTCCTGACAGAGACCTGGATGAACGACTCCTCCGCCCCCGACATCGCCATAGCCATCCCAGACGGCTATAAGATCACCCGCAGAGACCGCGTCAACGCAGTAGGAGGAGGAATCGCCATCGTCCACAAGAACACCATCAGGGTCTCGACCAGCACCGACGACACTCTCAGCACCGCCGAACACATGCACTTCCAGATCCACACGGACCCCAACACCACCCTTAGAGGCACCCTTGTCTACAGACCCCCTGGGCCCCGACCCCAGTTCAGCGACTCCATCGCCGACTTCATCAGCACGCACGCCCTGACCTCTACCGACTACATCCTCCTCGGAGACCTGAACTTTCACCTGGAGAACAACAACGACAGCAACTCCACCACCCTGATCGACAGCCTCGCCAACCTCGGCCTGAGCCAGCTTGTCACAACACCGACCCACTCCGCCGGCCACACGCTTGACCCCATCTTCTCCTCAAGCTCCCACGTCTCCTTCAGCCACACCACGGAACTCCTCTGGACCGACCACCGCTGCATCCATTTCACCTTCCAGAAACCCACCACACACCACCGCACCCAACAGATCCCACGCCGCTGCTGGAGCAAAGTCACCGAAGACCAACTCCGGGCAACCCTCGCTCTCAGCCCTCCCTCCGACCCATCCAACACCGACGACGCTGCCTGCAACCTCAGACGATGGATGGACGACTGCGCCAACACCCTCGCCCCGCTGAAAAAGCTCACCTACAGCGACACCACCAAAAGAGCCAGCTGGTTCACCTCGGAACTCCTAGCTTCCAAGCGTACCTGCCGGAAACTAGAGAAGAAATGGCACAGCGATAAGACACCGGACAGCCACACAGCCCACAAAGACGCCATCCGTAACCACCACCACCTCATCAGGTCCGCCAAGAGAATCTCCTTCAAAGACCGCCTCGACAACAACGCACACAACAGCAAGGAGCTTTTCAACATCGTGAAGGAACTCTCCAATCCCAGCTCCAACACCAACGACATCCCGCCGTCGCAACCCCTGTGCGATTCCCTCGCCACCTTCTTTCACCGCAAGATCGCCGACATCCACGACAGCTTCAACACCCAGACAACCCCAACTAAGATCGATACACCAGACCCGCCACACACCATCGACCACGACCCCCTGCCAGCCTGGGCCAGCGTGAACATCGAGGACACCATCAAGACCATGAGCACAATACACTCCGGCTCCCCGTCAGACCCTTTCCCGCACCACATCTTCAACAAAGCCAGCAGCTCCATCGCACCCCACCTGTGCAACATCATCAACCTCTCCTTCGAGACCGCGACCTTCCCAGAGAGCTGGAAACACGCAGAGATCAACGCCCTACTAAAAAGCCCAAGGCGGACCCGAGAGACCTCAAGAACTTCCGGCCCATCTCTCTGCTTCCGTTCCCAGCCAAGGTCATCGAGAAGATCGTCAACAAACAGCTAACCCGATACCTCGAAGAAAACAGAATCCTGGACCCATCCCAATCAGGGTTCCGCAGCAACCACAGCACTGAGACTGCCCTCATCGCCGCCACCGACGACATCAGGATCCTGCTGGACAATGGTGAGACCGCAGCCCTCATCCTTCTGGACCTCTCCGCCGCCTTCGACACTGTCTGCCACCGCACTCTACGCGCACGCCTCCACGACGCAGGGATCCGAGACAAGGCCCTGGAATGGACCACCTCCTTCCTCGACGGCAGAACCCAGAGAGTCCGCCTCCCACCTTTCTGATCCGAAGCCTCCGAGATCATCTGCGGCGTACCCTAGGGATCGTCCCTCAGCCCAACACTGTTCAACATCTACATGGCCCCGCTCGCACGCATCGCCAGACAACACGACCTCAACATTATCTCCTACGCCGACGACACTCAACTGATCCTCTCCCTCACCAAGGACCCCTCGCCGCCAAAGCCAAACTCCATGACGGAATGAAGGCCGTCGCCGATTGGATGAAGATCAGCCGACTAAAGCTGAACACGGACAAAACGGAGGTCCTCATCCTCGGCTCCAACCCCTCAGCCTGGGACGACTCCTGGTGGCCAACGACGCTGGGAGCAGCCCCGACACCCACCGACCACGCACGCAACCTGGGAGTCATCCTCGACTCAACGCTCTCCATGACCAAGCAAGTCAACGCAGTCTCCTCCTCCTGCTTCAACACACTCCGCATGCTTCGCAAGATCTACAGTGGATCCCGACAGACACAAGAAGAACAGTCACCCAGGCCCTCGTCAGTAGCAGACTAGACTATGGGAACGCCCTCTACGCGGGAGCCCCGGCCAAGCTCATCAAGCGACTGCAACGCATACAAAACGCCTCCGCACGACTGATCCTCGACGTACCACGCCACAGCCACATCACCCCCCACTTGAGGAACCTGCACTGGCTCCCCGTCGACAGGAGGATCACCTTCAAACTCCTCACCCACGCACACAAGGCACTCCACAAAACTGGCCCAGCCTACCTCAACAGACGACTCTTCTTCTACGTCCCCAACCGCCAGCTCCGCTCCGCCGACCTCTCCCTCGCCACCGTCCCCCGCATTCGAAGAACAACCACCGGCGGCAGATCCTTCTCACACCTCGCCGCCAAGACCTGGAACACCCTCCCACTAAGCCTACGAAAGACCCAAGACCTGCTGACCTTCAGGAGGCTACTCAAGACCTGGCTGTTCGACCAGTAGCAGCATCCCCCCCTCCCTCCCCCAGCGCCTTGAGACCCTCGCGGGTAAGTAGTGCGCTCTACAAATTCTGTGATTGATTGATTGTACTTCCTTTCATCGCCTTCACTTCACCATTCACACTGCACACAACACCCACTCACTGGTAAGCACTGCATTTTCTTTTACTTTCGCTCTGTCTACTTTTCACCTGATTCACACTCTTTCACAATTGCAATTGGTGCAAGAGGCTACTGCTCTATGTGCTCTACAGAGAGGCCAAGGATTGGAGGAGCATGTGTTCTGAACACCTCTATGACCCATTCATAGGAACTATTAGAAACGTGCACTACCTTCAGCCTCAACTGCTGAGGTTTCTGTCCTAGCCGATTATAAACAAACACCCACAGCCTAAACTTGCATGAGTGGACTCAGTTCATAGTAGCACTGAATAAAAGATATAAGCTACATGCAAAAAATTCAGACACACAGCATCCTGGAAAAAACACACTCTTATGGAACGGAAGAGTAAGTAAAATATGTGAAATGTGCACAGGAACTTTATCGCTGACATGGATTAACTCAATGGGTTTTACAGTCATTGTTCATAAATCAATCATCTTTTTTCTGTAAAGCTAAGAACATGAATATAGGGCCCAATAGGGACCATTTAATGGTCCAGTTTCTATTACTGCCAGGTCTGAGACCAGGAGAGACCCGGCCCACTTCATGTCCTGGACAAATGCAACATACGCATTAGCCTGTACAAAAAAGTGGGATTAGAAACCAGTGGAAGGGGGGGGAAAGAGGGGGAGGGGGAGGAGAGAGAGAGAGAAAGAGAGACACCACACACCTCTGTTAAATATTTTTTTTTACAAATATATACAGTTGGAGCGCTTCAATGAGTCATCGTGGCTCTTGGATCACACGTCCCGACCTTGTCTTCGGAAACTGGGGACAGGAAGTAGAAATGTCCATGATTGGCAAAGATAATGGAGAAACAGCAACAGTCGGGGATTCTTCACTTGTCTTATCAGACCCAGTGCCTGACAAGCCACATGTCAGAAGCGTGAGGAGTCTCACGTAATGGACTTCCCAGGACGTTGGGCAGTCACCATGTGTCCTTTGCTGGTCACAACATGAAATGGTTCAGCATGGAAAGAAGCATCAGATTTTCATTTTCTATGCTGACGAACAAGCACTCGATCTCCGCTAGTGAATGTGACATCTTTTGCATGTCAACGCTTGTCTGTATAGGCCTTCATTTTCCTCTTACAATCCAAGTCTTTCATGCGTGTCTCTTCCTCAGTATTTGCTCTTCAGTTGCTCCATTGAGGTAACTTGGTCGTCATGGCTCTCCCGAACATCAAGGTTGGAGGGCTTCCCCCTGTAGTCGAGTGAGGGGGCAATCGGTAAGATTGAAGAGTGGAATTTAAGACCGCTTTTAGGTCGAGCTTTTCTTGTACAGCACGTTGGACGGTTTTCTTTAGAGTACCCATGAACCGTTCAGCTAGGCCATTGACCTGTGGCCAAAGAGAGGTGCTCTTCTGTTGCTTCACATTAAGATGATTTAGAAAGTCTCAAATTCTTGACTGCTGTTGATAGATTGTGATAGATGACAGATCTTCGATCAATGGAAAATGGGAATGTCAAGAGGACTAGGAAGTCCACTGCAATTCTTTTCCATGCATGCATTGGCAACTCTGACATGTTTGATGGGTGTTGAGTGGTTTTCGATGTCAGGCAGTTTACATAGAGGACAGGCCTTTAATTCTCATTCAACTCTCTCGTCGAGATGTGGGAACCTGACTCTGTCTCGGGGAGCTCGTTTGGTGGCAACAGTTCCACGATGTTCTTCATGGGCTACTTAAATTATCTGTTGTTGCAGACTCTCCAGAATGACAATTCTCAAACTTCTTAGAATAATCCCTTCCTGTGTAATTGACATTTCATCTTTGACATTCTTAAACTTTTGATATTCCCTGCCACTGGAAAGAGGTCAAGGGTGCTGGTGCCAAGACTGATGTGTATTAATGTCTTTCAGTTTCAGCATGCCACTATATTGACTTGTGGCAGTGATAATTTGTTCCAACAAAATGGCAGCTGGGGTGCTTAATTTGACGGTGAAATTTATGTAAAATTCAGCCATCTTAGAAGGGGTGTCAGGGCAGTGTAAAGGCACTTGCAAGAAGTAGTCTGCAGGGTTCTTATCTTTCCCTGGACAATGGTGTAGTTGTACTCTTGTAATCGCAGACGCCAGCATTCAATGCAAGGAGGCATTTTTGCTTTTAGATTGCCAAAGATGGTCAACAATGTTTGATGATCGTTCACAAGTGTGAAGGGCTTCCCATACAAGAATACATGGAAATGTTTGCAAGCCCACACCACTGCTAAGCTTTCTTTGTCAGCTTGTGAATAAACAAGTTAAATTTCGGACAAACTTCGGCTTGCATACGCCATAATAAGTCTTCGAGCATTTCGGTGTCCATTCTGCTGTGCAAGGATGGCACCCAACCTGACAGTGATAGCGTCAACAATAACCTTATTATGATCTTTGTATCAAAATATGCCATTTCAGTAGCATTCTCAATAGCTTGTTTGATTTTCTTGAAGCTTTGCTCGCATTCATGTGACCAAAGAAACATTCTTTTTTGTCAAGTCTCTTAATGGGGCACTGACAGTGGCAAAGTCTCACATGTATCTCTAGGAATAGCTGGCCATGCCAAGGAATGAATGTACATGAAAACATCTTGTGAGGGACTGGCAGCTGAAAGCACTTGCACTTTAGCTGGATCGGGTTTCATGCCCCCATCAGAAAAGATATGGCCAAAGAATTTTAACTTTGTCTTATGGAACTCACATTTCTCGGCATTCAAAGTTAAACCGGCATCAGCCAGCAGCAGAAACACTTGTGTGAGAGCTTTGTCATGCTCCTTCTGTGTAGCTCCAAAAATCAATATGTCAGCACTGTAACTGAAAGTGTTCATGACAGACTAAATAATACATCTAATGACATCTTGGAATAGCTTTGCAGTTGATGGCACACCAAAACTTAGTCTCTTGTAATGGAAGGTACCAACAGGTGTAGAAAAGGTTGAGATGTACCTGCAATTCTCCTCGAGTTCCAACTGATGGTATCCTTTATTCAAATCCAGTTGAGAGAATACCTTTGCACCATTCAGTTGTGCTATCATGCCAGCAATGTGAGGACCTGGATGTCATTCTCTTTCGTACCAACCGGTGTAGAAAAGGTTGTAATGTACCTGCAATTCTCCTCGAGTTCCAACTGATGGTATCCTTTATTCAAATCCAGGTGAGAGAATACCTTTGCACCATTCAGTTGTGCTATCATGTCAGCAGTGTGAGGACCTGGATGTCATTCTCTTTCAATTGCCTTGTTCGCTTGACGCATAGCCACTCAGGTGCGTACAGTTCCTTCACTATCATTTTTGGGTGCTACCACTATGGGAGAAACCCAGGGAGTTGGACCAGTGGAACGTTCAATGATATTGTGTTTAAGTAAGGACTCAAGTTCTTTTTCAACAGCTTTCTGTAAGTGAAAGGCAATTCGTCTGTGTCTTTGAGCAGTAGGATGGATCTCCTCATAAGTATGTCATTGGACTTTCATAGTTTTGAGTTTTCCCAACCCATGAAACAAGGAAGGGACTTACTATTTCCTGATGAGCATTCATGTTATAGTTCACGGATATTGTCCAATATCAGCAGCTGTGCTGAAGATGAGTAAACAGGCTCTTGATGCCGTCCCTTGCAGTACATGAATGGGTGCTTGTACTTTTTGTTTTCTTATGCTTCATCGGTGCTACAAATGAACCTTGACTCTTTAGGGGTGTCCATGCAGGCCACGTATACACTTTAGTTTTTGATGACATGAGTCGGGGCAATGGAGACAGTTTATTATATTACTCCTCAGGCATAATATTTATTGACGCACCACTATCAATAATGAAAGGTATTGAACAACCATTGACTTTTAGTGAGATCTTCAGACAATGTTTGAATGACTTTGGTGCTTTGTCATGTCGATTGCTCTTGGACCGGTATTTTTCCTCATAGGTGGCCAGTCCAACATGCGCATGCTTCTCTGAGGTTAACATCGACATGGTACAACCAACTTCTTCACTTTCACTTGATATTGATATGGAAGAACTGTTTGACAAAGATTTAGATGTCAATTGACTTCGTTTGGTGTCGATTTGCCTCAGCTGATGGGGTCGCTTGGCCTTATGGGTGTGCGTCGAACATCGCTTCTGGAAACATTCGGGTGACCATTCTGTCTTCGTGCCATGACATACTTACTTTTTCCTGCGCCTTGCATAATGTCACAAAATGGTTCTTTCCACAGCCTTTGCAGATCTTCCCAATGGCGGCACATTTACCTTCATGTGGAAACGAAAATCCACACCTGAAGCACAACTTATTTTTCTGTGGAGAATTCACTTCGGGTCTCTCAGCCTTGTGCTTTGGCTTATTGCTCAAATTCATGACTGACTCACTCTGGACACCTTCAGCCACCATGTCAGCCGCTTGTCGATGAGCACGTCTGCAGCTATGGCAGCCATGAGAACTCACTCCAGATTTGGAGTTTCTCTCAGCATTCTTCATCTGAATCAATCTGACAAACATCCGTCAATCACTCTGAGGTGTATAGCTTCCTCATCATTAAATTCATTGAACTTACAGTGTTTGATGAGCTTATCCAGTCTCTCAACACATTTGTGGATAGTCTCAACAGCTTTTTGTCGTTCTTGACTGAAGATTTACCTTTTGTAATCTACATTTGGCATTGAATTAAATTTGAGATTTAAGACTGCTTTGATTTGACTGTGTGTAATTTCGTTAGCTCACAGCATTTTCATTTTGACTTCTTTTACACTTTGAACAGCAAGATTTTTAAGGTACATGACAATCTTCTTGTTATCTGCTTCCTCAATCACATCAATGAAATCATCAAATGTCTCTATACAGGAATTCCATCTGTTGGCAGTATTCACATTTTTGACGGTATCGAATGGCGGTGGTGGTTTCAAAAAGGCAGCAGCATTGTAACCATTTACAAGATTGGCTGACACTGAGGGTGGAGTTCCTTCCAACATCGTCTGCTGTCCACTAGGACCTGCTTCATCCATATTATCTTTAAGGCCATGTTCTGTGCTGGCCTCTGGGTCATCTTGGACAGCCTGTGGAACCTTGACCTCCCTCTTGGTCTCCATGAGAGCCCTTTGCTTTTAGGATACCTTGGGAGTTGTTCTGAGCCACCACCCAGCAGCTTTGGTGGTGAGCTGCTTCGGGTATGGACAGCTCTGCAAGCACAACCCCGGGTGCTTTCTCTCGGGTTGCCTTCCCCAGCACAGGGGCACAACAACTCTTTTCATCCAGCTCTGGTAAGCAGATTACTATTTTGGT
This sequence comes from Calotriton arnoldi, assembly GCA_963921515.1. NCBI lineage: Eukaryota > Metazoa > Chordata > Amphibia > Caudata > Salamandridae > Calotriton > Calotriton arnoldi. The sequence goes on from CAWUFW010001915.1 coordinate 589,484, forward strand.
ATTTGAAGTTTGTTGCTTGTAAGTGTTTCTTTGTGCCGTCTGACACCTGGTTGATCTCTGCCTCACAGTGTTGCCTCTCCGTATAAATGTATGGCTTTGAGTTGCGTAGTAGCGCAGTACCTCTTTGTGCGGCTTCCCAGCAGGTTCTCGGCCACCGATGTGTGTAGACTTCTCAGTGAAACTTTCATTAACTTCAAATGCTTTAAACAGAACTGAGGCTGCGCTTTGCCTCCACATATGCCAAGCGTCGATTCCACACTTTGACGGAGGCACACGTGGCACACGAGCAATTTGCTGGACCACGGCAAATTCTCTGTGAGAGCACTGTCGATCTTCAGGTTACTTATCCCCCATCTCGTCGCCAGTTGTAGCATCCTCCCCAGCCTGGGTACTCACCAATGACTACGCCGCACATGAAGCTTAGTACAACACGCCATTATTTTTCTGCGTGTAACCGCAAACTCAACATTCTAAACCTGCTTTCACTTCACTGAGCTTTAATGCTTACATCACAGTTCTACGGAGTTCAACAAGAGCCACAATGGTTCTGTCATTACAAACTCACACGAAACTACAGTTAGGTCAGAGTTTCCCTAGGTAGAGCTTTTTTGTTTCACTAATAAATTTGGCGCCCTTTGACGAATCTTCAAAAAACTTTCCAAATAAAAAGTTATTCAATCTCAGCTCCTTCCTGGAAAGTTTTGGGGTAATCTGTCTAGTGGGGGGCCAAGAAAAAGAGGCAGAGAAAAAGGGGGCATCCCACAATGTCTTTTCCCCTGGCAGATTCCATAGCGAATTTTAGATAGCATTACAGCCAAAGCAGCAGAATTTAATTACACCAAATTTGGCAGAAAGCTAGATCTTTACCTAGAAAGCGTGCTTTTTGTGATATGGTGTAAATCTATTCAGTAGTTTTTGAGAAACTAAGGTTCAGAACTTATAGCTATATTGACAGTTGGTCTTAAATTTTAAAATTCAAGCCTTCTGATTGACCAAGGGGCTGTTGAGGCAGCCATTACAGAACTCGGGGACTTGGTACCTGGTCCTGAAAATGTTTTAGAAAAATTACATAAGAGCCTGGGTAGGGATACCCTGAGCCTCTAGACCCCTGGGCCAAATTTGTTTATTCTATTTTGTTTTCCGGTCTTGTGGGTGTACCACCGGACCAGCAAATTTTTTCCCAAGGTGAGCCGGGGCCCAAGTGTTGGCGCATATTTGTTTTATTATTATGAAGGGGGTATGTGAAAAGTTATTGCTCTGGGGCCTGAAGCTTGACTCCTGAGGACCCCATTCCCCGGGACAGAGTCAGGGAAACAGTATTTATGTTTTGGTCCCACCACGAGCGGGAGAGAAGAGGACAGTATCTCCCACCCGTTTGGAGCAAAAATGAAATGGTTACGGTCTCCTGCATAGCTGTAGAGAATAGGGGCTGCATCCATGGACCCGGCAGGGCTTGGGGATTGGGGCTCCCCCTGTGGGCCCCTAACAAAAGATAAAACTTTGGCTATCAGACAGTGTGTTTACTGTTGTTGACAAAGCCAATAGGCTTGCATTCATATGTTCACATAGCGACTCCTTGACAAAGGCAATAGGCTTTCCTTCATACAATGATGTGGTCACTCCATGACAAAGCTAATTATATAATTATGTGGTGACCCCTTGTCAAAGCAAGCAGACCTGTTTTATTTAAAATGACACCCCTTTATGTTGTGATGAGCGCTCTCATTAGCTGGCCATGCACGGGTGAGTTGGCCACACTGGTGAGGATGGGTGCAGGTTTTGTCCACCACAGGCCAGGGAAGTTATAGTTAGGTTTGGGAGTAAGATCATACTTTGAGTTTTAAAACAAAAAACCAAAAAAAAACATAATTCCCTGAAAAAAACATGGGTTAAAGCGGCATTATAGTTGGGTAACGTAATATCTTACTTTATGTAAAAAGAAAAACACCTCAGAAATTCACTGTTATGGGTAGTAATAATTTGTTATTTTATGTTAAAATACCCTAGACATTCACTGAAAAAAACTGAGATTATAGGGACGTTCTAGTTATTACTGGTAATAATACCTTACTTTACGTTAAACAAAAGTATAAATTGACTGAAAAAACAAATGTTTAAGTAACGTTGCAGTTAGGTTAAAATGTCAGTAAAAACAAAATGTTTTAGACTAAAAAAAAACCACAGAAAATCATAAGCTATCAACTGAAGAAAGTGTAACTCACGCCCTTGCTTGACTATGTTCTGAGTGACTAGGATTCAAAATTGATTAGCATCACTGGACAAAATTCATTTAAATGTATTTACTACTGTAGCATTCTCATAATGAGTAAAACAATTCACTGTTCTGGAGAGAGCAGTATAAAATTGCACCTGAAACTCGGATGCACACATGGTATACTCTAGGAAATGTTTTGGCATGTGTAGCGTCATAGAACAAGTTAAAGTTTGCCCATAATGCTAAAAAATAAAACATGCATATGTGGCATGGTGTCATGAATCACTGGAAAAAAATAATCTTTACACACCAATAGTTGTAGAGTTTTAAAAAACCTGCAAAAGTACACATGCAATGTCATTACTTCATCTGAGTGACGAGCAAAGCTACAGAAATGTAACAGCTGCCATAAAGAAAAACCTTACATGCATAATTTGCTTTCCAGTTAGCTATATTAATATCAAACGTGCAGTGCCGACCAAAGTATTTGTGATGCCGAACAGCATAGGAAAGTAAATCAAGGCCATCTAAGTTCATATTGCACTGAGTGCCAAGGGCTATCAGAGGCTAAGTTTATATGTTGCAATACATGGTGTAGCAAATATTCAGGGAACAACAGGTACAAGGAAAAGTATAGTTGATCATTGATAACCATTCAGGACAGATTCAGAATATAAATTGGCGTATTGAAAAGTTTACAAAAAAGAGTGTGTCTGGAAATTATCTTTTTGAAACCGTACAAAGAGTAAGAAGAAAATACATTAGCCACACCAAAAAGTAAATAATGACGGGACAGGGGATACAAGGGTATTTGTATATGCACCAAAAGATGCCAAATACTGAATTGCTACATAGGCTGTTATAATCGTTCATCAGTACTTTACATCAGATAACATTAGTGTGATTTGTAATGAAACCTCTTGTGAGTGCAAAGGGATAGCATAGTAATATAATGTATACAAAGGCAATCAAGATTCACATATTAACAAGCATGGACAAACATAACCATTATTGGTGAAAAGGGGAAAATGGACCTTCTATTTTCATGATCTTTTACATTTCTGCCCTTACATTTAAACCACAGTATATAAACCGTGTTTCCCTCCATTTTATTTTATTTAGGCGCGTAAGGTATCAATAGCACTTATTTTTACTTTACTCTTAAATACTTCCAATATTGTCCAAAACATTGTGAGACCTATCATCTGTATAGACCCAAGGAGTTGTTTTCATCTTTGTATGGTCCGTGCTGCCAAATATGTTTTTCATCTTTTTGCTCCCTTTGCTCAAATCAATCAAGTTATGAGGGTTGTGAATTATGATTCACATAAATGCCATTAGTAGTGTTGCAGTTCAAAATATAGGGTTCTTTAACATAGATATTTAAAGAGACATCCTGGTTTTGAGTAGTAAATTGACACATGGTTTCATCTCCACATGTGCCAAGGAAGCTAGTCTAAACAACGGGAATGGTTTGTTTGTCACATCTTTTCATTTAAAACAACACATTGTATACATTTGATTAATATCTATATCCATCTATCTGTGTGTGTGTGTGTGTGTGTATATGTGTGTGTATATATGTGTATATATATATATATATATATATGTGTATGTATATGTGTGTGTATATGTGTATATATATGTGTGTGTGTATATGTGTATGTATATGTATATATATGTGTGTGTATGTATATGTGTGTATGTGTATGTGTGTGTGTATATATATGTGTGTATATATATATATATATATATATATATATATATATATATATATATATATACATATATATATATATATATATATATATATATATACACATATATACATACATACATACATGCCCAGCGGTGGTTTTGTGGCAATTCGTCAAGCGAGGGCCAAGAAAAAAAGGGGGTCCCAAAACACAAAATCCCAGTGCATTTTCCATAGACTTTTTTTGAACAGCGCTACCGCAAAAACTGCTGAACAGAATTACACCAAATTTGGCAGGAAGCTAGATCATTGTCCGGAAGGCATGCTTTTTGTGATTTTTGTGTAAATCTGTTCAGTAGTGTTTGAGATAAGGGACAAAATATATGTATATCTGGACAGTTGGGTTCGAGGAACTCTGGCGAGAGTCCCTCAAACCCACTTTTAAAAAATAGAGCCTTTTGATTGGCCCTAGGTTTTTTTTTTAACCTTGGGCCATGTTGCTCCCATGTGACCAAGGTTTCCGAGGGAGAAAGACTTTGATTGGCTGACTGCAACATGAAGAAAAATGTTGCAGGCAGCCATTACAGGATTCAGGGACTTACTCCCCTGTCCTGAAGTTAAGGAAGAAAGGTAATATAGTGGGGCAGGGTTAGTTGCCCTCGCGGGGGTTGGACACTGGGCCTTGCCTTCGGACATGCACGGCGGGGATCTGGCTTGCCCACATATTACATCACTCATGGCATGTTCGATGATAGCATTACTGCAACATCTGAAATGACATCTTTGATGACAAGACTTTGGATGGTGGGGATGCCAGTTATAGTAACTTAGGGCATGAGTTATAGTTAGTATAGATAAATATATCTGGTGAATTTCAGTGTTTTTAAGTTTAAAACCTTACTTTTTCACTGAAATTTTCAGCTAAATATAACGTCACTTTAACTTTTTTTTCCAGTTAATATGTATATATAACTATGAAAGCACATGGATTAATTATATATAAAAAATTTCAGAAAGTAAGCACATAGAAGGACAGACAATCTGTAATGCATAGGTATTTTAATTGTATTATTGCCTATAATTTGATAACCAGAAATTGTTAGATATTTATTTAAAAAGGAAATAGAAGGGAAAGAAAGATGTTCAGAAAGAAAAAGAGGCAAAAGACAGAATAGACAAAGAGAAAAATTTGATTCAATATATTTGTCACAGTAAATATGAAAACTGTATAAACTCTAATAATTATTATTGCAAAAGTGTCCTAATAATGAAATATATTACATTTAATTATATAGTTGTGGGAGAAATTTAGGATTCTAATCGTAAAACATATCATGGTGGACTAAACATTTTATTTTGTGAGATTGAAATTGTTTTTATGAAGCATTTGATCCTTCTTAATCTTTTCCTGAATAGAAACCGCACAGGCTGCATCTATTCTGTGGTGTTACTAGTTAATGTTGAGGTGGTCTGCATCCAATAAATGCAGTCCATTATGAATAAGGTTTTTCAATTCCATGAACGTGGGCCAAAAGTGGTAACCTAAACTAATGGGATGTTGCCTTGATGAGCGGTGAGTTCAAATAGGTGATATCAATTAGTGAGCCATGCTTTTTTTTCTAGATTTTTCAGTGTCCTCTTCCGAATACCATGGTTAATTTATTTAGACCTGGGATCTGCTGAGTGCAAAAAAAGTTCTCTTGTTTGTTAGAGCTGCTACGATGGCTTCAAACTGATCATATAGCAGATTGCCTCGTGGCTCCTAGGGTGATAACTTTTAGGGTGCTAGTATGTTTCTAGATATTGTTTAATACATACACTCACATACAAAGTTTTATCATTTGGCCTAAGAACAGTGTCATGATTTAAAAGTTAGGTGTGAAATTGACATCAGAGTTCGGTGATTGTGGCAGTCAGGTAAGGAACTGAGCGCTCAGTGCCTCATGAAAAATCCACCATTGATGTATTGGTGCCAGATCATGGTTTGGTAAGGTGTTGGTCAAGTTGAATATCCATTTGTCTTTAAATGCTGACATAAATGTGTTGCCTGGGGTGGGGTGAAAGAAGCAACCATTGCCATCCGCTTAGTATGTAAATGTTCTGTTTTTGAAAATTAGAAATAATTTTTAGGGTGAGTGTTACTAATTGCTAGTGACTCATCCTGGGCATGTTACATTCACTGCTTCATTGTCGAAGGTGACTAAGAATATCCTCTATCATTTTGGCCTGACTCCTCCAATTATTGGAATGCAAAACGTTGTTTAAAAACGTTAATTTTATGTGCTTGATTTATTTTATTCCAAAGTATTTTTAATAATTTTGGGATCAAAACACAGAATCAGTCCAAAAGAAAGGTGCAGACCTTCAAACGCATTGAGATTTCTTGAGAAAGCAGATCATGTCCTTATTGTAAAATGACATCAGACATATTGGTTAGTATCAGTAAGGGAGAGAGACGAGATAGATCTGGGAGGAGGGAAATATGCAAAATGAGTGAATGAATTCTGGATTGATATGTATGACCATAGAGGTTATATGGCTGAGTCTTTAATTTTAATTGAATAATTTATATTCTTTCAACTTAAGTTGCATTCACTACATACATACTTCGAAGGACAACTAGTTCATCTTTGTCAGGAACCTGACAAAAGAAATTAAAATAGTTATCTGGAAAAAAAGTGTTGTTAGTTTGGTGAAAGTTATAGGGTAGGCCTCATAAATGAGTTGGCAAATGTTTTTCAGTTTGACTTGGGGCTAGGAATACTGCCCTGGGATTTGGGAAGCCAGAAATGAGTCTTTCCTATATATGTTCACATTACACTTGATGAGAGGCGGTTGCGCTCCACCTCGTAAGCAATTAAAATCCAATCCTGAAGTGACTGCACTTGATTTGGTGTTTTAGTGGCGCTGTGTGTATTTACATTTTTGCTTTAGTCCTCCTTTTAATGTTTTACAAGCACTCGCCTATATCGGTACCCACCCCAAACTCAGAGCAGTAGACTCACCTCTATTGGTCTGAGAGATAAGCCACTTCCTTGGTTTGAATCTTTTTTGGAAAATCTAATTCAGACAGTGCAGATCGCAGCTTTTCATTCAGTCTTTGAGGACATCACTTGTGGTGTCTCACGAGAGTCGGCCCTTAGTCCTACACTTTTTAATATATATGTGGCCCCCCTGGCAGACCTGATTGCTTCCTTTAGATTTCAAGTCTATGGGTGCACTGACAATAATAAATAATCTGTATGGAAGGTGACGCCTTGCAACTTCAGGAGCAATTTAGGGACTGCATGGTTAAGGTGGTCAAATGGATGAATGATAGCTCTCTCTGCCTTAACTCAGACAAGATGGAAGTCTTTACTTTTGGCAGTCCTTCTATTTGGTCCCCTACGTGGTGGCCTCCTTTTTTGGGCGGTTGGTACCGGCTACCACAGCTAGAAATTTAGGAATTTTATTTGATAGTAGGCTTTCTTTTGAGCCGCAGCTCAATAAGCTGATGTCTACATGCCATTTACTTTTGAGACAATGTAGAAAGATCATTTAGGTTATGCCTTAAGATTCCAGGTAACTGTTGGTGCAAACTTTGGTGCTAAGTAGACTGGGCTACTGCAATGCCTTATACGTTGGGCTTCCTGAATATCTGACTAAAAGGACACAACTCATACAGAAGGCAAAAGCGAAACAGATTTTTGGTAACAGTAAATTTGACAGTGTTTCCCCACTTCTTAGACAGCTCCACTGGTTTCCTATCAAGAGGCGACGCCAGTTCAATACCCTTTGCATGACTCATAAAACTCTATACCCTGCAACTTGGGGTTCATACATTTCTGATATGCTCAAACAATACTCTCCGGCTCGCACTTTTCACTCATCATCTGTTGGCCTGGTTACAATTCCTAAGTTTCGTAGAGCACGCCTAGGCGGTAAGGCTTTCTCTGTAGTTACTGTGCAGGCCTGGAACAAATTGCCTTTTGTCTTTCGACCTGAGCCGGATTTGCTGAAATGTCTAAAATGTCGCAGAGTATTAAAATCCTACCTATTTATTCAATTTAGGTTTTACTTTACTTTCTTTGGTATGAGAAGATACTTTTTGGCTAAGCACCAGGATGCCTGTTGGGTAATTGCGCGCTCACACCCAATTAATAATTAACAAGTACTATGGTATGATCTTGCCCCCCTGGGAGTGAAGCCTCTGGCCTATTGATTTCACACATAATAATTGAACAATTGAACTATTCTACCACTGCAGTCCGTCAGATGAGCATTATGTAATAACCATTCGCTGCTTTGCTCACATTGACCAGTTGGTTATTGCTTGCTAGGCCCTTGTGGTTGTTCATTGCACAGCAAAAATGTTTGCTTATCACGTGCTTTTTTCTTTTCTATGGTGTGCATTTTACAAAATTATTATTTTGTAGTAAGGCAGCGCTTGACACAAGCCTGTGAAATTTGACTGAAATACTCAAACTGGCAGCGTATAGTTGCAAATGACTGACACGTATTCCAAAGTTTGCAACAATTTTATCTATTCCTGACAGCGAACTGCACTGTTTTAGTTACATATACATATTTACCTGCATGAGTACGAAGTTGTTTCTGCAGAGAACATTACCGACACCTCTCGCACCTGATGAGAGAAGTGGCATTGGGGCCAAAGCTTCCGATTTTGAAAGTGGGCAACCAGGTTCGACTCTTGGCGTCGGCTCAACATCGTATGATTGAAGCCTGGGAAGGCGAAGCCGGACCCGATGGGGGCCCGGGACAAACCCCACCCGGGGTGGGAAACATGCCTCCCCTCCCCCGTCATGAAGCCCACGAAAAAAGGGGCGACCAGGATTGGTTGCCCCAGGGCAAGCCACGGCGCCCCCAATCTGGGGGCGAGTTGACTAGCGTCCCGGGGGGGGGTTAAATAAGGGGCGCAGGGCCCAAAGAAATCACTCAACCCCCCCGACAGAGAAGAACAGAGAAGAGGCTCACCTGATTGGACGTGGAGACGGAGCATGGACCGAACCAGGCGAGACTGCGGCGGGACCTCGGCGGGACTTCAGCAGCGAGAGGATGCGGAAGAGGCGGCAGCCTGGAACAGCAGGCGTCCTTGGGCCCGCAGCACCGAGGAGGAAGACTTCACACCCAGACCCGGCGGTGTGAGGCACTCGGCAGGGGACAGCTCAGCGGTACTGCGGAAGCCGGTGCGGCGTGGAGCTGAAGCCGCAACTGCCGTGTACCAACAAAGCACAAAGGCAGGAAGGAAGCGGCACCATTGAGAGCAGCCGGAGCATCTAAAGGAGCGGCGGGCTCTGTGCGTGCCGGCGAGTACCTCCACCCTCGCAAGGGCAAGAAAGTAATCCCGAGAGCCCGGAAGCAGCGGAGCGTCTGCAGGGAGCTGAGGGCTCTGTGCTGGCATGTACTCCACCCCCCCTCCCCATAAGGGCAAAAAAGGAATCCGAGAAGTGGGAAGGAGGCAGCACAGTCAAAGGCGGCCGAGCATCTGCAGGGCACGAAGGGCTCTGTGGCCGGAAGGGCGGAGCCAGCAGCCAGCAATTAAAGGGGTAGGAACCCTTAACATTAAAGGGGATTGTTTTCTGCTCCTGCTGACAGGAACTACTGAACCAGGCAAAAAATACACGGCAGTGAGAACAGCAGTTGAAAATTGCAGGCAACCTTGGCAGGACTGACCAAAGACCTTGCATAAGTTGGATCTTGGGGCTACACAATCACCTGTAGGGCAATCAACTCGCTACAGTACCTGCACCCCTCGGCAAGAAGCAAGGGCCCAGCAGCAGGATGACGGGAAGACGTGGGGCAACCGAAAGAGAGGCAAGGCTACCGGCATGGTTCAGGGAGCCGCAGGGGCAGCCAGAGCCCCCCAAAAAGGGCGGTAAGAGGCCGAGACAAGACACAGGACCAGATCTGGATGCAGATCTGCAGGCCATGTTGGAGAAAGCCAGATCTCTGGTGGCCCTGAAAGGGAAGTCATGGATGGACCAGCAAATCAGGGAGGGGGCCCACGGGAAGGGGAAGAAGCCAAGACGGGCACCCTCCCCGGCACCACCTCCTAAGAAACCAGAAAGCAAGGGGCATGCAGCCAGAACGGCGTCCCCCAAGAAGAGCGCAAAAGCCGGATCTAAGGATGGAACTGCGGGAAAATCAAAGGGCAACGGGAGTGAGAAGGCCCGGGCCAAGAAGCAAAGGGCTGCATCCCCCGAGATGGTGTCCAGCTCAGACACTAATGACAGCAGCAGCGATGAGGGGTCTGTGGCCAGCACGGCGGCCCCTCGGGAGTCGCACAGAGGAAGGAGCAGCACGACGGACGATGGCTCTGGTAAGCATAGCGCACAGAGCGCAAGGGGAAGGCGCAAAGGGGGGGGCAGTTCGCTGTGTCAGCGGAGGGCGAACCAGGGCAGATAGAGAACCTGGAAATGCAGCTAGGGGTCAACAATCTAGCTAGGAGGGGGCCCTGGCCACTACAACCTCCATGGCAGACGGGGCAAGGAAGTTATCAACAGGGATTCGAAGGAGAAGCATGGGGACAGGGACCGTGCCCCCCCCCCCTCCATGGCCTGGGTGCCCTGGTGGCAGTGGCATGGGGCGGGATCCCCTTTTGGGGGT